>JAWNNP010000651.1:0-1200000 GCA_035044805.1 Leucophenga maculata | reverse complement strand
TTTCATTTTTCATCACTTCACATTTTTATCAGGGTTGTATTTTGTATTTTTCTGTCATTCAGTACTGAAAGAAGTTAAAAGTACTTATTTCAGTTTCAGTTGCTGATGTACTGTATTCAGTTTCAGTTTCTGTTGTATGCGACAATAATATCATAAAGCTGTCACGTCTTAAAACTAAGTCCAACGGCATTTCATCTCAGCTTCTTGAAAGGAAATTGTTATCCCCAAAATAGCTGTTTACTATTATTCACGAATTCTAAGATTCGGATTCAAATAATTTGGATGATCAAATTTTCGAGGTGAAACCCAAATATGAGGAATATAAGTCGATATTAAATCCAAATCTGCGAACAAGTACGAATCACTTCGTTGAATTTTTAGTAAGAAGCTACCATATCACATTTTTTTGTTTATACTGAGTGACATAATCTTAAAAAAAAAAAAAAAAAAAAAACTACAGTCGGATGTGCTAGACTTCGAGGAATTTGTGTGATGTCTGGTTAAGTGTGACGTATTTTATTATAATAAATGTAAAATTCACGAAATTTTGAGGTCCTAGCTAACCTAACAACAACAAAAAATTCTGTTTATACGAAAACACAGAAAAGGGGGATAAATTTTTATAGGGCTACCCCCTTCTATTGGTCCGATAAGAACTATATTGAATATATTTTATTCACTAAATTTTTCAGTTCAAGTTAAATTAGCATCAGCCAAATATTTTTATCTCATAAAAAAATCATTTTAATGGTCCCATCTGGACCTTTATGGAATATTTTATGAGAATTGACTTAAAAACTTTAAATTTGGCAATTCTAAAGAAATTAACAACAAAGTTTTTCTTGTGCAATAAACGAATTAGAAAATTAAAGTCGAGCTTAACTGACTGTAAGACACCCTGTACCAGTGCAGGTCGCCGGTTTACCACTGGTTTCGTAGTCGGATATCTGTCTATTTTGACACATTTTCTACTGAATTTTACATCTACTTTGTTGTTGTTTGAACTAAAATTTTAAAATAAACTCGTAAAATTCCGGCAAAGTCCTAGTTGATTGCAAAAAGAACGAATTCTCAATCTATTACCGTTTCCGAGATCCTTTCGTTCATTCGGACAGACGGACATGACGATATTGACTCCTCTATCACTCCTAATCATAATGAGGGTAACTTTGTAAGATGAAAAATGCAAGAGGACAAATGAATATGAAGGCCACTGCAACCAACCTGTGGTATGTCTTATATTTCTAGCAAAGTGGAACCTATTTGAGTATACTAGAAAGTATCTTTTTTTTTTAACAATAATATTAAATTACGATATGTATTTAAGTGAAACTTCTTCAGCAGGGGTAATAAAATAAAAAATCGTCACGAAATTGTAACATTTGTGTTGCAACTCAAAAATTTTGATAATTGTACATGACCAAATAGTAATTTGGTGGTCGCTGTATCCATCATTATCTTCATAGGCTCGTGCATTTGTAGTATTCGATTTTGTTGCATTTCTGGATTTATTTCAAAATTTTTGAAAAGAAACTTCTTTAGCAGAGGTGCTAAAATAAAAAAACGTCACGAAAATTGTATTGCAACGGCAATGTTGATATCTCTCTTTTTCGTTCCTTTTTTCTTATCTTAGCTTGTTTCGGATCTTGAGAGTGTATTGCCCGACCGCAAATCCCAACCAAAATGGCTCTGTTTTGTCGATCTCTTTCCGAAAGTTCAGAAAGTGAACGAACTTACTAAAATAGTAATTATGAAGTCAAAAAAAAAAAAAAGTTATTGAAATCTCTAAATTTTAAAATACTCGATGATCCCTCAAGAAGTTTCGATTCTTCTGATGTGTGGCCCAGGCGTACTCATTTTTTTTTTTTTTACAATAAATATTTGTATTAAATAAGGGGCTGTCTTGGAGAGAAATGGTTCGGGACGTTTCTATTGTCAACAGATTGATAGCTTAGAAAATAGTCCAAAAAGTGTGCAGCCAGTTGGCTGTCCGGATAGACAGACAAACTGGGCTAGATTGACTTCTTTGAGTGTTAATACGCTTATCACATATACCTTGTCAAACACCTCGATTACTGCTTTCTGTTCTGGAAAAATGTTGACTAACAGTTGAGTGTAATATAGTGATACCTAAACTATGAGGTCTATTTATTTGAAATTCAAAAAAACATAAATTGATAAATTTAAAACTTGAATTTTTTCCTGTTAGGATTCGGATTGGATATTAAGTTTTCGAATCTTTTTGGAATTGGAATCAAATGATCCGCGATTGAAAAAAAAATTGTATTCATCAACATTATCCAACATCCAAATGTACTCCAAATATTGATTGTTTGATGGTTTTTTATGGCTTATTACGTCATCCTGCTGACACCAAAAAGATCTTAGAAGCCCATAGCTCTAATTTCTGAACACAATAATTCGGTTAACATTGCTTTTTAGCACCCTACGTTTACTAAAACGGCATTACAAGCTTAATTAAAAAAAAAAAATGGTCCAATGTTACCGCTAGACCACAAAAACACATCACACTGTTAATCGAATTTACTACCGTAAGGTTAAGTGTGGATTCCTGAGACCTAGAAATTACAATTTTACTTGTTTCTTGTTAAAATTTTCTTTTAAATCGTGCAAATCTTTTTGGGATGCCGAGAATCAAAAAAAGAAAAGTTGGATTCATTCATCATTAGCGAGCTAGAAATATCTATTGTTCGATAGCTTCCGTGGCATATTGCGTCCTTCTGCTGAAACTAAAAAAAAGTCCATAGCCTCAACTTCTGGGCACAATATGTCGGTTAACATTGGACTTTAGCGCTATCCGTTGACTAAAACAGAATTTCAAGTATAAAAAGCTTATTAGAAAATAGGCCTGCGAATCTTTCTGGGATGGGAAATAATTATCCTAGAAACCAGAAAAAAAAATTGGAATCAATCATCACTAGTGAAATTTTTTTATGGCTTCTATGGTATACTGCGACATCCTGCTGAGGCCAAAAAGATCTTATAAGTCCATAGCCTCATATCCCTACGTTTGCTAAAACGGCATTGCAAGCCCGAAAATCTTTCGAACGAATTCGTCAGTACTTTATAGTACGATTTGTCTTTGTCCTCAAAATTGGCTTCAGTTTCTGAGATTACCTCTTCTAATCGCTAAATTTCTTTCCAGCGAGCATTCTCTTTGAGAACAGAAAAAAGATGCAGAGGGCCAGATCTGGAGAATGTGGTTGCTGTGGAGGCAACTCTAAGCCCAATTCATGCAATTTTGTCATCGATTGATGATTGATTGATTGATTTGTGAAACGCTGCATTGTCTTGATGAAACAGCACTTTGTTCTTATTTAAATGGGCCGTTTTTCGTAATTTCGTTCGTCAAACTCTCCAATTACGCTACATAATAGTTCGTCCCCTTTTTAATATACATAATTGATAAATATTTTACCATGCACATCCCAAAATTCTGATGCCATAACCTTGCCAGCCGACTTTTGCGTCTTTCCACGCTTTGGAGTCGGTTTATCACGGCCAATCCATTCAGCTGACATTCGATTGGACTCTGGTGTGAAATGATGGAGCCATGTTGCATCCAAAAATTTGGTTTTATTATGATAGAACAGCTCCAAACACTGTTCAGAAACATAAATTCGTTGTTGTTGTTGTTGGACGATTGTGATCTCGCGTGACACCCACTTTGAACATAGCTTTCGCTTATCCAAATATTCATTCACGATATGTCCAACACGTTCCTTTGATATCTTAAGGTTTTGAGCTATCTCGATCAACTTTACTTTACGGCTGTAGAAAATTATTTTGTGTACTTTTTTGATGTTTTCGTTGGTAACAGCCTCTTTGGGGCGTCCAAACTCGTTTAAACTTAGCAAACCACTTCTCAACAGTTGATTTTTCTGGTGCACAGTCCGAATAATGTTTATCAAGCCAAACCTTGGTTTCAATAGTATTTTTTTTCGCCATTAAACAATGCTTATCCATTTTTTCAAATAACAAAAGTTGCTTTACTCCAAATGATATATCTCCCAAACTAATAGTACGACAGCTGTAAAATTTATATACATATCTTTTGAAGGATAGGGCTAACTAAAAATCATATGCATATAATACTAGTAGCGCCACCTATATGTCAGCCTACGAGCCTTTTCAGCCCATCTAATATATATTCCAACGTTACTCAAGTTGCTCAACCTTGTACCACGAAGTTATGAAACTAAGTTTCTTTCATTGCTTATGAATGTCAAAATATCATTTGAAAAGAAATCAATTGATGTCCAACCCTGTAGGAAGCATTTAAATGATTTTGCTATTCCATTGTTTTTGTTGTTCAGGGACATTAGCACATCTGCTTTGATTTTGCGAAGTATTGTGTAGAGCTTTGACATTTATTATTTGACATTTTGTGTTGCTTTGCAAAATAGTTATAACCTGAAAGATAACTTAAATGTTTGCTTTTGCACAAATTAAACAAAGAAAATGATGTACGTTGTTTCGCAAAAACCTATGCTCTTTGAAGTTTGAGGTTGATATATGGCTTGGAATATATGGTATATACATATATATGGCTTAGTAAAGTAGCCTACTGCAGTTTTTATTAAAAAGTGTGACTATAGTTCACAGTCAGTTTATGCAGACTTTTTTAAAGCGTTTTAAATATATTCATTGCCTGCAAGTGCAGTTAATCGTCTTAAAATTGTTTATAACTGGTGGTGGTTTTTATTATGATTTTAGTTATTAAAAAGTGTTGTGTTCCACTCACCCAATTCAAACGTTTGCACCAACCAAATTAAGCCGTTTAAAAACTTCGTTTGCCTTTGATTTTATAATCCCTAAAATCAATTTGCACGATTGAGAAGAAGATTTAAAATATATTAACCTTGGTTGATTGTTGAAATTTAATAACTTTGTGGATATTTTTCTTTGCAAAAACATGTGAAATGATGCTGTAGTAATGCGATATTTTGGAACTGTCAATCAAACTAAAAAGAAATATGGAAATTAATAAAGAAAATGTTTGTAATTTATATTAAGCAATATTTATTTATATTATACACATGCAGTGCTATTTGTTCAAGCGTTAAAGAATTGTTTTTCATTCAATTGCTACCTGAATTTTCAATTGTTTTCCATTCTGATTACATGTTTGACAGCTTGATTATTTTTACATTTTCATAGATGACAGTTTTGAGTAGTTTTAATTTCATAGAATTATAGCTCTATTATAGCACGTTACTACTGCGGAAATTTCAAAATAATAAACGTTACATAATTTCATTTAATAAATTTTGCATAACTCTGTGAGTAGGAAGCAGAGACACACATTAATTCAGGCAGTCAACTACTTATTTAAACTTGACTCATGGTAAAAAAGCAGAAGAAGCAGCAGCTCAGTTGAATGTACTCAAAGCAAACTCTCGGTGGTGGTGGGCTTTGTTGTTTGCTTGCTTGAAGTTCTTTGTCACAGAAGAAAAGTCATTCACTCTGTTGTTTGCTGCAGATCCAGTCGAAGAACATAAAGAACAAACAGTCGCGGTCAATTAACGTAAAAAAACTAAAGCAGGGGAGTAGCATGGAGCTCTACACTAGTCGCTTGACTTTATTAGTTTTGTTGTCGGTCTGTCTGTCTGTCTGTCTGCATGTTTTTTTTTTTACGACTCGTATGTGTAACAGTTGATATTGCTTCATAAAGTTGTATGTTGCTCCATAAAGGTTGTAAATGAACAAACCGGAAAGAACAAAACAAGTGAAACGCAGAAGAAGTCGACATAAAATAGCTTAAAAAATGATATAAAGGCAGTTAAAAAAAGGGCTTGTGTTGAGTCATGATTTTCCCAGAGATTTGAAAGTTTTCTGATTCATATTCGGTGAAAATCAATAAAGTAGTTAATTATTATGGTGACGAGACAGTGCAGCAGCAGCAACAACCATTTCAACTAAATGAAGAATCAATAATTGCTGTACAATACTGCTGTGTGTTTCTGGAAGAGCTTCATCCATTCAACGTCGCTGTTTATGAATGCAGCTTTGAAGTGCAGACATGCAATGCTTGTTGACTTTGGCAAACGCGTACAAGTCACGTTCTGTTCGGTGGTTTGAAAGCAGAGAGAAATTTCTAGCAAGTAGCGTACTTGGTGGCTGACAGAACAAACCAAGCTTTAAGTCTCCAACTCCAACTATTTTATTGAAATTGAAATCAAAAGTCGCTTGTAGCAGAAGTTCCATTGTATTTGCCTTCACCAAAAACGCATGTTTCCGTTTGTTTCCGTTTTGCTCCTGCCATATCTTGCTACGGCATACTTCGTCGTATGCTCCATCATTTATATCCTGCTGTAAGGAAGAAACATTTCATATCACTAACAAAGCAAGTTTGTTTTGACGCTTCCACTTCGATTTGGTAACCCAGACTACCGGCTTTTTAATAAAAACATTCTCTGTCTGGCTGCAAGTCTGTAGGGGTGAACGATTTGTGGGTGTGTAGCTAAGGGTTGTTTGCGTATGCACATGTCTGTAAATGAAAGACTCCAACAGAGAGTCAAAGCACTCATTGTCAGCTGTTTCATGTTGCTAGCAACATGTTGCATAGATTTATAAAATGTTGCTGGCTTATGGGCGTAGTAAATTATTTTTAAATAAAATATATATCATGCGAAAAAACAATTTTCACAATTTTACGTTACATATTATTAGTTAGGCTATGCCAGCAAACAATTTGCGCGCTACCACACCTTGAACTTCAAAAAATTCGCCATGGTAAACTATAATTAAATAACGCTTGGAAATATCAGCGTAGAAAACCTAACGACAAAAGCGCAAACTTTTTGTTGAAGTAGAGAAGGTCGTTTGGTGAAGTAAGCTTAAGGCAAAAAAATTAAGCAAAATAAGATGAAAACATTTAATTTGACAGAAATGAAGTTTTGATACCCTTCTTTGCAATGTATTACTATGACTCAGTATAAAAAAATAACCCGTAAAATAATAAACTTTGTTTGGCCAGTTTCAGTATCTTCATTAAATTACCATGAAGTAAATTAAAACACAAAAATACATATTTTTCTTAAAAAATACATAGAAAGAGAAAGATTGGAATGGGGATTATTAGAATATCTGATTCAACTTTACTAAAAGTTGACTAAATTGTCGGCGTAGTCGATTAATAGGAGTTGCATTCGCCAGGAGTCTAGCAAGGCGATTTCGAGAAAAATCAAACCTGATGCTCTACGTAGGGAACATTGATATCTCTGTGTAACGTATTTTTTACATACCAAGAAGAACCAGTTATCTTGCGTAGCGCCTTGTTTTGCATCGTCTGAATTTTATTTCGGTAAAGTATGCCATATTTCCTGATCGGCACTATAATCTGTATATAAATGGTGCATTTGTTACTCAGTGACAGCCAGCTTCTGCTGGAAACATGCCATTGCAGTTTGATTATTATATGGTCTTTAAAAGATAGGGACTAAGTTCCAGATACTTCTACTTATTGCACTAACGTAAGGTAGTTCCATTTAGATGTACTGTAGGCGAAATTCTCCTCCTTAAAGTGTAGCATACGTTTCTGCATTTAACACTATTTATCTGGATATTCCATCTCTTTGTCCAACCCTCTAGTAGGGAAAGATAATCCTGCAGGATATAGACAAAGTTTCGCTCGCAACTAGACCGCTAAGAATGCAAACATCATTAGCAAATGTTGCAATCATCATTGCATCGATGCGTAGTTTGATATGATTCCCTCAGAAGATGGGAGTTGAAAAGCGAAGAGGTTGAAGAGCAACCATCCTAGGACGCTGCCTTGAGGAACACAGCAAATTTTGGTATTTTGAAGCATTTTTACAAGAAAGTGGCGCTCCTCCAGGTAGGAACGCAGCATTAAGAAAAATGAAGCAGGAAGGTTGTCCTTTATTTTCGAGAGCAAACCGTTGTGTCATACTCTATCGAAAGCTTGCTGAAAATCGACGAACAGAATGATATTCACGACTTTGTGAAGTTGTTCGGCTGTACCATGTCCTGAACGAAATCCGAACTTGTGATCTGGAAATAGAGCTTTAAAATCTATAACGTCGGATTATATGATAGCGAAGAGTCTCTCCCAAACATTCGAAAACGATGGAAGAAGACTGATTGGTTGGTATGATTCAGTATTACTTACCGGTTTGCCGGACTTGTAGATCACTAATATCGCCGCCGTTTTTCAAGCCGTAGGAAAGTATTGCATTGAACAGCGCTACCAAGAAGAGAAGTTCATTTAGGGGAAGAGCTTTTAAGGTGGCGTTGCATATTTTATCCTATCCAGGAGCTTTATTATTTAAGATATAGGTCAAGTACGAAGTTTATATCATCAGCAGAGTTCAACTCTATATCGAGATAAATTTCATTGAAAAACTACTGGCGCTGATTTAAATCTAATCTTATATGGTTCCATTGGCAAACATTCTTCCCTAATTTGAAGCCCTATATGATGGACAGTTGTTTATTACTCTTTTACGCCTAAACCAATTTGTATGAATTTTGGCTTTACTGTGCGTGGTCGGGGGTTATATATGAAAGTTTAAATGTGTGTACATTAGACAGCTACTTCCGATTATATGACGTTGTATATTTTAAAACGCATGAATCAAAAATCGCGTGCTGTTGCTCAACGTTCAGCACTGCTGCCGTCAATAGACTACTGTCAAACTTTTCTTAAACGGAATTATTAGGTTTGTACTACGCAGTCATTGAAACTAGACATTAATTTTGACTGCTACTTGATTTCTCGGTGGAAAAAATATGTCAATCATTCTAAACTAAATGTGTACTCGGGTGTACGAGCTATTGCTTGTCAAAGTCTGCTCAAGAGCGCTACAAAATTTACACAAAATACAGCACAACACACATATAATACATGCATATGACGTACACACATACGCTTTCACTTTGATTTCTTCTCTATGCTCTGATAAGAAACTCTTCGAACTACATGCAGAGTATGTTTGAAGACTTTCTTATCCTCTAACGCATGGAAGAACCTTTGGCAATACTTAACATAGATAGTAGGAAGATAGTTTGGCAATAATCCAAAAGCAAATACATAAATGTCTCTGATTTAATTTCCAGTCAAGACTATTTACTGCCACATGACTCGATTTCTTATCCTCAACGTTACTTGCTTTCTGGGAACAATTTTTCCCGAAGGAAGATAAGAATGTGAAATAAAAACAACATTGCCAGCGATACCTACTAAAGGAATTACATTACTATATTTCTCGACCAACATTTTTGCAGAGTAACTCACAAATAATATTAATTGCTAAAAAGTCTATAAAAATCCGACTATAATAAAAAATCATATTAACCGACTTCTAAATTAAGTAAGAACTAAATGAAAATTATAACATGGCAATGAACGAAAATGCATCGCACAGAGAGAGAACATATCGATGTTAGCTAACCGACTTTTAATCGATATGGATCATTAATGGTCATTAAAATGATAATAGAAGCCTAAAGATGATTTTCAAATATAATGCATATGGCTTTACAAGCAGCAATTAGGAACACATTAATGTCTTACAAAATCAACCTTTTAGTATAAAAATAATTAATAATGTTTTCTTTCTTTTCTTTACAGGTATGTACTGTGAATACTTTAAATTTATAATTTTGAATGTAAGTTTAAAAGCAAACAAAGGACAGCTTCAGTTGGAAGCTACAGTATGACAAAGAAATATTGACTGCGATTGAGTATAAACTCTAAAACTTCTAACAAGTTGAAATATATGCTTTTCATAGTCTGTCCCATAGTTTAATAATACATAGCGACGCAACTCTTAAAATATACTGTGCAACTATTCGCTACTAATATAGAACGAAGTGCAACTATTTTGAGTGCGCATGCATGAAGTGGCGTTACTATGTACTGTTACACTATGGTCTGTCTGTCCAAGCGACTGTATGAAAGCAGGAATAACCAGACAAATTGCCACTATATATATCTAGTATATTCAATGATACCCAAAACACATAGTTCGTCGACTTTAACTTTTTTATTTTTCGTCTGGTTGTCGCCATGATGAATTAAACTACTGTCCTAGCTTTAGTGATGATCGTAAGATTAAATGCAAAAATCAACAAAATCGGTTTACGCGTTTGGTCTCTAGAGTGCCACAAAGGAACAAACATACGTACATATATACATACATACCTATACATACATACTTGTATATACATAGATTGGTAAACACATTACCCGTCTTTGCGTCGCTCTATCTGTTAAAAAGAAATAGACCATGTCCTCCTACGTGTATTATATTTCTTCAATCTTCTTAACCGAAAACCATTCTATAGAGAGATCTCTCCATCAAGTGCCCGGTCGTCCTCTTTTTTTGCATGTAAACCATGCGAGCTGAAGCTCTTTCATCCATTCGAATAAGGTGCCCAGTCAGTTCAACCGCTGGAATTTTATGCGCTGGACTATGTCAACCTCATAGGTTCATTTAGGTTCATACGGAACCTTAACTCGTCGCCGACTCCAATAGGACCGAAAATCCTGCGAAGAATCTTCCACTCGAAGACTTCCAACGCTGTTTCATGCGACTCAATCACGGTCCATTCCTCTGCGCCATACAATAGGACCAGAAGTATCAGCGTCGTATAGATCTTGATTTATGTCTTTCGAGAGAGGGCTTTTCTTCTCATTTGCTTGCTCAGTCCAAAAAAGCATCTGTTTACAAGTGTGATTCTTCGCCTGATCTTCAGGCTAAGTTGTTGTTGCTGGTTATCTCGGATCCAAGATAGAAGAAGTTTTCTACAACATTGTAGTTGAAATTCTCCATTGTTACTGGCCGTCCAAGACGCGATGACGGAATGCGAGAAGACACCAATTACTTCGTCTTGTCCTCATTCACCGCTAGACCCATGAGTCGAGACTGTTTTTCAATCTCTGAGAACGCCGTGCTGACTCGCCGTTACTTCGTACCGATGGTATCGATGTCATCGGCGTAAGCGAGCAGCATCACTTCCTTTCGGTAGATCGAGCCCGACATACTCTGTATGTAAGGGGACTGGCCTAGGATGTATTCCATCAGAAGATTGAAAAAATCGCACAATAGAGCATCGCCCTGCCTGAAACCTCTCTTGGTATCAACGGGGTCGGAGAGGTTTTTCCGATCCTGACAACGCTTTGTGTGCGAGATAGCGTCGTCATGCAAAGACGGACAATCTTTGCCGGGATACCTAGTGCAAACAGGGCGTTGAAAAACTTCGATCATATCGGCGTGTCGAAAGCTGCCTTGTAATCGACAAATAGTTGGTGAGTGTCTTTGGTCACTGGTCGACCTTTTTGAAGACTTAATCCATTCAACGTACGAGTATGTTCATTTTCCCACATTCCGTCTTTGCGCCGGTTTGGGTGTTCTTATGCATTTTTCATAATTTTTTGTGCCTAATTGCAGAACTTGTATTGGAAACCTTTTTTTTTAAAGCCACAAACAACTTGAAAAATCTTATGGGAGGATGCCTCACACATATATTACTGGAAATGCTGAGACCACTCTAAGGGATAGTTTTCATACAAGCCAATATAACAATAATGCTTTACATTTTATTGTATGAACTGTCAGATCTGATATGGTATTTTCTTATAGACAGATGCTTTACAATATCGAAAACATATCTTCTAATCGATTACATAGTCTAATCAGAGCTCTTTTTCTGATCGAAAAGCGTTAAAATCGGTAAAGGCTAAAAACAATTCGCTAGCAAAATATCACAAGCAAAAATTTTCAAGCAAAATATCGCATGCGACATTTTGTTATCAACATTTCATGAGAAAAATATTGCTAGCTACATTTTGTTAGCAACATTTCCTTACCAATTTTTAGCATGCTACTTTTTTTAAGCTAAATATAGCAAGTTATATTTCATAAGCAAAATGTCGCATTCTAGAATTTGTTAGAAGTATGTTGCATGCTACAATTTTTTACATATTAAAATAAGTCGGACTACAAGGTATTAAGTAATTTTAAGACAGATCAGAAACTAGTATTACTAGCTATTTACGGATGATATAAAACTTTTCTCACGTCTACTAAGTTTTGTGTACTTTTTAGCATTATATGGCAAAATATCAAAGAATATCAAAGAAATCTGGACGATCAGCTGGGCTTTGTGTTGATTTTTGCCAATCACACACTTAAGAGTCTGAAATTTTGAACATCTTTGGAGACATTCTTATAAATCTTTCTTATAAATCTTTCTTATAAATCTTTCTTATAAATCTTTCTTATAAATCTTTTTTGAAGCTCGTTGAATTGATGTACTGAAAATCATTAAGAAAATAAGCCTTCAATTTATATTTGTGTTCTATTTAGTCTACACTTCGTTACAAACTACTCAGTAAACTCCCCATACCCACTGCTAATTGTGAGTGTGAAGAATATTAAAGGTGTGATACCATCATTAAATGCGCATCTCAAGTAGCTCTATTGGCAAAATAGCAAATGAAGCGATCTTTTTGTGATTTTTTTTTATAAATTTAGTTTTTCCTACATTAAACTTTTTATAGCTTGTCGTGCTCTTTGCAATTTTGTTGTTGTGTTTGGTTGAAGATGAAAAAAAAAAAAACGAGTGTAATTACATGAAAAACCATTTTGTAGGCCGTCAGCAAAAACGCAAGCAAAAAGAGAAGAAACAACGCTAGCTAAAAATAAAGAGGAAAAAAAAATAACACATCGTGGGAAAACGCTTTGACGAATGCTTAGACAGACATTGACAGCTAAAACAGTGAAAGGAGAAGATATTTGAGCGCCAAATACTTGGCAGTGTTAGGGGTCCAGTGTTTGACACTGACATTCACGTCTGCGCATTTGACTCTAATTGCAATTACTTTGACCGAAAAAATTAAATAAAAAAAGGCACGAGAGATACTTCATGCAAAGAGAAATATAACCGCAGGCAATAAATAAAAAATAAAATAAATATATTTGTTATTTTTCATTTGCTTATTTATTATTTTAACTTACGATTTTTGTTTTTTTAATTTTTTTTTTTTATTTCGTGACTCATTGAAACAAGCCAAGCAAGCAGAAGCCGGCTACTTCAAGACAACTTGTATGGGTCGAAAGTAAGCTTTTTAACGGCAATTTTGGGCTCGTTTTCGCAGCTGGAAGGAAAGTCGGCTTATAAAGTAACAGTAAAGATATGAACAAAATATTGCATAATCAAATTTCGTTGGCCTTTTGCACACATTTCATTTTATATATTTTATTATATTTTTTTCACGGTTCGTTTGTGATTTATGTGCCATATTCTTTAACAACTTTTTATGTTCATATTTTTTATTTTTTTTTTTTGCTTTGAAGCTGTGTAATTTTAGTCGGTGTAACATAACTCAGATCGAACACGTTTTTGTGGTAATGTTGTTTCGTGTTAAATTTGACGCTTTTGACAACACCAAAACCGCCAACGATGTTTTTGAGTTATTATTGTTGGATTCTGAACATATACAATTTTTTTTTATTTTAGTCTGTTGTATTTTATTTATTTGATTTTTTTTTTACTGCACTTGAATTACAAGTTAAGGTCGTCTGGTAGCCACCGTAGAACCTTGGTTAAAATTGTTTTTTATGGTAAATAAAAATTTAAATATAAATTGTTGTGTAACGTTTGGTCTTTAGAATATTTTAATATTTGAACTATTTTTTAGCATCAATGGATTTATTGGAAATGTTTGTTCCTATTTTGATGTAGATAAATATTTAAAGCGTTATATTTGGGCTATTCAGCTTAGTCGATGAGATGTGAAAAAGTAAGTAAAACTTATTGTAAATTAAAACTTCTTACAATTCAACTAAAATTATGCGGAAATTATCGAAACTAAATACACCGCAATATAAAGTATAGATACCTATTTTACAACAGACAAAATTGAGAGGCTTTTAGTATATAGAGGCATACCTACGAAGCTACATATTGGAACTTCTTCAGTTTAAGGTTAATTGTGTTTTGCTTTTATGGAGGTATGACCAAACGTCGAACGTTCGAGAATGGATGAGCGAGATGATAGCTCTTCCAACATTCTTCTCTATGGAGTGTATGATAATGAAGGAGGCAAACTTTGATATAGATTTTGCTGCAACATTAGCTTATGCATTCGCAAGAATGACTTGGTGAGTAGTTACCCAAAAATTATCAAGTTTACCCTGAGTCTTAAGACAAATTGTAGCGAACAAATGTTCAATATTGTTTATAGTTTTTACTGCAGATAGACTATCAGAACAAACGATGAAATGGCCAGTCTATACTTCTTGTAATATACTTCTTGTAATCTTTGTTTCTGCATTCTTTAGTTTCTTCCTATAACTCTCCTTTTCGTATGCATTGGTATTCAATTAAAGTTTTACCATGAACCAAAAACTTATATACTGTGGGAGTAAGTTTCTTCTCAGGATACATTTGAACCAACAGATCGGCAGATTTTGAGGTATATAAAACCAAATTGTGCACCGTTGGCCATTTCCTTACAATTTAAAACAGTAAGTATAACCCCCAATCTTTTTATGAATTCATTAACGACTCCAGTAATTTGGAATGTAGTTCCATCGTTGCAATTTTCGTATCCATAATTTAGACAATCTACTCTTAGTCCTAGCTTGTCGAACATTTCATCTTGTATAATTTTTTTTCCTAATATTGTTATCCTACTTGGATGCAGTGTCTTAGTCAAAAGTTCCACATCTCACGAAAGTTTGAAGATGAACTCCATACAATCTGACATGCAGTGGGAAAATTCCATATTCGTAAATCTGCTCTTCTTTTTTTTTTTTAATCATCTAAGATTTTGAGTCATTCTGTCTTTTTATACCCTGTTCACATAGGGAAAAAGAACATACTACGTTTGTGCAAATGTATGTAACATGAAGAAGAAGGTGTGACAAACCCCCCATAAACTATATATGTTCTTGATCGGTATCAAAAGTCGAGTCGATATAAACATGTTGTCCGTATGATAATCAAGTTCTTGGAGACTAAAAGAGATAAAGCCTTAAAATTTGCATATTTAGACTATCTCTTTAATTCTTCCGATAACTTCTACACAAAACATCCTAGCAACCACCCTCTTCCTAAGGGTGGTTGGCACTTATCATGAAAAACGATGAGTTTTTGTATGAAAAGTTTGTTTTGACGTGGTTGGTTTTGGTAGAAACACTAAATTTGGGTTTGGGTTTCGCTAATCATTGTCAAATATTTCATTTGGGTCCAGATCGGACCACTAAAAAGGATAGTTCCCATACAAATCTCTTCAAGGTTGATGATATACTTGTAATGCTATCTGTCAAGGGAAATCACACGATTTTGTGCATATCGCAAGTAGGTAAAGTGAAATTGAGAGCAAGGCTGATATGTAAAATTAGTGAACCACATCTAAATTCTATTACAACTTGAGGCTACATACCTACAAGTATATGTAGGTATGTAGACAAACAGAATAATAAATCGCGCTGCTGATTGTATGCTCTTACTACTATGCCAAAACAAAGTTTTATCAAATCTTTTAAACATTTTCATTAAGCACAGTTGCTAACATAATTATCCAACTTAAAATAGTTTAGCTAAACAATTTAAGTGAAAGCTCATAAAATAGTCTAAACAGCACTAAATTAGATAGAAATAAAAAATAAAAACTACGAAATGACTTTCTTTCACATAATACCCCTTCGTGTATAACGCCTATAAAATTATGACAGCTATCACTCAACAGCAACAACAACAACAAATCTCGTGTAATAATTTATGCCGCGCAAATAGTTTACAAAGCACGAAAAACCATTTGTTATATCATTAAATGAGTGAACTCGATTAAAAACAACAATTTTGTGAAACATTCGCACCATCTTGGTTTGTTGCAGCAAAAACTGCAGAAGCACGGCAAGCAATTTAACTCACTGATAGGATTAGACAAGGTTTGCGTGTCTGAGGCGCATAATTTAAAACAAGCAAAATGCATTTTAATTATTTCGAAAGTAATTCAATTACAAAATAGTAGACAACATGATCATCATCATCAAAATCAAAATGAAAACATCAACTGCGGTAGCGCAACATCTTCATAATCAACATTATTAGCAGCAAATGGCACCGAAATGAAATACAATAAGACAAAACTTCCTAATTATGACGACGACGGCGGCAGCGGCGGCTGCTGTTGCAGTTTTGCACCTCGATTTGCCAAGAGAAGAAAGAAAATATTGTACAATAAAACGCTGCGCTGTGAAGCGTGAAAAACCGCAGTAAACATCACAAATAGAAGAAGAAAAACTATATATATATATACTATTATTATGTAAACTTCGAGCTTCACTAATTTTCACTTTTCGCAAAAAAAAAAAAAAAGATTTTCACTTGGCGGCGGCGGCGACCCTCTGCGGTTTCTACTATTTTCGCGATTTATGTAATATTAGATAATATTTGCATTAAATTATTTTTGGCATAAGTTTGAGGCGTGTCCAGCGCAGAGCATAGGCACACCTAATACACCTAGTTCAATAGTTGTTCCTGCACTAACTTAGTTTGTATGTTCCTGTGCTAGACTTCCGTAGAATAAAGTTGGCTTTCAATCAGCAATTAAAGTTTGAAATTTAAGTGTTTTAGAAGTTCAAGCACGGCCATCCCATTTTAACAGTCAACTCTGACCTATAGCATGCAATTAAATCAGTGCCGGCCGGCAAACACTGATTTGCAAAGTCTGTAATGTTTCCATTAGATTCGCAAGCTGATGTGTTAAAAAACCATTTGTGTAAATCACAGACAAGCGTATATCCAAACTGTGTCTCTTCTTTTTCTCCTTGACTATTTAACTTCTCACTGGGCTGGGCATTTAGTTTAGGGCAGTTGGCGCACCCAAGTCTATTTGACCTTTTTGCAAAACCACATAGTCTACGACTAAATCAAATTAAGTAAAATCAAATTGGTGGGAGTGTTTGCACTATCGCCCACTCAAGATAGTAATTTTCCAATCAACCGCTTTTCATTGTCAATTACAAACTGTATAAATCAGTCAACATTTTCCGCGTTCAATGACAAGCATTATATACGCAATTTTCTCCAATTTTTCATTTACTTTAACAATCAGATTTGCATGCAGCCACTCGTATAAAGAGGCTTGGTATTGTTGTCCAAACAGTAGCACTTATTTATTCAATCAAGCAAAATTTTCCACACATACTACTACCCGGCAGTATCTATTTGACCTGATTTTCATTTTCATTTGCAGCGCGCGACGCACTCAAGCGTCTCGTCTCGTCTGGTCTAGTCTAGTCTGCGCTGGTCGGTGGTTGATATATGTACTTCATATGAAATATATGTCTGAAATTCTCTTTTTATAGGATTAAATTTTTATTTTTCTGGTTTCTGGTTTTTCGCGTAACATTTTTTGCTTTTGCGATTTATGTTTGACAAGCACGGAGTCGCACATGCGCAGCAGATAGACCGACAAGATAGACCACGGAACAGGTTTTCCTTTTCTACTTGACTTGATTTCGTCGTCCTAAACGAATTTCTTACAAGTTGGAAATAGCTTGCCTCGGCTAAAATGTAGGCGAGCAAGAAAATGTCACATGTGTTGCATGTTTTGCAAGCGGAGGTTTACACTGTGAAAAAAGTGGAACTTAAGGAATTTAATATAATGTGAGTTCTAGTGATATTTATTGTCGGAAGTATAAGTCGTAATAAATTGAGAAAAAGAGAGTTTTTTAGAGCGTAGTAGGTAATCCATCAGATTAATCAGTTTTTCATCCATTATATTTTCATATTTTGAAGACACATGGCTGTTCACAACAAATTATAAGATTAGTAGCCTACATTCCTCTGTCCATTTAACCCCATCACCTTTGGTTTTTGAGATAACCTCAAGAAACCTCTAAATTCGAGGCCAATATTTTAAAAAGAACAATTTTGATCTATGAGTACTTTTTGTTTTTGGGGTTGCTAAAACCGAATCTGAGATTTATTTGATCCCATAATCTCAGGTCTCCCATAAATTCAGATTGGGATTATGAGAGATTATTAGTCACGGTTTTATGATATAAAAGTTTTTGCTTTAAGGTACTTGGGTCTTCAATGAGTTCTCAACTATGTCATATTTTGAAATAATACAGGGTAAGACTTGTAGATCGGAAATTTTCTTGATTTTATCTCAAAAACATTCGAATTCGAACCAACGACCCAAAAAACTTATAATAAACATGGTTTGATCTCTGGGTCCGAAAGTGACTTTTTTTTTTGTGGCTGTGTTATATAAAGATTATCAGAAAGGCGCCTAGCTTATCATATGTTTAAATATACATCAAGTATTTAAAGTATAAATAACTGTTTTCCTCTAAGCAGAATTGCAACTACGTAATTTTTCCAAAATTTCATGGGATAGGGTTATATTTGTAATTGCACATCGGGTAAACGACATCCATGGGTTTGCTGTCACATACGTACTTTTTTCTCGAATTTTTCCATAATCACTTTGCATAAATGTTACTAAATTTTGTTGATGTTGCGTTGTAACTCCTTAAATTCACGGGGTGATATGTCAATGCGCACACATCACATATATCTTTGACTTCAAATAACTCCATAGAAAGAAAGTCAATGGTGTTAAAGCACATGTTTAAGGTGATCTGTTCTGATCACCGAAACGAGTGGGTATACATACAATCGGTATATGTCTCATGGCGTAATTGAATAATTTTTCGGGCTGCATGACCTCTCGGACCGTTTTGGTGAAACCAGATGTCATCCACATTTTCAATTTTATCCAATTTAGGTAGAAAAATCTATTATCATGTCCCGACATCGAGCATCAGTAACTGCTTTACAAAGTCTCATTTTCGAATAAGCATGATATAAAGCCTAAAATTCGCAACAAAAACTTTGACACGATGTGGATGCATT
Source organism: Leucophenga maculata (assembly GCA_035044805.1). Classification (NCBI taxonomy): domain Eukaryota; kingdom Metazoa; phylum Arthropoda; class Insecta; order Diptera; family Drosophilidae; genus Leucophenga; species Leucophenga maculata. Next base: position 1,181,073 of record JAWNNP010000651.1, on the reverse strand, counting down.
GCAATCATATGTGGGTTCTCTAAACATTTGGGATGTGGCATTTTTAGCGATTAACAGAGCATCTTGGTAAAACATTTTTGGTGTTCCATTGGTGTTCCATTCCACCATATTCCATACACACGAATTTCTATTCCACACATAACCATAAACTATATACCTTATAAGTCAATTGAAAATTTTCAAATGTTCTCAATTAAAATTACTTCTTGCATGAATTTTGGGACACCCTTTATTTAATTTTTATCGTGTTACGCAGTGACTCAGTGCAGTGGTCTTAAAAATCCCAAGTAGATGTATTAATATATGAACATATATTTGTTTTATACAAACTTACATACTTTTCTGATTTCTTAAAAAATGAACGATATGAGTTTGGATCGAAAAGTACCAACTTGTACAATCTACCATTTTATTGACGTATCGACTTAAAGACCACTGGATCGAAACATTATTTCAAGCTAAATTTTGTCATCAAATAATTGTGGACATTTTTTTAGCTTAAACCAAACTTTATAAAGAATATAGTTTTCTGTGTATATACTGACCTGACCATACATATTAAGGTTAATTACATAAGAACATGATAAACAGAAGAAGTATTCTTCCCTGCCGTTTGTAATAAAAATGTATCATATGTGACCTGCTCGATGAAAAGGGAGTTTACGTGCGAAAAAAAAAGATATATTGAAAAAGAACTCCAGACACTGAGGGTCGGGGATGTATAAACTTTCAAACTAATATTAACTGTAAAAAATTCTATTTGTTCTTACAAAAAGCTGAATTGTAGCGGAGGGTGCTATTCCTATATAAAGAAGAAAGGGCACTCCCATTGATATACATGACATCCGTTCGCTCATAAGAAGCCTTCATATCGAAATGGGCATTTCACACTTTGTGTGAAGATATAAAAAAATTGCCCAACTAACATTCATTATTTGAAATCTTCAGTCCTTCCGAATTTAAAGTGAGGATACGTACCCATTCTAAGTGAACCATTAAACTCACACCCCCATTCGGTGACAACCCGTAGTATATACATGCCAAGACCCCACTGAATTATGAAGACATGCTCCTCCTGAACGGATCACGTAGTATGAATACGTACCCTGATCAGTTGAACTTAAAAAAAAAAATATAAAAAGAATTGTTTAGCTGCAAAATCATAAATTACACATAAGGTCAATATAGTGCAGTTCACGCCCCTTAATATAAATATAAAGGTTAGTTACTAAAAAAAAAAAAAGACTTTTTATTTGTCTCAAAAAATATTTATGTATTCCACAATATCTTCTTTCTCTTTCCCTTGAAAGTAAAACTTCTCATATATATTGCACTTGTGCCAGCTCTTTTTTTAATTCTCGAACCATATACTATTTTGGTATAACCTTGAGTTCTTTCAGCGATACACTCGTTTGCTTCTCAATCATAAAAAACCGCCATTCTTTCATGGGTCTTTTCCGTTTTGAGAACAGGAAAAAGTTGTAGTGGGCCAATTCGGGTGAATACGGTGGTTGAGGCATGATTACGATGTTGTTTTTAAGTAGCAAAAATATGTGAAAAGGGGTGTTTATCATGATGCAAAAGCCATGAATTCTTTTGTCATAAATCTGGGCGTTTCCTTTGGCAAGATCCCACGATACCACTATGCCATCTTTATTAAAGAAAACAGTGAGCAAAATTTTCACATTTGACCAAACTTGGTTTGCTTTTATGGTCTTGGCTCATCTGGACGCTTCGCTTAGGATAATTAGGTTTTACTACAAACTTCATAATCATATATTGGACACCTGATTGATATGATCCCAAATTTGGATCGTTGTTGACGTCATTTAACAGGTCCTGGTTCTTTTGGTTTTAATTTAGCATTCGTTTAATTTAGCATTCGTTGAACCAACTGCCTCAGCCTCTTCTCTAATATTGATTCGTTTATTCTTCATAAAAAATAATTTTCTTCACTGCATCAACGTCTTCATCGGTGGTTGATGTGTAGGGGCGTTCAGGGCGGGCATTTACAGCTTCTCGGCCTTTTTTGAAGAGCTTGCACCACTTATAAACATTTTTTTTTTTTTATTATGGATAGCAAAAAATTGATGCGGATTGATGTCAACAAAAATAAAATCGAATATTGAATGGAAAAAATGAAGTCACCTTTTTCAGCAAACAAAAAAATGTGAAGCTTCTAAACATATGAATGAATATCAACTGTAATGGAGAAGAGTTTCCTAGAAAATATATAAAATGGTGGTAGGATCATGGGATTTACCCTCAAAATTGTAGGAGACAAGAGTGGGCGTTATGCGATAGCTGACCTATGTTCAGACTCACAACAGTAATCTCCATGCCCAGTTTCAGATAGATATGTTAGATACTGAGGGACTAGCTTTCATTCATAGAGACAGTATTAAGACAGACGAACATGGCTAGTTCAATATGTCTCGTTGAGATGATCAAAAGTATATTATGGGATCTCCATTGCTTTCTTTTATGCGTTATAAACTCCTTGAGAAACAATTAAATGTGATTGTATAGAATTTGGGAGCAGCTGAATTTATTTAAACATTAAAATGTTTATTAAATAGCACAAAATATTTATATTAAATTAACATCTTATATAAATTAGACTCAATAAATAAGAACATAATACAAATTTTTCCTCCCTAATTTTGACATACTTCACACACATCGCACTTTGTAAATCTTAAATTTTATTTAATTTTCTAATTTAATACACAAATTTCCCTTAAAATTGAGAGCTGTGCCTGTTTACCTGAAAAAAAAAAATCACGGCATATCTACCTGCGTGACAGGATTTTACGCTCCTGTGGGTGTTCCAAAGAAGTTGTTGGTTGATGACGTTGATAATAAACAAGTATGAAAAGAACAAACAGACAGACAGGCAGACAGACAGGCAGACGGACAGACAGAACAGATGTGAGTTAGTTTTATGAGCATTGATTTCCGCTGGAGGTGCCTGACTGACTTAGAGACGAAATGTATTTCCAAATTTATTTCAGTTTCGTCTATTGCATCGAATGGTTGTGATTTTTTTTTTCAAGCACCAAAAAATAAACAACTGTGCCACCTTTAAACTAATAAAAGTGAGTGTTTTGCTGCAGTAATTAAGATTAAATTAAAGTGATTTCAATTTTTTGACTAATGAAAAATTGCTAAATATATAAAGAAACTTTTAAATTCATGCGGTCGGCCTTCGCGTACTACTTTGTTTGAGTCATGCTGTGATAAAAACGTAAAAATTAAGCATCGAGTGTACTAAAAATCGAGTTCGTGACTAATCTCAGGCGCAATTTTTCATAAAAATTGTATTTTAACGGTTTTGCAGATTCAGATTATATTCAGTTGATACGCAGCGCATTTCCAGAGAATTTTTGTCCAAGTTGTGGATGTATTTTGTAAATAAAGTGAGTGATACAAGGAAGATTTGCGCGAAGATCTGCATTTTATGAGAAATGATCAAGTTTCTGCTTCGTTGTAATAAATTTGTTGTTTTTGTTGTCTGGAGTACGAAGTGTGTTTCATAAGTTTGTGGAAAATGCAAAAGATTGTGTTGTATTAGTTCTCAAATCTTTACGAGTAATATTAAATTTTATAAAAGAAGGTGACAAAGTGATGTATTTTGAAAGTTTTTTACGGTCTAATAATCAAGAGTAAAACCAAAAGGAATAATTAATTTTGTAAATCAATTTAGGTCTATATGTTACACTTAAAAAAGTTAATGAAAATGAAAAATACCTTGAAGTACTACATTAAAAATAATAATTAATTCTAAATACTAAAACCATGCATTCGAACAGTTTCGATAATCCAAATGTTCTAAAATTCTGTCAAAATTGAGACTTATATTAGAAAACTCATTCATATTTGCTTCTATATAAACATTTTAAATTAGCTAGACTAAGCTGACCTCTTATATAAGATCTTACATAGACAAAAAGGCCTATGATTAAAATAATATAGGAATCTTGCCAACAGCTAGTTTGGGTTCTATTTGCCGCCTCTTTGAGTCACACGATTCGAACGAGTCGTCTTTTGAGGCTATATAATCATCGACCCAATTTTTGCATTGTTCATATTGAGTGAACTTCTGTTGGGACAGAAGCGGGTAGAACTTTCCACTACTGTGTTTTCTAAAAAGGTCTTGACTGGTCTTACAACATGTGGCCGGCACTTTGTCGTGCCTTTCTTCGTATTTTGGCCGCTCGTTTTTTCTTTAGTTCGCGTCTGGAACGCATGAGTGGAGTCCGATAGCGTTATCCCTGTTCGTTTTATTCAGTTTGAGCAGTTCGTAGTATACCATACCGCGCTGGTTCCACCAAATACAGAACATAAGCTTCATGTCATTAATATTCGGCTTTGCGAAGGATGTTGATGGCTGACCGTGCAAAATCCATGATTTTTTGCACTTGGGATTGTCTTAATAGATCCTTTTTTCATCACCAGTCACAATGTGATGCAAAAACTCCTTCTTTTTTTTTTTTTCTCGAAAAACCGCTTTCGATGTAGGCGACTTGAATTCGTATGACAAACAGTTTCTTTGCTTTTGAATCAATTCCATGGCTTTTCAATTGCCTATTATTCTGAGAACACCTGAAGCGTTTGGCATTGGTCCATATAGAGCAATGATTCCAATTCTACATCCTCAAACTTCAAACTCAAGTTTTTAATAAAAGAAATTCACTTTACAGCTTTCAGTAGGAGGATAACCATAACCAAGGAGTGATTTTGTGTCTGAATCATGAAAGGAATACGGGCACTCCTACCTAATAATATGTCTTGTATCCAAGCTTATTACGGTTAGATTAGTTGAGACAGGACTTTTTCTGCTTTTTTGATAAGTTTAAATCTCTTTTTATCGAAGCGTTTCAAAGTAGTTGAGAGAATGTGTTGATGATTCTAATTTTATTAAGAGATTATCCCAGTCTGTAATGATCTTTCATGTATTCCGTTAGCAGCCTTAGACCATTTCTTTTAAGATGTACTACGTACGTTGCGTAGCTTGCCGAAGACGTATTCAAAATAGCAATAAAAGATTTGAAAGAAGTTCTGCTATGACCGCAATAGGGTTCAGGTCATAAAATGGTGTCTGTAGAACCAGTTCTGACCATACTGTTCGCTATTTAATTTCCTTGAATAGCACAAAGGTAAAAAATCCAATAGATCACGGCCTTTGAATAGGTCGAACGTTTTGGAGAGTATCAAAGCATTACCTGCATGGAAGTAACAGATTTGATTGCCGCTTGGCTATCCAATAAAATAGTGATACTGGACCTCTTTTAAAACTCTTGTTCAATTAGTATTCAGTGCTGACTTCAATGGTTTTGATCTTGGATATAAAGGGTGTTACTTAGGTACCCATAGTAATTAATATATAAGTCTTGAGTCGAAGGTAGTCGCATCTGTAACTATGTCGGCTAAAAACTTCTTAATTAACCACTTCATAGTTGATGGTCCAGTAACTGGAAAGCTATCCTCCCAGTCGAAATCACTGATTTAGATCACTTCGAAGCAACTGCCAAGTTTCATTGTTCCGTGGTGACACAATCTGTTATCGAACAGATCTTGATGCCAGCAATAATTTTTAGAATACCAGAATGAGCCAATTATTTACGTATTAGCTTAGAACACATCAATTGTCCATAAGATCTGTGTGCAAACATGCAGAGGGTGCAGGTCAATGATTATCTTCATTCCGGCAGTGGAACATGTAACCATGATTCCTGTCTAAAAGGAAAGGTGTTACAGTTTTGCCACTCCGTCTGATAGCACTATTTTGGCTATTTGTTCTGGATGCCATAAAAATGTGGAATGGATAAAACTAGGTCATACCGTTCATGGTATTGATTTTGAAATGAATCTTCGGAGAGAAACACGCTATAACGCCAAAAAGCCCTTCAAAGGATCAAATGATTTATTCAAAACTATTTGTAAATGAAAACTTCTAATATATTTCTATAGTCTAAGATCACTTCTGGATTATTTGGGATCATCTACAAATCTCTTAATGCAAACTTTCCTCAAATTATAAATCAACAAAATTTTTATGTTGTTGTTGTTAGTTTAGCTAAGAACGCACACATTGGTAAATCTTATATTCATTTTATTCAGAACATATCCAGTTAGGAATGCAGCCCCCATAGAAAATAGCTTTAAGGGTGTATGGGGTATCTTGAAGTCTAGAGGACACCTTCCGCATTCAACCATCCCTCCTTTTTCCGAGCGAATTTTTTTTAATTGTATGTTGAACCTAAATTTTTATTTGTATCGATACTGAGAGATCATAGTAGAACTAAGTAAAGAGATCATCGATACCGGAGGGATCATAGTAGTGGATAAAAAACACATCATTTGGTGGCTTGGATGGATTTTAACTGACACATTGCCTAGTGAGGACGTTGTGTTGCATTCATTTAAAGAAGCACCCACACAAACATGGTTTTGCTAATATTTTTTAGAAATAAGAAATCTTTTAGATCATTTTGCTTGATCCAGAAATTTAAATACCCACAATTTAAAAAAAAAAAACATTTCATATTTTTGAAAGACCATAATTTTCGATTCTCTAAATCTTTTCTACTGCACAGAAGTATACTTTTAGATAGACTGATTGACGGACGGACAGGGTTAGATAGACTTGCCTTGGCTATAGCTTTATGGTGGATCTCTTAAGCATATTTCGCTATTTCCAGCAAATCCAAAATCAGCTATTCGAACAGAACATAGAGTACTGCTTGCTTGGCTTATTATTTGATTTGTCATTTCTGTATGAACTGTCCTCGTATTGAAGCAAAACTGAAAGCTCAGCACTTTATTGAAAGGAGAAAGTTGTAAACCAAACAAAGCCTCTATTTATGATGGGTTTTTTTCCAATAAGGCTTTTAAAGCTAGAATCAGAGAGTATTGCGCCTTAAATGGACAATAAAAAATCGAAGAAAGAAAAACTAACAAACAAAAGGATAGACTAGACAGACGGACAGACAGAAAAACGATCATTAGTAGCCGACCGCCTGAAAAGCACAGCGTCACGATTTTTCTATTAAGTTTGATTGGATTGGATTGGATTGAAAGAGCAAAATTGTGCAGGAAAAATGAAAACAAACAAAAGCCGAACTCAAAATGCACAAGTAGCAGCAGAGTTGGTAATTGCAACCAAGAATCGAGTGCACGCAGTTGGCACCTCACGGATGTGGCTTCTGCTGCAGCTTGACTCACGTTCAACACTTGCAAGCAGCTGTAGCAGCAACGCATAAGGGCATTAAGAGAGTATCTGCATCTTTATCTGTTTGCATTGCATTAAATTGGCATGTCTTCATAGAGTTATGCTTGCTTACGTGACTGCAACATTTAGTGCCGCCAAAATGCTGCACGCAACTGACTGAAATACAAGAAACATAATGCCGCACGGTTGTGATACATGTTTTTTGTCTTTTAATTGCCAGTCTAGTGAATTTAATGTTTTCCTACTTCCTTTCATTGCAGAAATCTCATTGCGAAAAGTAAAAGTCATTCATCGTTAGAAGCAGCAGCACCACCACCGCCGGGCGGCATAGCAATTGGCATTGGACCACAATTGCCACCATTGGGCAGTGGCGGCTTTGTTAAATTACGTCATGTTGCGGCGGCAGCTGGTGTAGCAGATAATAGTGAAACTGAGACAAACGCACAAACCGCCAGCACTAGCAGCTCCTCTAAGGAAACCGAAACAACAGCAGCAGCTCAACAAGAGCAACAAGCTAAGCCGACTGCTTTACCTGGTTTCCTGCAAGGCGGCCTTAGGCGCTGCATGACACAGGTCTGTATTCTACAAATAAGTACTTTCTTTTCATTTTCATTGCATAAAAGGCTTTAAATTCATTTCCTTTTGATTTTTTGTAGGTCATGGGCCCCGATCAACGCACAAATGCAATTGCAAAGACTGGTTCGATTGCCGAACGTTTGGCTGCGCTGCAAAAGGCCGGCGAGGATGATTGGAAGAAACGTGTTTCGAAACGCGACGAAGTCGATGATATATGTCGCGAGAATCTTGTAAATGTAAGTCCAAACCTATTGAATTATATGTATTTTTCTTAAATAGTAATTAATTGAATGTGCTGTGCACCAGTTGAATTGTAGAGCAGCGCCATCTGTGTTTATTGTTTGTAGTTGACGCTGTGATGTGCGTTGATCGTTGCCGCTAGATGTCGTATAAATTACTGATCATGTGCTTTTGTATTTGGTCATGTGTTTCTATTTGACATCAACACATTAGAAAATGGGTTTCTTTATTCGGAAATTTTATTTGTTATTTCTGTTATACCACTCAAGAATGATTAATGCGAATGAATGCGTTATTCATAATACGAACATGAATGAATTAATTATTCAATCGTCGTTTATTTCAAATTAGGACATTTGGATTATTCCAATAAATTCTAAAAAAAAACAATCGCGATCTTTCAAATCAATGGGGTAGTTGCATTGACTTTTCCTCATCACTTTAACACTCTTCTACCCACTGTTGTGACGGTTCATTTCTCTTTGGCGTGTGTTTCCAGATCCAAATTTCGTCAATGTTTATGCATCGATGCTAAAATTCCTTTTTATTGCACTGAAATTTGTCTAAACACTGTATTGTGATCAAATTATTTTGTAATAATGTAAGACAGAGTGTGTGTCTTACTAACTTTCTTAAATGACCGTCAACCGTCTACCGATCATGGCCGCGTCTAGGAAGGCGCGCCAGCCTCCATAGTCTTGTGGGTGCTGGCGCCAGTCGTTTTGAATGCCAAGTACGAAGAGATCTCTCCATACCTGGTCATTCCATCGAGTGCCCGGTCGTCCTCTATTTCGGCGTCCACCAATCAAGTTTGACCCCCATGTAAAGCATGCGTGCTGGAGCTCTTTCATCCATTCGAATGAGGTGCCCAGCCCAGTACAACCGCTGGACTATGTCAACCTCATTGAATAGCTTGTACAGCTCGCGGTTCATACATCTCGTCGCCGACTCTAATAGGACCATAAAAACTGCGAAGAATCTTCCTCTCGAAGACTTTCAACGCTGTCTCATCCGACTCAATTACGGTCCATGCCTCTGCGCCATACAATAGGAGCGGGAGTATCAGCGTCTTATAGTTCTTGATTTTTGTCTTTCAAGAGAGGGCTTTATTTCTCATTTGCTTGCTCAGCCCAAAAAAGCATCTGTTTGCATTCTGTTTTAGTCTTTGCCTAATCTCCAGGCTGACGTTGTTGTTGCTGGTTATCTCTGTTCCAAGATAGACGAAGTTTTCTACAACACTGAAGTTGAAATTCTCCATCGTCATTGACCGTCCAAGATGCGTTGACGGAGTGCGAGAAGACACCAAGTACTTCGTCTTGTCCTCTTTCACCGCTAGATCCATGAGCCGAGACAGTTTTTCAATCTCTGAGAACGCCTTGCTGACTCGCCGTTCCTGCGTGCCAATGATATCGATGACATCGGCGTAAGCTGTCAGCATCACTTTCTTTTGGAAGATCAAGCCCGACATACGCTGTATGTACGGACACTGGCGTTGGATGTATTTCATCAGAAGATTGAAAAATTCGCACGACAGAGCCACGCCCTGTGTGAAACCTCTCTTCTCTTTCTTCACACTGACAACGCTTTTTGTGTTAGATAGCGTCGTCATGCAAACACGGACAATCTTTGCCGGGATACCTAGTGCAGACAGGGCGTCGAAGAACTTCGATCGTATCGGCGTGTCGAAAGCGGCTTTGTAATCGACAAATAGGTGTTGAGTGTCTTTGTTGAACTCACGGGTCTTTTCCAAGATTTGGCGTAATATGAATATTTGGTCATTGGTCGAAGCCACACTGATATCGTCCTTTCTTTGAATCCGAATATGGCTTCAGTCCATTACACAATACGCGCGACAGAATCTTATATGCAATGGAAGGAAGACTTATTCCGCGGTAGTTGGCGCAAACAGCGGAGTCTCCTTTCTTAAAGATAGGACAGAGAACACTGAGATTCCAGTCATTGGGTATGCGTTCATCGAACCATATTTTGTATAAAAGTTGGAGCATACTCCTTCGACGCCGGTCTTAAATAACTCAGCTGGCAGCCCATCAGATCCTGCCGCTTTGTTATTTTTCAGCTTTTTAATAACTGAATTGACCTTGTTATAGTCCGATGGCTCTACAATAGTGCCATCGCCTCCGAGTAGGTTGGAGAAATGACTCCTCCATAATCTCAGTGATTCCTGTTCATCCGTTACGGAATTTCCATTGTCATCCTTACAGAAAGTTACTCCGGGTTTAAAACCTTTAGTCAGAATCTTGAACTTTTGATAGAATTTTCGAACTTCATTTCTGTCATATAACATCTCAACATCCTCAAACTCCCGTCTTTTTTGCTCCTTTTTCTTGCGTCTGAAAAGGCGTTTCTCCGTTATTATTGGAACATACTTTTTGGAAAATGAGGCTGGTTCATGATAAGTCAATTCTTTTTGCCGAAATGGGATGATCTTGATGTGGCCAATATGTGGTTTCATCCAGATGGTGTCACATGCCATACAGGCCGTAAAACAATTCAATTACTGTATGGGAAATTTACTGAGATCAGAATTGACCCTTTAGATCTTGAGTTTTAACACAATTACATTTCTTTTTATGGGTTTATTTGAAGTCAAAGGTCTGTGGCAACAAACCCAAAATCACCTGCATAAAGGGATATTAAACTCTGCATCAATGAAGTTCAGCCACATTTATGCAGAATAGTCATGGTCATGCAAAGATGTGGAGGACGTTTAGCCGATATGTTATTTCATAAATAAGCCTATCCTATGTACTTTATGGTTCAATAAAAATATAATTATATAAGGACCAAACAATGTATTTTCTATTTCTGTCAAATCTTGTGTGAATTTTGGAACACGGGTGACGGGTTTATCAATCGTTACATATAATTCCTGAGAGGCTATTGCAACGCCTTTTAACCACCGCTCGTTTAGTATTCATTGAAAAATAAAAATGTTGGTAAGAGAAGTTTCATAAAACAACATTTTCTGAGGAAAAAAGTTTAAATTGCATAGACCTGACTGCGGTCATAAGATTTGGGGGACATAAGGTAACCACCTATACCTATACGGGGATGCCAATAAAAAATAAAAGCAAATTGCCTTATTGGAGTAGTCAGCGATCAGCCCTGACCATAACTTCATTGAAGATCTATGTGAATTATTATTCAGCAAAATGTAAAAGTTTGATGCAAAAAAGGACCTCAAAAAGGCATTAATTGAAGAGTGGGTTTTGTCAGATTTCCATACTCTTATTAAATTGCTTGAGGCTTTGACAAAAAAATCCCGATAAAGACTGTCTTGGTATGCGCAAGCATTTCAAACAAGAAGCGTATTCAAGCCGGCGAAGCTGTAACTCGTTCCACAGTTAAAAAGACGTAGAGGGGGTCTACAGCATTATAAATTTTCTATTTGTCAAAAATATGATACTATAAGTATATGTCTAAAAAAAACAACAATAAGAATCAGAGCAGAGCGTTATAAATACTTAAATTTAATTTGGCGAACGGCAACTAACTGGTACACATAAAACTAAAATTTTGTAGGCGTCAGAGCTATAAAAAAGAAAACAAATATTAAAAAAAAGTAATTTAAAAGACCTTCACGCTTCGAAATCAAGCTTAAGTGACAACTAATTAAGGTGATTTTCGTCGCAAACAATGCTCATACGCCGCGTGTTTGACGTCGCCGGCAGTTGCGACGGATACTCTGAGCGTGCGCAGCCGCGCATGAAATCAAAACAAAACATTTAACAGAGCAGCAAAATATTTTAGTCAAATGGAAAATCGGAGAGCTACCGAATAAAAAAGTAATTGCTATATCGCTTATGAAGCAATAATAATGATGATGATGATGATGGATCAGTATGAAGACTAGCAACAGCAGGCGTCAGAAAGCGCTTAAAAGACGCACGGACGCACGCACATTTTGAGCAGCAACTTCAACTTCAATTGTTGCACATACAACATAAAATATAAAATAAAAATAAAAAAAAAAGATACAAGATACACTTCACTCTAAGACAACGAGTACAACTACAAAATAAACAAATTTCTATGTCATGTCATGTGTGGGGGTCAAACGGCAGCCGCTTCTCTTTGACACAAATAATTTTCAGTTTCTTTTTCTGTTTTTCTTGGAGATGCGGCATAAAAAACTAAGCAGCATATGCAACTGGGCGTTGTAGTATGTGTCTACAGATACTTGTCATTTTGAAAGCAATTATAAATGATTACTTTGTGGTAATTGTCGAAAATTATATGGAAGTCCGCTGCTGCCCGCATGACTCAGCGCTTCAGCAATCAATCGAGCAAACGAACAAGCAACCGCGAAAGAGTTAAACAACAACACAAAACAGTTCACTAAACTCGATTTCCAATTTTTTTGCGAACTTGTGCAATATATAGGCGGCTACAGCAGTATTTATTTATTTAATTTTAATTTTAATTTGCATAAAAAATTGTCTGTTTTAATAAATTATTCTACAGGTGTAACGAACGCACTTTCGTTTGCTTTTGCCATATTAAAATGGAGCAACCGAAACCAAAACCGCAAAAAAAAAACAAGAATTCAATGTGAAATTTGTATTTTTTGTTAATTGAAATTCCGTATTGGATATTCAAGACCATAATTACAAGCAATAAATATGATGTATGGTGTTGAAGTGTGTTAAAGACATACGACTTGGTAAATGCTACAAAATAAAATACTTGAAACGTTCAGAAAAAAGAAATATTGATATTAAAGACAACAATTAAATGTGCTGCAAATCAGATGAAGCATTTACATGCACAACTTAATAAAATTAGGGATTCAGATGTTGAAAGTGAAGTTCAAAATTTTCTAGAATCAGCGGAAATAAGGAAGTTGTATCTGTAATAAAGTATCTACAAAGAAAAAATAAACTGGTTACGATAATATTGATGAATTAGGCTAAATTACTTTCCAATTCAATGCAAATTTGCTGGGGTGATAATCATACCAAAGCCAAATAAGATAGAAAACCTTTTCAAGTTATTAAAACAAAAATACTATTCAGGTTTAGAAGACGACTTAGAACACCTGAACAATGTAACTGAATTAAATGAATAGTCAAGGGAGTATTCAGCTTTCCTCGATGTTAAGCTATCCTAGAAGAGGGGCGCTGACTTATTTTTTTCGTTTGTACTCAAAAGTGCTTAGGAACCCTTAGAAACCATTTACTAATTATAGCCACTAATTCAGTTCAACAAAGATACTTCAATAAAACAAAGAGAATTAATTATATTAAATCCCACAAATATGTTGTAAAATAAATTTATTTTTACAACTGTTTAAAAAAAAAAGGGGGGGGGGGTGTCAATGGCCCAACACTTAAAGAGCAATGGCCCTACCATTAGCCAATGACCTTTGAATTCACCCTAACCGTCGATGGAGATTTCAACGCCAAACATCGGTTTTGGAGAGCGGACACAAGAGGGAGGAGATTTAAGAAAGCTTTAGCCACCTCCTCTGCTCAAATTCTAGCCATCGGCCAAGTTAACCACTTTCCAGCACACACCAAGCGTCATAGACTTTTTATCTATATCGTGTTATGAGCCGATGAACTGAGCATCAGGAAAGAGTTTTTCTTCTCATCCGATCATCCACCCCTCGTGATCGAACAAGCTTGCTATAGTCCAGGATGACAAAAAGAAGATTGATTTCGCCTGAAACGAACCTAGTTGGTTTCCGCAAGGAACTAGAATTCACCTCGAGATTTTACGGCCTAAAAACTTAGAGGACATGTTCGTACTTTTCCTCAATAAAGCGCACTCGGCTGCTCTTAATCCATCTCAACAAAATTCAGCCACTGATGTGCTTCTCCTAATTAAGAGGAGACTCTGAACAGAGTTTGTATTAAATAAAAAGATGAAAAAAAAAACAGAAAATAGGCTTATGGAACTAGAGAGAACTATAGAGAAAAATCGAAATCTAATCCTAACGCTCTCCATTAACTTAACTCGCCTAAGACTTTAGGAAGTTTATTGTAAAATTCAATAACTTGAGTCAAAGAATTCAATATAATAAAATTTATTCTAAGGCTTGTATCTCTTTCAATCTTACCCATTTCTCTATTCAGTGGAAATTTTCGGAGATAAAACTTAACACAAAGTCTGAAAATTGATAAATATTGAGAATATTCTCGAAAATATTTGCTCTAAGAATGTTGTCATATTTCTAACTCCAAAAGGAAGAATAGTTTTGCGGGTATCTCAACATCAACAAATGGAAAAAAATTGTATAAATGGCATGAAACTCCGACCACTACTATTTTACAAGAAATGGCTGATCAAATTCATTCCAACTGATATAAAAATCAAACATCAATTGCAAGCAAAGGAAGACGTGCTCTTCGCCACCTAAAAGTGGTCGACGAGAAGCTCTCTAACGAATCGGTAGTAGTAGAACCATTTCTACGAAAATACTCTGAATAAAAATGAATGAATCTGCATTATTCAAAAAGTTTCGTCCTGATCAAACGTTGGTGTCTGCTACATAAAAAAGCTGCTCTAGGGAGAAAAATCTCGAAAGACAGAGTAACTTTTCTTGGCTGTTCGAACGGATTTGGGACACATAATGTTCATTGAAAAAGCCAAATCTCCCAGAATATTTAACTACTGACCGAACTTCCAGTTAAATATTACTTGAGAAAAAATGCATGGAAGATTTTAAATCTTTTTCGAAGAATGTCGTTTCTCAAATTCGAGGCAATTTGGCGCACGTTCTGTCTTCTGTAACTTCGAAAGTTGCTAAAAATCTCACCATTAAGGATGTGTGATTATGCTTGGGAATTCTTGAAATAAATTGTCACCTGATGCAATAGTAAAATGTTGGCCAACAATATTTTGCTATTCAGTAGATAATTGAGATGCTGAAGAGGATTTAGATGACAATATTTACTTATCAATTCTCAAAGAGAATTGGTTTTCAGAGAATGAGGATACACAGGAAATCGGAGCTATGCTATGAATGGCTCGTTGGAGATGAAGACGACAATTCCTCCGTTGAAGAAGTTGAAAGCGATGAGCCATTAAAAACTTTAGTACCAGCATACAATCGGCGGAGGAAATAAAAGTTGAAGAGGAAAGTTTGACCATTTTGAGAACGCTATGGCAGCGTGCAATGAAGGCTAAGAAAGTGTGCGAAAAATGTTATCGGTGTTGGACGAATTTTCTATTATATGGCTACATCAATGCCACCAAATGCCACCAATTATAGGGAAATGTCTCTGGAATTAACCATACTGTAGTCATCTGATGCTGAAATAAAAGTGGAACTAATTGTGAAACTTAAAATGAAAATATAGGCTTAATGTGTCTCCTGCTTTTACAGTCTCTGGGATGAAAATGATTTTGGTGACTAAGATGCATTTGTGAAAGAAGATTTTCTTAGGCCAATTTATTGCACTGTAAACTGCTAAAAGTTTCATCAATATTGTATAAATTGTACGTTTAAAGCAATAAAAAGAATTGAGGTCTCGATAGCACAAGTATCTAACATTCTTCTCGAGCCAAGTGCATATATGAAGAGTATTTAAGATTCGGTTGTACCGAAATTAACTTTTCTCTCCCTCTTTTTTTTTTTTTTTTTTTTTTTAATAAATATATACACACATATACAATTTTTATTCCTCTCCTGCCACAACGATCACAATCAGCATCACGCGCTTATAAATATGCGCATAATAACAGCTTCAGCGCATTATAAATTTAGAAATCAGGCTTTTCAGCCGACTTGCTTTGCTGCCCACCATCAAAAAAACTGGAAAAAAAACAACCTACAGTACCAGTAGAGAGCAGACCTACGTCGTCTTGAGCCTTTTGCTGGGCGCATCAACTGCAACTTTCTGCTATAATTTTTCTAGTCAGTTTGTGTTCGTTTAACTTTGCGCTCATCTGCGAATTGTGTATCTACGTTGCTACGTAAGCTCCTTTGAATTCAAGAGCAAGCAATTACTAAAGTCTAGGAAAATTTGCTCAATAGCGTTCTAGCGTTTCTCGGAATGATATATCGCATGTTCTGGCTGCCGCTCGCTGCCTAGACCTAGACTATGTCTTAGAACGCCACAGCATCCTCGCGTTTGGGGTTTTTTCTTTTTGCTCTTGCTATGCAGCTTAGTGCTGCTCCTGATGAGACGTTCTTATTTGACTTTCGTGCTGAACGCTACGCCCGCTTCTTCTTCATCATCATTTTCTGCTGCTGCTGTTTGGGGCCCCACGCTCTCAGTTGCGAGCAATTGTTGCTGACGTCCATTTGATCTTTTGCTTGATCTTCAAGTGTTTCAACGTCTTTCGCTCTTTTTGTTACATTGTTTCAATGTTGTATCTTGTAAATTGTTTTGTAAATTTGATATACGTTCTTGTGGTTGTTCATGTATTTATTTTTTTTTTTTTTGTTCAGCTTTAGAATTTTTTTCTATGAAGTTCATGAAGCTCTCGTCGTACGTTTGTACTTCATTATAGACGTCATTGTTGCTGTTATGTGCTTATTGCTGATTATGTTGTTGTTAGTTGTTTGCAGCTCTTCAATATTTTTATATGCACACTTTATAAATTGTGTAGTAGAGTATAATGATTTTGTGACTGTGTTTGGCGGTCTTGAAGAAAGTAGCGGAGACAACTCTGTTAAATTGTAAACAAGTTTTGAGATATCAGCTTAAAACTTAGTAAATAATTTTTGTTTCATGCAGCAGTTGAACAGGGAGGCAGTGCATTTAAAAAAATCTTCATCAAAATCGGTTGTATATTTTGGGCGTAAAAAGTTTTAACAATCTTCACTAATACCAAGAAACAAATGAAAAATACTGAGCAACATTTTGCCCATTTTTCTCAAAATTTTCTATGGCTTTCAAATTTTTTATTTATTTTTTTTTTTTAAATATCAAAGTGAAGTGTATCTAAGCGCTGTTATGATCCAAAACTTTGCAAGTTTCTCATGTTTTTTTTTTTTTTTTTTTTGTACTCCTTTAGTCAAGTTGCCAATGACAGTAGCAATTTTTAGTTTGTTTTTGTAAACGAATTCTTCAAGAATTGTCTCAGCTACAAAATAACAACAGAACAACAACATTGTATCTCGCATATCGCTCTTGTATCTACAAGTCACATTGAATGAGTAGCTACTTCATACTAAGTAGCAAAGATACTTGGTGAATAGAATAGAAGTCACAGACAACAGAGTATGCGTTCTTTGTCATGTCTCCGCTTTCATTATTGCGAAATAATTTTGCTGTTCAGTATTTACTGCTGATTATTTGTATACACCGCGCTTAAGTAGCGAGCGAGTACGGTATGTGGGTTTTGGTTAGAAGTTTGTAACGTTCGACAGCTGAATCTAAGGTCTAAGGCCGTAAAATAAGCAGATTTTTAGATATTTCTTGCTGAATGAATTAGCTAGTAAAAATGGCTTCATATCAGGCATTTTTCTAAAGAAGACTTTCATAGTGTAAGCGTATGTGTGTGCTCTGCATGTATGTGTGTATTGTTGAAACAAAGCCCTATGCACATTTTCTAATCGTTGATACGTTGATTGACGACTTTTTCGATGTAATGTCATGAGCATGCTTGACGCGCCTAACAACATTTTTTTTTGGTTGACTTGCTCAATGACATGTCATCGATAGCGTCCAGCAGCATAAATTTAAGGATGTAATAAAAGAGCTTGCATTCGAAATTATATTAGATCACTTAGTCTTGACTTGCAAAATAAGTTACCAAGATTTATTACTTTTGTGGGGGAGCGGTTTACTTCTAAATAGTGACCTAAAGAGATCAATTGTTCATCCACTCCGATGTTGTATGCCCTACAATGTCATAAAAAGCCATTGGTCCTACCATTAGCGTTGCCATACCTTTTCTGGCAGGCTTAAAAGCTTATCATTGCCTAGTATGCCACTATTATCCGTTATTCACAGTAGATAAACCAATTTGGCGATGGCAGAGTTCTTCTATGACGACTAATGCCTCACGCAATAGCCTAGATTTGATAAGGTTTACACTTTACGTTTTTATACCTCCCTTAATATTCTTCATCTAAACTGCACATCGAATTATGGCGCTCATCTCAGCATGGAAGTCTACCCAGTGCATTCCAATGCTTTATCATGGGTCCTGCAACCCCTAGACTTGTTCCATTATTCCTCAGATATTGTAAACTGTGTACCACTTGATGGCTTGTGGCCTTAGAGATATTTCTGAATTTCATGATTTTTTTTAACAGACCAAAGTTCCAATGAAATATGTTCCTCTTGGAGAACTCATCTCTAAGCATGGACATTATGTGCAGACCAATTTGAGTGGCGTATCTGATAATTTTCCGATGTTTTCCTGCTCGAGTATCTCCTTAGTTATGCGTTAAATTTCTAGATGAATCGGCATAAAATTTGGAATTGCCTCCAATGTTATGGTTCGTTTCGTTCGCTTTGTCCCCAGGGGCGCTGAGCTCTTCAGCGACGTGTGACTTGGTTTGCCCTTTCTTTCTCTGGAACTACAAGTATGTCATATAATATCTTTGGTTTCACAACCATGTTGTACATCCGCAGCATGATTTCCCAAGTTAACAAATTAGTCGTGTACGAATCTCCCAAAATTTGTATTCAAATGGCATTGAAGAAGCTTATGACGGTGTCGTCAAGTAAAAGAATATGTTTTGAAAAACGTCTCCAACGACTTTCCAATGGGAAAGCGACTTGAACCTTCTTGGTAGAAAGAATTCCAGACATTTTTTTTTTTAATAAGTTATTTATTTATTGGATCTTCTCAATCAATACTCAAAATCTAGTAGTGTATTACTGGGACTCTAGTTAGATACTTATGCAGTTACAGCGGTTCTAAGAGCACATCACAGGGCTCGGAGGTTATTTCTCTTGAATCGTGGTTGATTATTGTGATTTGAGAAAGATTTAAAAAAAATTGTGGAACAATATTCGAAAAACTGAACAGCTCTACGATTATGCTGGTTTTTATAAGAACCAATTTTTCACACAGTTTGGGTGGGCAGTACGGAAAGCTTAGGGAACTAAATGACGTCGTCTGTGAAGGTCTATGAAAATTTTTTTGGAAATTTAATCATGACCTGCATTCTTTTTGTGATTGAGCTGGGCTTTTATCACTGTTTGTACTTCATTGGTGTGTACTCGGAGGGGCTTAGAGTAGTTCCTAGTCGTAATAGAAGAATGAACGAAAAAGTTTTTTCACGTATATGGCTGAAAAACTTTCCCTAAATGAGTTGCAAAGACTTCTTCCGTTTTTATGTCAGTTCAAAACCACTTTCCAGTGAGTTCTTTGAAGGGTGTAGAGAGTTATGACGAAACGGCGTTAGAGAAGCGAATGGTAGTGTCTATCATAAACTCGTGGAGGGAAGAAGACAATACCATCGTGGTTTTTGTTTAGAGGTTGGGGAACTTAGACTCTACCATTCGCTTCTCCAGCGCCGTTTCGTCATAACTAGTCGTTCAATGCGATGATGTCTGATGAGATTCATCGATTTAACGCGCTGTTTTAAATTTTGTATCTCATGAATGTTCTTCGACAAGCAGCAATGCGTGATGTGTGAGTCCGTGGGCCTCCGAGCCGATCCCGGCTATATTTGCTTGATATTAGTTATTTTGTCATTTAGTCTTGCACTGAACTAATGGGAACGCCGTTCTCTATACAACTGAACAATCCAATTCATTATATGTTACCAACTATTTAAAATTTGTTATATTTCCTTTTGAAACTTAGGTCGCTGGCACTTTCCACAAGTCCTCAAATAAGATAAAACCAAAAGCTGACATATCATGCCGGGAACGTCTAGTTTTATATAATATATATTTTTTGTTGTTGTAAGTTCTTCGCTATGCAGTGTATAAAATATTCGATGTAGACTATACCTCTTTTTTATATTATTTTTAAAATTATTTGCAGCTGTTTTTTTTCCTCCCGATAAGATGGTTTTAACATTTTACAACAATATTTTCTTTTTAGTTATTTTAATTAAATTCCGCGCCTGTTACATCATCATCGACTGAGATTTTTAGGCCTATTGTAAGAATGCTTTTTTTCGAATGTTCAATCTTATAAGTCACCCACAGTTGACTCATCTGTGTTGCTGTTGTCGCCGTCGTTGCTGTCTGCCAAAAAGAAAATAACTTAAAATTAGTCGAAAAATTTATCAAAAAATTATACAAATGCGTATGGCATGATTCAACCAGTCGCCGCCACAAGAGTCAAGAACTCGAACGTAGTCCCACCATGAGATGCAGCGCATACTCAACTCTTGCTCTTTCAGATTTTGAAAACCCTTTACGAGCGATAACTCCGCTCAACAAGTCATTGTACGCGCGTCGTCGTCGGCGGAGGCTTGCCTGATGCCTATATATGTGCGTTTGCATGTGTGTCTAAGAGTTCGTTGTCTGCGCAGTCCAAATTGCAGCGATTGAAGCTGCTATAAAATAAAAATGCCTCCTTTGGCAGTTGCAAGTTTCCATTTTTATTTAACCGGCAGCCCATTTCGCCTGCTTCAATGCGGCAGCGGCAGTGGCTTCCCGCTCGGCACAGCGAGCTCGTTTATTACATTTAGCTTAATTTTCCTGCTTTTTTATTTTTATTTTTTAATGTTTCACTTTTATGCTGCAGCGGCTTCCACTGCTGCTACTGCAGCATCGATGAGGCTGATCTGAGAGAGAGCGAGAGAGAGTGAGAGATAGAGAGAGATCTTTATTGAAGTGACTTCGTTGAATTTATTTAGGAACTGTTTCAATAGTTCCGCAAGTTTTAAATAAAATAAATACAGCATAATTTGAAAGTTTTTAAATTAATTTAAAAAGGTTTTAAAAGTTGAACTCACTCTTAAAGTACATCGCTAGTAACGGGAACTTTGGATCTCACTCTTTTTAAAGTTCGACCATCAAGAGCGGACCACAGTTTTTATAGTAGCAGGGTTGTGTGTCTGTGTAAATAAAATTTTATAATACAATTCTATTCTAGTTAAATTGAGTTGCAAGAGTAAAGGTATTCTCTTTCACTTAACACGCTAACCACCCTCCTTTAGAAGGTGTTGGCACTTATCATGTATACCTTCTCCTCATTCTAATTTTTTAGTGTGAACAAATTTTATTTATGTTAGTTTCGCTAGAAACACCATATTTGAAGCCTTACCTTACGTTCATCTTTTTTAAATATTTCATTTAGATCCAGATCGGAGCACTAACAGTGGTAGTCCCCCGTACAAATCTGTGCAATCTTTCTGAATTTTAGTATGAACAATTTTTTGTTGTTGTTGTTTATTTATGTACAAACGCCAAACTTGGTGTTTCTTGAATGATTCCTAGGAAAATATTCCATATAGGCCAAAATCGGGCCACTAGATGGTGTAGTTTTCATACAAATCGTTAGGAACAGGGTTTCTATTAGTCTAGCACCTTCGACAGCATTGGTCTTTATATATAATGTTTTTTATTTAAAGGAAATAACTTTCCGGATATGTTCGAGATGAACTGTTCCATAGATACTGGTCTTTTTTAACCATATTTTCAATGAAATTTTGAAGACTAGAAGATTGACTTCATTTTAGGATCATCATTGCTAACTTTATACATCATGTAGCTCCAAAGAAAATAATTTAAAGATGTTAAATCGCACGATCGAAGCAACTAATGCATGTCACTGCGACGTAAGATTTTACTGTTTTGAAAAGTTCCGCCAAAAAAAAAAACCTTCATGTTGAGACGAGTATATAGTGTGGGTTCATGAGTATGAAAATGGGCCTCATCCGAAAATATTATTATTTTAATCCTCGATTTGGAATATGGAATTTATGATTCAAATTTTCCTGATTTCTATGCCTTTTTTATAAAATTGTAAAATTATGTTAGAGCTTTCCAGATATTTTGGGACTAAAAATTTCAAGTTATATATTTTCATACTTTTGATCGAAGTGTTCTGACAATCGAAATTCGCTCACAATCGAAATATTTGATGCATATTCTGTCAAAATAGGTCACAAAATATCAACAAAAAAACTATAAATTATATCGTAGTTGGATCTCAACCGGATCAAAATGGTCGATCGGTCATATTTATGCTGATTTTTCTTCAAATGTTGACCCTACATCACTCAAATTTTTGTTATTGGAAACAAAATAATTTGTTGCTTTCGTTTTATTGTTCGGAGAGCCCGAAAAGTTCCTGAGGACTTTTGCTTAGTGGACTCTGATATTTGTAAGATGCGATCTAGCAGCAATGCCACAGACTTGCATCCTGAACCACCAGGCAGGAACAATTATGGCCTTGTACAAATTCACTTTGTTCCACAATGATAACATATTTTTGCTGTTGAAGAGCCAATCCAGTTTGCGTTTATAAGTCCTGAGAATGAGACGCCTATCAAGATAAACCCCAGTTATTCGCGCCCAAACTGGTGATCCAGAAGTTGGTACTGGAGGTTAACTCCTGGGCAGTCATTCCTTCACAGAGAGTGAGTTACGCTGATGCATTTGTCCAGGTTTATACCGATGTTCACATACATCGGTAGCATTGTAGACATATTCATCTCTGGCCAAGATGGCTGTATCATCAGCAAATGTAGGGATTGTTAGATTCGGCGGCTTACATAGATAAGTAAAAGAGCAAATTGCTGTGTGCAGTATGCTTCGTTATCGCACAGCAGCCTTGTTTGCTTTCACTGATGATTGCGCTCCATCCAGAACAACAATAGTAAGAACTTACAAAGGAAGCCATCATGCCACGCTCTATCAAAGGCCAAAGAGATCATCACATACTCTTTGGCTTGATATCCGTCTAGGAAAAAGTTTACTACTCTATTCAATTGTTCCGGCGTTCCATGGAACTCATGGATTAAAGGGTGGTATCTTTCTCTTTACTTTTGTCATGTTAGAAGACACGTCTCGAAGAGCTTTGACTGACCAATCAGTAGAGAAAAAAATGTAAATACGTAGAACGGACTGCGCAACGTAATCAGTCTACGTATTTATATTTTCGCCTTGCCACGATCGACTGGACTAAAAAACGCGATCGGCCGGTTCGCCACCCCTGGTCTATATGATTCCAACGACGATGTACTTTTTCTATCTTTTTTTTTTGGTTTTTTAAGTTTTTAAAATGAATTTTGCTGCTCAAGGGTCTCCACGCCGAGATCCATTTGGCGCGTGCTGATCGGAACGAACATAGGTAATCGCTGATCATCGGCGGTCTTTGTTTTGCATCACCTGGATGCAATTTCGGTGTATTTTGGCACAAATACCCCTCAGCTGAACGTCGTACCTAGATTAATTTGGAAGCGGCGTTTCTCCAGTTAAGATCGGACCATCAGAAAAAGGGTGCTGGGAGTAGCGCCTTGATCTTAGCTTGGAGTCCGGCATGCCACAATGCATCGAAGACTTCCTGCACATCGACAAATATTCCATTGCAACACTCCTTGTCGTCTAAAGCATTCAAGACTTGGTGACAAGTGTCACAGCAGTTGTCTTGTTTCATATTGAAATCGTGCAAATACTTCCGGACCATTATAACAATTTCTGCTTATTGCTCCTATAATATATATGCATCGTCAAAGAAATATATTGTTCGGTTGAAATTTGTTTCGTTCCGAAATTAATTGCATTAAAAAATTAGAAAATTCAATGCATTTTCTAAAAATAGTTTTCAATTTTGTGCATTAAAACGTTGAAAATCTTCCGGCACGAACTGCAGAAAACAATTTCCAACATGTTGCCAACTTTTTCGTAATTGAATAAATAATTTTTTGTATTTATTAATTATCCTGACACAGCTATAGCTGAAAAGCAATAAATTATTTAAAAGTGTATGTCATTATTTAAAAATTTGGCTCGAAATATTAACCAAGAAACGAATTAAGGTGAGACATTGTAAAAACTAATTATTATATTTCGGATTTTTTCAATTTGCTGCAAGTTTAAATAAAAATAAACATTTTCAAGTTAAACAAATTTTATTGTCCTGTCCACCGGAAAGGACATTCGCTGTAACAACATTAATACAAAGTTTTAATATAATAATTATTTAGCTAAAACTTTTGAATCCAACCTTCTTACACATCTCCCTCTGCTTCTTCTTGATATTTCTCCTAATAATGCTCACATCGCACTAATATTTATTGTATTGTATAGATCGGCTTGTAACACGCTCTCCAACGCTCACAGTACACTCGCTCGCTCTTGATTGCTGTATGCAACCGAAGCCGGCTTTTAAGCTTAAAAATGAAATTTATTACGCGCCGCTTTAGTCTTGCGCGTTTGGTCGTCTTGAGCGGTTCACTATTTATTCATTTTATTTTCTTGCCACCTCTCGATTGTCGCCTCATTTTAATGCCTCATCGATTTCGATTTCGCATGGGCTGCATTGAAACTTGAGAGTCTGATAAGCAAAACGAACTGCAAACTTAACTCGTTCCAATGAAGTAATCGCGCGTCGGTCGATGTGTTTGCTTATTGTATGTGAAAAATTGCATAAACTTGTCGATAAATAAATATATATACTATATGTTTTGATATGATAACTACGTTCAGGAAGCGACTTTCGTGACTTTCTCAGGATTTGAGTTTTTTTGCGATTTTTTTTTATATTTGTGCTTGAGTTGCAAGTTTGGGAAATGTGTCGCGAAATGAATTTTTAATTTGCGTGGGTGAAAAAAGCGAAGAGAATTGGAATTAAAATCACAAAAAAAGAAGGAAATTATTAAAATTGGAAAGGGAAGATTTTTTTTTTATCAAAGACAACATTTTGAGTTGTCATATAGAAGGATTTTTAAAGTTTATACAGCTTAGGTGTTTCTAATAGACTGTCGATGTTTCACAAGATTTATAAAGCAATGACATTGTATAAAATATGCATTTGAGAAGGAATAATAAAAATTATGGGACATATATTGTTCAGAGGCTGCATTAATACCTGTGAGCACCTCCCTATTTACGCCTATGCGCTTATTGTACCGTTAAGATATACTCATGTATTTTCAATATAAACAGTTTCTTCAATATCTTTTTGGGAGATCTTTTGTAGCTGTAGCTTATGAGCAGACCGAAATGTCTCTTTTTACATTTTAAAGGTTCAAACAAAAGCCTTCAAAGCAATCATAATAGATCATATCTTCAAAATAATCCGAGTAGTACAGCATTTACCGCTATTCTAAAACGTTTTTTGAAGAAAAAAAATCTAGCTTTACTGGAAACAAACGCCCGACCGGACTGACGAACATGTTTATATCGGCACATTCCGTTGAACTGATAAGCAGCTTGTAATTATTTTATGGAGTCTCCGATTTCTCGTATGCTGTGTTACAAACATTTTTACGTTTAAACAAAGAAAATTTTCTTTGTACATATATTTTAATAGAATGGTGCAAAAAGTTTCATGGACACCACACTTAATATAGCTTCTATAGACTCTTAGATTTCGGAGAAAAGGCTTTAGATAATCTTCATATTCAACTGTGATTTGTAATTTTTATATTTCAAGCCAAAATGGCAGATTGTCGGAAACAAATATTTATTTCAATATATTCCAAAATCGGGATCTATTAAGACTTTCTACATCGTCATGTATATTGAACAACTGTTTGCCAATTATTTACTTACTCATAGGAAAGCTAACACTCATCGCACAATAATGGAGTAGAAATGTACGTACGTCTAAAATTAGAACACATTTTGCTGAATTTCGATAAGTACATCCATTAGAAAATATTGCACGTCCGCATAATATATTTTTCTCTGTTTTGTTTAGACCATAAATATGTGGAGACATCTTTGATCATCTGACCTTGTGAGAACTGTAAAATATTTTCGAATTTTATTTTTATATTTTGGGCAGGTTTTTTTGCCTGACTGAATATTCTGGCTAATAATTTATTTAAATTCTGGCTAATAATAAAGGGTTGGAAAAAAGCTATTTTCGTATTTTCACCTTTATTTCATCTTTAATTTGTTGCCAACAAGATTCCATTCTCATTATGCCTCGCTTTCTTTCCTATTGACAAAAAAGATAGACAGTCGATTTTCTCAATATTGACGGAAGAGATGGTAATCCGGTGGTGCCAGGTCCGGACTATATGGTGGATGCATAAGGACCTCCCATCCGAACTCTTGCAGCTTCTGGCGCGTCAATATCGAAGTGTGTGGTTTGGCGTTGTCTTGATGGAACCCAATTCCTCTCCTATTGGCCAAAGATGGCCGATTCTGGGCGATTTCTGCCTTCAAGCGGTCCAGTTTTTCACAGTAGAGGACCGAATTGAGCGTTTGGCCATAGGGGAGCAGCTTCTAGTAGATGATTCCCTGCCAATCTCACCAAACACACAGCAAAACCTTCAAACCAGGCTTGGCAACCGGTCACCCACGACTTTTCATCATTCACCATTCGCTTCAGATACGGTTCGATTTGGTTGCGATTCGCAGATGGAAACTCAGTCCATAAGGTTTTTTTTAGTGTTAATTGGTTTGGCACCCAAATATCGTGTTTTTTTTTTCTTCAAATGCCTTTGAACGTTCATATGACTGATGTTCAGCTTCCGGGCGATGGTACGGCTGCTACTATGGCGGTCTATCTCGATCACTTCCTTGATTTTATCGACGACAGGTCTTCCGGAGCGTGGTGCATCTTCCATTTTCTCCACACCAGAACCGGATCAAGTGAACCAGTGTTGTGTTACTCGAATTATACAAGTATCGACCCCGTAAACATCACAATTTTTTTGGCCGCTTGTGTTTCGTTTTTGCCTTTCAGGTAGTAAAAATGTAAAATATGACAGATTTCTTCCTTCGAGACCTCCATGTTTGACGCGCTGTAGCTCACAACTGAATTTTCCAAGCGCAATGTTGTCAAAACAGTAGTACTAAACACTCACACCTTACAAACGCCGTAAAGTATGCCCCCATACGACAAATACTTAACGAGAAATACCTAATTTTTCCAACCCTATATATATATATATACTCTTGATCAGCATCAAAAGTAGAGTCGAAATAATCTAGGCTGTCCGTAGGAATAACTATAAATTGGAGTATATAAATTATAAATATTTAGATTGTAATATTCCTTCTCAAAATTACTAGTTTTCAATGAACTTAGCAAACCTTCCTTAAGTGGAAGACACCACTCAAATCTACTTCTTCTTTCTGAGTTTTTATATGCAAAATTTTTATTTGTGTTCTTAATTTCGCTAAAAACTTTATATTCCATATATATTCCGTATAGGTTCAGATCGGAGCATTGAAGTAGGTAGCTGCTATACAAATCTTTACTTTCTTTCTAGAAGTTTGTATAAAAAAATGGTTTTTGTTGATATTAAATTAGAAACGCTAAATTTAACGTATTTTACGTTCATCCTTTTTAAGCTCCAGATGGGATCACTAAAAGGGATAGCCTCCATACAAATCTGTACATACTTTCGGGGTTTTTGTAAAAGAAAAAATTTGTTAGTAATATAAATTTAGATAGATACCCTAATTTTAGTGAATTTTAAGTTGATCCTAATTAAGCTTCAGATCGGAACACTAAAAGAGATAACCTTCATACAAAAATGGGCCTACTTTCTGGGTTTTTGTAAAAGAAAAAATTTATTGCTAATATAAAACTAAATAGAAACGCTAATTTTAGTGAATTTTAGTTAGATACAAATTAAGCTGCAGATCGGAACACTAAAGAGGGATAGCCTCCATACAAATCTAATCCTCCTTTCTGGAGTTTTCTATAAAAATAAACTTTTATAGCTTAGTTGGAAACATCAAATTTGAGGAGTTTTGTATTAATTCTAATAAAATTTCATGCACTGATCCAGAAAGGAATATATTTCCATAGGTTCCAAAGGCTACAGAGTATCTCGAAGTCAAGCACATTCGACTGTAAAGTTCTTTCTTTCATTTTCTTCAACGAACATAATACAAACAGACACACCCCAAGTAACAAGAGCTTTGTTTACGGCTTATAGATCAGCTAACATCTACAAAGAGATTCAATAAAAGATTAAATGGTTTTTATAAGCGCAAGATCTAGAAAAATGATCTATAAAGATTGGCTGAAGTTTTTTAAGTATAATATAATGCATTATAGCAGTTCATATTAAATTTTCTTGAGCTTTGTAGAAGTGAATCCTTGTATCTGCATATATTCATTCTATGCAGATTGTGATAGCACAGAAAAATAGATGAAAATTGCTTTCTATTTGATGCTTAAAATCTTCTTAAGAATTAGAATATCTATATATAAAAATTCTTAGAAATTCTTCTGCACAATTCTTGAATTTCCAATTTTTCTACATTTCGCTGCTGCACTCAAAATATTTCTCATAAGAAATTTTGAAATATAAAATGATTTATAAACTAATTGGTGCATACGAAATTACATTAAAAAGTTATTTATATATTTTCCTATATATATTACTTAATGGCATGGAAAATGCTCTCACACGTAGTGAAAACTAACTCAAGGCCGTTCGTGCGCACCTTTTGCTCCTAAGAGCTGCCAACATTTCTACCATTTAGTCAGTCAGTCTTTAAGTGAAAATCACAGCAGGCAAAAGATTCTAATGACACGCTTTCAAATAATAAAATAAAATTTGTTTTTAAAATATCAAAATGACATTACACGAAGCATAAAAAAATTCAACGAAACAGCAAGCAAAGTTTCAACCCACGCAAAAGATACAGAAATAAATCTACAAAAAAATAATTCAAAAAATATCTAGTAATGAAATACTTATGCGGCGTACTTTAGACATCTTCTTCGAATGTATCACAGCATACAAAAATATTTACATACACAAAGCGCGACATCAATTTTGAGCAAAGAGCAAAACAAACAATTAGCTGTGCATTCAAAATAAATCAGTGTCAAGCTAAATGAAAAACATTTATAAAAATATTCTAAAGAAATTAAATGTTTAAATGTTTAATATTTGAGACAAGTGCAGCCGAATTGTACATTAAAAAAAGATACGACAAGAAAAAAAAGATACAAATGTATCTTTTTTTGGTTTTTCTGTTTGTCTGCTTTACAGTTGCATGCTAAACTGCATATATATAGACGCGTACAAATATATTTTTGCAATTTGGTATTCATTTCGTATTTTGTGCTGCCTGTGCCGGCATAGAACAACGCATACGCTGTAGCGTATGCGAGAAAAAAATACAAATTATTTGCACTGAGCACTAACTAAACTTAACGAAAACGTGCTCAGCGAGTGCCATAAAGCACGCTCTTATTCGTTAGGTTTGCGCTCTTTGCGCTAAAAGTATCTATAAGATACTTTAGCGCGCGCAGTTAGCTTTAAGTTATCGAACAGTCACGACCGTTGCGCGGCGGATTAAAAACGCGTTTGCAAATATATTTCAGCTGTTGATTGCAAATTTTTTTTATTAAATATCAAATTTAAATAAGCTTTAAGAAACGAACTCAAGATTTGAGATATTTTGTGATTTTTAAATGCCTACATTGCGCTTAAGCAAGAGGTTGGTGTAGGGCCTCCATTAGCAGTTGCAAATGTATGCTATGAAGTAGTTAAAATTCTTGTAATTGCATTTAAATTAGTTTATCTGAATAATTTACTTCATAGCAGACAGAAGCTACTGCAACTCAAGTACAAATTATCGAAACTAAATAATAAATGAAATACTTGCAGTAATCGCGCATGATGTCATGAAAGTCGCTTATCTAAATTGAATTTGATATCTGAAAGTGAAACTAATAATACAAATGGAATTTCAGTAACTAAATATTATATATGAACTGCAGCAAACTGGTTACAAGAACTGTAGTGTCTCAAAGCAACTAAATTGTGATAACTGAAAAAAAAAAAATAAAATAAAAAAAAACCCAAAATATAAATCATCAGCACTCAAAATGGATTACCTCGTCTATCTGGAGACCGCCTGGCATTACTTGCCCTATCTAGTCTACGCCTATGCCGCACTGACACTGCTGCCCAAATCATTGCTGCGCATGAAACGCTTTGCGGATGCAGATTACGCAGTCAAACGGCAACAATATCATCGCTGCTACGGTGCCGAGCTCTGCTGTCACATACTCAGCGCTGAAGAGGACACTGTCAAACAAAAGCCACGCAAGGCAGTGACACGCGTCTATCCCAAGCGTAAAACATCCACAACGCCCTGCGTCGAAACCGCTGCGCTGTCACCAAATGCCATCAAACGTCAGGTAAATGTAGCGCATATACAGACACGTACCAATGTCAATCAAATTGCACGCATGTTCGAGTCCGGTGCCACTGCATCACCGCCCAGTCGTAGGGTGAATCGTGTACTGCCTGAGATACGCATGTACAATGCCGATGGCAGCAATGAGCAATATTCACAAAACTCCAGCGCAGTGCAATCGCGTAAGAGCAGTCTGAGCACACAACTCTCACAATTTCTGCTGCAGGAGAATATGGAGAATGATGCAAATCTATTGAATCAATTGGATGATAAATATCAACAAGCTTCAAATGATTGGCACAGTGAACCCATAGCAGCGCAAAGTACACGTCAAAAGCGTGCCGTGCCCAGTGCGCTGACTTTTATTGGCGGCAGTTCTGCAACACCATCGACTGCATCGCCGGCAGCATCATCTTCACCGTTGTCATCTTCGCCGGAACCAGAGCCGGCATCGCCTGTTTTACTGCGACATCCTTTGCCGCTTAACATGAAGACTAGCATGGAGGATATCTATCAGGCTATAGCACGCAGTGCAGAGCAACCAAACGATCAACAGCAACAACAACAAATGCTCTATGCCGGTTGTAAGTCCTTGGCACCGGTGACCTCTATTGATGATATACTATCCGAGCGGCGTTTGTCACGTCCTCTATCAGCGTACTCCATAACAGATCTACTCAATTCCGAGGAAACTGCTGCGGGCATCGAGGAGACATTTGTCGACAGCCTTTTGCATGCGCTGGACCAGAGTTGAGGCAGGCGAGGCTGCATGAGTTACATAGCTTAAACTAATATTAAAAAAGTATTTGTATAGTCAAACACTACAGCATCAATTCGACGCCAGTCAGTCAGTCAAACCATCACAGTTAGCTAGTTGGTGTAGCTTGTTGCATTAAGTAATCAAAATGTCAGCGTGCCATGTCAAAACACCACTCTACGACTACTATCTGTGCCACTTCAGTCTCATATTCAGGCAGTATCTCAGTCATGCAGGCAGTCAGTCAGTCATTCAATCGTTCGTTCGGTCGGTTAGTGAGTAAATCATTTGAATGCGGAAGCCTTATACACTTGTATCTCAAAGAGTCGTGCGTTTATTGTGAGTCACAAAGCGAGCGCGCTATACTATTTTAGTTTTTAATTAAACACAGCAGACAAACAAATACAATAATATATATTGTATATATTTTATAGGCCATCAATGCAGTGCAGTGGATTTTAAATTTATTTTTATTTAAAAAATTCATTTAGTTTTTTTTTTTTGCAATTGATATTCATTTATTTAATGTCGAAAGTTTAAATAAATTGATATATCTCACTTTTTTTTATTGTTTGCAAATGTTATAAACAAAAAAAAAAAAAAAAAACCCCTGAGTTAATAGTTTGTATATAAAAAATATTAATTTATTTTATTTTTTGTACTTATGCCAAAATTAATATTTAATTAAAAACAAAAGAGTCTAGCTTTGTACTAAATAAAATACACAACATATACGTATAAAAAATTGCCAGTTAGCATCTTTTATTTTTCACAAAATTCTGTATATATTATATATTTAGTTTATTATATAGTATTATATTCAACTAACACTGAGTATAAATTAAAATGTATCTGAATACAATAAAAGTGTCTATTCATTGAGTTAATTGAAATGGAACTAATGTACGTGCATCAATTTACATACGGCCTGGTATTGCATACCTTAGAAAAGCTGGCAAACAACGACATGGGAAAAATTTTAACATAGGAAATCTAAAACGGTGATACAGTGAGTGCTCAAGCAGTTATTTCTATGTGACTTATTTCAGTATGCAAATGGAAAATATATTAATAGAATTCAAATAATTAATAAATAATTGAAAATAATCTGCGCAGTTTTGCCATATATAATGAAATCGAATATGAAATTTTTGTCGTTTTGTGCGCGCATCACTTAGAAGTCACTCACTGAATTAAAAATCAAATTACTGAAAGTCAAGAAGCTTAATCGTGTGTAACATTTAGTTTTTATTTCATCAAAATCGAACTGCAGACTCAAAAGTTATTGATATTAAATAATAAATGAAATGAAAGAATTAGATTCCATAGCTGCTTTTTCTGTGAGTTTGTTCACAATCGAAGCGTTCTGAGCAGTTCACACCACTCAAACGTACTGAAATTATTTAAATTTTTAGCTCAGATCCCGCTTTGTTATTTTTCAGCTTTTAAGGCTCTGTACCGAAGGTACAAGAGCCTATTGGTTTTGTGCAAATGTATGTAACAGGTAGAAATAATACCCCCATTATGGTCAGGAGCGATAGAGGAGTCGATTTAGACATGTCCGTCTGGCCGTCCGTATGAACGAAAGAATCTCGGAAACGGTAATAGATAGAGACTTCGTGTTTTTTGCATTCGACTAGGACTGCTCCGGAATTTTACAAGTTTATTTTAAAAACTTGCCCCTTCCTTCCCTTCCCCATAAAATCACCCCCATGGAAAAAAATTTCTTCGGCACAAAAAAAATAGAGTATACCAGTATAGAGATATCGTCCTTCTTAGCCAAAATCCAAAAAGTTCATCAAAATCGGATAATAAATGACGATTTTATGAGCAATTGAATTTGAATGACCCCCCTTTTCTTTTCATACATAAAAAAATGTTTTATAAGGCACTTATTCGAGCAGTAGAAAGTGGTCATAAGCTCGGGAAACATTAAATGTGTTTGTT
This sequence comes from Leucophenga maculata, assembly GCA_035044805.1. NCBI lineage: Eukaryota > Metazoa > Arthropoda > Insecta > Diptera > Drosophilidae > Leucophenga > Leucophenga maculata. The sequence goes on along the minus strand of JAWNNP010000651.1, from coordinate 1,148,135 downwards.
GGGCGACCTGAACTGGTATAGGGCCTCTTACAGTCGTTTACGCTCGACTGTAATTTCCTTACTTGTTAATAACTGAATTGACCTCGTTATAAACCGGTGGCTCTACAATAGTGCCATCATTAACTGGTGGTTCCGGTGTCATTTTTATATCGGCGGAAGCGCATCGCCTCCGAGTAGGTTGGAGTAATGACTTCTCCATAATCTCAGTGATTCCTGTTCATCCGCTACCAGATTTCCATTGTCATCCTTACAGAAAGTTACTCCGGGTTTAAAACCTTCAGTCAGACGCTTCACCTTTTGATAGAATTTTCGAGCTTCAGTTCTGTCACGTAACATCTCAACATCGTCAAACTCCCGCCTTTCTTGCTCCTTTTTCTTGCGTCTGAAAAGGCGTTTCTCCTCTCTCCGTTTCTCTTGATATCGCTCTCTAACAGCTCGCGTTGCTCCCGATTGCAGAGTTCGCTGATAGGAAGCGTTCTTCTCTGCAGTAGCATTGCGACACTCCTCTTCGTGTCAAGAATTCTTCACAGGTTTTGTATAACCAATGACATCCTTGGCAGCCCTATCCATGGAGCGGGTGATATGTTTTCACTGCACACATATATCTCGAGAAGACGGAGAAGTTTCCCGGAGCAGTCGGGAGAGTGTGTTTGACAAGGGTGAGAGTGTGTTTGATTGCAGTTGGCCGACGTCTAGCTTTCGTTGCAAGTTGGAACGTGCGGCGAGCACTACGCTGAGCCTAGTGCGTACCTTCGCTGCGATAATATAGGGGTCCAAGTCAATGTTGGGACCACGTAACGCTCGTTGCGTGCCTTCCGTCAATCAAAACATGGTCAATTTGGTTGCGTGTTATTTGATCTGGACTCAGCCATGTAGCCTTATGGATGTTAAGGTGTTGAAATCTGGTACTACTAACTGCCATGTTCCGACCTGCGGCGAAATCGATTAGCCTCTCTCCATTATTGGAGGTTGTGTCGTGAAGACAAAATTTCTAAAGATCATTTTTTTTTTTTCTTTTTTTGATATATCAGACTGATGCCTTTTTTATAGTAAATATTGAATTTAAATGAATGATCTAAGGGTCTGTTTCAAAGTTTTTAAATGGTAAACCATTTTCTTTCAACCAGTATTACCTTGAAACTAGCTTCCCAAATAAATAAATGCATTCAATTACCTAATTCTTCTAGCGTGTGAAATATATAATACCAATGTTAACCCTTTTAATTATTTTTTTATATAAGCTACACAGCTAATAAATAAATATTTAAAATTACAAATCAACTAAATACAATTATTCGAATTTTAGTGTTTACAAGTTCCAATTAAGCGATTAGATTATTAATAATTAGCCATGTAACCTACATTCATACGATTATTTAATTTCTATACAAATCAATTATATCTAATAGCTACAATCTATAAATCGACAATATTTACTTTTACAAAAAGTCAACTAAGCTTCGATTTGAGCAACACTGCCTCCCTTCAATATAACATCAAGTCGAAACATCAATCAAAACCACAATGAAATTACTTACCACATCAATTTAATACGAATGAATGTTTGAGAAATTGATTTCATTTTGCGATTTGATTTTTAGGGCTTTGCCTTCGCCGAGAAACGTCTGAGTTGCGGCATTATTTGTTTAGGGATTTATTATAGAATTACAACTGAATGAATGAACTCATATGTGAAAAGACAAAGCAAACCGCGCTGAAATAACATTCTAAAATATTGCAAAAACATTCTGTATTTATTTTAACGAGCTGTAGTACTCACTGGCAGTGGTGGAAATATTTACATAAGATATTGCGCGCTCTTTTGTTTAATTAAGAACGCATGTAATCGAGAGACGAGGCAAATAAATAGTTAAAGAACATTTTTGAGCTGAAAACAGCAGCAAAAGCAGAAACAAGAAAACTGTGGCAAAATAAACCATATTTTTTTTTTTTTATCAATATGACACATTTGCATAGGTAAATATTGCTTTTTATATTCCATACCCTGCAAAGGCAAATACTAATGTCTGTTGTGTATAAAGTGTAATCAGTTGGTGTCGGCTAGTGTGTGAAGGCTGCAGAGACACAGAGGCTAGCATAAAGTTTACACATGTCTGATATCTTAAAAACAAGACCATCTAATCCAGGTTGTTTTGTTTTAAAAGTTTTTTGTAAATATGTTAAAATGCCTTTTAGTCTCCATCATCAAATAAAATTTTAATAATTTGAAATATAACAGAACTAAAAACTTTTAAAAATAAAATAGTAAAAATAAACAAATTTTATGACAGGAAACTTTAGACTCTATAGCGTGGGTAAAACATCGTCACGGAATTGTAACATTTGTGCTGCAACGGTTTTGTTGATGACTGCGCATGACCAAACGACTGCGTTATTATTTGGTGGTCATTCGCGCGCTCTCTCAAATAAGTCATGCGCTCGAGGAATTTCAGTATTGGATTTTGTTGCACTACTGGATTTATCGATAATTTTCTTTGAAGTTAAACTGCAAAAAATAAAACATTGTCACGAAATGGAAACACTTGTGTTGCAACGGATATGTTGATATCACTCTCGTTCCCTTGCCTACATTGTTTCGTATATTAAGCATGAATTGGTAACTGCAAACCAAAACTATTCGTGTTTATAGATCTCTTCCTGTAAATTAGAACTGAATCCCCAGAGTGTGCCATGCAACGGTAACTCTAAAGCAATCGGACTCTCTGCTTTCTTTTTTTTTTCTGCCGGAAACATTGCTTTACGAATTATTAGAGAATGCGACGGTCACAAACCCGCAGTACGTAATGTATTATATTAACGGAGTACATTTTTTTTTTAATTTCTGTAACCTCATACAAAGTTTGTTCCTTATCAATAAAGTAACGGAGAGATATTCAAAGTTCTACAATTTGCAACTAAAATCCCTCAAGAAGTTTCATTTCTGTTGTGTGGTCCTGGCAACATTTTTTGGAAAAAAGGGACTGAAAATCTACTCTTCATTCTAAACAAATTTTCAAAAAATCGTACATTAATCCTTATCAAATATTACATTTATCTCGAGATCGGACCACTATAAGGTGTAGCACCCATACAAATCTTTTCTACCTTTCGTAGTTTTTGTAGGAAACTTTTCTTATTGTTCTTGTTTATTTAGCTCGAAACGCCAAATTTAGTATATCAGCATGATTCCAAAAAAAAATACTTCATATGGGCCAAGATAGGACCATTAGAAGGAGTAGCCGTCATATAAGTTGTAAAAAACAGAGTACCTCGTAGTCGAGCCTATTCAACTGCAGCGTTCATTTTTGTATTTTTTATTGTGATATGTCAGTTTCATGATAATTTATGTATAATATATAATTGTTCTTACAAAATGTAGAAACATATCTTATGTAGAGGAATACTACTTTAATCCCAATAAAACAACGCAAATTGTTCCAAATCGGATCACTTCCGCATTCATTTAAATTTTCTTCAGAGTAAAATTTGTTGTGTGACAGAGATCGTATTTAAGTGAAATAACAACGTCCACCAATTACTGACAGAAGTTACTATGATCATTCTAGGTCTATTGCACCTCCAACATAGAACTTCTGTTTCGTCATCCTAATAAAGACCACAAAGACTTTCCGCTTCAGTGGCCCAGATATTGAAGACTTGTAGTAACAAAGGCTCGGCAGTTTTGCACCATGTGATATCGGGGACATCTAGTCTTCTAGATGCAATCTACATATTTTCGAATATCATTATTAAAATCTTTTGTTGTACCGAATGCAGGCGGCTTCCGCATTTCTTATTGCAAGAACCTAACGATACCCTTTCTTATGTCTCATTGTTATGTCAGAAATCAAACCTAACTTTTCTGATTTTTCTCTAGATTTTATATGTGTCAGACTGCAAAAAGGTTCTGGTTCAATATACGCCTAGTCATTTCCCTGTATAACCGAATAACCGGGGATTTTTGATTTTCGGTTGGCTGTCGAACCATCGCATATGTATTAATGAAGTGTGAAAACTTCGTAGCAGTGTTTGGACAAGTTTAGACACAATCCTAAGCAATGTTTCTGTCGATTCACAACCATTGATGTAACACGAATTCACCAAGCGGTTCCTCCGACCTTGTCCAAATCTATTAAGTGATATTCTTCCGATCCTATTAACACCATTATATATCATCTGATAGTTCCACCATGAAAGCCATCTATTAAAAGTAATTTGAAGTAGAGATACCCATACAAAATAACTATTTATAATTTTTTTAATTTTTCAGCAGAACTTTAGGAATTTTTTAGGTCACTTTTTTAATCCTTGGGTTAAATTATTGAGGTTTTAGTTAGGATCCCTAATTCTCTTGAAAATATTATATAGCCTATGTCGGGTATAGTCTAGTTTCCAATGGTGAAAACATTTTCAAATCGGTCCAGTAGTTGTTCAACATAAACAAACAATCAAAGATTTCCTGTTTATAATATTAGTTTATATGAATAATTGGTTTCTACTTACATTGTATTGTCATAATGAAAGTTTTGTCTCTATGTATCTATGTTTGTATACATGTTTCTTATAGACAGTCAAACCGAACCCATTATTCCAATGAACCTAACTTATCCCGATCCCTTTAACCTTTTTACAAAATTTCAAATGCAAATATATCACGAATTTGTCTTATCGCTAATATAGGGATGTTGCTGCTCCCTTAGTCTGATTGGATTCTATTGTGATTCTAAACCATTCAGCAATCCGCCTAAACAAATAAAAAAAATAATCAAAATCGGTGCAGTCTTTTAGATGTTCAGTAAAAGAAAAATTATATATATATAAAGATTGATCGCTCAAAAACCTTTAAGCTGTGCACCCTTTGAAGCTGTTTGTGTGCCACTGCTTGTAATATTTTCTCATTTCTTCAATTCAATTAATCTGCTCTGGACAAGACTTCAAGCAATATTAAATAATTAAGCTACATACTCTACGCGTACATGTATTGTTCGACGATCAATGTTTTGCATATTGATGGACTCTGTTAATATTGATGATGAGTATGCAAAATAAATATGAAATCCAGCTGCGCAATTTTACGTTTTTACGACGTGTCTGAATGTTGTTGTTACGGTTGATGTTTTGTAAAAATGATGACTAAAACTGTTTATTATATGGATAGGTCGAGATTTTGTAAGCATTATACGACATATACTGGTATATATACATATATAAAAAATAATATAAAAAGACATTTAATTGTAGATAAAAGTTGTTGCTTGTTTATAACATAATGTATGACTGTGATGTATGCCTATGCAGATACAATATGCGCAAAAGTGCAAAAGCCAATGAACTTTGACCGACTATGAGGCCATACTATTGTACTATAATAACAATAATAATAATTTCTTTATCATATTGTATGTACCCAATTGAATGCTAGTGTCTTCCGTTGCGTTGATAGTTGAAGCATGAATAGATTGTAGTATCTTTAAATTGCTTTTATTGAAAAATCCTTTAACATACAATATATGCAGTGAACTCTGCTCTTTTAAAAGGTATTCAATATTGGCTAAATTAATTAATAAACATTTTTGGCAGCTATTCACATTTAAGCAGACGCTTGTTGAACTTGAACGCTAAAAATAAATATGCCACTACAAGCCTTATAGGAATTTTTGAATAATTTTGGCCAAAAAGCAATAATCACAAAATTAATGAAGCATTTGTGTTTCAAAAACAGATTTCAGCAGAAAAAGAAATTCCTTAATTTGAAAGATGTTGTGACATCATTTTTTATGCGTTGTCTTCCCAGCAGATATATTCCAGCTGTTGAGCTGCGCGATACTACCTGCGATCTTGTAGCTACATTTGTTTTTATCAGCAGCAAACGCTAATGAATCACCATTTGTTGTTTATAAGCGAATTATTAAGTTTCATTTGGCATGCGTCATAAGCGTTTCAAGAGAATTGTAGCTGATAAGAGTAGCCTACAATATTTTAAGAGCGTATTATATATTGCAGATATTTTATATTTGATTGTTTGAACAATCGAATTGATTTTTGGCGGTCAGTAATGGGCAAAATACAATAGTTCACAAGGTCAGCTTGAAGTGAGAGGACGTCTACTACTTTAGAAACTACTTCATTTCAATTGCAAATATTTAGCAATTAATTAGCTAAATATACAAAAAACAAACAACCAGCAGCAGCAAAAAGCTCTTTAGCGCTGTCTACTCTATGAATTTGTAGGCTTTTCCAAGTAGCTTATCATAGCACAGATACAAGATACAGTATCTTATCGCTCTCATAGATAGTATACTCACCAGTAAATGCACTCTCTGTTTCGTATGCTCTTCAAATATTAACCAGAAATCCCCCTGACATATCGATATGATAAAATCGTTTGAATGTACGAGTACAACAGCTTTTGGCTAGTTCTACATTTGATGTCATTTGAAGCGCATTTCAATTTAAAGTGCGCGTGTTTCTGTGTTGTTCGACTGAACCGCTTTATTACCGGCATACAATAAAAATCGTATAGGAATTGTGTTTTTGAGGTGTGTCGGGTATTTTTTTTATTAAAAAAAGATGCGCACAACTGTCACCGTTGTTAATTGGTTTTAATTTTGCATCTCGCACAATGGAAAAAGTTAAATTGGTAATTTTTATGCTGATTTTTCTATTTTTATTTTTTAAAAGCTCATCATCGATTCTATTACGTTCTAAGCACCTGTTATAGTACAATTCCTAGTATCAATAAGCCATAAATCTCCAATAGTTACGCTCAATAAGCCTCGCCATATTGGTTAATTTTTTTTTTTAATGACTTTCGCCCCTAATTGGTGTAGGGGCGACAAGTTTTATTATTTTGTAAATGTTTATCGCACAATCTATATATGGAAAGACGTGATTGATGATGGGCTATTTTGTTTTCTTGCACCCTTTACACTTTGTGTGCGTAGTATTTCAGTTTCTTATTGAGTATTTTCGGCAAAAAGATTTACATTTTTTATAGACACTTCTCGCGATTAGACAACAACTTCAATCAAATGGTGAAAATTCATGCAAAAATATTCACGACTCAGAACAACAATTTCTCCAGTCAAAAATAAAACAAATTTTTAGTGGTGGCCCAACTTAACCTAAATATTTTGAATCAACCGACTTAAAATTTCCGAATGGTAAAAAAATATTTGCATATATTTCTAATATTTTTTTTAGGTTAAATCAAAAAATAAAACACATATGTACCAATCTAACCGACCCATTCTCATTTGTATTCTTCCCATTAAAACTATTGTCAAAATACATATTTTCAATGGGTCTTCTTCTTCTGATCCCATAACCATATAGTCTAAATATATCGCTGGATCAACTTTCACCAAACTCCCGATGTGTTAAAGTATCGTCTATACATTATAAATTGACTTTTTAGAAGTTATTTTTTTAACTTATTCTGGCACATTCTTCGAAATTTCAGAGGTCAGCCTATACACATTGAAGCAACAAAAATAGAAATAAGGCAGAAGACCATTTCCGTACTCTTTCCGTCCATTTTTAAGCCTAAATTACAAGGCTTTCCTTCAGTTTGAGCAGCACGTAGTGGAAGTAGAAGTAGTGCTGATCCTAATAAAGTTTCATGGTCCCAACAATTCTTCATATAAATATTATGAATGTTTGGCTATGCGAAGTGTTGATAGCTGGCTGGGCAAAACCAATGATTTTTTGCGCTTGGGGTTTTCGAAATGGATCCATTTTTCATCATCAGTCACAATACGATGCAAAAATCACCTTTCGACATCGCATGGCTTCAACTCGTTCCTTGCTTTTGAATCAATCCCATAACCTTACGCATTTCCTGACTATCGACTGATTACCTCGCAGTGCTTCTAAAAACTTCTGAAGCGTTTGGCATTGGTTCACATAAAGCTATGACTCCAATTCTTGGTCTTAAAACTTTTTGAGTTGATTTGGCCGTTCCTTGTCTTCGAGCTCAAAATCACTAATTTTAAAGCGACCAAACCACCTTCGACACGATTGTGCAGATATATCATGCTCACCGTAAACTTCTACTAAGATTCTATGACCCTCGGCAGCACTTTTCTTCACATGAAAGTATTGAAGAAGAACTCTCTGGAAAAACACTTTATCAGGCACGAGATTCGATATATATGAGTCAATATTTAGAATTGTTTATAACTTTTCAACGAAAGGACACAAGCTGCCAAAGATGGAGATATTCAAAAAATAATAGTAAGATATGTGAATAAAAATAACAATTGGAAGTTCTGCCAATTAGTCTAGATCTGATATTTTATCTAACTACGACCCTGGCGGGAAACCCGTCTGAAACAATCAAAAAGTATCTTGCTGTAATTCTCTTGAAAATCAAACTGTGATTGATGCATTAAAAAGCAATATGCGTCTTCTTTTTTTTTTAGTAGAACGTATAAAAGAAAATGGGGCTTCAGGGTTGTATCATTCATTGATCTTACATTGTGGGCAGTTGTCATACAGAGCCTTGGTCTGTTGTGAAGCGGCTGATACCTAATCTAAACTATCCCTTCACAAGGTATAATAACAAGTCTGTCTGTGCATAACTCGGACCTTGCAATCGATTCTTAAGAGTTCATGCTTAATCTGGAACATATAGGCATCTTTCTAAAACACACGGCAGCCAGAAGTGTAGCTAGACTACGGGAGATAAATCTATATATCTATATGCTGGAGGCCAAAGCAGAGCTCAAATGGAATGCCAAACTTCGGAACAATATTCCCGTAGCAAGAAGACTATGTAAAGAATTCTCGGTTTCAAACTATCCCGTCAATTCAAATTTCTCAGGAAACCATTTATTAAAGACGGGAAAAGTCTGGTTTGCTAGGCCACTAGAGGAACTACCACATTTTATTGACTCTATGGGATGACGCAGAGCAAACTAAATGAATCCAACTAAGATAAATACCGCCTAAATTGAATACTTCCAAAATTAAAATGGACCGATTAGCCTATGAGTGAACTCGACCTTCGTTGAACTTTCTCATTATCAAACCTAGCTAAATATAAAATTAGAATATATGATATCTTTAAGATCGTAATATAAAAACATGAAAAAAGGATTTCGTAATGATCGAAATCACAGGTTTTATTCCGCTTCATTTCATTTGGAGCTATCCTCTCTCCCTAGAATCTCCATCTTCAATTGAATGCAAATTTGAGCTTAAATATGTTAAATGACTTTGTGTACGCGGTCTTATCTGGGTCCATCTGTGTGATATATGAATTGGATCAAATACCATAACGCGCTTCATTGGTGGAAAAACTTCATAAAATTGTATTCCTATAATATTCGAAATTAGTCCATATTGATCCACTACAGCTTATATTTTATTCCAGATTTTCTAAATGTTTTGAAGTGTTTATGTTCAAAATTTTTGTATGTAAATAAAAAAAGAACACTTTCATGCTACAACTAAAGGGTATACAAGTTTCTTTATACTTTAATTAATATTTTTATACATATTTTGTTTTTAATTGTCGGGGTTTTTTGCGTATTATTAAATTCGCATTTCACTTTTTCGACTAAGACAAAGTCAAATTTTCTGCTACATTTTGACGTATTTGGGTTAAGCTGGAACACCTACGCTTCATTGACCAAAATCCAAATAAGCAGTCAATGGAATTTTCTAATAAATAATTTAAATAGATAATCAATGAATCAATATAAAGCTATTTTTATTTTACTCAAATCCAATAATTTTTTTTAAACAAATTTATGCAAATTCTTTTAATTTCAGGAATCACTCTCCTTGGCGCACACGCTCTCTGATAAGCCATTGGCGCCATCTCCATTAATAGCAGCCAGTTTGGAGGGTGGCAAAGTATCCGAACGTTTGGGTAAATTGAAATCCTCATCGGAAAGCTGGAAGCAGCGCATAGGTAAGTTTTTTATTTATTTATTTATTAATAATTAATTAATTATAATTATTTTTCTTCCACAGAACAAAGTGATGCCAAGAAATTTACAGTCGCTGGACGACTACAAAAGAAAGCACAATCCCCGGTGGAACTACAATTTGAACGCGGCAGCAATGATGCACCGAAGAAATGCCCATTGCTGGAGGTGCGCAGCGCTAATCAGCCACAGTTGGGCTTGGCCAAGAGCCCTTCGATGATGGTCACCGGTAGTACTCCAAATAATAAAACAACCAATGGTCACGCACTACTTGCACAGCGCAGTCTCAGCGTAAATGCTGAGGAGCCTGCAGCGGCTAGCGAGTTGTCCTCCTCGGATTCGGATAGTGATGTGCGTCTCAGCGAGAAGGAACAAAAGAATAAATTAAACAATAAAAGCGCTGCAGCGCCCACAAATATTGGTGCACGTATTATAGTGCCACGTCTGGATGATGAGGAAACTTTTGAGAATTTCTTTGCGATCAAGAAGCCGCGTGCAGATAACACGCCAATTGAAGATGGCGTGGAGATTAGTGCATTCGATGACATTAAACCAACAGAGCGGTATGTGATTTGAATTATTAGTAATATTAAATCTAAATTGTTTGTTAAAAATTTCTTTCCTTTTTTTAGATTGGTTACCAAACGCACAGTACAGGGGCCCAAAGGACGTCGTGCTGCACGCAATCCACTTAAAAGTCTGGCCGCCAGAAGCGATATTACATCAGAGTATACAGAGGTGAAGACAGGCATTGCCGAGCGTGAAATGCGACGCATTAAGTTGGAGTCTTGTGAGTAGTTATCTTTAAACAAGTAGAAATTTTTACTATATAAAGAATATCCATTACTAATGCACTCTTTATTTGCATTATAGTTGGCCAACGTGGCAATCTGGCTGCCGAAGCTATTGCCGGACTTGCTTCCATTGAAGACTTCAAATCGGTTGCGCTGAAATCTTCTTCGCTGCCGCTGAATCAAATGTGGCTGCCATATAAGCCTATTATGCTGTTGCATATCAAGGGACGTACACATGTGCAGACGCGTCTGGTTGCACCAACCTACAAGTCACTGAATCGTGGCGATTGTTTCATACTAGTCGCCGGTGATCAGCTCTTTCGTTATGTCGGTTCATTTGCCAATGTCATTGAGTTATCGCGGAGCAAGAAAATCTGCGCTGCTATCTTGGAGAATAAAGATCTTGGTTGTACTGCAACGCAGGAGTACATACTGACCGATGGCAAATTGGTGAACGAACGTCAATGGAAGAAATTCTGGGAGCTATTGGGCAAACCGGAGTCGGAACAGACCGATTTACCTGATAGTGGACATGCCGATGAGGATGATATATTTGAGAGCAGTCTCATAGAAACAAATAAGATGTACGAATTTCAGGATGATGCGCTGTTGCCGTTGGAAAAGTACTGGGGCTGCATACCGAAGGTCGATATGCTGGACACGCGCAAGGTGCTAATTTTCGATTTCGGCAGTGAGATGTACGTGTGGAACGGCAAGAATGCCACATCGGATGCTAAGCGTGCCGCGCTTAAGCTGGCACAAGAGCATTTCGACTCCGGCGCTGTCGATTATTCGCAATGCTATCTGAATCCAATGAATTATGCTGCAATTGTTGGACATCGTGAGTCCACAATGTTTGCCAAACGCAGCGATAAACGCGACGATTGGTGCTTTTTGGGCAAAATTACGCAAAACATGGAAACGGTGCTGTTCAAGGAGAAATTCTCCGACTGGCCGGAGATTGAGCGTGAGGATTTGGAGAAGGATTATCTAGCGAATGGCGTGCATATAGTAAAAGCGCTTGATGGCTTTGCGCTGCACAAAGGTGAACCGTATGTGGAACCGAATCTGGTGCTGGAGAATGCTAATCTGGGACGTGGCAATTTCTATTATGACTACGATACCATGCGGCACTTCGATGTCATAAGCAAATCGACAGATAAATGGCAGATAAATGAATTCAACTTTGATAATGCCAAATCGGAAAGTTATGGCCATTTTTATTCAGCTGAAAGCTATATTGTACGTTGGATATATCAGATCTCAGTCACTGTGCGCGAATTGAGCGGCAAGATTTCGAATCGCAGCACAGTTGGACGCGATCGCTGTGTCTATTTCTGTTGGCAAGGCAACGATTCGAGTGCTAATGAAAAGGGTGCTGCAGCATTGCTAACTGTTGAACTAGACAAGGAGAAGGGTGCACAGAAGCGTGTGGCACAAGGCGATGAGTGTACGGCTTTTATACGTCTCTTCAAACAGTTGTATCAGCATCGCGGACGTAAAGAAGATTGTCTGCAACGTCGCGCAGAGTGGCGCCTCTATCAGCTGCAAGGCAACGTAATCGAGGAAACGCTACTCAAAGAGGTTGACTGTCATGTGCGACAATTGCGTTCACGCGCTTCAATGCTACTTGTGCACGGTGCAGAGGGCCAAATTATAGTCTGGCATGGCTGCAAGAGTGCCAAGCATACACGCGAGTTGGCAACCAATGCTGCGCAGACGCTAAAGACACAATTGCCGGAGGATATGTTTACAAGCGAAAGCGCTGAAATTGTTGAATTGGAAGAAGGCGAAGAGGAGCAGCACGAGGCATGCAAGTCTGCATTGAATGCATATGGCGAAGACTATGGCAGCCTAAAGAGCACAACCAAAGAATATAACTATACACTACGTTTGTTTAACTACTCAAGCACGCAAGGTGTTTTCCAGGCACAAGAACTGTGCAATGCACTGCGCTGCAAGGAGCTGCACAGCGCATATCCATTTATACAGGCACAATTGTATAATGCGCGACAGCCGACTATCTTCATGCTGGACGATGGTGATCAGCTGTGGCTCTGGATGGGTTGGTGGCCACTTGAGGATGTAAAGTGTAAGTTTGCATTGTCTATGAAATATTTGATATTTATTTATAGATTTTTTTATTTTTTTTTTTTGTAGTAAACACAGATGAACGCAGCAGTCCAACAAATGATAATCGCGCAGGCGTAAACCGCTGGATCTCAGAGCGACGTGCAGCACTGGAGACTGCTGTTGGCTATTGGCGTGCCAAATATGGTAGGCATTTGGTAGGCTAAGACAATTTATTTGCATGCTTAAGGTTTTATATGCTTACAGGTGACAATGAAGATGAAAAATTCCATGGCATCAAGGGTAATGTTGTCTGGGCTGGTTTGGAACCATTAGAATTCCGTATACTCTTTCCCGATTGGTGTGAGCATGAGCATGTCAAAGAGATTAATACAGAGGTAAGTCATTTTGCTATATATAAGAAATATAATTTAACATTTTATTTTTTTTTTAATGCTAGGATGGACGTACCTCTACACCCACGCCCATTGCCAATATGCTTGAGCAAATGACACAAACTGAATATCCGCTGGACATACTGAAAGCACGTCCGCTGCCCGAGGGTGTAGAACCGACACGCTTGGAATTATATTTAAAAGCTGAGGAATTTCAGCTGGCGCTTGGCATAACGCGCAGCGAATTTGAACAGCTGCCGCTATGGAAACAGACCAATCTGAAGAAAGAACGTGGCTTATTTTAGATTAGACTTAAACTGCAATGCAACTCAATAGACTTGAAACACTTTTCGAAACGCTTTTTAAAAGTCGAGCATGTATTTTCTTAAAAAAATATAAAAAAGTTATTTACACCCACGAAAAACAAAAAAAATGAAAATCATAAACACTTCGCATATCCTTATATACTGTTTATATACAAGAAAAACACTCAATAATATACTTAAAAGCATACAATTTCATTTATATAAAATGAAAAGCTTATTACTTACTTTTTTATATTGAAAAAAAAAAACAAAAACACAAATTAATTATGTATCACGCATAATACAACATTTAATAAAGTTTAAACGCTTCATTATATAAAAAAAAATAAAAAAAAATGTTAAACTAATTTCATAATAATTTAAAATGTATATTCTCATCCGTTCATCGAATTTTAATTTAATAATTATTGTACATAAATTTTTTTGGTTTAACATTTGAAGCAAAACATATTTGCATTTGTTTCATTCGCTGCTGCTCACATTTAAATTGTAATTTGTTGTTTTATTTTTAAATTAGTTCAAAAATCAGTTTTAGTTAATTTTAATTTGTGATTTCTGTTTTTAATTGTGTATGTTAAATGAAAAAAACGTTTAAAAACAAAAAAAAACTGTGCTATGTCTTATGCGATTTTTAATAAATTTTCATATTCAGTTTTAATTTTTTGTGTGATTTATTTTTTAGTTTTTAAATTAATATTTAAAAAATTTTATTTATTTTTTTACAATAAATATACACAAATTTGAAGCTCAAATAGCTGTTAATTTCTGAGTTAAAGTCGATCGAACGGACGCCTCTTTTGTGCTGAACGATGCATACTCTTAGGGTTAGTTGCTGAAAAGCAATCCTAAAAGTATAATAAAAATTAGTAGCAAAAAAAACTTGAAAAATAATAATAAAAATCGAAAGAAAGTGATCGGAAAGTGAAGTGCAGTGAAAATGAAAATTAGAAATCCAGGCCGGCGCCAGTCAAACTCCAGTTTAATGCCAAATACTAAGAGAGATCTCTTCATACCTGGTCATTCAATCGAGTGCCCGGTCGTCCTCTTTTTCGGCGTCCACCAATCAAGTTTGGGCCCCCATGTAAACCATGCGTGCTGCAGCTCTTTCATCCATTCGAATGAGGTGCCCAGCCCAGTGCAGCCGCTAGAATTTTATGCGCTGTACTATGTCAACCTCATCGTATAGCTCGAAAAGCTCGGGGTTCATACGGGACCTAAACTCGTCGCCAACTCTAATAGGACCAAAAATCCTGCGAAGAATCTTCCTCTCGAAGACTTTCAACGCTGTGTCATCTGACTCAATCACGGTCCATGCCTCTGCGCCATACAATAGGACCAGGATTATCTGCGTCTTATAGATCTTTATTTTCGTCTTTCGAGAGAAAGAGCTTTATTTCTAATTTGCTTGCTCAGCCCAAAAAAGCATCTGTTTGCAAGCGTGATTCTTCGCCTGATCTCCAGGCTGACGTTGTTGTCGCTGGTTATCTCTGTTCCGAGATAGACGAAGTTTTCTACAACACTGAAGTTTAAATTCTCCATCGTCACTGACCGTCCAAGACGCGTTGACGGAGTGCGAAAAGACACCAAGTACTTCGTCTTGTCCTCATTCACCGCTAGACCCATGAACCGAGACTGTTTTTCAATCTCTGAGAACGCCTTGCTGACTCGCCGTTCTTGCGTGCCGATGATATCGATGTCATCAGCGTAAGCGAGCAGCATCACTTCGTTTTGGAAGATCGAGCCCGACATACTCTGTATGTGCGGGCACTGGCGTAGGATGTATTCCATCAGAAGATTGAAAAAATCGCATGACAGAGCATCGCCCTGCATGAAACCTCCATTGGTATCAAAGGGGTCCCCACCCTGACACCCCGGAAGCGTTCTTCTCTGCAGTAGCATTGCGACACTCCTCGTCGTACCAAGAATTCTTCACAGGTTTTGTATAACCAATGATATGAATATGAATTAGTGATAAGCGCCCTAAGGGGAGTTTTAATTTAGCATGCGAACCGACTCCTTATTTTGAGATTTTGAACCGGACCACTAAAAAAACAAAAACAAAATTCTTTATGAAAAGGCTAGACAAAATATTTCATCTAGCTACAGGTTGGAATACTAGAAGGGATAGCTGCCATGCAAATCTGTTCTCCCCTTTCTGAGGTTGGTGAGTCTTATAACAATTTTGATAACACAACCAACACAGATTCAGATATAAATATATCATATTTATGGTCAAGATGGTACAGGATATCACAAAATCGAGCACTTTATTAATTGAATGCATGCTATGAAGATCCTCATTCTCTGAGGTGTTCTTGAAGAAAAAATTTTATTGGAAGCTTCTTCACCATCGAATCATCGATCATACTTAGTAACTGCTTATCAACTGGTGGTTCGTCAAAATATCTCCACAAAAATATGCCAGAAATGTCTTTTATACCTTTTATACGATTATGTTCCAACCTTAAAAAAAAACTATTAATGTATTTCTTTGATAAAATTGCATAAATTATGAAGCTATAAACAAAAGAGTTTGATAAATCTGCGAGTATATCCACAAAAGATAATAATAATAAATTGCATTTGAAATGATTTTCAAATTTAAAATAAGTGACTAAAAATTTCCGCATCTTTTAATGAACTGGTTTCCATAAAATCTGGCCAGTAAAAATGCTTTCGCGAAAACATTTGTCAAACATTTTATTGTGCTTTTTATTATTTATTTAATTTATTTTTTTTTTAGGCCCTGTACCGAAGGTACAAGAGCCTATTGGTTTTGTGCAAATGTATGTAACAGGTAGAAATAATAATCGGAGACCCCCCAAAGTTACCCCCATTATGGTCAGGAGCGATAGAGGAGTCGATATAGACATGTCCGTCTGTCCGTCCGTCTGGCCGTCCGTATGAAACGAAAGGATCTCGGAAACGGTAATAGATTCGAGACTTCGTGTTTTTTGCATTCGACTAGGACTGCTCCGGAATTTTACAAGTTTATTTTAAAAACTTGCCCCTCCCCCCTTCCCCATCAAATCACCCCCAAGGGTAAAAATTTCTTCGGCATGGCCGAGTATAGAGATATCGTCCTTTTTAGCAAAAATCCGAAAAGTTCATCAAAATCGGATAATAAATGACGATTTTATAAGCAATTGAATTTGAGCGACCCCCCTTTTCGTTTCATACATAAAAAAATGTTTTAAAAGGCACTTAGTCGTGCAGTGAGAAGTGGTCATGTGTTTGGTCATAAGCTAGGGGAACATTTAATGTGTTTGTTAGGCGACCTGCACTGGTACAGGGCCTCTTACAGTCGGTTACGTCCGACTGTGATTTTCTTACTTGTTTTTGGTTATGAATTCGTGAGTTTTATTTTTTTAGTAAAATGAATAAAAAACTTATAGGTTTTTTTCTATATATTGGATTTATTTAGAAGTTTCGTTTCCTAAACAATATCAAATGATTTATCAAATTGCTGAGCATCAAAAAATCGATTTAAGCTTGATAGGACTGATGTTGTTGTTGTGGCAGTAATCGCTTAATAACGGCGGCGACGAATGACGCGACGACGCTGGGTCTTGTAACGGTAACCATCATCAGCTGAGAAGCTGTGTGCTGGTGCTACTTCTGAAGCAGAGGTCTCATAAGATTCAGCTGGAGCCGAGTAGGAAGCAGCTGGAGCAGAGTAGGAAGCAGCTGGAGCAGAGTAAGAGACAGCTGGAGCAGATGCGGCAGCATGGTATGATGGAGATGGTGCAGAATAAGCTGGAGCCGAGTAGGATGGAGCTGGTGCAGAGTAGACTGGAGCTGGAGCGGAAGCAGCATGGTGCACTGGTGGCAGATATTCAACAGATGGAGCAGAAGCGGCAGCATGTACTGGTGGCAAGTAGTCGTTGGATGGCAGATGGCTCACATCACGACGGTAACGGCGACGGACAACGCGACGACGCTGGGTCTTGTAACGGTAACCTTCATCAGATGAGAAGCTGTGTGCTGGTGCTGGTTCCGAAGCGGAAGTCTCATAAGATTCAGCTGGGGCAGCATAAGAGACAGCTGGAGCAGAAGCAGCAACAGAGTATGAAGCAGCTGGAGCAGAGTACGAAGCAGCTGGTGCAGCATATGAAACAGCTGGAGCGGAAGCAGCAGCGTGGTATGTTGGAGCTGGAGCAGAGTACGAAGCAGCTGGTGCAGCATATGAAACAGCTGGAGCAGAAGCAGCAGCGTGGTATGTTGGAGCTGGAGCCGAGTAGACTGGTGCAGGTGCTGAAGCTTCTACGCTGTAGCTAGCAGCTGGTGCAGAGTAAACTGGTGCTGGCGCAGATGCTGCATGATGATGAGGTGGCAAGTATTGGTTGCTTGGCAAATGGCTGACATCAGCGGCCACAGCGGCGACCAGAGCACAGATCAACAACAGTTTCTGCAAACGAAAAAAAAAAATAAAAATAAATAACAAATCTAAATATCCTCTATATGAGTCCTAATCGCACTGCAGGATATCGTACCATTTTGCTTGTAGTACGTCTCTCCAGTTGATTGAAGAATCCAAATGGAAATGATGCTGTTTTCGAAATTCTGTCGCATATTTATATGATTCTAATCTGATTGTGCCAAGAGCATTTTGGGCAATTAGCATTTTGCATTTTGTTTAATTTATGACAAATTTTGCAAACAAGAAAAAAATGAAATTAAATAAAAAAAAGTCGAAGCAACGCAGTCGCAGGCAACGCTGCTGATGAAAGAGCTATTAGTGTAGTTTGCAAGCAGGTTTCTAAACTGACGGGTTTCACTAAAGCTATTGTTTTTTTACTCTTTTTGGTTGACAGCCTGTCGCGTGTGCTTCTTCATTGAGTGCTGTTCCTCTGATTGCAGTTTGCAGCCGGCAGCCAGCATAAGCGATGATACAACCCATAAGCTACTAATTTCGCTTATTAATCGATATTAATTAAATTTCAATATTCTGGTTTTTTAACTTCCTTTCACTACTGCTTACACTAGAAGGCGGCAAATCGGAAATTGCTTAATTTCTCCAAGAAGATTTGTTTATGATTTCTGGTTTTGGTATTTTGTTTAATTCTTTTGTAATAAAGATTTTTATTATGTCGTATTTTTTTTATTAAAGAAATTAGAGTAATGCCGCCATGGACCACCTGGTAGCTGAATTGTTTTTAATATAATGAATAAAAAAAATTGATAAAAAATTTGTTCTTAAGGTCTGTCTTATAACGAAGAAGGCATTGTTAGATACATAATAAATGATCATCATGGCGAGACTGGCCGATCTGGCCATGTCCGTCCGTCCGAATGTACAGTTTTTTTTTTTTATTTAGAGTACTTTTAGACAAAATAAACTCGTAGTACAGAATATCATGGAGCCGCACTGTTACCAGTTACATGTAATTTTTTTCTTCTTGTAAATGTATGTCATGACTTATCCAAAAAATGCTTGGCCTTAGTTTCTTATTTGAACATAAAAAATAGTTCGATTCGCCATCCTGTAAAGAAATTTCAGCTCCGTCCATTGATATTATATAAGATTTTTCAGAAAGATCTTAGTTATGAGCTTATAAGACTATGTTCGTGGATAAATTAAAGCCGCTGGAGCATTGTAGACGTCCCTAATTCGATAAATGGCCCGAAAACCAGAAAGCTCTTGATTCACATATCAGCAATAAGAGTTATTTTGTGGTTGAAATTTTACTTCAAGAAACCATTTTATGTAGAGTGGAGCACCCAATGCAAAGATGACGCAGGTCAGACATGGACGGAACTTTATAAAAGGCCTAATCTGAAAAGCAAAAAAAAAAAAACAAGTAAGAAAAGTACAGTCGGGCTTAACCGACTGTAAGAGGCCCTGTACCAGTGCAGGTCGCCTAACAAACACATTAAATGTTTCTGGGCAAGGGAGGCGAGGTTCAAAATTTTAAAATAAATTTGTGAAATTCCAGAGCAGTCCTAGTCGAATGCAAAGTCTCACGAAGTCTCTATCTATTACCGTTTCCGAGATCCTTTCGTTCATACAGACGGACAGACGGACGGACAGCCATGGCTTTATCGACTCCTCTATCACTCCTGACCATAATGGGGGTAACTTTTGGGGGGTCTCCGACCATTATTTCTACCTGTTACATACATTTGCACAAAACCAATAGGCTCTTGTACCTTCGGTACAGGGCCTAAAAACAAAATAGCCCGTACCCACATTGAAACTTCAATTTGTATTGGGAATATATTCCTATTTGGATCCGGGATCCATGTGTAATATTTTATTAGCTATTTTAGTCACTTGTCCCTTATATGGGACCAGTTTTTTTTTTCAAATTTAAAACGTTACAGAAGCTTTTGGTTAAAAATAACGACCAAAGCTTTGTAACTGTTTTGAAAGCTTGTTTTATAAGCTTTCTTTATTATTTATCTTGTAAAAATAAACGACATCAGAATTTCGACTGATAATTCGATCTTCAAAACGCAAACAGTGCGCAAAAGATCGATTGTAACATTGGCTGTGTGGCACGGAGCGCCATCCTGTTGAAACCAAATGTCACCAAGGTCCTCATCTTCAATTGTTGTGAACAAAAATTCAAATTCATTTTCCAATTTTGCTTGTTGACATAGCAACCAAGATGAAAATGAGCTTCATCTGAAAAGATGATTTTTTTTCACAAAATCAGCATCGATTCCAATCATCAATGACGCAGTATTTCCCAGCGTTCTTCGAGCGTATACACAACCATATTTGTTCAGCGGATTAATAATACAAACTTTCTGTCAAATCTGTCATGAGCTAAGTGTTGCCAGGCTCGGAATAACCGGTAGTTCAAAAAAAAAAAAAAAAAAACGTGGCGGACCCGATATAGGACATCTACTGCCCCTCTAGTAGATGTCCTATATCGGGTAAAAGGAATCTAAATTCGCAAACTTGAAGTCTGTAGCTTTTGTAGTTTCAGAGATGTCATTCACACATACATATGTTAATTTTCTAGGGCAGGGCATACTAATAAACGAAATAGAAAAAAATGCGTCCATATCTGCTTCATTTAATATTGTTTCCGGTTAAAGAATGGGCCAAGACATTTTCAGGGTTCCACGATTGACTTTATATTGGAACCAAAAGTTCGAACCTTTATGTCGCGGGGTATAAGTGTGATGCACGTTTAGTCTTCAATTCCATTTGTTCTACTTACCATTAAAATTTGTTATATAAGCGTATTAAATAAACATCTTCGTAGGAACTACTTCACATGCTTAAGTGGCCCATAGTGCACTGTGAAGCAGGGTTACCAAAATAAATTTTTACAGTCGATGAAGCAATAATATGGAGGTGTACGTAGATCTCTAGATTACTTGCATTGTGTCAGTGTGATCATAGAATTTTTTCGTAAACAAGTTCTGCTACCTAATTCCGTAGAAATGCTTTAAAAGCTTCAGAAAACCATTTTCTTCATATTTGTTTGTTCTGTTTTTTTTTATTTTCCGCATTCGAGATATTACTTTTTCTTCCATGTTGCTGTTGAAAGGTCGAAATCACTACCCTGAATGAATTTTTCCTAGTCAATGGAGCATTAATATGGAGGTGAACGCCACTACACGGAATTCTTCTTCTTGATCATTTGCATTGAGACAGTGAGATCAAAGCAGGTGTGGTTCAAAAAAGCCTTTACTCATTTTTTTTGCTTCTGAGATAATAGTTTATCTTCCAAGTTGATATTGTTGCCCTATTTAAGATGTCGAAATCACTACCCTGAAATGGTTTTTCCCAAATAAAAATATCAATTGATTTTTTTTATGGATTTGTTATAGAAAATTTTATTTCGATGATAGAAGAAGTACTCTAATACTAGATGTGGCACTCCAAAATGAGCGCAGGTCGATCACTGGTGGAACAAATCCGTTTATAGGAATTTAGTGGCGACGGTATACGACGCGACGGTGGGTCTTGTAACGGTAACCATCGGTGGCGAGTTCATGAGCTGGCTCAGCTTCAATTGGAGCTTCAATGATCTGTTGAACTTCCTCAACTGGAGCTTGGTAGACCTGCTCTTGTACTGGGGGCAAGTATTCGTTGGATGGCAGATGGCTGACATCACGACGGTGACGACGGAGAACAACGCGACGACGCTGGGTCTTGTAACGGTAACCATCATCAGCGAGTTCATGAGCTGGGGCAGCTTCAACTGGAGCCAAGTATTCGTTAGATGGAGCGGCAACAGCGAAAGATTCTTCCTCTACTGGGGGCAAGTATTCGTTGGATGGGAGATGGCTGACATCACGACGGTGACGACGGAGAACCACACGGCGACGCTGGGTCTTGTAACGGTAACCATCATCAGCGAGTTCATGAGCTGGGGCAGCTTCAACTGGAGCAGAGTAGACTGGAGCGGGAGCAGAGTAGACTGGAGCGGGAGCAGCATGGACTGGGGGCAAGTATTCGCTGGTTGGGGCAGCAATAGCTACGGACTCCTGAACTGGGGGCAAGTACTCGTTGGTTGGCAGATGGCTGACATCACGACGGTGGCGACGGAGGACAACACGGCGACGCTGGGTCTTGTAACGGTAACCATCATCAGCGAGTTCATGAGCTGGGGCAGCTTCAATTGGAGCGGAGTAGACTGGAGCTGGAGCAGCCTGAACTGGGGGCAAGTATTCGCTGGTTGGGGCAGCAAAAGCGACGGATTCCTGAACTGGGGGCAGGTATTCGTTGGTTGGCAGATGGCTGACATCACGACGGTGACGACGGAGGACAACGCGACGGTGGCTCTTGTAACGGTAACCATCAGCGGCGAGTTCATGAGCTGGCTCAGCTTCAATTGGAGCAGAGTAGACTGGAGCGGGAGCAGCCTGGACTGGAGCAGAGTAGACTGGAGCTGGAGCAGAGTATACTGGAGCTGGAGCAGAGTAGACTGGAGCTGGAGCAGAGTAGACTGGAGCTGGAGCAGCAACATGTACTGGAGCATGGTAGACTGGAGCTGGAGCAGCAACATGGACTGGAGCTGGGGCAGCCTGAACTGGAGGCAAGTAATCGTTGGATGGAGCGGCAATAGCAGCAACGGATTCCTGAACTGGGGGCAGGTATTCGTTGGATGGCAGATGGCTCACATCACGACGGTGACGACGGAGAACAACGCGACGACGCTGGGTCTTGTAACGGTAACCATCATCAGCGAGCTCATGAGCTGGAGCAGCTTCAACTGGAGCCAAGTACTCGTTGGATGGAGCGGCAACAGCGAATGAGGCTTCCTCAACTGGAGGCAAGTACTCGTTCGTTGGCAGGTGGCTGACATCAGCAGCAACAGCTGCGATCACGGCGAAAGCGATCAAGAACAGTTTCTGTAAGAACACAACAATTGTAGGGTATTAGTTTTTTTTTATATTTGTAAATCATTTCGATTCGTTTCATTTAATGTCCTTGTGCACTTGAGTGTGTTTTAGGATAGTTTTTATTTTTTAATTCGTATTTTATTTGATTTTAGTTTTTTTTTTCACTTAATAAAAAATATGTTTAGATATTTTTTAATGGGATGCGTACCATCGTAAAAGTTAAGTTACTATGTTCACACCAGTAAAACCGAAACTCTAATGAAGAATACGCAGAACTTTTTGGTATTTATACACGTTCTGCGCGTTTCGCGTTACAAGCGTTTTCGCATCGTGGCGGCATCTTCGACGCTCATCCGAATCTCACATGTAAATTCGCACAGATCTGTCAGAGCAACACAGATACATACATACATGCACACAGAGATACATAATTAAATTCAAACGGCAAGCCGTGTCAGAGTTCTAAGCCTCTCTTCAACTTTAATCGGTCATTCGACGTCGTCGTCATTTGGCTAACTCGTTCACAGTTCGTAGTCGTCTATCTTACATTCGCAAAAAAAAAAACCAAAAAACAAAAAAAAAAAAGGTCTAACGAATAAAATAAAAAGCCGACAAAAATATATGAAAAAAAAACCAAACACAATACATGATCAACTTAAAAAGTTTGAGATTTAATGATCGGTCAATTCAGCTCGGCTCTCTTAATTGTTTTACTTATTTAAATCATGCAAAACTCATCTCATGATGGACAACTCGATCATTCACTCATTTACTAACTAACTAACTCAGTCAGTCACTCAGTCAGTCAGTCAGCCCATGCAAATCATTCACTTATTCAATCGCGCGACGGACAGCCACCGACGCTGTTCAGACATATTTTCAACACCTTTTCAAAACCGATTTATACGCTCGATCCAAAATAATTGCTACCATTTTTGAAGACCGTAATAATTAAAGCTATTAATTTCGAATACTCATTGTCTTGGCTGGTTCATTAATCATTTTTGTGTGCTTTAGTTTGTCTTGTATTTGCAATCGGTCAAAAATTCTTTGCATATTGAATACTTGTATACTTGAAAGTTCCAATGAAGTTTTTCCTGGTGGCATTTTAAATTGCATTTAATTGGTTAAAGTTGCTCTGCACAAGTTCCGTTTCTCGTTTTGCAAAAGTGTAGCTTTGAAATTTTTAATGCTTATATTTGCGAAGATTTCGTGTGAATTCGGAAGTAAAAGTGTATTAAGTAGCTACCTACATATTGGATCTTCTATTTTTAGTTTTGGCAAAATTTAATAGATTCAATCAGCATAAAAGTTTTTTATAAGAAATTACAGAACTATGTCTGAATTGTTGTTGTAGAAAAATAATGAAATTTCATTATTGGGCCAAACACATATATTGCAGAGATTTAATGTATAAAAAGTTCTGCAGTATCTAAAAAGGTCAAACGGCACCTTCATTCTCCGCATTCTCCATTTAAGTTCTGTCCTTGGTAGGCTCAGTATAAAATTCATTGAGCGCTATGCCACTCGGCAATAAAATCACCTTCAGGTTGGTAAAACAATGATTCGATATACAACAACAACTACTGGTGCACCGTAAGATCACTATTTTCTTGGTTCTTGGCAACATAGGAAGTCGGAGTTTGATACAGAGTTGAAAGGCCCACAACACTTCTGAGGCCTTAATTGGACTTTAGCCAAAATAATCTTTGAAAACAATTTAAGAACGGCTGTCCCGTACAACAGTATTGTAATGTTTACTTTATTCTGAATATTATTCCAGTAATTCATAGCAGAGGAGATCAAAGAGTCCACAAGGGCTTTCATCTCTACATCTTATTAATTTTTCAATATTACAGATTGACATTTAGATTTACCAGAATTGGATAATTGGACCTAAATTTTGGATAAAACGTCTTAACTATGCTTTGTATTTGTAATCTATGAGTCTAAAAAGTGTTTTGGAACGTTTTGCAGTATTCTTTTGAGTAGATGGACTAGTTTATTTTTTTAACAAAAATAAGGTTCACCAAAGTCAGTTAGGACATAGGAAATACAAACTAAACAATTTTGGTTAAAATAAAAAATAAATTGATGATGTATAAAAAAAAAAATAAACCGATTGATGGAACATTTTATTAGCCATTCTTTCTTAAAGCAACTCTTAGATTATTTGAGCTTTTATACTAAACGAGGTTTCTCTTCTTTTTTTAAATGTTTATATAATTATTTGCACGCTATGCTTGCTTGCCGCTTTGTCCAGTAAGAACTAATCTCAATTCTAATGGATTTAACTTCTCCCGATCCCATTAACATGTATACTAAATTTCATCCCGTTACCTTAAATGGATGCAAAGATATGATAAATTTTGTTTATTGCTCATGCTGCGCTCTCATCTGAATTTGATGCAACTTAAAATGATGCCATTTCTGGAGATTTTTCAGATATATTTCGACCTACTTCGAAGATCATCTTCGGGGTTATTTACACGCAAACAGCATCGAGTCTGCCTCTTTCGGCGTGGCAAACTCCACAAAACCCATGCCTAAGGAGGCAGACTCGACGCTGTTCGCGTGTATATAACCCTGAAGACGAACCTCAAAGAAGGTATATCGGAATAATGTAAAAAAAACACTGTGTTTTATTTTGATTGGCTTGATTTTGTTCATATTTAAGATGCCCTGTATGTTGTTGATGTGCCATTGCAAAGCCAAGATTAATTGATGTTTCTGAGTATTATTATCATCAATCCGACCTTTAACTGAAGATAATTCGGTTCGCTTGTTCTATAATTCTGCGCCGTATCAGTGTTCACAGAGTTGCATGAATGTACATGATATATTTTTCTATTTTGTCCTAAAACTATTTGCGAATTATAAGCGCTTTCATGTTGTGCCTTAATTTTTAGGCCCTGCACCGTAGGTACAAGAGCCTATTGGTTTTGTGCAAATGTATGTAACAGGTAGAAATAATGATCGGAGACCCCCCAAAGTTACCCCCATATGGTCAGGAGTGATAGAGGAGTCGGTATAGCCATGTCCGTCAGTCCGTCCGCCCGGCTGTCCGTCCGTCCGTCCGTCAGTATGTACGAAAGGATCTCGGAATCGGTAATAGATAGAGACTTCGTGTTTTTTGCATTCGACTAGGACTGTTCCGGAATTTTACAAGTTTATTTAAAATTGTGTTACCTTACGTTAAACCTTATCATATATGCCATTTAGGTCCAGATTAGACCACAAGAATGGGTAGCCCCCATATAAATCTGTGCAACTTCTTTGATTTTTTGTATGAGAAATTATTTATTGTTGATTTTTATTTAGTTAGAAATGCCATATTTGTTTTATCTTGCAAAGTTCCTAAGAAAATATTCCTTATAGTTCAAGATTAGACCACTAGAAGGGGTAGTCCCCATACAAATCGTTAGAAACTGGGTATCACGTATTCGAGACCACTTGATTGCAGTGTTCTTTCTCGTTTTAATATTGAAAGGTCTTGCGAATTATGATGGCGTGAATTTTTATTTTAGCGAAATGACCCGCATTACTGCCCAAAAAACCTATCATGTCTAATATTGATATAACAAATGTGACCGTTAGCAGCCGTCTATATTAGTGGAACCTTTATTAGTAATTATTTGTATGTTGTTACAATACATTTTTTGAATGAGGTCCACGAGACGATGCGACCTAGCCATGTTCACCTGTTTGTCCATGTCTGCCTTTATACCAATATAAGTCAAATAGAACAATTTCCAAGTCGAGAAACACCTTAATAGGACGAACACCATTGTTAAAATATGTCTTGTAGCTGGTATATGGATACTGAAGTTACATGGGATACTTTTATTTCAATCTTTGTTATTCTCCAGATGGACCAATTAGTGAGCTGACTAGCTTAGCCAAGGTACCACTGTTTCACGAGCTAGTCAGCCACCATGGATTTTGCTGTATAATTTTATAATATTCTAGGCAAACTGAAACGTTTTGGAACAGCTGACCAGCAGTGTGCATCATATGCATCAGCGCTAACCAGTCTGCGCATAGCGATTTTCTCTACCGGAGCGCTGACTGCACACGTACAGTATAAACTTTCGTGTGTTTTCGCTTCTACTATATTGTTCTGTTAAGTCGCTGTCGTGGCGCTGTTATGGTGGTGTTATGGAGCTGTTATGCTGTAATGCCACTGTTGAGGCGAAGCAAAATGAATCGTTGCTGTTCAGGCGTTGTTTATGCTGTTATCGATCTGTTAATTCGCGCAATAACGCAGTGTAAACATATGACAGTATTAGTGCCGAACACTGGTCTAGACTGTGCGGAAATAGCACAAAAGTCGCAATAGTCTTGGTAACTTGTGCAACCTTTTCAGCTGTGCAGTATGTTGACTCTGCATTAACCGTCTAAAGTCACTGAGTTACTGTGCGATCTTTAAATGGGCCATCCAGGTAACCCTTTCATATATAATTTTCTGCATCAGCCAAGACTAGTCAGTTGACTAGATAGGGTAGAACAGTCCGTAGTCAAGTTCGTAAGACGCATTAAAATAGGCAAGCAGTGTAGGATGGCTTTTTGTAATCAAAAAACAGTAAAACAAAATTTACTATAGGTGCGTTACTGGACTATTTTATACCCTGAACGCCCCATATATTTTTCCAAAAAGCAGTCTTTGATTTTCTTCTAATTTTGCTTTCAACAAACAATGTTTGTTTCTAAGGCAAGTCCAAATTTGAAGATACTTTTGTAACAGTGTGACATATATAGTCTTATTTCATAAGTTTTTTTTTGCTCTATTATTATAAGATGGGTCCTAATGACTATGGACTATTAAAACCAAATAGTCAGACTTCGCTTTGAGGTTGCACTCTTCGCTACGGTATGTTCCCCGTGACTCTTCATTTTTTTATCTACTTGCTTCTGTTCATAAAAAAGTTTGAGCGATAGCTAGATAAGTTCATATGAACTCATGAAACCAAATATTGTTTACATCGGCTCAAATCGTTAGGAAGAAGGGTACAATATGTTAAGTAACTCCTTGGTTCCGAGACAGTAGTAAATAATTGTATGTCTAGTAATAGATAGAAAAAACGACAACATTTTGCTAAAAATAGTCACAATCAGTGTGATATAACTTAAGGCCTTTATATATCTTTTTCATATAAAATATCGGGGATTAATTTAATTTTAATCTCTCGATTAATAAAATGTGTTAAGATTGGTAACACTGTGTTTAGTTATGATGTCAATTAGTAGCGCGATCTATCAAACAATGTATTTACAGTAGCTCTTTAAGTCAGTCGATCTCAGTAGTGCTTGGCGATTTATAATAAGTGAAAATATTGATCAACGTATTTGTGTTAAATTAGTTAAGTTTCTCTAGTTCAGTGAAATATTCTCTCAGACAGATTAACTGACAAACAGACGGACGGATATGGCTACATCAATTTGTCTTGTTGTGATAATCATGAATATAGACATATATTACGAAGTCTAAACCATATAAAGTATATTTTTTGCAGTGTATTAATTTTTGTGATAAAGAAAATCGCTACTCGACGAAATCCTTGACTTTCAAAATTAAATCATCAGCCAACAACAGCATCTGCAAATGTAGGAATGACAAGTGATCAACTCGGAATGGCAATACTCAAAAATGTTGATTCACAGTTCATGTTTTAGCATTGACTGCAAATGAAATACATATGAACCAACCGACCGCTCACTCTGCGCTAAAGATGAGGGGCGGTATTTTGTGTGTGTATAAATTTATGTGTCTTGTTGATTATTTTTATTATTATTTTTGTTTATTATTTTGTAATATTATTCTTATTGGCAAATTGCTCAACAACAATTTCCGGCCAATTTATTATTAGCCTGGCGCTCAATTTGCTTTGATAGAATAACCTAATTGGCATCCTTCAGTTAAGTTCGAAACATCGTATGGCGGAACTGTTAACGAGCCATCTTTAGCTGCTGAAACGTTAACATTGAACTATTTTGCGTGATATGCAATACAACAATGTATGCAACGACCACATACGTAGATACATTAAATACAATGCCACATTATTCTGTGAAGTTTTTTCATTTGCATATTTTTTTTTTTTTTTGTCGCACTTCAATCGAATATCTTTCAGTTGTCGTCATTAATCATTGCAAACGATCGATCGTTAGTCGTTAAAGGAGTTTTATACGCAAAGCGTTTATTATAATCGCCATTAAGTTGAAATTAAATTGTTGGCATGAGCTTGTGATTTGTGAAATGAGAAGAACAAATTGAAACGTTTTCTAAGAAAGACATTATGGCGCCTCGGTAATCAATTGGCAATTTGTATGGCAATTATTTATAAAGTATGCTGCATGATTCTATCTTTTTATAAAGCTATTTTGTAATAGTGAAGCAGGAATTCCAGAAATTTTTCCATATTGCACGTGAGCTAGTTGCGGAAATATTTGTATTTTGTATTTATGAGATGTGCATAAATATTCAAATAGTTAC
This sequence comes from Leucophenga maculata, assembly GCA_035044805.1. NCBI lineage: Eukaryota > Metazoa > Arthropoda > Insecta > Diptera > Drosophilidae > Leucophenga > Leucophenga maculata. Next base: position 1,118,816 of record JAWNNP010000651.1, on the reverse strand, counting down.
GCAGCAAAAAATAATCTTGTAAATGAGTTTTGTATCTTTATTAAGATATTGAACTCATACAAAGTTTAAACACAGTACAATGCGTTTTATTTTGCTAGAACTGAAACTGTTTTTGAAGTTTTCATGTTCCATGACAGTGACTTCTATAGAATATGCTCTAATTCGTACGAATACTGTTGTCCTCTCTTGCTCTCCGTGCCTGGTCGTTCCAACGCGTACCCAGTCGTTCTTTATTTCGACGTCCAGCAATTAAGTTTCAGCCTTCATATAATCCAGTGCAAACGCAGGAATTTTGTGCGCCCGGACGCTATCAAATAGCTTATACAGTACTCGGTACATACAGCACCACAACTAGTCGCCAATTCCATTAGATTCAGATATCTTGCGAAGAATTTTTCTCTCGAAGACTCAAAATTCGTAATTTTATTTATTCAAGACGGTGTTCTTCTTCTCACTTGCATCAATTACCAGCCACATCTTCTTCTACAACACAGAATTTAAAATTCTCCATCGTCACTGACCGTCCGTTTCGAGATGACAACGTGCGAGAAGATATCAAGTGTTTCGACATGTCCTCATTCACAACTGTAGCCATGTGACTTGATTGCTTTTCAATCGCTGAGAACGTTTTGTTAACACGCCCTGCGAGTAGTATAACTTTGTTATGGACGATCGAGTTCGATTTATTCTGAAAGTATGGGATTGATGTAGGAGGCACTCTATCAGCAGATTAAAAGAATTGTCCGATAGCGAGTAATTCTGCCTAAAGGGTCTCTGAGATTCCAATCGTTAGGAATGCATTCATTGGGTCATATCTTGCAAGCAAGTTGAGGCATACTCCTGACCAAATCTTTGGAGACAGTCTTGAATAACTTAGTAACCAGATTTCGTTTTCGTATTTACAGAACGTTTCTCCGGGCTTAAATCCGACTCTTGACATTTTTATAGAAGTTTCGAGTTTCATTACTATCGCATAATCGCTCAACATCTTCGAGATGACAACATTTTTGCTATTTTTTCTTGCGTCTAGAAAGATTTTTTTCTTTTCTCCGTTTATCTCCATATATCTTTCTAACAGCTCGCGTTGCTCTAGACTGCTGAGTTCTTAATAGACGACATTCTTCTCTGCAGTAGCATCGCCACACTCCTCGGTTTACTAAATCTGATATAAACAATGAGCTTCTTGCTACCATATTAATGGAGTGGGTGTCTCCACTGCACTGTCTCCACTGCACACTTATGGCGATCTGTTGCGATTGCAACGTCTTGACATATAGTTAGGCCCTGTTCCGAAGGTACAAGAACCTATTGGTTTTGTGCAAATGTATATAACAGGTAGAAATAATGGTCGGAGATCCCAAAGTTACCCCCATTATGGTCAGGAGCGATAGAAGAGTATGTCTGTCCGTCTGTCCGTCCGCATGAACGAAAGGATCTCGGAAACGGTAATAGATAGAGACTTCGTTCTTTTTGCATTCGACTAGGACTTCGCCGGATTTTTACAAGTTTATTTTTAATTTTTGCCTTTTTACCTTCCCCTTTTACAGGAAATCACATACATTTGTTTTTTTTCGATGTTTGACAACACTGAGTGATAGTGTGGGTCCTCTTAAAACACATCGTTTTTTAATATATCGGAAAATTTTTGTTGGAAAATGGTCAAACTGTTGGTTTTAAGATCGTGTGAGCTTTCTAGAATTTTTACCGACTTGTTTCATATGAACTGGCACTAAAAGTTGAGTTTTAGCGTTAACGCGGGTCGCCAGTATTCGTTTGATCCAATCTTAAGGAAAAGAACAATACAGCTCAATATTATTCTTTCTTTATAGACGTTCCTTGTGTATTTCCATAAATGAAATGCACATTTGAATACACTTATAGGTGGAGGCGTGACAGACTCAAATGTTTCATACATCGAGCTTTTAAACTTTTATATCTTTTAACATTTCTGGGTATTGGAGGTATCATAAAGTGTTATTATTCCCGATCAGTTCGAGAAGAACCTGTCTCTTTCTCCGCTCTAGCTATGATAATAACTAGAGATGCTTTGTTTAAGGCTATACTTAATAATAAGAAAGAAATTTTTAGTCGAGTGTGATTTACTTCAAGATCCTATGTAGACTAAGGTTTTCATATTTAAACCATATATTTATATGGAAATAATTTCCAGTGTTTCAATCTAGAGTCATGATTCGTTTATGCGGAACTTATTGTTTTCAAAACTAAAAAAAAAAACGAGTCCAACATAGTCAAATTCGGTGAATCTATCTGTTATAGTCTTCGAAATATTAACAGTCATAGGGAATCAGATGGACTACGACTACTTTGAGGACCCATCTATAGCATCTTAGACAGGAGAGGCATACATACATAATGGTGGGTGCCAAAATTGACCTCAAATGCAATCATATGACAGATTTGCAATAGTGAAAACATGTTAAAGTATTTGTGATGGGTCATAAACCATTACAACCATCGCTATACATGCGGAACCTAGCAGTAGTTGAAATAGTGCATTTTTCTGGCTGAATTGCCGCAGATACTTTCTGGGTTCTGTTTTTTTGCCTATCATCTTTGCTTTCCATTGCTGTTGGTCACAAACTTAATGACGCAGATTGCTCCAAATTTTATAGTCTAACAATAAACTGCATAGTAGTTCAGTTGTTTATTTATCTAGAATTGCCTGATTTGGTCTCGCTTACGTTAATCATTCAAATTTGGATATATGGACTCTACTATTGCCTCTTTAGATAACTTGTAATCATGGAAAACCTCTCCAAGTGGCAGTACCCATAAGAAACTGTCTTTATTATCTTCGTTTTGGTAATTTTAGCTAAAACGCCTAACGTGGTATATATTATATCTAACTCCATTCTAACATAACATTCCATATAGACCCATATCAGACCTATATATCGGATATATATCGGAAAGTATAATACCATGCAAATTTGTACCCCTTTCATATGAAAATCGTGAACTTGCAGACTATAATTCATAGAACCTTGATTCGATATTTAGATTCTTCTATTCATTCTTCAGAACACTTGTTTTCAATGAATGTGCAGAGTCCCCTCGCTAAAGGTGGTTGGAACTGACCATGGAAACCTATAGCTCATTCTGATTTATTGTTGGAAAAAAATGTTATTGATATTCTTAGCATTGCTACAAGAGCCAAATATCATTTACTTTACGTTAATCCTTATAAAATATGCTAAATAGTTCCACATCAACCCATTCAAAGGACCCCATGACCCTATGCCAATCTGCCCACCTTTCATTGTTTTTGCATAGAAAAAAGTATGTAATTGTTGTTATTACAACTGAAAGTGATGTATTTTGTGTCAATCATAATAAAATATTCCAGAAGGATCTAGAGCGGACCATAAAAAGAGGTGACCCTCGACAAAAAATTAAGTCCATATAGACAAGTCCGTCTGTCTGGCTATTTTCTCTTTAGATAGGTAGTATTCAATGAACGTGCCCTCTCTAAGGGGTAGAAAAAATCGGTCACTATTTTAGAAAATATTTATTTATTAGGCCCTGTACTGAAGCTAGAAGAGCCAATTGATTTTGTGCAAAGTTACCCCGTTTATGGTCAGGAGCAATAGAGGAATCGATATAGTCATGTCCGTCTGTCCGAAAGGATCTCGGAAACGGTAATAGATGGAGACTTCGTTCTTTTTGCATTCGACTAGGACTTCATTGGAATTTTACGAGTTTATTTAAAAAAAAATTGGCCTGCCTTCTGTGGTTTTGTAAGAATACTAATTTGTTATGTTTGAATTTTATCGAATTCCAATGAAATACCCAACACGGATCCAGATAGGAAAACATATAACTTTTAAAATTCAATGTAGGTACAGTATTTCTTTCTTTCTTGTTTCTAAGCAGATATATCTACCTACTGATTAGTTTGAATATGGATCATATCATGTACAGACACTATACAGCTAAAACTGCTTTGAAAAGGAGTACAAATGACTTGGTTTTACTGTGAAAAAAACATCTTAAATTAGTTTTTTTTGTTTTTTCTCATTTTCAAGTTATTCTAATTTTAACCAGATGCATGCGTGTCTCTGCACAACTCTAAAAATTTAATAAGTAATTTAAATAAAAAATAAGCATATGTTCTTCTTGCGTGTCATCAATGTCATCCGATATCGTCTAATTGGAGATAGCAACTTGAAACTGAAGTTCAAGTTTAAGCGCACTAATTTACATATTAATTCAACCAATAATAATTTTTTCACATCATAAAACTACAAAAACCACACAAAAGACTTGTTTTAAACGAATATAAACCAACTTGAAATGAAATCAATTTGAGCGAAAATGATTTCCTGACTCGATCGCATCAAAATCAGACAGACAGACAGACAGACAGACAGACAACTAACTATTCAACCAGCCAAACAACCAACGCAAACTATTGTCGCACACTCTAACTCATTTACATTTATGAAGATGTACATTAGAATCTAGACTAGTTCTTAAGTAAGAGACCCGATGCTACGCAACAAACAATAGATCATTCGTACGTGGAAAAATTGATTGTCGAAAGTAACTTGAACGGCGCGCCGGTGGAGGTGAATGGTAAACGTGAAGTTTGCGAATCAAGCGCTTAAAAGTGCCATTTCGAGAATTAATGTTTATGCTAAAATGGTCAAAAATGCAAATTAGTGAATGGCAATAAGACCGCGACAAAATGAAATGAAATAAAATAAAATAAAAGATCAAATCTTATAATAAACATTATTAAAAGATAGACCCAACAAACCAAAGAAGAAGAAAACGTGTGTGTGCACATCATCCATAAATATTAACGAGTCCACGCGAACCAAAATTAACAACGCATATCATTAGCAGCTAGTCGAACGTTAAGTGGAGGAGATAGTCTGGCCTAGCTTCTAGCCATACCCCCAGCAGTGTTAGATAGTGGAGAACCACTTTCGAACTTCGTTGCTTCGTTGCTTTGCATAATCCAAGACCCGCGTCGCTCTGTCTAATAAAATCTTTTTGCTTGCTGCTTAATTTATGCAAATTCTATTCTAATTAATTTTATTTCTATTTAATTTCTTCTTCGCTGCGGTTCAACTAAAGACTTCACGACTTCGCCTTAGCTTAGCTCATGTTGGCTTCTTAGCTCAATTGGCAAATGGACGGCAAAGACTGCTCTTTTTTTTCTACTTTTTTTAATGTTTCCACTTTTTTATTTTGCCAAAGTTTTTTTTTTTGGTTTTTTGTTTTAATAGCAAAAACAAGAACAACATTAGCGGCTTAAGCCGACGTTTTTTTGTTTTTTTTATTTATTTAGTTTTTAAGTACGTTTCTACTTTTTTTATGGTAAATTAAAATATGTTTTTTTGGTTCGTACTTTTTTATATTTTTTTATATTTAATTTAAATGTATGATAAATTATTCAGAAACCAGTTTAACTATTTGCTCAGCTACAATGGAGCATATGTGTTTCGTAAGGGTTTTTGACATTTGGTTTGTTCTGCGCATTTGTAGGTACAGTGAAATTGGTTAAATTGAACATTTGAGTCGTAAATTAGTAGATGTGGAGCAGTTTTTAAGTAGAATGTTATTTGTTTAATTAAAAATTATTTTTCAGTAGCATAAAAAAAACGAAAGACCTCTCTGAAGCTCTTTTCTCTATGCTGCAGACCATAGTATAATAATATATAGAGACGCCACTTCAGTATGAGCGCTTAAAGCATGGTGAATTTCACCAATGCTCTTCCCATTTGGAATTCCGTTTCACAGTTGTTTTTTCATCATGCACCAAACTAAACAGCAGCAACAACAGCAATAGCATCTCTCTCTTACTCATGCATAAGCATTCATTCTATATGCTTTAGACTCAGAAGACATGGTTTTTGCTCTCTTGAATTCCGTTTCACATTGCACACTTTTTAAGTTGAAAATGTACTGTACACACATACGCGCTCTTCCCACTCTTTAAAAGATGTTAGGTTTGCTACACTAGTATTTTTCCTTATCTTCCATTTCACTCAACGTTTCTCAAATGTTGCTTCCGTGAAGAAGTTTCACTTTTGTATCCGTATTATTTTTGTTTTAAAATAAGTTATTTCAAAAGAGCTTTTCTCAAGATAATAAATAAAATAGTTGAATTTTAATATAGCGTCTTCTTCGAGAAGTGATCATTCTAAGGTTAAATGTTTCGATATGAGAAAAATTAAATAAAAAAAAAATATTTATTAAAAAAAAAATGGTAGAACCCGATCGCCAAGTACCGTCTCCAATTGTGAATCTATACCATACAGGAAGCATATACAAAAAAAAAATTCATTGAAATTGGTTCAGCTGTTTTGTAAGCTTTATACTATAACCCACGGCTTCGCTCGCACCGAGTAAAGCCGAACTTTTCAAACTTGCCCAATGGATCTTACTTCTTTGGTTCAGTCACTATGTTTGCCAAATTCCATGGCTATACCTCAAGAGTATGCAAATATACAAATTTTGTACATTGCTTACATGGTGGGCGGGGTATTCCCCTCCGATGCGAACTAAAATTAATTTGATTACTTCGCCCAATTTTCAAAATCTTTATATTTACCAAAGATATGACAAATTTTGTATATTGCTTATATGTGACGGTATCGCCCTGTCCGATTTTGACTAAAAGTAGCCAATGTTCTTTTCTAACGTTCCATTTTTTTCTGTACTAAAATTCATACAAATTGGTTTAAAGCTTTAGGCGGAAAAGAGTATCAATTATCCATCCATCCATTCATACATCCATACAATAAGTTTAATTTTTTTACCATTTTTCCAGAAAAATACGGGCTCCGCGTCGGAAAATGCTTCTTCTTTTCAGGTTATCCACGAATCTGCATACTTATTAGTATCTTCATATGCTCTGATGTTCTGTTCAGAGATGCCATGTGTCATCGATCGAAACAATTCGAAACCAGAAGAATACGGTGGTTGGGTTAAAGCTTTCCAATTATGTGTTCCATATATCGTTGGATACGTTCCACAATATATATATGTATTCTTAAATAGCATTGGACACGCTTTTCCTCGAATGTTTGACTCAATCTTATTAAATGTGTTCGACAGACTGCTCCAATAATGGTTTCGTTTGTAACTTATAATACCCGACTCCAATAGATTCCACCAAATACAAATAACAGTTTTTCTTTAATAATATTTGGCCTAGCTGAAGCCTTGTCAGCTGATCACCATAATTTCTTCCTTTTATCATAGTGCATCCAATTTTCATCACTAGTGATAATATGTTGCTTTCAACTTTTCTCAATGTCAGCTTAGGTGTTAACCAATTTCTTTGTTTTTGAATCATTCCCAATAATAGTAAATGATGTAAAATCTCTTATTGAGTCATCACTCTCAATGTAAGTGCACGGTCCTCTTGCGCTTTTTACTAATATTGACTCACAATTGCACCCAATTTTACGGCTGTTCACATTTGCCCAATGGATCTTACTACTCCCGATTAAATCACCATGTATACCGAATTTCATGGCTACACCTCAAATGCAAAGTTGATATAAAATTTGAATATTGGTTTTTTATCGTCGAAGTCAAATTCACCGTTTTGAAACCTCTTACAAAAACTTATCTTACTTAAAGCAACCTCGTGTGCAGCTTCCGAGCGGATCATCATGATCTGTAAACAAATATGTTTTCCGATCCCATGCAGATATCTAGCACTGAAAATGTGTGATTGTAAATTTTTATGAGAATAATATGTAAGATACTAAACTAAATAAATTTCAGCTAAATTCGACACACATTAAAGTTGAGTACTCATAAACATTCAAAATAATTTAGCTCATGTCGGAACTTCTTAACTCAATAAGATTTGATGGGAATTAATGCAAAAATGTTAAAAAAGCTGTCTGAGGGCTGTTCATGTTTTTTTCCAATTGTCTCAGACAACTTTAATGAGGCAGCTTTATATTCTTTGCCCGTAGTAATTTCTATTAGGTGCCTTTGTAATTATCCTAATACCTCCTACTCGAATCGGCAAAAGATTTTATCTTGAGTCGCTTGTAAGGACTTAATTTGGGCAGCGTCTAAATATATTTATTAGGACTAAATTGCCGGATGCAGTTAAATATTTAAAAAAACAAATTATTGTGCTTAGAGTGGCAGGCCAGACCCTATTAAAAATATTGAAAAATATCACCAATACTAATGTAGAAATAAAATGGTTCGGGTGGTGCACCACCGAGAGTAGGGGGGAACGAATCTGCATCAACACCAATGATTACTTTTCCTAGTGTGGTCAATACGATCGACCTCTTTAACTTTCCATCTTATCCGTCTAAACTCGCCCTTGTGCATCTATGGACGCATCTAATGTAGGTAATCTCGTTCCAGGGTCACGTAAGGGAAGGAAAATATAACAGAGTGGTTGGGACGCCTGCATCAATAATCGGGTAAAAGATTTGTAGTCAGACGACCACCCTAGTGACATACTTGGTATAAAGAAAAACTTTATCTGTGACTCCTAGTAAAATGGAGAGAACAGTAAACTATAAAGAAATGTATCTTACTTACATAGCCCTTTCAAACTAGCAACCATAGGGCATTGGATTATATTTAGATTGGGCAAATTGCCTACGTTCCAAAGTATCATAAATGATATAACAATACAATATCATTGCTCTGGAGATACATGTTTATATCTAAAGCCGAATTGATGTTCAGAAATCATACAAAGATTGTCCAGAACAGGAGAGAGTCTCTTTACAAATATTCTTTCGAATAATACTGCCCTGCAAATCTTATTTTCTTCTGTTGATAAAATGGGGCAGAGTTTTCTAAATGGAATCGTTCTACTGCACACGAATGTTGTTTTATTCAAATGTTTTGAATTTTAAATTGTTCTGCGCTGAGTACATTTTTTTCTTGCACCCCTAGATATAAGCACACCTCCAGCTTGGCATAGTCTCGTTTTACATGGCATGGTTCATATTTCTGATATCAAGGAAGCTGTAGCAGGTCAACTTTTAGGTGTATAAATTATTCAAAAATGACAAAAGACGGAAAAAATCCATCCATTTATTCGCAAAACCTTTGCAGGTAAGTGTAATATAGAGAATGTAACTAACATACTAGGAGGCTTCAGGCTTTTTTTTTTGATATGGTGATTAAAATAATCTCGACCCATTTTTAATGTGTGGAGAAATGATCAAGAAGTAAAATCGCATTGTATAAATATTGAAGAAACGCTATGGGTTTCCTTGATTTCCTTGATGGTCGGGAGCCTTATCACAATTCTATTTCAGTACTAGTTCTTGTGATGCAAGCCTTATGGGTAAATTATTTTGACATTCTGTATTGAGAATATTGTCTATGTCGACTTCATTCTCCGTTTTACAATAATCAAAAAGTTTGAATATATCTTCTAACGGATTTGCAAAAATTTCCGCATTCTAATCATCAGATATGCACCACCACCTACATATTTTATCCTCAAAACGTGTGTTTTTTGATATTTTAACGCTTCAAAAACTTTTAAGAAACATTAAGAGTCCAGATTCAGTAGAGTGGTACAAGCTTAAGTCTACACAACTGCAAATATTCATATAGTTTGGTGGGATTCCGTTGTAAATAATAAAATCCATTAAATCTGAATCCAGTTTTTCCAGTTCGCCTGTCTATGGATATAATATGGAATAATTTTTTTCTGAAACACATTTATTCGCTTGTTTTTGGGTTAATCAGTCTTGAGCCTCACCATGTTTTTTCTGCCTTGAAGTTGGAAACACAGCTGAAATATTGACCCAGAAGATCAAAAAATTGTGAATATTACTTTAATTCAAATAAATTATTCCATATATGAGTTCTGAGTTTTTATAAGAAAATCATTTTTTTTTGTGGTTTAGTTTAGCTTGAAACTAAAAATTTGTTATATCTTAAACTAATCCCAATTAAACATCTCAAACGAATCAAGTTAGATATATATATCCCATACCAATAGGGGATTACGGGGTATAACGAAGTCGTGCATACTTGATTTCATTGTGCTTTGTTGTTTAAATTAAAACCACTAAGAGCTTAAGCCAAGCTGCTCGACTATATTATACCCTGTTTACATAAAATTTTAATAATAGACTTTGATATTTATTCAATTTGGTTTATATAAAATGTTTAACAAATCTATTTTTGTGGCAAGTCAAGATTTACTTAAGAATATACAACTGCGGCAAATCATTTTAGAGTTATAAAGTTTGAAGATATTCTTGCGGCACATAGAGCTTCTTATTCTGTGAGTTTAGTTTTTATGTAGAGTATTTCTATTAACATCCAAAATTCAAAAACTTTCCGTAGTGTATTTTTAGCCTTCAACATAGCCGAATACATCTTCATTCTTGTTGTATACTGATTTTAATTATGAACAACAAAGAAATGATATTAATATGATAAAAAATTCATTCGCGTGGCACATTTTTGTCTTTTGACTTTTAAACATTTGCCGCCAGCGTAGTTGATTGAGCCATGTTCAGAGAAATCCCTTAAGAAGAACTCGACACGAGAAAAAAATAAATAATAATCTTTAATTTATTTGTAGACAGGTTATTACTAAACGAAATATGACGAAAGCACTGCAGAAGGTGCTCGAGCGTACATTTTGCAAAGTCAAATCATTTTTAGATCAATATTTTTTTCTTGATTTAAATATTTTCGTTCTATAGATGTCTCTCGAAGCGTTGCTATGTCTAGAATTATTAAACTGTGTAACGAAATGCAAAGAAATGATTTGAAAATAAAATGATGTCAGTATTACATAAGAGATGCTCTATCTCCACTATTACAAGATAGAAAAATGGCATAAAATTATTTAAAAACGAAAAACAAAAAATGGTAAATTGTATTGCCAATTAGTCGAGATGGTGAAGGCGTTATAGCTAGAGAGCTTAACTTGTTTCTGGCGTTGAAATCCTCCATCACTCTTGTTTGCGTTCGTTATTCTTGGATCATTGAACTTTCCACTCTGAACGCTTAAAGTTTTTCGCTTTCATATAAAAGTTGCACATTTTGAAGTTCGTACATAATTTATTGCTTTAATCAACACATTAAGTTTTAGAAGAAAAGAATGATTTTTAGTTATACCCTACATTGTATTAACACTTTGTCATAAAGTATGTAATGCCTTCTAAAATAAATTTAGCGATCTACAGTTGGTTAGATATGAATTTTTAGCAGTCTAGATGTCCTTCCCGCCTGTGATTATGTCGCTCCAATATCTATATTGCGTATGTACCATGCCATGCACTACTCGTATTTTATTGAGGTTTGACTTTTCTGCTATGTCGTATACCTGAATACCATATCTCCAGATGGGTGTCAGAAAATCTTCAAAGATGCCAAGACATGCTACTCGCCTTTGCCTTAAGACTCCTAACAACCTCAATTATGTGGCGCTGGAAAGTTAAACGCTTGTCCATAGTGTCTCAAAAGATACTTGTGAGCATCCTTCTGGGCTAAGAGCTCTTCATGTAAGAATACCTCAGGGGAGAAGTCTTTTTTAAGAGTGTAGCGATATTCCACGTATAGGCACTGTACTCAAATCTTTTAAATATATCTGGAGGAGATCTGTAGTAGTGCAGATGCATTAGTCACTGGCCAGAACTGCAGTGTCATCTGCAAAAGTAGCAACAAGTAAATTGTTGGGGTCCGAGATCGGTATGTTGTCGGCTGAGGGCATGTCATGCGTATACAGGCCGTAAAGAGTTGACCCTAACACACTACCCTGATATACACCAACTCTGACTCTCTTTGCTTGAGAGGACAGGCTGTTCTTCACAACTTTGAAAGAGCGTTCGTGAAGAAAGCTTTTGGCAATTAGGTGGAGCTGTGGGTTGAAAATTGCTTTAAGCTTATGCAGAAGTACTGCGTGCCACACTCTGTCAAATGCCTGCTGGATATCCAAAAAAGCTCCAACGACATACTCCTTTCTATGAAATCTATCAAGTGCTAAGTTTACAACTCGGTGCAGTTGCTCGGGCATGTCGTGTCTGAGCCTCAACTCAAACTGAAACCTTGCAATTGCCTTTTTTACCGCCCTGGTGTCAAGAATTCTTCCTAGAATGCACCTCTCCAATATTTTCCTAAATACTGGCAAATGAATGCGCATATTAATTCTCAAAGATAGCTCGTTGATATGAGACCATAACAATGATGATTTGAGACTTTGGCTTTGAATTCATCTCCACGTGTACCTCGTGATAGAACAGGCACCAGCCAAAAGAACTGAAACTCCATCCATAATTCGGTTGCTACGTCTAGTATTCTTGATAGTTCTGTTAAGAGTCTGATTACCAATCTTGTGAGGCGGTTCGTTTTGCTTCTCTAAGAACATGAGCCGTATCAATCTGTTTAGAAATATTACAAGAAAGTCCTATATGATTCAAGTTTGTGGTGGGGGAGGGGGGAGATAGGTTGTGGGGGATAATATAAGATCAGAGAGATCTATTAAGGTAGACGCAATTCACAAAAAAAGGAACTGCAATATCAATATTTTTCGCTTCAAATTTTAGCAAGCTATGCATGTCAATCAATAATGTTTTCTCTGGTCCCATCATTTAATTTGGAAAAATTTGTTGTTACTTCTTCTAAGCTAATCTGTGAAATAAGCCAGTTCACTTATAAATATTTTGATGATTAATAAGAACAGTGCCTTCTTCTCGTAATGATGAAATGAGTCCAATTTGTGGCAGAGCTTCACCTGATATGCAAACCATATATTCAAGAATAATTAGGCATTGGTTATTAACAATGTCAAGAACGAACTCAACATTTCCTGGTTCTCTGTCCATTTATCTTAGAATATCTTCTACAAAATTGTCTCGGTATTTCTCCAACAATTTCATCGGATCTCCAACTCGGCAGAACACTGACATGATAGTAAAAACTTCATGAATTATAAAAGGAGAATCAGAAATGGAAATTTCTTCTAAATATTGATCGCTGTTAGTATCGTGTTCCAGAAATCCCATTGCTCTGTAAGCCTCTAAAAATGTTGTATCAAAACTTTTACAGTAAACGATTCTGGACCACGAATCTCAAGCAAAAGAGGTCGGTAATAATTCTTACCATTACCGAGATGCATAATACATATTCGACCTAAAACATGTTCCTTTTTATTTCCTTATAACAAGTCAGAGTCTGTCTTCGTTTTCAACTAAAAATATTATGGTTTTTCCAGATATAATATGCCGGAACTTCATAATATAGTTCAGAAAAAGTGTGGTTTTAAGAGGCTTTTTGCTCTCAGCATTAGAAGTGAGTCTATCGTGCGTTTTTTTCAATCTTCTGATGGAATACATACTACGATCTCCAAAAGGAAGTGATGATGCTCGCTTACGCCGATGACATCGATATCACCGGCACGCAGAAACGGCGAGCTCGCAAGTCGTTCTCAGAGATTGAAAAACAGTCTCAGGTCATGGGTCTAGCGGTAAATGAGGACAAGACGAATTACTTGGTGTTTTATCCACACCATCATCGCGTCTTGGACGGTCAGTGACGATGGAGAATTCAAACTTCAGTTTTGTAGAAAACTTCGTCTATCTTGGATCCGAGATATCCAGCAACAACAACGTCAGCCTGGAGATCAGGCGAAGAATCACGCTTGCAAACAGTTGCTTTTTTGGGCTGAGCAAGCAAATGAGAAGTAAAGCCCTCTCTCGAAAGACATAAATCAAGATCTATAAGACGCTGATACTCCCAGTCCTATTGTATGGCGCAGAGGCATGGACCGTGATTTAGTCAGATGAAACAGCGTTGAAAGTCTTCGAGATGAAGATTCTTCGCAGGATTTTTGGTCCTATTAGAGTTGGCGACGAGTTTAGGTCCCGTATGAACCCCGAGCTGTACGAGCTATTCGATGAGGTTGACATAGTACAGCGCATAAAATTCCAGCGGCTGCACTGGGCTGGGCACCTCATTCGAATCGATGAAAGAACTCCAGCATGCATGATTTACATGGGGGGCCCAAATTAGAGAACGCTGAAGTAGAGGACGACCAGGAACGCGTTAAAAGGACCAGGTATCAAGAGATCTCTCCGTACATGGCATTCAGAACGACTGTCGCTAGCGTGCACATGTCTATGGAGGCTGGCGCACCTTCCTAAATGCGGCTATGACCGGAAGACGGTTGACGGTTATTTAAGTAAGCAGGGGGCACTATTTATATTTCGGGAAGAGCAGATAATAAACATTTTTAAATTGTTTTTCAAAATATTCTCGATGAAAATGTATGCATTTTTGCAATCGCATATTAATTTTTTGGGTGGATTACTTCTTCTGGCATTGTTGTAGAAGTTCTTACTTAAATCACCAAGAAATTCGATATGACAATCCGGTTATACAATTCTATTTAATTTTTTCCCTTAAATCAGCCAAGCATCGAAATTTGAACACTTTCAAAATCCCTTGACCACACAGAGTGGGATGCATCTATCTCCATTTTTTCTATAGATGTTTCTCATAATAAACTCCATTCTGTATTCAAAGTTACTTGAAATGAATATTTGAAGTGAATGCAACTAATGTCAGACCACTATATGAAATGTTAGACCCTGCGCAGTTCATAGATCAGTTATGGTATATAAACCCATTTGTGCTAAGATCTTCTAATCTCGAATATGTAATTATTATAAGTTTTAAACTACTAATTATTTTTATTTAGCACTTTCTTGTGTAGGGTATTAAAGTTGCGGTTTCACTAAAGTTTACGCTGTTCCTTATAGAAATATATTCTTTTTTTTTCAAACTTTATGCAAAGCGAGACTTAAACGCGTTCATTTCTTTTCATTGCAATAAATTAATTAAAATTTTTCGTTGGTTCAACTTTTAGGGCATTTCATGCCTTTGTCTGATTTTAAGCCACTGAGTTCATTTGGCGTGAGGCGATTTAAATGATTTATAGCACTTTCAATCGACTTAATTTGTGTCAAGAAAGCGCTTTCTAGTCCAATTAGCAGTGAGTTTTGAGTTAGCAGCAGCAGCAGCACGTGCAAAATTTAATTCTATAATTATTTTTTAATTAATTTATTTTTATCCTTAAGTTGCATTAGTTCTATGACCTTTTCCGTTTGCTCTGCTTATTATAAATGGCTGACAATTTATTAACAATAGCAGGTAAAACGCAGGCGATTAATAAACATTAAATTTGTTTCAAATTAATAAATTGTTATAAACATAATCGATACAAAAGAAAAACTTGAAATTTAAATATTTAATAAAAAGATTTGTCAAAACACAGCAGCAGCCACTTTGCAGTCGGTCAGTTGGTTCATTTTAAGCGATGATCTGCTGCGGATAATCAAGAGACAATTGTCTTTGTTCACTTTGACCTACACTCTAACAAAATCGGAATCAAATTCCAAATAAATACTAACTCAAAAACAAAACAATTTTTTAAAAACAATAGTTTGAGGTATTTGAATGCATTGATTGAGTGTTGGACAACAAGTTTTTGACATTGATGCTAACTAATAAATAAATGTGCATAAAAAACTTAAAGCGGGCGTTTTTTGTTTACCCATCCCTTTACCATTGGAATTCATTTTTAATATTCAAGAACAGCTTGACGTGATGAGTCGTTATTTGTTTATTAAATTTCATGCGATACACGGTTTGAAGATCTTTCTTAGTAGATAGTGTTTTAAGATTATCGCTGAGAATAGTCTCCATAGCACATAACCGCCTAATTTAGACATAACTAATGGAGCAGCTAAAATTTGTGAAACTTTGAAAAATTCTTTCTTCAACCAGCAGTCGTGAATAGTTTGAAGATATGCTTCTCAAAAGATCACTTTTTATACCCTGTATTCATAGGGTAAAAAAAGAAAGAGGCCAGGCAGACCTCAGCATCAAAAGCTGGTTCGATATAGATATGACTGGTTCGATATGATGACCCAATTATTTTCATGAACTGCCAGCCTTTCGACATGTTAACTGTCTAAGAATATCTCAAACTGTAAGCATATCCAGGTCTCTATGTAGGATTATAATGTGCACCTTATATGGTGCTCCCGTTATGACACGCAGGGCCCCTGGATACGCCCTTGCAAGAAAGCTTTGTAAATAGCGTATGTGACCACAAATAAATCTGGGTGATTACTCACTTCAGGGGTGTCATGCCTATGTCTGGATCCAAATTGAAGATTTGGGATCAGCTCCTTCGATTCCAATATAGGCAGTATTCGCCGCAAAAATATTAATAATAATTGGAATATGCTAAACGAGCAGAACAACTTCGGCGCATTTCGACTGTGAGGGAAAACGGACAAGTTTAGGCAGCTATTGATTATTGCCATAAACAATGTCATGCAGTTTCCAGAAATGGCCTTTAAGGTCATAGCCTTTAATATTTTTAGCGCTTTAATTTCTTCTTCAACTTCATAACAATTGGTATTAATAGGTCCATTGGACAGATCGAGCTAAGAAATTCAACTGTTTTTGCATGCTCTAAAGAGGAACAGTGTTGAATGAAGAAAATGCGTTTCGTAGATGATCAGATGTTGGCTTTATGTCCGACAGACACCACAGACCACTTGTATTTTGGTGCCAGCTCTTAGTTGGTCTTTTAAAATAAAGCATTGCCTTCCATAAACTGTGCTTCCTATCATTAGGTTCAAGCTGGTTGATATAGTCTTCCAGGACCGGAATGCGCAGAAAATAAAGCAACTATTTCAGCTCCTTGGCTGCTTTGTTGAGATCTGCTTTATCAAGAGGATTACGCGAGCAATGCCAGACTCTCCTAAGTCTACGTTTTTCTCTAACCAAAGTCAATACTTCGGGTGAGCTCAGGTGTTCTGGTTCTCCCTCATGCTGCGTTAATTCATCAATAGCATCATCAATCTCATGTTAATGTGCTGTTCTAGGCAAGACTGATACATCCTACAACCTACAGAGATCAGAATACAGGTCAAGACAGTTCGTGTTGTGTATTCTAGTTGGGTCGAAAGCCCGCGTGATGGTTATATCAAGCGCAACAAAACTAAATGACATATGGAAAAAAAATATGAAAAATAAAAAAAGTGCTGACAAAGTTCCCTTTTTTTACATCTTTTTTCCTTACACATTGTCTACTTTTTTTTCCTTTTGATGCCATATATGTATATTGAACCTAATTTTAGAAGTTTTTATAGCGACCATAAATTTACGAAGGTTGTTGAAAAACTCAAGATTTAGTATTTTTCTTGAAGTTTCAATCAAATGAAGGTCCCAATAAACTTTCCACCTCTACATACAAATATCTCTCAATACTTTGTTCAAATATGAATTCTATAAATTTTGCTAAGCATCAAAAGTCGAGTCGATATATACGTGTTCTAGTATCTCTTATTCCCCCTTTCGATAACTAGTATTTCTAGCATTTCTTAGCCTAATTTGAAACATAAAATAGTCGATTACCTTGACTATTGCTCTTACTTTTCCGATCACATTAATATGTATACCAAATATCATTCCTGTACCTCAAATGGATGCAAAGATATGACGAATTTTAATTATCATTTATATGGTGGCTGGCACATCGATAATTGCGATTTTGACCAAACTTAAAATAAAAGTAGCCTTTGGTACTGCTTATAATATCAGCTCTCAGGCAGTGAAAGTCCGATCAATATTGGTCCAGTTATAACCTCTAGACCATGGAAACGACTTTTACCTTTTGATGAAACAGCTCAAAAATGTTGAGAAATATAATTATTGGTTAGGTGTTCAGTTTTGTTAGGTTTACTAATAGGTTGGCTAGTTTGGATTTGCTAAATATTTTAATTATCTTAGAGGTGCGTGCACTCGTCCAGTAGATGTTTCATTGACAGATTTCTTCCGCATTCTGGGCAGTTAGGTTTGGTTTTGACATTGGGGATATGTAGTCAATTCTGTCCCATAATGAAGTGTATAACATTTTTTCTATATTTGGATTGGAGATTTTCTATCAATGGTTAAATGCATGCTATTTAATAAATTCCAGGGTCTTGAATTTTCATCCAATGTATTTCCCCGATGTCCTCTTGAACGCTGGGTATGAAATTTATACATGGTGTTCGTTTAGATAGTTAAGCCGAGCTGTGTTGGAACACGCTTAAAAGAATGTTTGTGTTGTTGGAGTAGGCTATGCCTTGAAGGGTGGATAGACTGGCACTACAGATGATGTGCTCAGAGCATGCTTAATAGCTTTGAAGAAAATTACTGCTTCAGCTATAAAAATGAAGTAGTGTTGTGGGAGCCAACAGAATAAGAACCATCTGGAATGTTGCTTTTGATGTTGTGCATTTGGCAAAACTATGAAGTGCTGTACTTATGTTAGTGTCCCGTAGAGCCAATGGTTCTAGATGCAATCTGGTTTTTTATTTATTTAAATTTGCAATCTGTCTTATGACAATAAACAAATTAACTTGTACATAAAATACTTAACAGGATTAGTTGAGTTCCAGGGAACCCTAAGGGCTAAATTATTATCTAGCAGTTCCCCATATGTCCAAACAGGTTTTAGAACTGCTTTGTAAAGAAGAATTTTGTTATTCAAAGTAAGTTGAGAACGAGGACCTAGTAGCCAGTACATTTTCTGATTTTTGCTTTGAGCTGCTATTGCTTTGATTTAATATGAGCCTTGCTAGTCATTCTACGATCGAATTGTGATCCCAGATATTTTTTTAAGGCAATCATTTTCATGGTAGCATAAACTGGTTAAAATTTATAAAGAAAAACAAAAACTTTTATCACTTCTGTCTAAATAGAGATTTTCTCTAGTTATTAAAATAATGAGATTCTCGGGACATTATCACGCATCAACTGTTTGGACATAGCACCTACAAGCAACTCCAACGTGTACAACACCATATAGTCGTCTTCCCCATTGTATTGCATTATACTGGGTTTCACTTTATACTGTTAGAGTTCGGATTTCCTACTGATATAAAATTGGTTCTTCTTGAAATGGTTTTTCGTAGTTTTTAACAATCCTCAACAATTCAAATATTTCAACGACTCATTGCGGTTTCCCATAATATTTCCCATTTCCAACATCTAACGCCATTGTACTCTTCAGAAAAAGGAACATAAACCAGCGGCTGCACTGCAGTAATACTAGAAAAGGTGGAATGTTAGAATCAATTGTAAAGCGATGAAGGCAAAATATGTATCTGGATACACACTTTGTAAGTAGACATACCTTAAAGAACAACATTAAAGACGCCCGGTGCAGCTTGCTGTGTCAAAGTTAGTAAGATGGAGCATCTCAATATGCTCTTCTATAAGCATTCAGAGATACCTTTTCGAAATATAAGAACCATATATTAGCAAGTAATCACATTTGGATGGGAATACAGCATCCCAGTTTGGTCCATAATTTTATAGTTCGAAATGAAACCGGTTCCAAACATATCAGCACAGAGCTTTACACCTTATGATTGAATGTAACTGGTTCGTTACAGGTTCAACCTTGCACAGATGCTTCAAATTGTGTACTGTGAAGTACCAATCGGAATCTTTTTGAGTAAGAAACCATCAGAAAATAGACTTTATCATCACCATTTCGGAAAAAAACATTTTCTAGAAGAGCGAATTCAGATCGAGGAGTGTTTTGATGCTCTAATTGCTGCTAATAAAATTTATATTGGTCTATCTTATGTTATCCATGTTAAAAAATATTCCATAATGGACAAGAAGAAGAGAGAGGCTTCCTCTAAGTCTGAGCTGCTTTCTGGAAGAATATTTATGTTCAATTTTAGTTGGTATATTCATTTCAATGTAATATATTCATTTATTTGTGCAGTGTATATCAAACTGTAGAACTTTGATTAGCTCTCCGTTCCGTTTTCATAGTTGCTATATAGTTGGGAAACATTTTTCGTATAAGGCTGTATCAAATAATTTTTGAGTCCTTTTAAAATTGTGAGATGTATCTACAATTAAAGCACGCTTATTGATGTTTGTTAAATATTATAGACCAACTCGGAGTAGATATATGAGCAAGTTCTTCTTAAAGCCGTCAAAGAATAATATTTTATTAGAGTCCCAATCGAAGGTGTGCATTCTACAAGTCTGTCTTACTATGAGCAACAACAACTTGGAGTCTATAAAATGTAGAACTTTCCAGTTTAAACATTGACTCCAATTCCAACTTAAAAAAGGAAGTTTTTAATATACGTGCCAAACACTAACTAAAGGGTAGAACCCATTAAATTCGATTCTGCTCTCTGAGTTTTTTAATGAGCAAATTATGTTTTTTTTTTTTTTTTGCTAAAAATTAAAAATTTGGTGACTCTTAATTGATATCTAGTTAACTATTCAATATATTAGATCACTTGAAGGTGTATCTTCATTCAAAATGTCCTTCATTTTGAGTTCTGTGTGAAAAATAATAATTTTTGGTTTAGTTCATCTTGAAATAACAAATTGAGTGTATCTTGCACGAATACCAATAAAATATGTCTCAAGGACACAGATCCAAAAATATTCTAATAATATTTTGATGTTCAAAATGGTATCTCCAAATCGTCAGTTTTTACCTACTTCCAAAAAGACAGAATGATGGACAGGCGCACAGATATTTCTCATCAAGCATTTATTAATTGAAGTAATCTGCCACACCCTTCAACAAACTTCTACATATAATTGCACTAGCTTGAGGTACCCTTGAGAACTTGTATATGCCCAAAAAAGGACAAATTTAATTTAATTTGTTTTAATTTATTTATTTATTGTCATCTCCTTTGAAGTATGAACTAAACTTTGGCAGCATTAAAAAAGTAAGCGTTTATTTTTTTTTTTTGTATTAATCTTCTTTAATTTATATTGTTTATTTTTTATATTTTCATACAAACTACCTAAACTACTACGTCCACTCGCAAATGAAACAAAAGAAATCAAGCTTTATAAGCCGGCAAAAAATTTGCATTAGAATCGAAACTAAATTATCGAATAAATTTATGTCAACAATTCATTTCGAACTTATTTGTTTGCTCGATTGCTCTTTGCATTCGTTCGTTCGTTTGCTTCCTTTCTAGTCTAAATTTAGTCACCGAAATATAAAAAAATATCATAAAACAAGTTGCAGACGATTTTGAATGTCGATAATTTACGCTGCCCAAGCAGCAAACTATTGTCATAGTTTTCGAACAAAAAGTATCTTTTGCTGATGTATATGGTCACATATACTCGTTTATGGTTAATATGCACGAAACGTGCCTCTCGCGCACTGATAAGAGATAATTTATGCTAAAATATTATCGAATGCGCTAAAGTTGTAAACAAAAATTGATGATGTAGGTTGTGCGCTAAGAATAAAGGGCATTCATTATGTTAATTTGAAGACATATGTTACCAGAATTTATTAGTTCTTATTTGCATTTTAATTTTAATGTGTCACACGCAGCGTATGCGCAATATTTGTTATAACATTAAACGAACACATTATGCAGGTGTTTATTGGTTCATATAATTTGTGTTTTTTATAAATGTTTTTTACAAATTTTTTAAATAAAAAACAGAAATTTGTAGTACAGTGTAAAAGGTTTATGAGCATAAAACAGTCAAGCTTAGCTCAAAGCTAAAATAAAGCTTTTAATATGTTTTATTTTGTACTAAAACTCAGTTTAAAACTTAGAAAAACTTTAAAGCAAAAAGCAAAAAAATGACGAACGGAAGTGATAAACACATAATTGTCGCAAGGCCCTGAAAATATGCAACAAATTTATGAAAAATTTATTTTGCTTTTTCTTTGGCGATTTAGGCGCTGTCAGTTGTTTTGAAAGACAAGTACGAAGAGTTCTCTCCTGGTCATTCCATCGAGTGCCCCTCTATGTCGGCGTCCACCAATCAAGTTTAGGCCCCCCATGCAAACCATGCGTGCTGGAGCTCTTTCATCCATTCGAATGAGGTGACCAGCCCAGAGCAGCCACTGGAATTTTTTGCATTGAACTATGTCAATCTTATCGAATAGCTCGTACAGCTCGCGGTTCATACGGGACCTAAACTCGTCGCCGACTCTAATAGGATCAAAAATCCTGCGAAGAATCTTCCTCTCGAAGACTTTCAACGCTGTCTCATCTAATTCAATCACGGTCCATGCTTCTGCGCCATACAATAGGACCAGGATTATCTGCGTCTTAAAGATCTTTATTTTCGTCTTTCGAGAGAGGGCTTTACTTCTTATTTGCTTGCTCAGCCGAAAAAAACATCTATTTGCAAGCGTGATTCTTAGCCTGATCTTCAGGCTGACGTTGTTGTTGCTGGTTATCTCTGTTCCAAGATAGATGCAGTTTTCTACAACACTGAAGTAAAAATTCTCCATCGTCACTGACCGTCCAAGACACGATGACGGCGTGCCATGAGCCATGAGCCGAGACTGTTTTTCAATCTCTGAGAACGCCTGGCTGACTCGCCGTTCCTGCGTGCCGATGATATCGATGTCATCGGCGTAAGCGAGCAGGATCACTTCGTTTTGGAATATCGAACCCGACATACTCTGTATGTACGGGCACTGGCGTAGGATGTATTCCATCAGAACATTAAAAAAAATCGCGCGACAGAGCAACGCCCTGTGTGAAACCTCTCTTGGTTTCAAAGGGGTCGGAGAGGTTTTCCCCATCCTGATAACGCTTTGCGTGTTAGATAGCATCGTCAAGCAAAGACGAACAATCTTTGCCGGGATACCTAGTACGGACAGGGCGTCGAAAAACTTCGATCGTATCGGCGTGTCGAAAGCAGCTTTATAGTCTACAAAAAGGGAGTGTTTGGCTTTGTTAAGTTCACGGGTCTTCTTCAAGATTTGATGTTATATGAATATTTAGTCATTGGTCGACCTATTTATGGTCTGAAGCCACACTGATATCGTCCTATCAGTGAATCCGTATATGTCTCCAGCCTATTGTTTAATACGCGCAATAGATACAAATATACGATGGAAAGAAGACTTATTCCGCGGTAGTTGGCGCTAACAGCGGGGTCTCCTTTCTTAAAGTTAGGTCATAGAACACTGAGATTCCAGTCATTGGGTATGCGTTCATCGGACCATATTTTGCATAACAGTTGGTGCTTACTCCAAACCAACTCTTCGCCGGTCGGTCTTAAATAACTCAGCTGGCAGCCCATCAGAGCCAGCCACTTTGTTATTTTTCAGCTTTTTAATAACTGATTCGACCTCGTTATAGTCCGGTGGCTCTACAATAGTGCCATCATTAACTGGTGGTTCCGTTGTCATTTCTCTATCGGCGGAATTGTGCGCTTCATCGCCTCCAAGTAGGTTACAAAAAAGACTCCTCCATAATCCCAGAGATTCCTGTTCATCTGTAATCAGATTTCCATTTTCATCCTTAAAGAAAGTCACGCCGGGCTTAAAACTTTCATCAGACGCTTGAACTTTTGAAAAAATTTACCAGTTTCATTTTTGTCACATAACATCTCATCCTCAAACAACCGCCTTTCTTGCATCTGAAAAGGCGTGTCTCCTCTCTCCGTTTCTCTCGATATCGCTCTCTAACAGCTCGCGTTGCTCCCGACTGCAGAGTTCGCTGTTAGGAAGCGTTCTTCTCTGCAGTAGCATTGCGACACTCCTCGTCGTACCAAGAATTAGTCTTAGGTTTTGTATAACCAATGACATCCTTGGCAGCTGTATCCATGGAGCGGGAGATATGTTGCCACTGCCCACATATATCTCGAGATGACGGAGAGGTTTCTCTGTGCAGTCGGGAGAGTGTGTTTGAAAAGGCTTTGGCGGTCTGTTGTTTATTGCAGCTTGCCGACGTCTAGCTTTCGTTGCATGTTGGAACGTGCAGCGTGCAGTACGCTGAGCATAGTGCGTACCTTGGCTACGACAAGATAGTGGTCCGAGTCAATGTTGGGACCATGCAACATTCGCACATCCAACACGCTCGATGGGTGCCTTCCGTTTATCAAAACATGATCAATTTGGTTCGCTCTGGTAGGGAAAAAGATTTTTTCCTTCTCAATTTTGGCTTTTAAATCACCAAATATTTCCCATTTCCGACATCCAGTAATTCTACAGCGATCATTTTTATATTAATCAAAGGAACACATTTATCTTTATTGCTCTTTTAGCAGTTGCTTATTGAATTTATTTCCAATTTTTTTAAATATTTATTTTTTTAATTTTATATTAACCACGCTTAAAACTCAAAGTCTGTACTTGGCTTTTTATAGTGATAGCCATCCTCACGATAATCTGTCTCATGCTCACCCGACGAATCCTCACCAGAATCGTAGCTATAGCTGCGCGAAGAAGCAGCGCTACTTAAATGTCGAACGTTCTGTCGGTGGCCATGTTTTCTATGTTTCCCATGTTTAGCTGGTGCATAAATGACCTCCGGAGCATTGGCTGCCTCCGGTTCAAAATTGAAATCAGTTTCTGCTTCGTCGTTGACTTGCTCCAGTTCATCGACACGTGCACGTCGGTTGCCATTGTCATTGTATGCAACAATATTAATCTCCGATGGATTGTTGCCATAACGTGATCTGCTTAGCTGTAATCTGGGTTGGTTCTGTCTGGGATTGCTAATATAGTTGCCATCGATGATATTTGCTGCTTGAATGTTGCCAGCTCGATCTGCAGGCACTTGAGTTTGTGGATCACCAATAATATTACCATTGAGCACATTCAGACCTTGATAATTAGCACGATTGCGTGGTCGTGAACGTGGGCGGGTATTGCGTGCTTGTGCAGCTGCTTCATTTCTAAATGCTGCTTGTTGCGCCGGAATCTGATTCAAAGGCAGTTGGTTATTATCCAAATTACGTGGTGCATTTTCGAAGAAGCCTACATTTGGATTGTTATAGTTGTCATAGTTTCCATGATGCGGTTTGGTCGGCTTGAAACCTGGTTGGAAACTTGGTTGCTGTGCTGAGTCAATAGTGCCTGCCACTGCACCGGGTGTAAGATTACCATTATTTGTGGGTACAATCGGTTGTGGCAGATTACCATCGGGTATAATAGCAGGTAATTGTCCATTGGGCAAAGTAGAAGGCAGACTAGTGCTAGGAAAATTACCATTTGGTGGTAGCACCGCTGCCGGTGATTGTGCTCCAAAGACAGGCGATTGTGTTGGTGCCTCTGGGCGTATATCTGAATTTAGCTGAGAATCCTGCGATTGCACATTGATCTGTGTATGAAAGACAGAGTTCGGTGCGCTGGCATACACATAGTGATGTGGACGTTGCTGACTATAGTAGCCATCATTGCCATTATTTGCACGGTGTGTCTTATGTTGCTCGACAACTTTGTGATGTACAACTTTCGTCTGCACTTCTGGTTTTTTGTCATAGTGATGAAAGTGATCCACACGTTGCCGCTTGGGTTCATGGTGGTGTTCCTTACGGGAGTGATGACGCGCATGATGTTCATCATCTTGCTTGTGATAAGTCACACGTTCACTGGTATGTCGTTCCTTCTTTAAATACGGCTGCTCCTCATCCTGCGTTGGCGGCAGATAATGGCGATTCTCATCGTCGTCCTGTTCAGCGCTTTCATCTTCTCTATAGTCATGGTGATGTGTGCGCTTGTGTTGTTTCTTCAAATGTGAAACATCCGCTTGTATGAGACAAGCAAATGCAGCCAGCAGCAGCAATGAAGCGAGATACAATTTCTGCAAAGTGAATTTGTTTTATTTTGGGATTTATTGAAAAAAGAACTCTTATGCTCTACCATTTTTTTTTTTACTGTTTTATCGTCCAAAGCTGCAAGTGAAATGCTTAAAAATTTGTGCACAACACCAACTTTTATAAGAACCTAATTTTATTTGGCGGCGCTTCAATTGCATTGTAATCAGAATGGGATGTGCTCCATATTGAAAACTCGTTCCGCGACATCTTCAAAAGCGTGAGAATTCATTTTGTGCTGCAATCGAATTGCTTTAATTTGAATGAGTTCAAATTGTTTTTTTTATTTGAAAGTAAATTAAATTTAAGAATTAGCACAAAACAAATATTCTAAAATGCTTAACAAATGGTCAAACGAAACATTTTGATTTGTTTCAATTGAGCGAAACAAGCAAAGATTTTTATCATTCTTGCACACGCTTCGGCGACTTATGCCGTAAATTAATTCAGTTCAATGCTTTTTGAAACAAACAGTTAATACAAACCGCAATAAAGCAAATTTCGAAATAACAATAGAGCTTCTGTTCGCAGGTTGCTAACTAAAAGTTTCCAAAATAAAAAAATATTGTTTTTAAAGTATCTCCGAAAATTTTACCAACTTTAAATATTCAAAAGACGAGAAAAAATTGTTAATATGAATTGTTAGTTTTCGAAAAAATTGCTCAAAATGCTGGTAAATATCAATTTATCTCGATTAAGAGTATATACTACTAGCTGAACCCGGCAAGACATTCCTGTGTCCTTGCGAATTAGACTGATCAATCCTTAACTAGTTTGCGACGTTGAATCTGAATCCGTGGTCTGAATGTACAATTTGGTTCCTCAATTTTTTATAATCCCAAAGCTTTTAATTTTTTTAATGAAAAAATGTTATACAAAAATTGTTTTTTGAGCTCAGAAAACCTCGGATTCGAGTTTAGTGACCCAAAATATGTAAGACTTAACTAATCTAATTCGCAGGACAAAAAAATATTTTTGTGGGGCTGTGTAAATAAAAGTATTTAGCGAATATATAATACGAGAAAAACTTCAGATTATTATGCTCCCACCTCCAAGCTTAACAGATTTTTTTTAGAAGTTTTATGAAATTCTCAGCTCTTTTGAACGTTCTATATCAGGGCTTCTTGCAAGCACAGCAGTGTCTTTCGCATATGTAGTAATTAAAATGTCTTCATCAACTGCTGTGATTGAGGTAGGTATGTCTGCTGTATATAATGTATATAACGTTGAGCTCCCGCGTAGATGCACCTTTTTCGACTTTGCATCATCAACCAAAACATTGAATGCTCTTTCCGTTAAAAAGCTGCTTATGAGTTCGAACAGCTGAGGGGTTAGTAAGCTCTTTAGTTTGCTCAGAAGACCACAATGCCATATCCTGTCAAAAGCTTGCTGAACACAGCCATAGAACATTGCATATGGTTCATCGCTTCAAGAGCGAAGTTGACAACACAATGAAGTTGTTCCAGAATGTTCTGACTTTTACGAAATCCAAACTGCCACTTTGGAATTCTCTGGGTAACGCTTTCTAGTTGCAAAATCCGGCTCAAAATTACTCTTTCCATCATCTTACCTAGGGCGGGAAGGTGACTAATAGGTCTATTTGAATCAACTTCGGTATACCGCTTTTCGGGGTTAGGGATCATAGTAATGAGCGCGGATTTCCACACTCTTGGAAAATATCCCCGTCTTAGGATGCTCTTAAGGAGCAATACTATAAATCTCTGTGCTCTGTTTGGGAGGAATTTGCGTTTTGTTGTCTAGAAGATCTTCACCTGTTGATTTTGTAGCCATCAACTTCATAATCTGCTGCGTTACCTCCTGCAGGGTGACAGGATTTGTAGGCAGGAACATTTGATGAGGAGACTTCAGCTGTGCCTGAACTAACACTCTTGTGTCGCCTGAAGTAAGATCAAATGGTACAAGTCTTCACTTCAAACTATCGGCAAAGACTGCTTTCTCCTGAACTTTCGGGATAGCCTGTTTCTTAAAACGACTCTTAAGCTTGCAGATCAGGACCAGCACTAGCCAAAATGTGGTCTATTTGAGCTTCTTTGTTCTGAGCGAGAGTCTTTTGAAGACGATTGGATAATCTCTTAAAGATTTAGCTGAGTCCAATTTTAGTATGGATAAGACAAGAATATCCCAAGATGTTTTAAGCTTTCTAAATTATAACATTTATTGTTCGTTTTGATAAGTCGTTGTCGTTAGAATTCTTATGCGCGGTGCTTGTGGACACGTCTGCGGATAGCCTTGTATTTGTAGCCCTGCTCGCTGGCAGCGGGCTGCTGGTAGTCATAACCGCCATTGCCATGAGCCGAGGAGGAAGCACCAGCTGACGAGTGGAAGGATGGAGCAGGAGCGGAGGCAGCAGCGTGGAATGATGGAGCTGGGGCAGAAGCAGCGGCAGCATGGAAAGCTGGAGCAGGAGCTGAGTGGAATGCTGGAGCGGGAGCTGAGTGGAATGCTGGAGCTGGTGCAGAAGCAGCGGCAGCGTGGAAAGCTGGAGCGGGAGCAGAGTGGAATGCTGGAGCTGGGGCAGGTGCAGCATGGAACGATGGAGCAGGAGCAGAAGCAGCGGCAGCATGGAAAGCTGGTGCGGGAGCATAGTGGAATGCTGGAGCTGGAGCAGAGGCAGCAGCATGGTGATGATGGTGTGCTTGTGGTGCTGGTGGCACATAGCTACGAGATGGTGCTGGTGCTGGCTGGAAGTGTTGAACTGGCGCTGAGGCAGCAGGTGCTGGAGGAACATAAGTGTTAACTGGAGCCGATGCTGCTGGTGCAGGTGGTACATAAGTTCTGACTGGAGCTGGAGCAGATGCTGCTGGCACATGCACAGGTGCTGGTGGCACATAAGTTCTCACTGGTGCTGGAGCAGATGCGGCTGGCACATGTACAGGTGCAGGTGGTACATAAGTTCTCACTGGTGCTGGAGCAGAAGCGGCTGGCACATGTACAGGTGCTGGTGGAATATAAGTCTGTACAGGCGCAGATGCCGCCGGCTGAGCATAATTGTAGCCAGACTCGGCGCAAGCGCAACCGATCAGTGCAAGTGCGAGCACAAAGAATTTCTGAAATTATTTTTTTTTAATATTATTAATTTGGACTTGGTTTCGTAGTTTAATCCAGGCGGTTTTTACCATTTTGCCAAAGTTTGTTTGTCTGATAACACTAAACGTTGTCGAATGTGCTTTGCAGCGTTGATTCTTTAACTTTTATACAAGTTTCGAATCTTAGCAGCGAATCATAGATGCTAAACGGAAGTGCTGCACATCATAAATCAAAAAATATTTGAGAAATTTGTTTAATTAACTAAATTTTAGTCAAGCAGCCATAAACACTTTGCAAATAAAGCACTCGATCATCTCGACTCGAGCTGAGTTGTAGTTGTTTAATCGAAGACATCTGTTTTTGTCAAACATTAAAGGAGTCTCAGGCGTCACAGCAGACGGGGACGAGGAAGATTTGCCATTTGAATATTCATTAATTTGGCAACTTTATTTTAATTCAATTTCCATTAATTTTTCGTCGTGAGCAGCCACAAAAAAAAAGTGCTTTGTTAATGCAAAGCATTGCGAAGCAGTTTATGCAGAAATTTTAATTGTTCCGCACTGAAATGAAAACTTGTAGTTTTTTTCAAAATGCTGACTTCCTATCGTTTATAAGGTATATTAATTGGTAGTGTAAACAGTCCCTTTTAGATAAGGCTTGTCCACATTCATTATCAACTATGAACTCTTGAGGTCAACCTCAAATCGTAGACAAACTAGTTAAGCTGCTTTTTTGCTATTGTTGTCGCTTCAACATTATTAGATTAAAAAAATATGTATCTATAAATTTTATTAATAATTAATGTGTTTTTTATTTAAATAAATAAATAATTTATTATTTAATATTTTCTCTTTCAAATAAACAGTAGCTTTATTATGTTGTTGTCATAATAACGGTGCTTCAGCAAACATCGTAATTGAAGTTGAAATAGGAGAACCTGCAACAAACTTTTGCTTCTGCAGATACATTAACAAACATAAATCATAAAGCTGCCCATTATGTTTAATTAATTGATACAAATTTTTATTTTATCTTTTAAAAAAATATCTTTACAAGTTAATCAAAAGATTTGCATTTAAATATGTAGCTACAAGTCCAATTCATGTATCTTTATCTTAGCAAAGCGCCAGCAGCTGCTCTTGAACTCTTTCCATTGTACGCTGAAGTAGTTCAAAGTTTATTAATACCGTTTGACTTTCTCGTAGCCATATGGAGTAGGGGTTAATGTCTGCTTAATTATTCGAAAAGAGATGTTTAGAATGGTATAACAAAAAGTTTGATGTGACATTTTACACACAACAGATACATGAAACTTTTTAAACGTTTCTTTGACTTATTAATATTCCAAAGTGGGCGTTTTTTTATTTAAATACCCTTCATAAACAGTTTATTAAGTGTATTATTTATGTTGTGTTTAGTTTGTAACATATTGAAACTGTTTCTAAGTTTAAATTCTGTATTTACCTCCGATTCACTCTGAAAGATCGAGTCGAATTTGAATTATTTTCGAATTGTTTTAATTCAGATTCGTTAACAACTTTTAATTGGCTTGAATTGTTTATGTTTTTAATTATTGTTGTTTTATGAAAATAATTTTTAATTAAATTGAACAATGCCAGAGTTAATGTTTCTTGGGTGTGCCAAGACGTGAAGGTGTGTTACTGCACGTTCAAGGGTTTTGTTACTATTAAAGCAATCAATAGCTATCGATTGCTACCACCATTCCCGCATTTATTATTTAAAATTAAATAAATATAAACTATTTGTTTGATTAATGTTGTTGATGGATAGGCAGGTCTCAAATATTTCTTATATGAAGACTGAATACGAAACTTTAATATCCAAACTTGAGGGCTCTGTTCATAGTCAGTTAGACGGATCCTAATGGAATTTTTATTTTTACACCAAATTCGGCATTTTAAACTGAATTAACAAAAACAAAAATTTGTTTGAAAGGTGGAACTGATTTATCTGGGGCTACCGCATGAAGTGGTTCGATCTGGACCTAAATAAAATATTTCAAATGAATTAACGTAGGGTAGACTAAATTTATAGTTTCTAACTAAACTAAGAAGATTAATAAAAATATTTTATTGAAAAAAAAAAAAATTCATAGTGAGGAGTAGGTTTGCATGATATGTTAAAACCGCCCTTGTTTGAATATTTCGACTATACAATAACTTCTTCAGATAACAGGTGTTCAATATAGATGCCAACCGCCCATCACTAATGAGTTGATGTCACTAACCATACAAACCTTCCCTCCTTGTATATGAACAAATTAATATTCCAATAAAATGTTGTACTAAGTTACAAATCGGACCACTCTTCTACAAAATATCGAGCCAATACTCCACACCGATCTAGATCTCCATAAAAATTTAAGGTTTAATGTTGGTTGAAGTCTTTCTTTTTATTAACTTGGCTTTTATGCAAGGGCATCTTTCAAATCAGTATTTCCAAGTTGCGACGTCTGAAGAATTTGAAATCTTGCAGACATGCAAATCCAACGCATCATTATGTGATTTTGTTTGAAAAACTTCTTTACTTCAGTAAGTATCAAGCACCCACACAAACACGCTTTATAATTTTTTAAACTTAAATTTTAAACTGAAATGCATTCATAATTCACATCTAGTTTAAGCACATTGTATATATTATATGAAAAAAAAACTCAACAAATAGAGCCTGTGGTAGACAAAATTAATAATAACATTCGCATACTCTATCCTTTTATAATTAGGAAGTCTTAGCCAAGGTATATTTAACAAGGTAGGAGCCGGACGTCGACGCAGTTGCATATTTTGAGAAAGGCAGAATGAGCAAAAGAGAGAGAAGCCAACAACAACTTGTAGTTGAAAACAAACGAACGCAATGTATTTTCTGCGTGTGTGTGTATAAAGTCATGTAAGCAACTAGAATATTGAATTTTCGAAATAAAAACACACCAATGTATTTGCGTATTACAATAAAAAAAAATCATGCGTGGAACAACCTTTCCGTTTGACTATCGCAAGCGAACTAAAAAATAAGCAACTGGAAAGAAGAAGAAAAGCAGCACGCTCCTACCTTGTTAAATATACCTTGGTCTTAGCTATCCACCTCTTTTCAGCGTCCTGAACAGCTGAAGGGTACTTACGTAAAGTCTTGGTATACGGCTTACAGTTCACTAGCTCAGCACTACAGGAACCAATTGATGTAGCTTGACATATTTCATAAAGAAATTTTTGATCCGTACTTAGTTCATCAACCACATTTTTCGGCAATTCTGGCAAATTTCCCACCACTGACAACGTGGTTTAATTTTCGCAAGCAGCTAATTGCTTTCCAATAGGTCCGGAATATTTTCTAGTTCCCGAAGTTCGACCATCTAAAGTCAAGGATATTTGACGAATGGGTAACTCTTTGGCATGAAGCATACAAACACACCATTGTAACAGATTTTGCAAATACTCCTCTAAATATTAAGTCACGCCAACTTTCTAAACGGTGTTAGTTGGAGTTCCGTCACATCCAAAGCAAATCACGTCTTCTAAACTATAACCTTGACGCTCTAATAAAGTTGTGATCGACTTTAGATTTTCCTTTGCAGTGCCACAACTTGGCAGATTGTGCTAAAATATAGATTTGCTCTTATGATACTTCTTTGCAATGGTAACGATCCTCAATTTTCTCATTTATTACGGTCTTATCTTTTTGTCCATCAAAGTAAATGTTTTTAGGCCCTGTACCGAAGGTACAAGAGCCTATTGGTTTTGTGCAAATGTATGTAACAGGTAGAAATAATGGTCGGAGACCCCCCAAAGTTACCACCATTATGGTCAGGAATGAAAGAGGAGTCGATATAGCCATGTCCGTCTGTCCGTCCGTCCGTCTGTCCGTCTGTATGAACGAAAGGATCTCGGAAACGGTAATAGATAGAGACTTCGTGTTTTTTGCATTCGACTAGGATTGCTCCGGAATTTCACAAGTTTATTTTGAAATTTTGCCCCTCCCCCCTTCCCCATAAAATCACCCCTTAGGGTGAAAATTTCTTCGGCACAAAAAAAATTGAGTGTACCAATATAGAGATAACGTCTCTCTAAGCAAAAATCCAAAAAGTTCATCAAAATCGGATAATAAATGGCGATTTTATAAGCAATTGAATTTGAACAACCCCCCTTTTCTTTTCATTCATATTCGCGCAGTGAGAAGTGGTCATGTGTTTGGTCATAAGCTCGGGAAACATTTAATATGTTTGTTAGGCGACCTGAACTGGTACAGGGCCTCTTACAGTCGGTTACGCCCGACTGTATTTCCTTACTTGTTTAACATAATATCTCAATATATTTGGAAGTTTCTCTACGGGCTTTAGATACAGATCTGTGGATTTGGTTTTTATCAATAACTACAGTTGAATTTCTGGTAGAAATCAATCTGACGTCAACCAAAGTCGCAGAGGCAACATCGCATCGATAAACTTTATATATCACAGACTTTGGCAGACTTTCGAGTGTTCTATGAAGTCGATGATGTCTCAGTCGAGTGCATGTATTTTGGGGTTGTCTTTGTTATGGGCTAAGTATCTAAGCAAGATTCACACACCGGATCTTCATCACAATTTGCTGGGACAGAATCGGTTCCATGTGAAGGACACGATTTTTTTGCAGCCCTTAGTTTGTCTCTCCATTCGTTTCATTAATCTAGCCGTTTGTTTCTTATCAACACCGCTTATAACCATTTTCTTTTCATTTCTTTGATCCAACAAAAAAAAATTCTTTCGGAGATGGGAACCTTCTTAGTTTTGAATCACGAACAGGATTCAAATGATGGGAATCGAAACTTTGGTTCAAATATTGATGATATCTTCAAAGACAATTGCATGATATATCTGAATATCTATTTTTATTATACTTAAAAAATTTGTTTTAAATCTAGTTCATGAGTCAAAATTAGGGATAGCGAAGTACTACCATGAAAATGTAAATTTTTGAAAACTTTTAAGATCGGTAGAACCCTAAAGATATAGTTTATTTTTATTTTTTAAATTATATTGGTAGTCTACGACCAATTATGCATATTTTGAGAGGTCTTGGATTGAAGAAAACTAATAATAAATTTTTGGGATAATCTTAACCAAATAATTCTTTTCCTGTCTGGGACGGAAACAACCAAAAAAATAACTGATTCATTCACGATCGTCCAATGATTTTTCAAGTGAAGTTTCTGTATCAACAGGAATGGCAGCAAATTGTCTCTTTAATATTTTTCAAAGCATGTAGGATATACAAGTTCCACATACACCGAAACTAGAAAATGTGTGTCCAACGTTCTTCTTTAGAAACAAGTTTTTTGCACTTAAGCAAACTGCAGAATTAGAAAATAGTTTTGGGATTTGCATATTAAAATAGTTAATAATATTCAAGCGTCTACAAATGAAAGAAGTTTGTAAACCTCGGAAAAAAAAAGTGTTTCATTTCGGCTAATGTCACAGACTAATGACGTATATCGAATCAGATATATACATATTTATAACTTATTTATATTATTAGAACTATATAACTGTATTATCTATTGACGATGTTTATATTTGCGCACCGTTTGGTAGCCCTGTGGCGTTAGACTTTCAAATTCTACATATTGTGGTTGAGGTGGAAGCGGCGGCGGCTGTGGTGGTGGTGGTATGTAAGTATTAACTGGAGCAGGTGAAATGTATGTCTGTCTAGGTGCAGGTGCTGGAGGTGCTATATAAGTACGCTGAGGAGGAGCCGGAGGAATGTAGGTGTTCACTGGTTCCGGTACTAAGATTGGTTGCGCTGGTGGTATATAGATATTTCTTGGAATTTCAATTGGTCTTGGTGGCGGTAGTGGAGCAGGAGGTATATAAGTTGGTCTAGGCAACGGCACGGGATGAGGTGGTATTGCAGGTTGGTGCACAACCGGTGGTGGTGGTATATAAGTTTGCTGAACAGGCGGTGGCGGTGGTATATAAGTTTGCTGTACAGGCGGTGGCGGTATATATGTGATTCTAGGTTTCGGTGCTATTGGTGCTATATAGTTATGCACAGGCGGTAGCGGCAATGGTAACGATGGTGCCTCATAGTGCGGTGCTGGTGGTATATAAGTATTTTGTGGTATATCTACATGCTGTGTTGGCGGTATATAAGTACGTTCTCGAACAGGCAGCGGCAATGGAGGCGGTGGTGGATAGTCGTACTGTGCACAAACACCCGCAATATAGATGGCCGTCAGTAAAAATAATTTCTACAAAGTTTCAAATATTATTTTTCATTATTAAACTATATTACTAGGCCCAAGACATGTAGCAGCTTACCATCTTTACTGCTCAGTTAATACCAATTGAAATGTACAATTTGCAGCTGGTGTGTCACCTATTTATACTAGCAAAATATTCATTCATATTCGTTTGGTCATTCTTGTATTATTTTTTGTTTAATCTATTTACTCAACGGAACGGGAAGATTTTGCAAAATCAAATGTTTCTTCATTTGCCATAAATTTTATGGCACTGCCAGCGTTTACAAATGTCAAATGCAAAACGCAGAGTCAACACAGCCCAAGTCAAGTCGCCGTGAGTAAACTTAAACAAATGAACAAATAGCTTCGTTTAATTTAAATTGATGAGCGCAGACAGCGACCAGAAAACAAGTTTTTTTTTATTTATATTGAGTAATATTGAAAGAAATGTTTCAATACTATTTTTAAGTGGTTTATTGTCTTAAAATTGAAATCGATTTATTATATCTATATTAAAGCAGTTAGAAATTCCCATGACATTCATAAAATTAAGTAATTAATTTTTCTCAGTGTTGCACAAATATTTTTGATACTCATTTTTTTTAACACCTTTTAGTGCAAAAACCATGAAGACTAATGATAATGCGTTAAAAGAAGAAAAAGAAAAAAATGAATAGAAAAAGAAGAGAAAATGATGAAGTGAGTAGATCCGAAACGCTAAATACGCTTCTTAACTAAAATATTTCTGCTTAGTCTACATTGACAATAATTTAGCTCTCATTAAAAAAAAAAAAAAAATTCATATTGAAAGCAGTAAAAAAATGGGGCTATATCTTCAAGCTGAACGGTAATTAAAACTTAGGTCCATCTTCTTAATGTAACTAGTTTACATACCCAGAGGAACGGGCAGAAAGACATAGAGACGGATCAAGAAAACTCTTTCGAGATGTGTTTCGAGTTTTTATTTATCTCGAAATATATTTATTAATCAATATCTATAATGTCCACTTCAAAGTAAGCCCACTCAGATGTATTTTTGTGTGCTTGAAACACTTCTGCTATGTACTTTTTGAGAACAGGAAAACGTTACAGGGTGGGCAATCCGGTGAATAAGGTGGCTGAGGCATGATAACGGTTTTGTTAGGCCCTGTACCGAAGGTACAAGAGCCTATTGGGTTTGTGCAAATGTATGTAATAGGTAGAAATAATGGTCGGAGACCCCCCAAAGTTACCACCATTATGGTCAGGAATGAAAGAGGAGTCGATATAGCCATGTCCGTCTGTCCGTCTGTCCGTCCGTCCGTCTGTCCGTCTGTCCGTCTGTATGAACGAAAGGATCTCGGAAACGGTAATAGATAGAGACTTCGTGTTTTTTGCATTCGACTAGGATTGCTACGAAATTTCACAATTTTATTTTGAAATTTTGCCCCTCCCCCCCTTCCCCATAAAATCACCCCTTAGGGTGAAAATTTCTTCGGCACAAAAAAAATTGAGTGTACCAATATAGAGATAACGTCTCTCTAAGCAAAAATCCAAAAAGTTCATCAAAATCGGATAATAAATGGCGATTTTATAAGCAATTGAATTTGAACAACCCCCCTTTTCTTTTCATTCATATTCGCGCAGTGAGAAGTGGTCATGTGTTTGGTCATAAGCTCGGGAAACATTTAATATGTTTGTTAGGCGACCTGAACTGGTACAGGGCCTCTTACAGTCGGTTACGCCCGACTGTATTTCCTTACTTGTTTTCATATTAAATTTGTTGTGATATTTCGGTTTTGAATTTTCGGACAGCTTTAATTGGAAAAACTGGGCTTTGGTTCGGAGAAACGATTCGTTTTTGAGGCTATCCAATCATCGACCAACTTTTTGCATTGTTCATATGAAGTGAACTTCTGCTGGGTAAGTCCATGTACCACTGACCGTAACAAGTATAAGTATATAAGACTTCCCATTTCAGCGTTTGTAACATGTGACCATGCTCATGCATCCCTTTGTCGTGCAGTGCAACCTTTCCTTTTTGGCATTCAAAGAGCTGTACGTGAAGCATTTAGCATTGGTCCACATAGAGCATTGATTCCATTTCTTTGTATTCAAAGTTTTCGTATTGATTCAGCCGTTCCTTGTTTTCACCTCCAACACGATTGTTCAAATATAGCATGCTCCCCGTAAACTTATACTAAGATCCTTTGTCCCTCAACCTCACTTCCCTTCATATTAAAGAAATCTAAGTGTATATAAATGTTAGAATACCATTTTTCTTTTTTTCAGGTAAGTTTTTCAATTTTTGATGTTCTTTAAGTAACTGAGAATATATGAAACTTTCAAAAGTCTTAAGTGATCGGTAAAGGCTTACAACATATCATCAGGTATCAGTTGAACTAAAACTAAAAAAGGTAATCTATGAGTTACTTGAATAAGTTCCGGATGATCCCGAAAAATTTCAGAATGATATGAAAAAAAGTTGTATGATTATATTGAGCAATTGTGTCATTATGGAAAGAAATTTGAATAGCTTTTGTGTTATTTTTATTCTAAATTTATTATTAATATTAACTCAGAGTTTGTGAGAGCTTGTATGGGCGCTACAACCCATAGCAGTATCGGCTGGTTACTTACTGTTGTTTACTTTGGCTGATGAAGGCATAGTAGAGTATAAATATTCAATTTGTGTGTAACATGCTTTTGCACAAACTTTATGAACCCTTTAAGATTATGGTACAGGGTATTTATAGCAATATCTCATATAAGTCAACAAAACTAACAGAAGCGTCGTTCATGCTTAAATCTGTTTATGTACATAATTATGCAAATGCGTTCGGCATTTGACTGCATATAAAGATTTATGGTATGAACTTTGTATGTGGCTTTAATATTTTTAAACAAAATATGAAACTGGTTTGGCAAAATGAAATGTTAGTTCGTAGTACAGACACGAACCCAACAGACCTCTTTAACAGTGCTGCTGCTAATAGCAGCGCTGTTAAAAATTAATTTGATTAGATTCGATTTATTAACAAAAAAAATATAACATACAGAAGAATGAAAGTTGAGATTACTCTCCAACCGAGTGAACCCAAACTCTCAGACGCACTTCAGTGACGTAATTAAAAGAATTTTCTCAAGTTTTTCCAAATTGGAAGCGGGATGTCTAGATCGTTTGTATGCCAGGTCGGTCTTTGAAGGTAGTTGCCGCGATGACAGTACTTGCTGTATCATCGGCATATGTATCTTATTTCACTTCATTATATTATAGTGCCTTGAGGAACTACAGAGCATAGCATCGATGGAAGACTGCGTATTTTCGCGTTTTACGAATAATTGTCCATTTGTCAAATATAATCGAAGAAAATAGAAAAGTGGTGCTGGTATAAATGCCTTAGCTTAAATAGATGTAACTTGTGCCAAACACGATCGAACGCTACAATAAATATTGTCGGTATGCAATGCCTTTGCCGAATTGATGATTCAGAACCATGAGACCATCAAGTAGTGGAAACAATCTTTGAGCAATTATTTTTTCACATATTTTTTGTGAATACTCCCAGCTGACTAATTGGCCTTGAGATTAGTAATATATCTGCAAATTTCTATCGACTAGGGAAATAGCTAAGCCTAAATAAAACGTCAAAGATGGGGACAAGCGGAAGATGGACTTTTATTGGGAGCCTATTTATAGTTGATGCGATAACTATATCATTATATCATATCCTTTTGATTTTTTTAGTCAAGGTTTTTAATTTTAGCTTGGTTATATAGGTGACATAGTTGCCTTTGCTCATGATGCGAAGCAAACGCTTTAGTGTTTTCTTTATTAGTATGACAGCTCTTTCCGTTTATGTTCTTAACAGGAATAATTCGGATTGGTGGATGTTGTAGATATTTTGTAGCATTCGACAGATTGCAGTCTGGGCCATGTGGTTCCGAGTTTTGAAGAATATCACCAACGCCTTCATTTTTAAGTTATTATTAGTTTTTGGATTGAGATCGTGGATATTTAAGTTTGGACTGGGGCAGCTGAAATAGTGAAATTATTAACAGATGGGCAGAAAAAAACGTAATTTTTTTTTAAATATATAAAATATTTTATTTGCTAAAGAAATTTCAATTAGATCAAATTAACATTCAAATCAAACGTTTTATTAAACACACCTTTCAGGGTGGCCACTGCTACAAAAATAACAAGACTGATATAGTCGAATGCGAGTCGACTACGAGATACCCTGTTCCTTACATCTATATTTTAAATAGTTTTGTGGTGCACATAAAAATGTCGGTATCGACACAATCAGCTTAAATGGTATTCTGGATTATGTAAAGCTAGTACCGCTCGCGGCTCATACGGGACCTAAACTTGTCACCGACTCTAATAGGACCAGGAGGAGTGTCAGCATCTTATAGATCAAAGTTTAAGTTAAAATTCTCCATTGTCACAGATCCTTCAAGACGCGATGACGGCGTGTGAGAAAATTCCCAGTACTTCGTCTTGTTCTCATTCACAACTAGACACATCGGCCGAGCCTTTTTTTCAATCTCTGAGAACGCCTTGCTGACTCGCCGTTCCTGCTTGCCGATGATATCGATGTCATCGGCGTAAGCGAGCAGCATCACTTCCTATTGGAAGATCGAACACGACATAATCTGTATGTACGGGCACTGGCGTAGGATGTATTCCATCAGCAGAATGAAAAAATCACTCGCTAGCGCATCACCATACCTGAAACATCACTTGGTATCAAAGGGGTCGGAGAGGTTCATTTCTACCCTGACAAAGTTTTGTGTGTGTGTTGGCGTTATCATGCAGATAGGGCACTTGTGTCGGCGTTCCGTTGGGGTGTGTCTTTGTTGAACTCACAGGTCTTTTCCAAAATTTGGCGTACTGTGAATATTTGATCACTGGTTGACCTATCAGTGAATCCATATACGGCTTCAACCTATTTCGCAATACGCGCGACAGAATCTTATATCCGATAGAAAGGAGAAAGAACACTGAGATTCCAGTCATTGGGTCTCTCCATATCGCTTTCTAACAGCTCGCGTTTCTCCCGACTGCAGAGTTCGCTAATAGGAAGCGTTCTCTCTGCAGTATCATTGCGACACTCCTCGTCGTACCAAGAATTCTTCACAGGTTTTGCATAACCAATGACATCCTTGGTAGCCCTATCCATGGAGCGGGTGATATGTGTCCACTGCTCACATGTATCTTGAGAAGACGGAGAGGTTTCCTGGAGCAGTCGGGAGAGTGTGTTTGAAAAGGCTTCATTGGCAAGCAACTAACTTTCGATGCATGTTGGAACATGCGGCATTCACTAAGCTGAGCCTAGTGCGTAACTTGGTCCGTGTCAATGTTGGGACCACGTAACGTTCGCACATCCAATACGGTTGATGCGTGGCTACCGTCAATCAAAACATGGTCAATTTGGGTGTATGTAAGTTGATCTGGACTCAGCCATGTAGCCTTGTGGATGTTAAGGTGTTGAAATCTGGTACTACTAACTACCATGTTCCGACTTGCGGTGAAGTCGATTAGCCTTTCTTCATTATTTCGCCTTTTCACGTTAACTCACCTCTGAACGGGTGTTCAGAGGCTACCCAGGGTTGATTGGACCGTTTGTAACTAGAATCAATGATGGTCATTCCCAAGTGAATGACTGTCAACAGCTTTTCTCACAATGTGAACTTGATGCAGCTCTACGATGCAGCTCTATATCGATTGAAGAGTGACCGCTTTTGTAATAATATTTCAAAATATTCGATTCGAAGGTATGGTGCAAAACTGCTTCAACACTATATAAAGGGTTAAAGCAAATAAATATTCATAGAACAAAAAAAAATGTTTAAACTATGTGGCATACGCTGCGTATGCGCAATCTATTTAAGCGCTTGATTTATTAGCGCACGACTTCATCGCCCAATTAAAAGATCACTTTCCTTGTTCTGCATTTAAATTTAAATCGCAGAAGACATTTGAAATATTACCAACTTACGGAAAAGAAAAAAAAAATAAATTACTTAAATTTTTATCAAATTTTGTATTAATTAAGGCCGCGCGAAATGATTAAAATTGACAAAAGTAAATTAATTAAGCGAATCCAGAAGTTGTTAACAAAATTTTGAAGATGCTGCGCTGCCAACAAATTTGCTTATGGATTTATAACTTTTAATGCTTTCCAGAAGTTTTGTTTTTTCTGTTTATTTTTGTTGCAGCTTCTTTCGGGTTTTTACGGCAGGCGCAAACTTGTTTCCAATTAGAATATGTGAATTCTATCCAGCTGGATTTATGGTAAACTGATATTCTTAAACTAATAGAACCGGTCACGGTAAAAGTTATTCTAAACAAAACGAAAAACGAAATATATATATTCGAGCTATACTCATTCTGTTGGCGTATTAATGTTCTGGTTCTCATCGAAAATATATAAATTTTAATTTTAAAACAGCGCGATTGACGTAGTTTTTTTTGTGATTAATAAATATTTATATGATTTTTTACTTCAAAATAAATATGACCGCATTGGATTTTATGTTATATATTCAAACTATCAAAATCCAAATAAAAACAATCCTGACTTTCTTTTTGGAGCGAATAATTTGCTGCTCGGCTGTTGCCAATTTTACATACAAACTTAAAAGGAAGAAACTTGTTTACTGTTTTATGGCATTTCGAAAATATAATATTTAAAATTTAATATTAAAAAAATGAAACAAACAAACTTGCTTGCCTGCGCAATTAAACAATGAATTAGAAATTCTGCTTTTATTTATTTATTTTTTCTGTATGAAGTAATCGCTGCTAATTTTATATCGATTAACCAGCTTTCAATTTAAATGCCGGAAATTTTCAGTTTTTTGTCGATTTTAGCTATTAATACAATTTAAATTTAAATAGCTCTGAGTCGGCTTTGTTTAGCACGCGTCACGTAGCCTACCTGTTTGCTTTTTAATTCTTATTGAAAGCTACTAATCTAAGCAAAAATTTGCGTATCATCATTTGTTATAAAATAAAAAAAAAATTAACTCTTAAGAATCTCTAATTTTTAGCTCAATTTATGTAAACGGCTTTGTTTGTTTCCAATTTAGAAACATTTTGTAATAATTTTTCATTTATTTCTTTAGAAGTTGTGAACTAAAAAAAATACAGTGTCATACAAAACTTTGCGCCTACAGCACGCTTTAATAAGTTACACAAATTATTTGTCGTTTAATTTTCGTTAACACTTTGAAAATTTTGAAATCAAATCATAAATGAAATTTGTCATGCATAATTAGGCAGAAAACCCCCGCGCGGAATTTTGTTTTTATTAAAGAATGACTGACTGTCAATCCACATATTTCATAGGTCTGTCATTCGTTTATGTTTCACTGCTGATTTATGCAATCATCTTAATCATACCCGATTTAATACGCTATAAATCGGTAGTTCAACGCACGCGTTTCTCAAGGCATTCAAGATCTTTGTGATTAAGTTATTTCCAACTAAATTAAAAACGGAATTCAGTCAAGTTTCCAATGCGTAAGATTTGTTCATGACTAATTAGCATAGCATAATGTGAGAGGAAATCAATGGTAAATGGTTGTAAATGAAATTAATTTGGTTAATATTTTAATAAGAAAAATTAATGTTACATATTAGTATAATCGAAACTTAAATACACTGCAATTTAGTTAGGGTGTAAAGTGTAGAAAAAAATACTAAGCTTATTTAGTAATTAAATCGTATCGAACTAGAAAATAGCATCACTAGTTAATAGTTTTTAGCTACAGTTGTGTGAAGGCTATCATTCTAAGTGTTGTCCGTATAAAACTTCTACAAAATAAAAGAAAATTTTATGGTCCAAAAAGTTTTAATGTTGGCTTTTGCCTACGAAATATGCTAAGTAGTAACATTTAGAGTTGTTGTCTTGCGTTAGTCTATTAAGTCTGTCGGATAGAAGTTCTACATAAAATGAAGAATCACAGTAGAATGGTGCTGAGGGTTGTTTTAGGGTATTCAAATTTATA
Organism: Leucophenga maculata; assembly: GCA_035044805.1. Lineage (NCBI taxonomy): Eukaryota > Metazoa > Arthropoda > Insecta > Diptera > Drosophilidae > Leucophenga > Leucophenga maculata. The sequence goes on along the minus strand of JAWNNP010000651.1, from coordinate 1,075,898 downwards.
TTAGAGGCAGAAGGAGGTGATTCAGATATATTCTTGATCAGAAGCAAGTCGATATTGACATGACCGTCTCTCTGGAGAGACTGAGCCTGCAAGTTAGGATATTTATATTCTCCTATTTCTTTTTCAGAGTACTTGTATTCAATGTACATGCTAACCTCCCTCCCTACAGTCGAAGTTACATTAATCCTTATCAATTATTCCATTTTGGCCAGGATCGAACTACTAAAATTGGTAACTTCCATACAAATCTATTCTATTTTTTTGTGTTCATTTATGAAAAACAAAATTGTTTTTGTTATATAAAATAGAAAAGTTGAATTTGGTACATTTTGCGCCAATTTTAATAAAATTTTATATTAAGGTCAAATCGTTATATAAAGATTTCAAGTTTAATTTTTTTATGTCTCCTTTTACATTTCATCTTCAGTTGTGTTTAATGAACATGCCAATCCCTCTCTTTAGGATGTTGTACACAAAAAAAACTGTCGTACCTCATGAGTTTATGAATTCATATTTTCAATTCATATATTTCATATAGGAACATTTCGAACCACTGAAAGGTGTAACTCCTGCCCGTCTGCGTAACGCAAAAAAAGGTAATGTATTTGTCTTTCAATGTATGTATGTACATATATATGTTCTATGTTCCTATGTTCCACTCTAGATATCAAATGCGTGGACCGATTTTGATGATTTTTACGTCAATCGATTTTTTTTAAACCTGCAATCATCACTAAATATAGAACAGTATTAAAAATTTAATATGGCGACAACGAGACACCGAATTGTGAAAAAAAAACAAAGGTAAACTCAATCATATACATTAAGTTGGGTATCATTGGATAGGTATTTGAAAATCATCAATAATCCCAATTGAATATTCCACACGCATCCCGATAGAAGTATATCCCTCATATACTTATAATGAATGTTCAATGAAGCGAAGAAGAATATAATTTGCGTTTTGTGCGAGTTTACAAGAATGTTCCATTTAGCAGAATTGAATTGTTATAGAGTCGAAATTTTATATCAAAGCAGTTTTCCCAAACTTAACAATGCCCCAAAGAATTGTGGGAAATCGGTTATGCTAAACAAAAGTGGTGACAAGCAGGTGCTTTGCGGATATCAATAGCCGTAATACTAATATATAAATTTTTTTTTTAATGTTTTTTCTTTATTGGATCTTCTCTTGATAAGAGACTAACAATAATTTATCAAATCTTAAATCTAGTTTTGTATTACACAAAGCCCCCCGGTTGGAGACTTATGTAGTTACAGCGGCCCTAAGAGCACATCACAGGGCTGGGAGGTCATTTCTCCTGAGTCGTGTTTGTATATTGAGTAGTGTTAGAGATCGTTCGAGTGGATTAGGGTGAGAGTTGAGTTTTCATTCATAGTTCTGCTTGTATCGATCTATTTCAGTTTTCATAGTTGGGATGTTAAGATCTAGTAATTGTGAGTATTGCGAATATACCAAGCTGCTTCGGTGAGATTTCTAAGTATTTTTGATTGAACTCTTTGTATTATATCCACGTTACTGGAACTTGCATTGCCCCATAACTGTGTGCCGTACGTCCAAATAGGCTTCATTACGGAGTTGTAAAGTAGCAATTTGTAGTCCAAGCTTAAGGGGCCAGTGTAGGGAGATTTATAAGCCAGTGTAGGGAGTTGGCTTTAAGCTTTATCTGTGTTTTCTTGGCTTCAATATGTTTACGATAAGAGAGCCGTCTATTGAGATGTATGCCGAGATGCACGACGTCATTGGCCTGTGGGATCACAATGTTGTTTAGAGTCAGCGATGGACAAGTACCTCTGTTTAGAGTGAATGTGACGTGTTTGCTTTTTTCCTCATTAACTTTTATACGCCAGTTAGCTAGCCACTCCTCGAGAAGAATGAGATGGTCTGCTAGTAGTCTAGTTGCTCTTATTGGGCATCGAGATCTACTTAAGATTGCTGTGTCATCAGCAAATGTGGATATTGTAAGTCTGTGATCCGTTGGTATGTCTGAAGTGTATAGAACATATAACATATGACCGAGAACGCTGCCTTGGGGTATTCTGACGTACCGTGAATACTCTATTGCTGAGGTATGATTCTAGAGTTTTTTGAGTATTTTGGGGTAGCAATACTTTTATTTTGTACTTAAGTCCATCAAGCCAAACGCGGTCAAATGCTTGAGCTACATCGAGAAAGATTGCGGAACAGTATTCGCGGAGTTCGAACGCTGTTCTTATCTCTGAGGTTAATCGGTTTACCTGTTCGATAGTGCCATGATTTTGACGAAACCCAAATTGGTGGGTGGGAATAACGTTCTGCATGTGTGAGTTGATTTTTAAAAGAACCAACTTTTCGAACAGTTTGGATAGGCACGATAGTAGGCTTATGGGTCTATAAGACGCTGCCTGTGTTTTATCCTTTCCAGGTTTCGGTATCATGACTATGACCGATTTCTCCCACTGAGTTAGAAAATATCCTCATTTAAAAATCGCGTTGTACAATTTTGTGATATATGTCACAGCTGGACTGGGACGCTCCATGATCATTTTTGGGGAAATTAAATCATGATCTGCAGCCTTCTTGGGATTGAGCTGGGCTTTTATCACTTTATGAACTTCGTGGGTATGAACTCTGAGGGGTTCAGAGTTGTTCGTGTTCGAAGGAGAGGGAAGAACAAAAGCGTTTGTTGACGGATTTGGCTGAAAAACAGTTCTTAAGTGGTTTGCAGAAACTTCCGCTTTTTCTATGTCCGTGCGTGCCCACTTTCCAGTGTGGTCTCTTATGGGTGTAGAGACTATAGCCGGTGGTTTAATGTTTGCACGCGCTTTCCACAGGGGAAACTTAGAGCTTGTTGGAGAAAGACGTTCGATGTATCGTCTCTGAGTGAGTTTTTCCTCGAGTTTAAGAGCTTTGCTTAGCTCACGTGAAGCAATCTTAGATTGTGCTTAAACGCCGTTTCGTTATAACTAACAGTTCAATGTGACTGTTGGTTATACTATGGTTCATCGAATTGGCTGTGGATGGTTGTGGTGTGGAGTGTTGAGCTGCAGCAGTGAGCACAGAACTCAGGGCACTGACAGAGTTTTCAATATCGATTTCGTTACTTTTTGCTGGGTTCAGCTCGATATGACTGCTTATATATTTTTTATATTTGAGCCAGTTGGTTTTTTGTGAGGTGAGTTTATTGGGCTACTCTTTCAGTTGAGGTTTTTCCAGTACACTAAAAAGAATTGAGTGATCTGCAAGAGATTCAGCAGATATTAGATAATTCGAAATTCTTCGTGTTATTGCAAAATCAATGAGATCTGGGATTTTCATCAAATCTGTAGGCCAATATGTTGGAGTACAGGGCGAGACATAGTTAAGCTTGTTTTTGGTGTTTATAATTGCTTTGTAGAGCTGCTTTCCTTTGGGGTTTGAAAGCCTTGAGCCCCAATGTGTATGCTTGGCATTATAATCACCCGCGGCTATAAAGCGATCACCTAGAGTGTCGAAGAATTCGAGAAACTGTTTTTCAGATACCGTAAACCTTGGAGGGCAATAAATTGCCGATAGTGTTACACTACCAAAATTTTGTTTGAACATTTATTGAAGTGGCTTGGAGATAATTGGTTGCAAATGTCTGTAGTGAATGGGGTTTAATACGACTTCTTATGAGTATACCAGTTCCGCCGTGGGCTTTGCCATCCGGGTGTTTCGTGGAATAGAACGCATACCCTGGAATTTTGAAGATATATTTATTCGTAAGATGTGTTTCTGCGAGAAGCAATACATCAATGTCTCTTACTTCGAGAAAATTTACGAGCTCGTTTTTGTGCCGGGTAACACCATTGGCATTCCAGAGACATATATTTATTTTTAAGTAAGTCATTATTTGCTTTGTTGGGCTGCAAGCATCTGAATCAGAGTGTTTTGATTCCGCATCATTTCTTGCATTGTGTTTTGCATGAATGCAATGAAATTCATCATAATACTAATATATAACGGTAAATTAAATATATATGATCGATCAATTAAGTTATTAAATTGACAAGGCGGTCGTGGCATACTGAGTCAAGACCAATCTTCAAATTCATTAGCCTGTTGATTGGAGTCTATTGATGCTTGGCTTACTTATTTCTACTCCACTGATATGTTCCTGAAAGCCGAATAGCGTAGTAGAAAGTCAAAGATATTAATTTTTCTGTAATAACACTGCCTTGCATGGGTTTTGCGAAAGAGAAGGGACATTGTTTTTCTGACCGGATTTTTGGTGCTAAAGACGAAACTTCCCATTACGTCACGTTTTCGAGAAAATAACATTTTTTTTTTTACCATTTTTGCAATATTGTGCAGCTAAATCCTGACGTGCTATAAACTTTACTGATATCAGAAATGAAAGACTGAACTATGCCCTTTCGAATATATTTTTAGAAGATATTTTATTCGTTTTTTTTAATTTCTGAACATTGTCTTCTTTAAGCTTAAAATATTAAGTCCAAAATTTTTTCGATATTTTTATTCCTTCTTAAAAAAAAGGTTCTTTTAAGGCTTTCAAAATATGATATTGTTTCAAAAATGACCTCTTTAATCAACATAAATTTCTCACCACCCAGCAATTTATTTGTTATGAAAATTGACGCAGGGGGCTAAAATTGGAGAATATGCTGGGTGGGGTAGCAGCATCAAAAAGTTTCGATAAACGACTTTAAATTTCAATCCAAATATTTCATATGATTTCTGTCCCAATCGGGACTAAGTACACCCAAATAACGAAATGAAGTTGGAGCGAAGTAGAAATTTATCATCAATAAATGCTGAAAGATGAAATAATTTTTATTAAATGATTTCTATTTTCTAAGTTCGTTACGGTTACTTCTGGGACTACCTTCGTTATTTAATCGTTTAAAAAACAATAATTGAGATCATTAGCTGACAATACTTCGTTTATAATAAGAACATTTGAAAATGGCACCCATGACTCTTTGACTATCATTACTTTAAATATCCTGATTAGATGGCCTACAATTGTCAACCATTGTTTATTCATGGTCATTGCGGAGTACGCAGAGATATCTCCATACGTGGTCAATTAAGTTTGATTCCCTTATGTAAATCATGTGTGCTGAAAATCTTTCGTTCATTCAAGTAAGATGACAGAACCGTGCAGTCGCTGTAATTTACTGTATTGGACTATGTTAATCTCATCGAATATTTCAAACAGCTCATGGCTTATATGTGACTGAAATTGTTCGGCAACCCTAATAGGTCAAAAATCTTGTTATTAAGTTTCTCCACTAAATTGGACTTCTGCTAACGACCTCATGCCTCAGAAACTCTATGTATTTTATTTTTCAGGGATTTAAAATATATACAAAATATTTGATTTTTTATAACTTTGATTTGATAATCTCTCTGTTTAATTGGTTGTAATATATACATCCAACCCCCATAAAACCCATATTCATTGAGTGATGTCAGGGGTTATACTGCTATCTGAAGAATGATTACAATATTTGGTAATAAGTGCGAAACCATTTTGTTGCCATGTCGCAAACAATTCAATCAAACCGCAAAACATTATTAATAGAATATATTAAAGTGTTTATGTTTAATAATCAAATTAGAAGAGCAATAAATTTTATACTGTTATGCAATATTTAATTCTTATTCAAATGAATCACTTGCTAACGATATTAATTAGACACAACTCAACGCAGCACAACTAACTCAATTTTTGTTATCAAAATTTCAACAAATCTCAAAAAAAAAAAAATACTTTTATTCGAAATTAGCCGGTTTTGCCTTAATTGCAGTTCTTTTATTTGAAAACAAGTCAACAATTTAAGATAAAATTTTTAAACGATTTGTGTAGAAATAAAAATAAAACAAAACAAATGGAAGCTGAAATTTATATAGAATAAGTTGTTCGACTGCGAATCAATTGAAACGTGTGTAAATTAACGAAATTAAAATAAACTTTTGGAGCGCTGATTTAGTCGATAAAATTGTTTTTATTTAGTTTAAAAAACCTCCACACCCACAGTGCCAATTAGAAATTCTTAAACGCTGAAGCAATTAATGAAACACCTTCACTCACTCACTCACTCACCTCTTACCGGAATTCAGTATTTTCTGTACTTATAAAAAGTTTCTCGAAAAGTAAAAGGTCAGTTATGTTGAAATACATCAACGGAAATCCTGAATTCAAAAAAGAGTAACCGGTTTCGTTCGCAGTTTAGTGTCGTCGACATACATAATTTCACAGGAATTATTTTGGTAATATTTTTTTTTTATTCGAACTTGGTGTTACTTTAGTTTATTAACTGCTGCAACGAGTTAAGCCAAGTCTGAAGGTAATTCTGTAAAGCGATCGTTGCGCTTGACCTTGTAACCCAAAATGTGGCATTAAGGTTTCATTTCAGTTGCATGAGTAATTGCCGAAACGAAACAAGTGGGCAACATTTGTCAAAGCGTTCTCCGCTGGCGTCTGCTTTTAGTGGCTCTTCATGTTGATCTGGTTTTTGTTTTTAATGAGTTTGAAAGGGTGTCGGAAATATATATTTTTTTTATGCTTAAAGTACGAGTTTTGTAAGTTTTATCTAAAATACAAATTAATCTCTCTGTTATGCTAAATAGTTTAGAATTTATTAATAAAATACGCCGCATTCCATGCTATTTGCTAGAATAGATTTATATTGTTTTTTTTTTTTGTCAACGATTCTGTTTTTTTTATTAATAACTCTCGCTAAAATGTTTTATGCGCGCGTTTCACCGCCAACTCGAATGAAACGCATTGTTATCGATTTTTTTTTATTCGCAAAAATCCCAAATTAAATTGATATAAAACAAGCTTTGATAGTTTGATAGTTTGATACATTTAGCATATTCATGTGAGACAATGGTTAACACTTGAATGGATTCGACAGCCAAAGAAAATGGTTCGTAATTTAATTTGAATAAATATATGAGTGGTAAACACTCAACTTTGATGTGTAATTTGTTTTACAATAATAAAATTTAGCTTCAAAGTCAAAAACCGAAAGAAATTATACACATTTCTAGCTATTTACAATGTTTGATCTTGCGCTTTATTAATTATTAGCTGAACCCGGCGCGCTTCACTGCGCGCCCTAAAAACTTTTGTCAAACTGAATGTTGTAAATATGTATGTTTCCTATAGAAAACCAAACCATTCACACTTTTCTAATGGATTACTTCTGCTGATCCCATCAATATATATTCCAAATATCATTTCCGTACCTAAAATAGATGCAATGATGTGTTGAATTTTGTTTATCGCTACTACGGAAGCTATGCTCCCTACGATCTTGACAAATTTCATGAAGTGATTTTCTTCCGATCCTATTAACACGTATACCAAATATCTTTCCCGTATCTCAAATAGATACAAAGATATATGGAAATTTGTTTATCGCTTATAAGAGGGTTGGACACCGCCCCCTCCGACCTTGACCAAACTCATGATGTGATCTTCTCCTGATGTCATTAACATGTACACCAAATATCATGCCCATATCTTAAATAGATGCAATGATTTCTCGATTTTTGTTTATCGCCCTCCGACCTAATGATTCCGATCCCATCAACACGTACACAAAATATCATCCCCGTACCTCAGGTAGATACAATGTCGATTGTGTATATTTCAAATTTTGTTTATCGTTTTTATGGGGATTGAAGCAACCGACTTTGATCAAACTCATTATGTGATCTCCTCCCAGTCCCATTAACATGTGAACCAAATAAAATCCTTGTATCCTTCAAGTTTAAATAAATATAGTGTAAGTTACTCCTTATAATATCAGCTATCAGGCAGTGAAAGTCACATCAAAATCGGTTCAGCTGTTTCGGAGATATTAGCTTCCAGACAGACATAAATTTTAAATTTTATTTCTGCTATAAGTACCTCGTATACATTTATTAAGTAAAAATCTGTTATTTTGATATTAAAAACATGGACTTGTTGGAATTAAACCAGATATTGCTAACGTTTAACTACAAACTGGTGATCTGAAGCTAACAAAGGAATTCGCGAAAAGAAACCGTTTCACCTTGATAAATATCAAACGTGTTCGCTTCGATTATGTTTTGATGTAAAGCTGTAACCTTTAACCTAGTACGTTTCTATAGTTACGGAGAGTTGAGATTGCGCAATAAAATAATTAGAGCGCTTACTTTGAAGTACAATATGAAAGGTGGCATTCGTGGTGGAAACTCTAAGGGATAGTTTTCAGTATTATCGTCCTCAGCAGTGAGCAACTTTATAAATTGATGCTATTAGCATCGTCGTTTCTTGAGCGTTTAGTGAACTTTAGGTTTAATTCATTCAGATCTATCACGACATAGCTCAGATTATTAGGAATGATTAATTCACCTTCTTTCTCCGAAACATGTAATTTTCCAATAAAAAAGCACGAATTTAGAGAACTGCTTTGGTCATAGAAATTACGATCTTAAACAGGCTTTAACTGCGTCTGCACTTTTCCCTTGTGGTGTTCCGCAATTTTTGGAATGTTACATCTAAATACTCCAAAACTTTTTTTGTGAACCATTGAACCATTAAACCATCTCATATTATTATTATGACTTTTCGAAGCACTTTCGCCATGTCGTTCTGTTCCAGTGGAGTATTGGAATGACTTAGTTTCAAAGGTAATATCTTAAAGCAGAGTTATTAGTTTCGGTCCATAGATTAAAGCAGTTGCAATTCCTGAGAAATCTATTACAATTACAACATTTCTCCGATATAAAATTGAAGCCACCCATCCAGAAAAAAACATCTTGCAGGATTCTGAAGTAACAATGTTCATGAAACATATCTTCGTAGCCTAGTTTGTGGTCGTCATTTAATTTCTTTCTTGAGTTGAACAGTGTTGTTAATTATTTCATTTTGATCTATTCGGATCTTAAGGTAAAGGTAGTTCAAAATGGGTGCGTATTTTTCTGTCAAAGATATGACAAAACACTGTGGCTTCCTGAAACGTGCAATGCGTATCATCTTCTAGCATGCCAAGTTATTTGTATGCCGAATGAGACGTTGGATGAACAAATACTGCAACAGTTTTAAGAGTTGTGATACGATGGGATGAGAAGGACAGTGTTAAATCGAGCTAATTCTTCATACCTGCATATCTTGTCACTGCTTTTGCTCCAAGCGATAACATTTTTGGCTTTTCTATATGTAACTATACGAAACTTCGCAGTTTAGAGCCGTTCTTACAAAAGCATCGGCGTGACAATGCTTAAAAAAGGCTTTTATTGAAGGGTAAATTATTTCATCAACAACATTGTTTTCTGTGGAATAAACTTTTCCTTTTATAAAGTATACTGTTAGCTGCTAAATAGGTGTGTAACTGTCATCTATAGAAAAACTGTCTTATACCTGTCCATTTCTCAATAACCGAAATGCGAGAGTAAACGACCAGGAAATGTAATGCAGTATGGTATTTGGAAATTTTTGGAACCATATATAGAACAAATGAATATCATCCAATTTCAGCAGTTAGATCTATGTTTTCATGTCGCAATGTAGAGCACTACTGACTGTTTGGCCAGCCTTATTTTCAATAGAGTATGGTACAAAGAGGACCGCAGCATTTATTTTTCGACAAAGATATGTGAGTTCTCTGAACTTCTAACATGGTAATTTTGGCGATTAAAAAAGCCATCAAGGTTCTAAGTCATCGGCGGCCTTGCTTTTCTCCTTCCAAAAAAAAATGTTTTATCACTTAGAATTATTCTGCTCGAAAAATCCGCATCCATTTGTTGATGTTCAATAATGCATTTAACGATTTTTCTTCTTTTGTAGGATTTTCACCAACACTCTCACGCACTGCTTCGCTATTAACATTTGAACAGCTTGTCTGTAGACGACCAATATGTTAAGCGTCTCGAGCTGATCCAGTCTCCTTGAATTTTTCAATTAATTGCTTTACAGTTGACGAACTTTAAACAATACAAGTAACAAACTTTAAATGAAATTTCCAAACTGTCAAATGGCAAACTTTCAACATATTTGAGATATTGCTCAATAATTAAATCACGTTGTTGTATGATGATCTTCAAGTTAGTCCTTACTGCACAAATGGTGACAAATTTAAGTCTTGCGTAAATTCTGGAATACATTTTATAAATAAAATTAAATATTTAATACATATATGGAAAATGTGCCTCATTGCAGTTTGTAGTATACTTCTGTAGAAATTTTCAATTTCTTTCTCTTATATCTTTACTGAAGCACAATATTCCTCCATATGACCAATACTTTTATTAGTCCATTTTTTTAAAGGTAAACCTCATAAAATCAAAAATTAACAAAAAAAAAAAAAAATTCCGAAATAAATAAAAAATTAAACACTTTAACTCGAAACGACACACATTTCGGTATTGCTTCTTCTCTCTGAATACACATGAATGTCTTATATTGGGAAAAAAAGACATATTTAATTTGTGTGATTTTACCTCGCTTAATGCTAATCTAAGCTACAATACTTTTTCAAAGAAATATTGGTACTTTAAAAAATGTGACCATTAATTAATAGATTACATAGACTTAAACTAATACGAACCATTTCGCTTGAGTGTTGCAAGCTTTGCGAATCTCCAACCGAAAGGCCGTTATATGTGCTCAAAATTTTATGCTTTACAAATTCGTTTTACATTTCAATGGCATTGTGTCTCAGTTTTATGTTAAATTTAAATATAAATGCTTAGGGAGTTTGCCCAGAGAAGTCGCCAAGCCAACAACAACAACAACAACAAATAAGACAACGACGACTAGTCTGGCTTAATTAATTTGAGCGCTGACTAAAAACGGCAGTGCTGGCCAGCATAGTTGCCGGTTTCAAACCGCTCGAAATGATTTCGTAGTGTTCCCAGTTTAGTTTTTATTATTATTTTTTGTCTTTTATTTTGGTTATGATTTTATTAAAATATATATTTTTTTTCTTATTAATACATATTTAAGGTGTCTCTGTCTCGTCTTCTTCGCTCGCATTGTTCCCGCTGCTTGAAGTTGTTTCGTCTTCGTTAATAATTTTTTGTTTTTTTTTTTCGACATGGCCGTGCGTTTTATTGTGCTAAAATGTATAACGCTCGAGAATAAGTTTATGGGAGTTGTTCTGCAAAGCCGGTTGGATCGGTTCTTGCGGTCGCTAGCTGCGTACGCTGGCTTAGGTAAGAAACTTCTCAGCAGTATCTACCGAAAACGATTTCAAAATCCTGAACCAACTGGCCGTATAAATAATTTCGACGTCTAGAAAGCCAGCACAGTCATTCGTCTACATTCGTGGTGTGGATTTGAATCTGAAGCATTCCAAAATGGTAAGCAGCCTAAAAAGCCGCGCCTGGCAACATTCAAAGGAATAAAGTGTTAAAAAATAATAAATTAATAAAGCAATGAAAATGTTAATCCGTTCATTTTGAAAATAATATAAATTGCTTTTGTGTGTGCTCATCGAAAGTTGATAATGGTGACTTTTTGTTAATTGTGTCATCTGAAATATTTTACAGAAATTCCTGATTGCCCTCGCTCTGGTAGCAGCCGTCAGCGCTGACGTCTCACATTTGTTCTCGCACAGCGATAACCTTCACGAAGATGGCTATCACTATCAGCACCCATCCCAACCCTTCGAAATCGGAGGTCATGCTGTCGTAGATATTCCTGTTGTCCATCACGCTCCAGCTCCAGCTCCAGTGTACCATGCTCCAGCTCCAGTATACCATGCTCCAGCTCCAGTATATCACGCTCCAGCTCCAGTGCACCATGACGCACCAGCTCCAGTGTACCATGCACCAGCTCCAGTCTACCATGCTCCAGCTCCAGTAGTCCATGCTCCAGCTCCAGTCTACCATGCTCCAGCTCCAGTGCACCATGCACCAGCTCCAGTCTACCACGCTCCAGCTCCAGTCTACCACGCTCCAGCTCCAGTGCACCATGATGCTCCAGCTCCAGTGCACCATGCACCAGCTCCAGTCTACCATGCACCCGCACCAGTGTACCATGCTCCAGCTCCAGCTCCAGTCTACCACGCTCCCGCTCCAGTGCACCATGCCCCAGCTCCAGCTGGTCAGCTGAAGGAAGATGGCTACCACTACGAAGCCCCCAAGACTCCATTTGAGCCAGTTGCACCCAAACCAGTTGCACCAAAGCCAGTGCCAGTCGTACACAAGCCAGTTGCTCCAGTCAACGAATATCTGCCACCAGCACCAGTTGTACCCAAGTACACCCCACCTGCACCTAAACCAGTTGCACCCAAGCCAGTGCCAGTTGTACACAAGCCAGTTGCTCCAGTCAACGAATATCTGCCACCAGCACCAGTTGTACCCAAGTACACCCCACCTGCACCCAAGCCAGTGCCAGTGGTCCACAAGCCAGTTGCTCCAGTCAGCGAATATCTGCCACCAGCACCAGTTGTACCCAAGTACACTCCACCTGCACCTAAACCAGTTGCACCCAAGCCAGTGCCAGTGGTACACAAGCCAGTTGCTCCAGTCAACGAATACCTGCCACCACAGCCAGAGCCACACAAGGGCTACAGCTACCCCAACGACCCTCAGCCACCATTCAACTTTTAAGATATTTTTGTGTTGTAACTAGATAGTATTAGAATAAAACAATTCAGTGTCTTTTCTATGCAAAAACATAAAAAAATGCACACTAAATAAAGAAATTTAAAAAAAAATAAATTGATTTCGACTAATTTTTATTTTCGGAAAACCCGAAATTTGCGATCATAAATATTTACAAGCATTGATCCCGTTTATAGTGGTTATTTAATTTAAACAAGTATATTAAATTTTATTTGAAACACGTGTCGAAACAAGTTCATTAATATTTAATAGGTGTGCCTTTACTATTTATGGTCTAAAGTAGAAAATTCAGCTGAATAACTTTAGAGATGACAGCGCATAAGAATCAAATCACACAAAGAAGTCATTCAATGATTTCAAATAATAAATATTTAAATTTTCAACCTAATTTGCTTGAAGATAATTGCTTTTCGAATGCAAAGAATCTCACAATGATCCAGAAATTGTTTGAGTTCAACGAGTTTTTCTACATTTTTCCGGAAGAACTTTGCAGAAATACTTCCCTAAATATAATCTGCTGCACGCTGCCTCACTTTGCAATAAAGTATGTAGCTAGAGTCTGAAATGTATTCATGAATGAAATGAATACAAAATGTGGCAGTTACATTGTTCTCAGAATACATTTGAATCAACATTTCGACCGATTTTAAACCAAATTTTTGATCATTGATAATTTTCTTATAATTTAAAAAAATTAAGGCTAACACTAAATATTTTCAAAATTTTATGATCGAATACAATAATTTGAGCTGTTTAGTCATCATTTTTAAAAAAATACGCGGAATGTATCTCCACCATTTTTTATTTCCGTATCCATACTTTGAGCAGACTATTCCCAGCTGCTTGATAAATTGGGCTTGTATTATTTTGTTCTTAATTTTGTTTTTCGCCACTTACTGTGGGTTTGATGAAGTCCGAAGATTCCTGAGCATATTCAAACAAAATCGGTGACAAATGTCGGAGAATTCTCTAATGTTCTAAGAGTTTATTTTTTAGTCGTATGGGGGCCAGATATACCATAAACATATTTGAATCTGAAATAGTTTCGTCCTTCGTAGCTACATTTTGTTTGTAAGTACTCTGTCCTGATGGCTCAATATATTCCCACTTATTGATCAGTGTAAGACTTGCAGGAAATCATTTTATCTACACTTCATGATATGTGTTATATCTCACAGTTTGCTGGATCAAGTCTTGGAGCTTTACTTTAACCGATAAATCAGCAGCCATTTTATTTGAAAGTAAATATTCGTCTTCTCTACCGATCATCAAAGCTTTTGTAATATCCGATCTTATATTTTCGTGAACTTTCATATACTTAATGTATAAGGCTTCAGATGGAGGAGTCTTAGACATGTCTTTTGTTAAGCTACATTTTTTAATTTTTGTTTTTTATATTTGCAGATCAATTTTTATTAAATTCTATTTTAGTTGTAAAGGATATCTCAAAATATATGCATAAATTACATAGAGTATGATGATTTGTGGAAAAACACTTCGGGCAAATGAACGATTTGTATGCAACTAAATCGCTAAGACTAACGAACAGTAGTTAGGAAATCGTTAGTGAATTGGAACCTCGAGTCAGTGACCAAATAACTGTGTTAAATCACTTACGTACACTACAGTAACTGGAAAAACTATTCGCTAAACACTAAATCTTAGAAAAATATGCCTGAAATTTAGGAATTTTCTTAATTGAGAAATTTTTTGGTCTAAGATGTTGGTGAAAAATTGCTAAATATTTAAGCAATCTATAGACTAAATTTAAGGTTTAAAATAATTCCTTTAAAATAGATAATTTTAAAGGCTAAACTTAAGCTAAAAATTAGCAAAAAAAATTAGTCGTTTTATGGACTAAACTTAAGGTAAAGATTACTCTAAAGTTTAGGCTGTCTATGACCTAAGAAAGCAAACTTCGAATATGCCTTACACTGCGCAATATTTTATAAAAGTGTTTTAATAGTAAATACACATTGCGCTTAGCAACGACTGAGTCCTAATTTGTAGAAAGCAAAAAACTTTTCGTTTCTTTCTATGCACACGAAGCCAGTATCGGAATCGTTGCTGCTATTTTGCACTTTTTAATCTTTCCGACACACAATATATCTACATACTATATCTCTCTACGTTCCTCACGTGGCAGAAATGTCAATTATTCGCATTACCTCTCTGTCTGAGCAACCCACTAGCATGACTTCATATTTTGTGTCACATTTTGTTACTTTCACTTAAAAAATTCTATTTTACTCTTGTAAAATATTGTACAAATTGATGGAATATATAATATTATATTACGTCCTTTTTTCCATTTGTACCACTGTTTGAATAATGATATCTTGAAGACTATAAATAAATTTATACTAGGACTTTATTAGTGAAAAAATTTAAATGTGCGTTTAAAGGATTTTTAATGAAATATGGGATATTATGAAAAAGCTTCGTACTTTAATTATATCCATTTAGTAAAATGTTCTCATGTAAATCATAAAAATTCGACTTTTAGCTACAAAAGTATTCCATAATCCATTTTTAGTATCCCACAGCTCATATTACCAGATAAATATGAACGCAATTAATTTATGAAAGCCTTTTAACAGCAAAGACGCATTGCGCTTAGTAACGACTGACTCATAATTTGTAGTATGCCAAATCAAAGCAATACATTTTTCGTTTGTGGAATGAAATCTCTTAAATATGCCACATTATTTAAAAGATTTCATTCCACATATATCTATATGCTTGATCAGCTCAACAAGGCGCGTGGATGTCATCCAATCTTTATAAAAATGGGTATTTCTTGTTTGGCATTCGTTCAAGATTGCAAAGTCTATATGCCACGTCTACTTTAAGAAATTTAGTTCGACTGTGCACACAATATGCGAATATAATGCTAATTTACTCGCAATGCTTGCACACCCCTTCAAGGAAGATATCCCATAATATATATTTATTTTTGATTAATGCGATAGTCGGTCTAGCCATGTACGAGACTGTCTCTCTTTATTCCCAAAATATTAATGGTTTGAAGTTTCTATTTATATTATTAATGCGGGTGCGATGTGGCCACTAGTAGATACCGCTATATTCAAAAACGTCTTTTTTTTTTTATTAAAAATTTATTTTTTGAAGAAAATAATTTTAGTACTATGTGCCCCCCATAGGGTAAAAATGTATATAAAGGCCGTATGAGCCGAAGCAGATTCTATAAGCAGCATTAAAAGTCGTGTCGACAAGGGCGTATCCAAGGGGAGGCAGTGAGACATTGCCTCTCCTCTAATTTTTGAAAGTTCGTGAATATACTTTCGTATTTTCATATATTTTTCTTTGTTTTATTGAAATATTTTTGTTGTACTAAGCATCCTAAAAAAAGTCAGGCGAGTTGTTAGACATTTCCATCAGATATCTGTCCATATGTTGAGACCTGTCAGACTATAAGACCTAGAGTCTTCAAGTTTCCATATAGAAATTAAGTACTAAATTATAATCCGAATTGAATCATTTAAAAAGGTAGGCCCCGACCAGTACTTTATGTTTGTCTATCTATAAATAGAGCCTTCAAGCATGGATAATGTCGCCTATTTTCACTTTAGTTAAATATCGATGAATATAACAACCGCTTTCATGAAAACGTGCACCCAATTTGGTGTATCCTACTGCAATCTTTACTGAATTACTCCATATATGTTCGTATAGTACCACTAGAAGGGTTAAATAGCAGCCCTCGAAACCGTTAAATAAGCTTTACAATTGCCTTAAAGTGTGCAACAGAAAATTTTGTTCATTACTTAACCATGTGCTGTAAGTTTTGAAAAGAATTCAGATGTTTCCTGAAAGTATACTTGACTAAATTAATATACGACATGATTGTTTCAAAAAATTTGCATATTCAACCAGTTTTATCGTCCGAGACGATCAAATACCATCTATACATCGGTCGACAGAGAGCAATGATAATAGCAACTGAAATCAAACACACATACACAAAAGGTGTTGATCGCGTGATAGATGTGGCAATAGGTTTTTAGCAAATTAATTGCACAATATGCACAAATTAATATGAATTAATTAGGCGATTTGTATGAACAAATTGAATTAATTTCTGCCGAGGAGAACAATAGCATGGCAGATGTTGATATATGATAAGTTTAATGTATATATTGAGAAATGGATTCACCTTTGACATAAAAATTAAAATAAGAAAAACATTAACTAACTGTGGATCAGAAGTTTATTTATTTAACTTGTCACTTTCTTTGTTACGCTGAGATTTATTTTAGTTTTTAAATTTTGAAAATAGGCTTTGATTAAACAATCTATACACATAAAAAAGAATTGCCTGCCTTAGCGTTCGAGTGATGAAAAGAAATGGCTGCATTTGGTCAAAGAGAACATTTTTTTACCATAATAATATAAAATTGGTGGACCTACTAAGAAAAAATGTTGTGTATACAGGATATAAAATAATTCAGCTCCTCACTTTTTAATTTTTATCTTTTTACATTTTTTAACTTTTCACGAGATTGAGATTTAAATAATAGTTTAAAATATATTCTTGTATAATCAGCAACAAAAGTCGAGATAGTATAGAAATCGCCGTCTGTATAGCTGGCCGTATGAACTAAGAACTAGGATAAGAGACACAGCCCTCAAGCTTGAATATTTGTAGACACTCCAATTTCTTCTTCAGATAACTTGTATTCAAAATACGTGTAGGTTACTGCCACCAAATACCCTGTCTAAGAAGGGTTTGTATGAACAAAAAAATGTTAATGATTTCACCTTCTAACGCCCATTTTTAGTGTATTCTAATAAAATATTCCATCAAGATCTTCATTCAAAAATTCGAGTCATGTACGTCAGTATAAACATCGGGACTTAGCGACTATAAAAGAAAGATCCTTCAAGTTTAAATATTTAGTGTCTCATATTCTCTCTTCAGAAAATTTGTATTCAATGAACATGCTAACCTGTCTAAGGGGTAGTACCTAAAAAAATAAAAATATTTTTTTGTGCCATTTTTTCGAATTTTACTTTTAGCCTCAGTGTACATTGTTTGCCGGTTCTGAAGGACTCCCACTCCAATACAACAATTGTGCGAAGAATCAATAAAAGGCGGCGACGAAAGTACGACCTAAGAAGGATGTACTGAGCCGCAGGAGGTACTGTTTGCTTGCTCAAAATAGACCTCAGAACTGTACAGAACTGTATAGCCGTTGAGAACATGTTATACGATTCGATGAACTTGTTCGTGAAAACCATACCAAACCGATGGTCTCGAATGCCACTCTGCACAGTTGAAACTGCCCACAAACCACCAAGAAAAATTCGTTAAATTATTATCAAATATTATTAAGAATTAGGTAGCATCTTCTTTATCTCTTATACCCAACCAGATGCTACTTATCAGAAAATCACTCCCATTTCCAAAAGTGCTTTAGTAACTCTACCATCCACCCCATAATACCCAAAAGCCTTTGAGGTTTTAATCTTTTTCAACCGGTTCTTTAATTCATCTGCAAATCCTTCAACCATTTCTGCCCCTGAACAACGTGATTTACTACCAGACACGGTATGACAATCCGCCTGAGGTTTCCGTTGCTGACTTTCCGTAAATTAAAACCCATGATTCACGTTTGAAGCAGCATTGTGCAGCAAATCGTTGAAGAAATTGGTTTTATTATCGAATAGATATTTCTTAAGAGTATCTTTCGAACATCTATATGCTCTCTTGTCCTGTTCAAGGATTTGTTGAAACAGTATATTGTTTAACTAGCAATTGTGATAGTTATTTCAATAATCTAGGCCCCTTTTATTGTTATATATATGTACAACTTATACAATATCAACTTTTATCATTGAAACTTAATGTCTTAACTAATTGGGTTTATTATTTTTATAGTGTGACAACTTCAAAATAATTATTATTAAAATATATATATGATGAACATGAGGGTGGGGTTCCGATATCAAATTCGAATTCAGTCACCTAAAAGCCATTGGATTCGAAAAAAAAAACAATTGATGTTTCAGGACAAGCCTTTGCATTCATAAAATGACACGATATGGTGTTAATTGTGGTATGGCGGCACCATTAGACTTTATTTTTACAAAAATGAGAAAGGATTAACACTTTGATCAAATTATTCCTTCTCCCAATTCCGAGATCGATATCTGACTCAATCACGGGAGTATCAGCGCCTTGTATATTTTGATTATCGTCTTTCGAGAGAGGGATTTACTTCTAATTTGCTTGTAGCTTTTATTTGCAAGCGTGATTTTTTTGCTTAATCTCTACAACATGAGGGTGGGGTTCCGATATCAAATTCGAATTCAGTCACCTAAAAGCCATTGGATTCGAAAAAAAAAACAATTGATGTTTCAGGACAAGCCTTTGCATTCATAAAATGACACGATATGGTGTTAATTGTGGTATGGCGGCACCATTAGACTTTATTTTTACAAAAATGAGAAAGGATTAACACTTTGATCAAATTATTCCTTCTCCCAATTCCGAGATCGATATCTGACTCAATCACGGGAGTATCAGCGCCTTGTATATTTTGATTATCGTCTTTCGAGAGAGGGATTTACTTCTAATTTGCTTGTAGCTTTTATTTGCAAGCGTGATTTTTTTGCTTAATCTCTACAACATGAGGGTGGGGTTCCGATATCAAATTCGAATTCAGTCACCTAAAAGCCATTGGATTCGAAAAAAAAAACAATTGATGTTTCAGGACAAGCCTTTGCATTCATAAAATGACACGATATGGTGTTAATTGTGGTATGGCGGCACCATTAGACTTTATTTTTACAAAAATGAGAAAGGATTAACACTTTGATCAAATTATTCCTTCTCCCAATTCCGAGATCGATATCTGACTCAATCACGGGAGTATCAGCGCCTTGTATATTTTGATTATCGTCTTTCGAGAGAGGGATTTACTTCTAATTTGCTTGTAGCTTTTATTTGCAAGCGTGATTTTTTTGCTTAATCTCCAAGCTGACGTGTTGTTTCTTGTCGTTTTGGATCCATTGTCACCGACCGTCCAAGATGCGATGATTGCGTGCTAGAAGACACCAAGTACTTCGACTTGTCCTTAATCACCGCTAGACCATCGAGCCGAGACTGTTTATCAATATCTGAGAACTCCTTGCTTTCTCGCCAATATATCAATATATCAATATCATCGACGTACGCGAGCGTCATCACTTCCTTTTGGAAGATCGAGCCCGACATATATTGTGTATGTACGGGCACTGGAGTAGGACTCCATCAGAAGAATACAGCGCATCGCCCTGCCTGAAACCTTTCAAAGGGGTTGGAGCCGGTATCAATAGCCAGTCTTAAATAACTCAGCTGGCAGCCCATCAGAGCCAGCCACTTTGTTATTTTTCAGCTTTTTAATAACTGATTCGACCTCGTAATAGTCCGGTGGCTCTACAATAGTGCCATCATTAACTGGTGGTTCCGGTGACATTTCTCTCTCGGCGGTATTGTGCGCTTCATTGCCTCCGAGTAGGTTAGAAAAATGATTCCTCCATAATCTCAGTGATTCCTGTTTATTCGTTACCAGATTTCCATTTTCATCCTTACAGAAAGTTACTCCGGGTTTAAAACCTTCAGTCAGACGATTGACGTTTTGATAGAATTTTCGAGCTTCATTTCTGTCACGTAACATCTCAACATCCTCAAACTTCCGCCTCTTGCTCCTTTTTCTTCTGTCTCAAGAGGCGTTTCTCCTCTCTTCGTTTTTCTCGATATCGCTCTCTAACAGCTCGCGTTGCTCCCGATTGCAGAGTTCGCTGATAGGAAGCGTTCTTCTCTGCAGTAGCATTGCGACACTCCTCGTTGTACCGAGAATTAGTCACAGGTTTTTTGTAACTAATTACTTCCTTGGCAGCCTTATGCATTGAGTGGGTGATGTGCCGTCACCGCTCACAAATATCTTGGGAAGACTAAGATGTTTTCCGGAACAGTCAGGAGAGTATGTCTGTAAAGGCTTCGGAGGTCTGTTCTGATTGGCTGCTACGAAATAGTGATCCGAGTCGATGTTGGGACCACGCTACGTTCGCATGTCCAACACGCTCGTTGCGTGCCTTCCGTCAATCAAAACATCATCAATTTGGTTGCTTGTATTTTGATCGATGCTCAGGTATGTAGCCTACTGTATGTGGAGGTGTTGAAATCTGGTACTGCTAAGTATCATCTTCTGGCCTGCGGGCAAATCGATAAGCCTCTCTCCATTATTGGAGGTAGTGTCGTGAAGGCTAAAGCTTCCTTTCAAGCACTGTTAGAATTCAACTTTAACCCATCGCCTTTCTCTTTCGTCTTGACTTGCGCACGAATCAGGTTTATATTAAAATATTTTGCCTTGATGCGTATAGTAGCCAGGCGCTCGTCAGAAGGCGTGAATATAAAGACGATGCTATGTAGTTTCCTGCTTATCTTGAAAACGCATACAAATTCGTGAGTACAAAGTTCCTGGATTGTTCCTGTATCTTTTGATGAAATTCCAGTTGCACTAATTTCTTATAAAGACGTGTTTGCTATTCAAAGGCTACTCAAGATATACGTGTTCTGGTGAACGTTTGTAAATAATCATTGTAGACCATTTCCAAGTGAATGGTGGAGAAAAATTTTTATTTTAGACTAGTTTTTATAAAATACTTGTGGACCCGGCAAGCACTGCTCCGCCGTTCATTATCTTGCTTTTGTATACACCATACACTAGAAGAAAATTTTTCAAGTTCAATGCCATGCCATGAGGCATGATAAGAATAGTTCTTAGCTGACCCGACTTTGCAATGCATTGCTTTTTGTTTCTCTTATATGAGACCATGATACTACATATATCTAGAGAGGCTAAAATCCTTGATATCTGCTGTTGACATCTACGCAGAAAGTAGATTTTAAAGTTAATTAATTATAATACATAACCTTTAGCTGCCTACGAGTTATATTTTAAAGAAATCCCAGAAATATAAGCCAGCATAATTTCCCCCCAACATGTTCTATTCGCTTTTCCCTCAACAGCTCTGTCCAATTGCACACTTTCCCTCCCTTTGCATTATAACCGCGAGTTATAATTGCTTTTATTAAAATAAAAGATTTCCCTACTCATCACACTTCTTATATTAAAATCATTTCATGACATCATTTATGCCATCAAAATATAATAGGCAGAAAGGTAATCTGATACCAAAAGACTCTGCCATCAAGCTTCCTATTGCTGATTATCTAAAAGACGAACACCCATGATTATATCGATCAAATTCTTCAAACTGATCACGATTAGTGCCAGATTTTATGAGGTCTTCAACCTCTGTTTTGCTGCATTTTATTAGTCAATTAAGCACAATCAATGTCTGCACGAAGTATGCTTCAGCTCAAGTGAACAACATGCCCACGTGAAGTGCGCCAAATTAAGTTAATTCAATACTAAAAGACTGCAATGAGCAACTCCATCAAACTACAATTTCAGCTGTATAACTCAATAACTACGCAGCTTTTGACACTTGACCCAACAAGAAAAACAAAAATCCAACAGCGACCTTGACAATGGAGCCGAGTGAGCGCTTCTCCGCTGCTTCTTTTTTATTTCGTGCGTTATTTTGAGGCGTTGGGCCTCGAATAGTGACAATGCGAGTTCTTGATGCTAATAACAGCTAAGAAAACAATCGAAGCGACTTTAAATTTAATATAATTAATTTTATAAGACAAACCAAAAACAAAGAGAAAAAAAAAACCTATACAGATAAATTATATAAATACTTACTGCGATGTTTCGTCGCGAAACATTCGCTTTGGAACCGTTTTGCTGAAAGTTGGCTATTAGCGACAAAATTAAATTAATTGAAAAAATTAAAATGGTTTGTGTTGCTTAATAATGAAAAAAAAAATGGCTACTTTTACTAATTAAATAATTGTTTAAGCTACAGCGCGCTCAATGCGGTATAATCTTTTGCCTTTTGCTGCATATGATTGCGGCTGATGTTTCCGAATTGGTGCGTTCTGGCAATGGTTTCATATACGATGCGCCGGTGGTGCCACAATTCGAACTGGATGTCGGCAGCAAATTTTCCACCTATGAAGATTTTGGACCAACAGTGCCTACAGATGCAGCATTGGCAGCAGCTAGTGCAGATGTGTCAAGCTATGCCAGCACACACAAGCTAAAGCGTCACAATGGCTATCGGTATGAGGTGCCGAGCAAAGCATTCGATGGCTATTGATATTAGAATTTTTAGTCTTTTATGTAGTTAATAAATAAAATCTATAAAATATGTATTTAAAATTGTGTTTTTTTGTATATCTCAGATTTAGAAGCGTGTTACAAGGTTCCACATAAAGCCCAATTCAAGGCAAAGAAGATCTAGTGAAAGGTTTTTGCTTTACAATGCTTTTGTAAATCAATGTCAAGTCAAGACTGCAGCATGACTTCCTCATGCGTTTCTGTCAAAATTTAACCATTGTTCGACACATCTATAAAATGTAATATGAGTAGGTGATATAATTCAATTCAAAAACCAACCGGATTCACCCGCATATAGATTAGGAACGCTTACTTATTTTAAGCATTCATCAATCTTAATTTGCCAAAAAAAAACAAGCGTTTACAAGTTTATGTTTTGTTTTACTTTAGGCTAAAGAAACTGTAGCAGTCCGATAAATCTTCTCCTATTATTGGCAAATATTTGCTGAAGTCGTACATTAACCTCTGATGGACAGTTAAAATAAAATAAAAATTAAAACTAGAATAGTTTCAAATTACTTGTCGAGTCAAAAAAGTGATAGTTGCTCTTTTTGAGTTTTAAAATTTTTGTTTACGATTTATGGGAAATCTTGGCTAATTAATCGCTTTCAAATTGACAGTTTGATGAAGCTATAAATAAATAGAAAAAAAAAAAATATCAAACAAACAAACAAACAAATAACTCGATTTCGAGCTGAGCGAGCGCGTTGAAGTTAAAGCGCGACAATTTTTGTAATACATTTCCGTCAGCTAATATATTCAAAAAACCAAAATCTATTAGTGAAGAAGTTCCAGTGAAGTAATTTTATATCATATAGCGGTGAATCGTTATAATAAAAATAATTATAAATGATTTAAATGATTTATGAATGCGTTGATTTACAACAACAACATTAAAGTAGCCAATAAGCAGCAAAAACCATGTAGCAAATGCTGCAAGCAGCGGAACTGCTCCACGCTGACGATGTCTAAATCGGAAATGAGCGTGTTTGACTTTGATGATAAGCTGTCAAGCAATCGAAGTGTAGCCACTATGAAGCGTGTTGTTGCGCTTTAGGCTAAACAATTTTATTCTGTGAAACATATGTTCGAATAAAAAAAAAAAAATAGCGCAGCACATTCAAAAGAGAAGAAATACATTTATTTTATAATATTTATTTATTGTTGAAGAAGCAATGAAAAGGCGAAAGAACGCTGTAGTCGACTTTGAGATACGCTGTAGCTTAAATAGTATCTTAAATTTGTATGGGAATGTATTTCAAACCGGCTTGGAAAAGTATAATTTATTTTGGGTCAAGCTAACTAACTAAATCTGAACAAAAAGCCCTGAAAGGGGGATAGTCTTATATGGGAATTACCTCTTCTAGCGGTCTTATATGAAATATTTCATTATAATTAAAGTAAGATACGCCAAAACACATTTTTGATAAAATAATTAAAGGAACACAAACTTTTCTATTCAAATACTCAGAGAGCGGCTTTTTTTTATGGGTACTAGCCCTTAGAGGAAAGAGAAGATACTGAATATGCAGACTTGAAGGTTCTTTCTTATATAGACTCTAAGTTTTTGGAGTTCAGAGCCAGACAGACGTACATTTCTATATCTACATGACTTTCAGTACTTTTTGCTACAAAAAAATTTTTTTTGGTCGCTGAATCCGAGTTCAGAATACAAAATTTGGCGCCCCATTTTTTGCTAAACTCAAAACATTACATTTTATGGTATTTTTGCACTAAAAAAATTCCTTTTTTAGGTTAGAAAAAATGAGGAACCAAATTGTGCTGTTCTAGGTGTAACAGTTTATGAACAGAAATATTTATATGTATCTACTAAGGCGAAAATTTCTTTAGAAACCCTATAAATGTTATTGAAGAGAAGCTCTGAGTATAGATAAAGACATATCAAACGGTTTGTCTAGATAGACTAGTTAGATAGAATAATAAACCCTATAAAGAACTACAAATTTATACAGAAATTATGCATTGCTTATATATCATTCCTGTACCTCACATGGGTGCAAAAATATATCGAAGCTTGGTTATCGCTTATATGATGGGAGGGACAAGACATTCTCCAATTTTGACAAAACTCATGACGTGATCTTCTTGTGGTTCAATTAAAATATATGCTGAATATCATCAATGTACCTAAAATGTATGCGCTTTCCGATTTTAATCAATTTCATGATGCCATTTTCTATTGATCCTATCAACATGTATATCAAATATCATCCTTGTGTCTTTAATGGATGTAAATATGACGAATTTTGTTGACCGATTTTAAGTAAATCCCAAGTTACTTCTGTAATAACATAAGCTATCAGACAGTGAAAGTCCCGTTAAAATTGGTTCAGCCGTTTCTAAGATAAGTCGGTACAAACATTGGGACAGAGCGACAGAATTTTGGTATACGGTGAGAAAAAAAGTTCCTATCTTATAAGCAACTTTTAATCAGTAGGAGAAAATAAAGCAGAAGAAGGGATATTAGTTTAGATAACAAACCTTTATATCATACCTTGTCAAATGCCTTTTTCACATCAAGAAACATTTCAATACAAAATTTCTTATCGTCATAAATCCAAATCGAACAAGTAAGGAAATTTCAGTCGGTCGTAACCGACTGTAAGAGGCCCTGTACCAGTTCAGTTCGCCTAACAAACACATTAAATGTTTCCCGAACTTATGACCAAACACATGACCACTTGAGAGAAAAGGGGGGTCGTTCAAACTCAATTGCTTATAAAATCGTCATTTATTATCCGATTTTGATGAATTTTTCGGATTTTGGCTAAAAAGGACGATATCTCTATACTGGCATACTTACTTTTTGTTGTGCCGAAGAAATTTTTACCCTTGAGGGTGATTTTATGGGGAAGGTGGGGGAGGGGCAAGTTTTTAAAATAAACTTGTGAAATTCCGGAGCAGTCCTAGTCGAATGCAAAAAACACGAAGTCTCTATCTATTATCGTTTCCGAGATCCTTTCGTTCATACGGACGGCCAGACGGACGGACGGACAGACGGACATGTCTAGATCCACTCCCCTATCACTCCTGACCATAATGGGGGTAACTTTGGGGGGTCTCCGACCATTATTTCTACCTGTTACATACATTTGCACAAACCCAATAGGCTCTTGTACCTTCGGTACAGGGCCTAAAAATAGGATGAAGTCAAGCAAATTCTTGAAATACTACTTCGTTAAACGGCTCTTTCAAAATCCTTGCCACTATCACTCACTAGCTTCGTCACAACCAGTCAGGTTCCATTGCGCAGTTTCGAGGCATGAAGATTTCGTAGCAAAATGAGAGGCGTGCCAGGCAAATCGAAAGTAGCTAAGCAGTTCCACTAGATAATTAAAGACTTCGTCTTCGATTGCAACGAGATCGAGCGATGTGTATGAATGCCTTTCATATCAAAAGCATGCACATTCTATGTTAACCGGAACAGTTGGTTGTTGCCGAGCTTAAACTACTCTTCTTCTTAATCGTTGTTGCTCAAGCTTCGTTGATCTCTTCTAACTGTCGATGACTGTTTGATGCCTAAAATCAAGTTCAGCGATTTACATACATAGTAGGTATCTGTTTTATATATTTAATGTGTGTGGTTACTTCACCAATTTCCATGTTTATACAATTACGGTAGACCGAATATTTCAAATATATTCGATTTATTCGAATACATTATCGAGTTCTCGCTCACTGAATAAAAAAATACTCTCTTTACGATTACCGAATATGGAGGCAGTGTATGTCAATCGAAATGACTACGATTCCAAAATCGGTCCGGTATGCTGTGCTTCTTTATTCGACAGTACAGCATGTGCAGCAGTACATTCAACAAACAGATCATGTTCATGCGAGGCTTAAATGTATATCTTTGTTGTATAACTCAGGTTGGCTGTATTCAATGGTTTCCATGATGTTGTTCTCCAGTTGTTTAATTATTGTTGGCTTGATACTATACACGATATATGGCACGTTGAACGACGTGCTATCCAAGTATATACCGGCCAATTGAGACAAAATGGAAGCAGTTTTCATTGTTCGATCATTAAGTCACCTTTTGACCACGCAAAATTCAGTCCAATTTTAACATTCTCTGAATGCAGTAGAGACTCTTGATTCTGCTCCACTGCTGCAAATTTTGTTCGTTTACGATGTTGTTTACAATAAAATGTTTTTAAACACAGATAAGGATTTTTATCAAAATTTGAATTCATTTCTAACTTTCCCTTAGTTCATTGTATGATTAGCTTGTTGGGGCAGAGGTTTCATTTTTATGTGATTTGGTTCGCCAACTCCTTATGTACGACGAGAAATCGAAAGGTTTAGGTATTCAGCCACATTTTGAATCAAAGCAGCAATATACTCAAATGCCTTCCGTTTTCAACTTCGTACAGAGACTTCTCGATCGGCAACCGAAAGGGTTTGTTTGGACTTCGTAATAAATTGTTTATTGGAACATTCAATTGGACAATCATTTGAAAAGAAAATATTTTAAAAATCGCAAAAAGTTTGGCGAACAGAACTCGATTATGACAGAGCACTTAGTTGTCAAAATTTGGACAATCTTATTTGAGGCTTTCCTAATTATTCGAAACCAGTGAATGCTTAAACTTTGAACGCTTTTGAATTTGAATGATATGAATGAAAGCAATAGATGCTAATGTTTTGAAAGCAATTCATTTTAATGTGTCGATCTTTCTGACTCTCCTTCTCTACTCTCTTTCTGGTTACGAACAAAACTCAAAAGAGTTCGCTGAATAAATAATGTCGTCCTTGATATTTGCTTGACGCCTCATCTAATTCTTCCCTTTTACTGTCGGTAAGAATCCTTATTTCATCATATATTTCCTTCTCCTTGTCACTTAGTCTAGCTAGTAAGAATTTGCTGCAGAAGTCTTTGTATTACTGTTACAAGCCGTTGATTTTGTTCGAACCTTTGAAACATTCGGATAAATGAATGTTTCGGATAATCGCGCATTGAGTTAACAGTTAGGTTATTCAATCAAATTGTGTGCTAGCGAATAATGACTTTTTTCATTGAATAAAATTAATTTGAACATGTTAGAGTCTGGTGCATTCATGAATTGGAAATAATTGAATATTCACAAAGCAACTGGAAGAAATACATTCGGGCAGGGCTCTAATACTAAATTTGCATAAACCTTCTACATGAGTTCGAGTTAATTTTGAGCCAAGCTAACTATTAGGTTTCAAAATGCATATTTAAATCGATTTTAAAGAAACTCGGTTCTGTGAAACAGACCTTAACACGATTTTGTCAATCTCGTATCGAAGAAACTTTTGCCTTCGTCATTAATTTTGACTTACAGTTATAAAAACACTTTTTTAACCGGTCATTGAGTAATTAAAGTATATAAAGAAACTTCCCCAAAAGTTCAGAACAAAGTAGAATTTTTTTTCTTGACTGAAGTCATGCAAATTTGGTAAATTTTCTATGGGCCTATAGTACTAAAAAAATTGAATATAATCGGCTAATGACTGATCCAATGTCTGGCATGCTACAAGGGTATTTTGATAGGTGAATGTATTTTGTCCTTTAGTGATTTTAATTGCCATCGATGTAGCCATTTAGTTTGGGAAAAAGTGAATGGTTTGCGTAGAAAAACCATCACCGAAATCAAGGAAAGGCTCGATCAATTTCAATAGCTAGGAAGTGATCTCCCTAGTTCCGTTGTGGTCAAAAGTGATGCCCAACGTTCAAGTCGACCAAACGAGGTCGTGATGCCTGCAATCGTCGATGAAATCCGTGTACTGATATTGGATAATCAGAGAATGAAAATGCATGAGGTGGCTGAGGCTCTAATCATCGCAATCGAGCGAGTACATCACATTTTACATGAATATATGAACATGAAAAAGCTATCCGCATAATAGATGACATCATTTCTCAAACTTAACCATAAGAAGTGTTTGGCGCAATCCGAACAACTTTTTTTTTTTATAATTTCCTTACTTTAGATGAAACATTGATCCATCACAACACACCAGAAACTGAGGACCAATTAAGGCAGTGAGTTTCTTCGGTAGAATGTGCAGCAAAAAAGGCCAAGGTGGGTCTGGCGAGCAACAAGGTTATGGCCAGAGTTTTAGAGATGCATGCTGTGTCATGCACATCAAATACCTTGAAAAACAAAAGGTCCTCATTAGACGAAGAGAAGACTGCAGAACTATCAAAACAAAACACGGTTGCAAACGTGTTTTGTTTTGATAGAACTGCAGTAGTCTAAGAACTGCTACCCCGTACAGCATATTCTCCAGATTTAGTCACTTGTGACTGTTTTCTATGTTCAAACCTGTACAAATGGCTGGTTGGAAACAGATTTTGGTCGTATGAAGAGGGTATTACTGAAAAAACACCAATTTTGAGGACCTTGAGAAAACCTATTATTTTGAGGGAATTGAAATATGTAATTGAAAAACAGTGGACGAAATGTATCGAGCTGAAACAAGAAGATGTCGCTCATTTATAGATTTACCAAAGAACTCTCATATATGAATAGATTGAACAATTATTGTTGAACCATATTCTATAAAAATATCTTCAATATTGAAAGACTCGTCGTAAGTTATGACTTGTTTAAGCTTATAATATTTTGTTCATTCTTTCAGACTCATTCACAGCTTGAGACAAACCATTGCATAAAGCAATAATACTTTTTCACACTATTGTCTATGAAATATGTGTAGGGTATTATTTAACATACAATATATATTTTGAATATAAATAACAACAATGAAACTGTGAACTGTTTGTTGTGTAGTTTGGTATAATAATAATAATACATAAAATAATATAATGGACTCGATTTAAATAATAATAATTGATTGGCCTTATAGACAAATATAGACTTATGGATTAAGAAAGACAGATGGACGGACAAATAGACAAATGGACGGCAGCTACTTAACGAGCTTTAACATTTAGAATTTTGACTATAAATATGCAAGACTCTCTGCGAATTGGCATCATTTGCGCTTTGAAGTGTTTTATTGTGACACACATTTGTTTAGAGATTTGAAGGAAAATGGTAAGCAAAATGCTGAGGATACGCTGAAATTATGAAACTTATTAAACAACAATTTTTTTGCAGAAATTCTTTTTGCTGACTGCTACCTGCCTGCTGGCACTTGCCACAGCTGATGTATCACATTTGCTGGGTGCACACGATGAACATCATCATCATCATCACGATCATCATGAACATCACGATCATCATGAGCATCATGAACATCATGAAGATGCTGTCGATAGCTATGGCTATAACTATGTGGCACCCAGTATACCATTCGAGTTGCCTAAACCAACATATTTGCCACCTGTAAGAGCACCTGCACCAACATATTTGCCACCAACAACTACAACTACTACAACAACAACGCCTGCGCCACCAAAACCAACATATTTACCTCCTCCACCACCACCAGCACCTACTTATTTGCCACCCCCACCACCACCAGCACCAAAGGCTACTTATCTGCCACCACCTCCACCCACAACAACCACCACAACAACAAAGCGACCAATCACTACGCCAGCGCCACAATATCTGCCTCCTGTGGAGGATTTGCAGGACGATGGCTATCATTATGAAGCACCTGCTAAACGCTTCATCTTCTAACTTTGAAACCAGCCTGCCAACTCATCTTATGTCTGTTATATTTTGCGCTAACTTAAATGAAACATTAAAGAAAATTGTTAACACTTGAAACACCCAACGAATACTTACTTCATTTCAGTTGCAACTAATTTAATTATTAGCGCTTTACTTGCTATTGCAATAATTGCGCGAAACAAATCGGTTTTTATGTTTTTTTTTTTTTGATACGCTACCCAATCATTTATTATTTTTTTTGAATCTATTTTTAACTATCATCTTCAACACTCAACGAACGGCTGTGATGGTTAATTAAGTCCGAAATCCAATTAATTGTTTCAGTTTGTTTTTTCGTCATCTCATTTATTTTTATTTTTCGGTTTTCTTGAAATAATTGCTTAAAGGTTTGTGAAAACCGCGTAAAATATTGAAGTGTGAAACGAACGCGCGAAGTGGCGAGAAAAAACAAAAATCGACAAATTTTTAAATTATGCATTTCTGCTTTTGTTTCCTAAACATTCAAATTAATTTACTTTGATCGGTTTTTAGGGTGCACGGCATACAAGTATATAAGACTTTGACCGGCTGTAGTCGAAGTATAATTTCGATTCGACTGCAAAAGCGAACGGAATATCGAGCAAAATGGTAAACTCAGCCAAGCAACTCAGCGAGGATCAATGGATATTAAAAATAAAAATATTTTTAATTTACAGAAACCATTAGCTATACTAATAGTTGGATTTGTGGCGTTGGCCACAGCCGATGTTTCACATCTATATGGAGGACATGGACAAGAACACGAACACCAACATCATCAACACCAACATGAACATCAACATGAAGAAGGTGGCTACAGCTATCCAGCACCACCACAGCCGAAATATTTGCCACCACAACCAAGAAGTGGCTATATACCGCCTGCACCGAAACCACAGTATCTGCCACCAAAACCAAATCTACCACCACCGCCACCACCACCAGCTGCGCCCAAAAACAGCTATCTACCACCAGCACCTGCATATCAAGCGCCTGAACCACCAACACCAAAATATTTGCCGCCTAAAGTAAAACCCACATTGCCACCACCGCCACCACCACCACCAAAGAATACTTATCTTCCACCTGCGCCTAAGTATCTGCCGCCTGCAGAGCCAGCACCAAAATATCTGCCACCTGCACCGCCAACACCAAAATATTTGCCGCCACCACCACCTGCGCCTAAGTATCTACCACCTGCAGAGCCAGCACCAAAATATCTGCCGCCAGCACCAAAATATTTGCCACCTCCACCACCTGCGCCTAAATATCTGCCCCCAGCACCACCTGCGCCTAAGTATCTGCCACCTGAAGCGCCAACACCAAAATATCTGCCACCTAAAGTAAAGCCTATGCTGCCACCACCACCACCGCCACCACCAGTTGCACCCAAGAATAACTATTTGCCACCACCACCACCACCAGAAATGAAGTATCTGCCGCCTGCTATGACGGAGAATAAATACTTACCGCCTGCCATGCCAGAGAGCATGTATTTGCCACCAACGAGTAGTTTTAAAACTGCGCCAGATTTTAAGATTCCCATACCATCGTACGCGGCGCCACTTGAGTCTAATAGTCAGCTGTCATTTGCACCGAATGTGCAGCCACTTGCGACTAAGTACATGCCATCTTTCAGCAACCACAGCCCCAACAGTGGTGGTGAAGGTTACCAATACAATGTGCCGCTCAAGCGTTTCTAAGTTAAATCCCAAACGGCAGGTGGTAGGTCAGCATTTATCTTGTCACTACGACTCCACCTCAAAATGCATCTGAAGCATATCATCTCGTTTTATAGTCTAAGCTTTTTTTGTTTATTAATTAAAATAAACAAAACTCATCGAATTTATTAAAACTTAAAAAAAAAAAGTACTTTTTGTTTTGTTCATTGATGTTTTTTGCATCACTTTGTGGTACAAATTCGGTAGACTTCAAGTCTCTATCAAGCCAGCATTTTGACCATCAACCGAAAACGGTAAAACTACGTTAAAACCATTTTTAGTTGTTTTAAAATCGAATCATTATTTCGACAAAAATAGTTGACCTGCTGTCTTCTGTCCAGCAGTGTGAAATGGGCCACAATTATAACCAAGCAAAATGATTTATGGATCAAAAATTTGGTATTGCATTGTTTTGAAACGAAAATGAAATTCAAGACGAAACAAAACTTGAAACAAAATATTAATGGAAAAAATGAATAGACGACGTAATAACCATTCGATATGCTTAATTTCAATGTTGAGTCAGGTCAATTGATTTTTTCAATAACATGTTCTCTATTATTTATTATAATTGTGGATATTTGTTATCGTTTGAGTTGGGTATGAACGCTATTTGGAGTTTATAAGTTCATTTAGCTTTGGTTTTTGTAGGAAGTATTCGGTTTGGAGGTAAATATTGTATTTACATGAATTAATGAATGAAGAATGAACGCAATAATCCGAACTGAAGACGATTTGCATTAAAAATAGAAAAATCTAACAAAAAACATTTACTGATGCTTTAGTACTCCTTACATTTGTCTTTAGGCTTGTTGACATATGCCTTTGACTTAAAAAAAAAACCGAGAAAAAGTCATCTAATGGTGTTAAATGCCACTATCTAGGGACAACGCTTGAATTGAGTTTTATTTCCCTAGTAGGTATGATAAAAAGTAGGCTACAACTCTTTATTATAATTTATAAAACTTTTATGTAAGGAAAACCGTCACAACTTTTCCAAATGATCTTACTTGTCCCGATTCTATTAACATGAATACCAAAATTCATCCCTTTACCTCAAATGGAAGCAAAGATATGATGAATTCTGTTTGCCAAGTACGGTGAGATCTCTCACCGTTTGGGTCCCCCATGTAAACCATGCGTGCTGAAGCTCTTTCGTCCATTCGAAGGACGAGACCAGCACAGTGCAGCCGCTGGAATTTTATGCGCTAGACTATGTCAACCTCATCGAATAGCTAGTAGAGTTCGCGGTTCATACGGGACCTAAACTCGTTGCCGACTCTAATAAGACCAAAAATCCTGCGAAGAATCTTCCTCTCGAAGACTTTCAACGCTGTCTCATCCGACTCAATCACGGTCCATGCCTCTGCGCCATACAATAGGACCGGGAGTATCAGCGTCTTATAAATCTTTATTTTTGTCTTTCGAGAGAGGGCTTTACTTATTGGTTTGCTCAGCCCAAAAAAGCATATATTTGAAAGCGTGATTCTTCGCCTAATCTCCAGGCCGACGTTGTTGTTGCTGGTTATCTCTGTTCCAACATAGCCGAAGTTTTCTACAACACTGAAGTTTAAATTCTCCATCGTCACTGACCGTCCAAGTACTTCGTCTTGTCCTCATTCAACGCTAGACCCATGAGCCGAGACTGTTTTTCAATCTCTGAGAACGCCTTGCTGACTCGCCGTTACTTCGTACCAATGATATCGATGTCATCGGCGTAAGCGAGCAGCATCACTTCCTTTTGGAAGATCGAGCCCGACATACTCTGTGTGTACGGGCATTGGCGTAGGATGTATTCCATCAGGAGATTGAAAAAATCGCACGACAGAGCATCGCCCTGCCTGAAACCTCTCTTGGTATCGAAGGGGTCGGAGAGGTTTTACCCCACCCTGACAACGCTTTGTGTGTTAGATAGCGTCGCCATGGAAAGACGGACAATCTTTTAAGTGATACCTAGTGCAGACAGGGCGTCGAAGAACTTCGCTCGTATCGGCGTGTCGAATGCAGCTTTGCAATCGACAAATAGGTGGTGAGTGTCTTTGTTGAACTCACGGGTCTTTTCCAAGATTTGGCGTAATGTGAATATATGGTCACTGGTCGACCTTTTTTGTCTGAAGCTACACTGATATCGTCCTATCAGTGAATACCGATATGGCTTCAGCCTATTACACAATACGCGCGACAGAATCTTATATCCGATGGAAAGGAGACTTATTCCACGGTAGTTGGCGCAAACAGCGGGGTCTTCTTTCTTAAAGATAGGACAGAGAACACTGAGATTCCAGTCATTGGGTATGCGTTCATCGGACCATATTTTGCATAAAAGTTGGTGCATACTCCTAACCAACTCTTCGCCGCCGGTCTTAAATAACTCAGCTGTTAGTCCATCAGAGCCTGCCGCTTTGTTATTTTTCAGCTTTTTAATAACTGAATTAACCTCGTTATAGTCCGCTGGCTCTACAGAAGTGCCATCATTAACTGGTGGTTCCGGTGACATTTCTCTCTCGGCGGTATTGTGCGCTTCATGGCCTCCAAGTAGGTTGGAGAAATGACTCCTCCATAAACTCAGTGATTCCTGTTCATTCGTTACCAGATTTCCATTGTCATCCTTACAGAAAATTACTCCGGTTTTAAAACCTTCAGTCAGACGCTTGACCTTTTGATCGAAGTTTCGTACTTCATTTCTGTCACGTAACATCTCAACATCCTCAAACTCCCGCTTTTCTTGCTCCTTTTTCTTGCATCTGGAAAGGCGTTCTCCTCTCTCCGTTTCTCTCGATATCGCTATCTAACAGCTTGCGTTGCTCCCTACTGCAGAGTTCGCTGATAGGAAGCGTTCTTCTGTGCGATAGCATAGCGCCAATCCTCACTGTACCAAGAGTTAGTGAAAGGTTTTGTATATCCAATGATCTCCTTGGCAGCCCTGCCTTTGGAGCGGGTGATATTTTTCCTCTGCTCACATATATCTTGAGAAGACGGAGAGGTTTCCCGGAGCAGTGTTTCAGAGGGCTTCGGCGTTCTATTGTGATTACAGCTTTCCGATGTCTAGCTTTTAATGGAGGTTAGGTCGTGCGGCGTGCACTACGCAGAGCCTAGTGCGTACCTTGTCTACGACAAGATAGTCGTCCAAATCAATATTAAAACCACGTATCGTTCGCACGTCCAACACGCTCGATGCGTGCCTTCCCTCAATCAGAACATGAGCAATTTGGTTGCGTGTAATTTGATCAGGACTTAGCCATGTAGCCTTGTGGATGTTGATGCGTTCAAATCTGGTACTACTAACTACTATGTACCGATCTGCAGCGATCGAATCGATTGATGTCTCTCTCTCATTGTTGGAGGTAGTGTCATGAAGGCCTTTTCTTTTCATACATAAAAAAATGTTTTATAAGGCACTTATTCGTGCAGTAGGAAGTGGTCATAAGCTTGGTCATAAGCTCGTGAAACACTTAATGTGTTTGTTATGCGACCGGAACTGGTACAGAGCCTCTTACAGTCGGTTACGCCCGACTGTAATTTTCTTACTTGTTTCATATAATAGTTTCTGTGCCTGGTCTGTCTTTTTTCTTTTTCATACATCAGACAGACGGACATGGCTGGTTCAACACAGCTTTCGGAGCTGATTATTTTGGTTGGTACACACATACGCACCATCGGGAATATGAGTTCGTTGGTCGGGGGTGGCGCTTGCCATGGTATGCTCGCATAGTTATTTACCGTTAATTTTCCGATGGCTCTTGCGATAATTTTGTTTATCTCTTGGTCTTCGCCGGTTGATATAGGCGCATATAACCTTTTACTGGAATGCAATTATTTTCAATTGTGTCTTTGAAAGAGTTAAACGTGCGCGCAAAATTAAATAAAACTTCGTAATTTAAAATTGTTTTATAATAAAATAAAAATATCGGCAACTAATAAACATTAATTGTGAAAGCCGTAAAACGTGAAAAATAACAAACAATAATAAAAATCGAAAGAAAGTGATCGGAAAGTAAAGTGCAGTGAAAATGAAAAATCCATAGTTGAACGAATTTGTAAAATTTTGAAATTTTTTACTTCTCTGCCAAGGCAGCAGCCAACTTGGGTCTATTGAAAATAAATGCCTAAAATTATTACAGAAAGCGTTTCTAATTGCTTGAAATATTTGAATAAACTCTATAAAATAGGTGCGTTAATACATATTTATGTATGTACATATGTATGCTTCACACGCACACGGCATGCTTCATACCCCATTGCGAATATAACCAACCCTCAGTGCTACTTGCCATTTATACATGTGATACTTCAATCAAGAATTAAAAATATTAACTCAAAATTTCTATTATTAAAAATAAATAACTTTTCATTCTACTCTCGTTCAAGTGCACCGCAAAGAATTGGTCAACTGTTGCATTTCTTTGTCTTTTGCAAAAACAAAAATTGATTGACACCGTTAGGTCTTATGCTCGCATTCAGTTGCGCTCTTCTTATGCGCTCTCTTTTATGCAAAGCATTGTAGATTGTCATCTTCAGTTTGTGTCCATTTGCTTTGCATTGCGGAGCTGTGTGAATATTTTGATCGATAATAATTAAATAAATTAAATCATTTAAATGCACAAATTTGTAAATGTTTTTAGTGAAAATTGTTAATCAGTGCAAGTAGCATACGTATGCCATTTCAAATCAATGTGATAAATTATTCTTCATATTAAAATCGGTGTCTTAAATTCTGTGTGAAGTTTTGCGAAAAAAATGTATTTTTTTCTGAATTGCTATTCTACAAAATAGAGAAAGAAATGAATAGAGAAGTGCAATGAGAAAGCTTGCCCTGTTGCAAATATGATGGTTCGTGCCCGATTGGCAATTTTACAACAACACAACGGTGAGTTTTATTAACATATTTATTTTCTTTATTTTTGCTTAATATTTGAGGGTAAAATTAAAAAAAAAAAAATTATTTTATTTTAACTTGAAATTTGCAACGAATTTAAATTTGTCATCAAGTTATAAAGCTTCAACGAGGGTAGAATGAATAGTTTTTCGTTGTCTTAGTTAAACTTCAAATTTAATATGACATCAAATTTTTTCTAATGGCTTTATAGTGTTTCAAAATATTCTCCATAAAATTATACACTTTTGAATTCTCTCAAATCAATTTTCGATGCAATTTTTCCACTTCGATTGAGGCACCTCCAATACATAGGTTGTGAACGCATCAACAGCTTCTTATTATTAATGTTTGATGTTTGCAAATAGGAAAAAAATCATTAGGTGTTAAAACAGGGCTATACGACGAATGACCCATCAATTCGATATTTATTCTTTTGAGTATAAGAGCTTGCATTGTCTTGGGGGAGAGCGATTCATCTTCGGTGGTTGGTTATGTGGTTGGTTGGTTGGTTGGTTTTTTTTCGCAAGGTGTTCTTGCAAAATCTGATATACTCTGCTGGAAATTATGTTTAGGGATGCCTCAATCTTACGGTATGTCACATGACGATCTCGCACTATCAGTTCACGCACAGCATCGATGTTTTGTGGAACAACAACCGATTTTGGGCGACCTTACGACTACGATTGAATTCATCATACCATCGATATGCAGTGGTTTTGATGGTGCTTCACCGCCATTTAAAGAACTGAGTTCATCGACACACGTCGAAAATTGTAAAAAATAATCCAAAGAAAACCATTCCTTGAAATTTCCACTTTTTTAGCCAAGTCCTTTGTCTGATTCTCCTTCTCTTTTACCAAGGTTCTTATTGTATCTGCAGAATGGTTCTGTATCTGTGAAGGGAGATACTGCTCCTCATATTGCCAAGTCATCTGCTTGTTCATTTCCTGGTATACCCACATGTTGAATCTTCGTAGGTTACACATGTATTTCTCTAGTAATTACCGAAACCCCAGCGCCAGTTACTTCTTCTATTAGGTAGCCTTGTGTAAACCAGCTGATTGCCCCTGGTTTGACATCGTAGTTCAGCGCTGTTTTTCCATTTTCCTTTAGTGCTGAGCCCTACCTTAAATATCCTGACGAAGTTGTTCATTATATCTAGGTTGTCACTACTGTATTGCAGGAGTGGGTGAGCCTCCGTCAAGATATATCGTTTGCTTGATTCTCTCACTACCACAATTATTCCTTTCCATCCCAACAAAGTACGACTGTTGTTAGATATGAAAACGCAGCGGCCTTCGATGTAAAAGCACGTCAAATGCACTAGAACACGTTCACATTGCAAGCTTACCTCTGAGATACATCCATTTTATTATTTTTTCCCAGCAATGGCTCTGCAAGTCATCATAGCCATAGCCATCTTCCATATGGTGCGATGATCAAAGATTACTCTCAGGAATTTAACCTCCTTAGAGTAATTTACCCATATTGGCTTGAGTGATTTCAGCTTGTATTTCCTAGAAAAAGAAACAATTGTAGTTTTAGTTGGGTTGATATTCAGTCCTACTTAAGAGCAAGAGACAATTATTACTTATGTCGTGAGCATAACCTTGGCGTTGATGCCATAATTCGCCCACTACAAAGCTCCACATAGGGATAGTACGAGCTACTAGTCTTAACTGTGAAACTTTTAATGAGTATATAAGCCAAGACTGTTCTTGAGAATAGTAATTGCAATAATCATCTGGTAAAAGGATTTACATTTCTCTTGTTGAGTGCCCTTTCCAACTTCTGTGTGAGATGTATTGTCAAAGGCACCTTCTATGTCCATAAAAGCATAAATGACTCTCTATACTTTATATGGCATTTTGAATTGAGGTATTGAGTTGGTAGAGGGCAGTTTTAGAGGATCTACCAGACCTAAACGCATGTTGATTCATCTATCCAGTATTTAGACCTGATGTGGTTATCCACGATTTTCACTACAATTTTTAACATGAATGGCCTGAAGCATTTAGGGTGAAAGGAGTCCTTCTTACTTGCTTTTAGAAACGCTACCTTTGCTTTCCTCCAGGATATCGGTATATAGCCGAGTGCCAGGCTGCATTTTTGTCGACACCGAAGGCCCATCTCAACCTGTCTTCCGTGAAAATGTCACTGGCCAGTTTCCTCTTTCGGAGTTACCGGACTGCAATATAGGGATACAGTCCAGTTAGTGGTTTTTTTCAGACATTGGGCTGAAACTTTTTTTAGTTTTGGAGAGAGCTCTAAATAATCTAGTTGCAATATTGTTACATAATTTTCAAAAATTATCTCGCTTTGTCCTTCATATGGTTTTATTATATTCTGCTAG
The DNA here is from genome assembly GCA_035044805.1 of Leucophenga maculata. Taxonomy (NCBI): domain Eukaryota; kingdom Metazoa; phylum Arthropoda; class Insecta; order Diptera; family Drosophilidae; genus Leucophenga; species Leucophenga maculata. The sequence continues at coordinate 1,036,442 of JAWNNP010000651.1, read as the reverse complement.
TCTCCAATGCGGTTGGATTTATTATAGAATCTTTCAAAATCCTTGATCCACCAAGAAATGTCTTTCACACAGTTAACTTCTTTTTGTTTGCAAGTTTGATGGTATGCATCAATGACCATCAACCATTATTTCCAAAATTAATAGTTGGCTTTCTTACAATTATTCAGGTCTTCTTAGTCTTAAGTCGACGCTCGTACGTTTCTTAGTTAGTACGTCTAGGACTTCTAATAAGTTTCTTGAAGGTCGAGGCCACTGCTCTATCGAGTATTATAATCCTGTAATCCGACATAGATGGTTCATCTGATTCCCTCCAATTGAGCACAAAATTTGCAGAAAGTCTTTTACCTCCTACCTGGCTCTAGTTACAAAGGCATGAGTATTTCCTACCTTTATAGGAGAAAATTTCCCACACAAGGTTCTGTGCGTTAGCATCGATCTTAAATAGACTTGTCCGTCTGGCAATCCGTATGAATTTCTAGACATTGGAGTCTAGAAAGATAGAGCCTTTAAGTTTTTATATTTTCTCTCTACTTTTCCCTTCTTTAGATAACTAATATTGAACTATTGCGCCAAGTCTTTAAGTGTTCTCTAAGCCGTAGTACCCATTAAAGCCTTCTTGCTGAGTTTTTTTTTATGAAAATATTTTATTATTTGTTATTTTAGCTTATAACGTCAAATATTTTAATGGCCTTACTTAACATTGAAATTATATAAGTCGAAGTGTTACTTTTATTAATTATATCCATTAGTATTACGTTTCCAGTTTTTTCATTTTAAATTTGAATTCCGTTTCGAAGTAATGTAATACAAAAATTTGCTTCATAACTCATTTTGAAGCGTTCGACATAATCGATCGATTACTGAAGATATGAGAAAGTTGTTAAAAAAAAAATCCAATTATTTTTTTTTTTATTAAATTGTAAATCAATTGCTTAAATATTAGTTTTCACAGTCTTGTCTGGCAAAATTGGAGGCTGTTCATAAACAATTTTGACCTGTCAAAAAAAAAAAAAACGCAATCTTAATGGTTAATTTTGTTAAAAACAATCAAAGAGCTTTTGATTATAATGAAAAAGTGTGAAAGTAAAATTGTTTTTTTTAACTGAAAGATATTTGGATTAAATAACACGGCATGAGCCATTTTAGTGAGCATTTTTATTATACATGAATTTGAACCTCAATTGGCATTACGCCTCCTGATCGGCCGCTTGTTTGGCAGAGTGCGAGCCAATCTGGTGCAGTGCGTAGTCAGTCTTACGCTATACCGACTGCTCATCAGTTGTCTCCAAGCGGAGATCCCTGTGGAGCGTGCTGTTCCGAACGAACCATGAGTAATCGCTGATCATCCGCAGAGCTTTGTTTGCATTACCTTTATACGATTTCAGTTTGTTTTGGCACGAATACCTCACAGCTGTTCTCCGTACCGCCAGTTGGGAGCAACAAAAGTGTGTAGACAGCTCTCTTGTAGCGCTGGGCCAGTTTGTTTCGTTTGTTTACCAGCCAGAAGAGCTATCTCTTTCTGAAGCCACAACGGGTGACCAAGTTTTGAGTGTGCCGCGCGAATGTTAACCTTTTGTCCAGGATCAGCCCAAGGTATCTAAACTCATTTGCCCGCATAAGGACGGTGTTTAGCCAGACATTAGTAGAAATCCTTCTGCGTAGTGTGAAGCACATGTCAATGCACTTGACCGGATTTATTTCTTTAATGTTCCACTTCCGTGCCCAGTGCTCAAGCGTTTGTACGCACTTCTGGACCCCGACGGCCGCTGTCTACGCAAGGCTCAGGGAGATCGGCTGTAAACAACAAGTACAGAAGCAGAACTAGAATGCTTCCTTGAGGGACAACAGATTTTACAACATGCATATAGCACAGCTTTTCTTGCACTTTCAACTGGAAACGGCGTTCCTCCAGATAAGATCGGAACATCAGAAATTCTCAAAATCCTTCTCAAAAACGTTTTTTTTTTTTTATGGCTCTAACCTCTTCCAGCGAAGCGGTCCTAATCATCTCAATCGTCGTCTAACCACATAATTTCATAGGAATTTTTAGTTTTGGGAACAGAAAAATATTGCATGGGGGAAAGTCCATTGAATTCTGGATATTGAATTATGGATTTTGCCAAAAAATCAAGAAAAAGTAATGATGTATGATCAGATGCAAAAGTCATGAATTGTTTTGCCATACATCCGGGCGTTTACTTCGCATTTCTTCACATAAACGGCGCATAACCTTAAAGTAATATTTCTTATTGACAAAAGAACATGGAACTTTCTGCCAAGAACTCTCGATGCACAAAGCCTTTATAATTGAAGAAAACAGTGAGTAAAACTTTCACATCTTGCCTTTTTGAGCCGCTTCTGGCATTAAAATGGTTGGGCTTTGGTTTCGAAGTCATAACCAAATAGTCATGTTTCGTCACCATTTAGGATTCTTTTAAATAAATTTGGATCATTCTGAGAATGCTAATACGACGATTCATTTAGTCAAAATTTCACTGTTTAAGAATATACTTCGCTGACACACGTTTAATACCCAAAACATCTGAAAAAAATTACATAGCATGAGTCAACAGATATTTTGAAGTTATTAGCACTTTTTCTAATGCTTCTTCATAAAAATTTACATAATGAAGAACAATTTGGGAGATTGGGATTCGTTTGCAGAAGTTTACATTGTGAGAATAGTTGTTGACTGCCATTCACTTGGGAATGGCCAACAACAATTCTTTTGCAAAAGTCCATCCCTTGGAGCACGTATCATCTGCGTAGTCTCTGAACATCCGTGCAGAGGTGAGCTAAACAACCCCCCATCAGGCTGTAAAATTACATCAATAATGAAAACAATAAGGAAGCCTCGGAAGAAACCCTATGATGACGACCCCCGCAAACGATATAAGGAATGTTCGCAACCTTAATTGGAATGGTGCAAATATCCAGCTGGTTGATGTCCTCGAAAGATGCAAGGCTGACATCAGTGCAATCCAAGAAATCCGATGGATAGGACTGGGTTGCTCTTAAAATAGCATCATGTGACATCTACTATAGCTGACATGCGAGTAAGTAAGAATTTGGATGTGGTTTCGTGGTGAGTAGCAAACTACGTGGCCTAGTCTCCAGGTTCATGCCTGTTGACGATATTTTAATATAAGCCTGATTTGTGCACACGCCCCGACGGAAGAGAAAGTCGACGACGCTAAAGAGCGCTTAGAACGTCTAAACGAACGCCGTCCCAATCACGATGTCAAAATTGTGTTTGACGATTTCAACGCCAAGATTGAGAAGAAGGAATCTTTGACCCAACCGTCGAAAAATTTTGCCGTCACGACACTATCTCCAATAATGGAGAGGCTAATCGATTTCGCAGCAGATCGGAACATTTCAACACGTTAAGAACCACAAGGCTGAGTCCAGATCAAATAACACGCAACCAAAATAATCATGTTTTGATTGACGGAAGGCACGCATCGAGCGTGTTGGACGTGCGAACGTTACGTGGTCCCAACATTGAATCGGATCACTTGGCTCAGCGTAGTGCACGCCACACGTTCTAACATGCAACAAGCGTCTGACTGAAGGTTTTAAACCCGGAGTAACTTTCTGTAAGGATAAAAATTCAAATCTGGTTACGTATGAACAGATATCAATGAGATTATGGGGGAGTCATTTTCTTAACCAACTCGGAGGCGATGAAGCGCGCCATCTTTTAGAGGAACGACACGAACTACCAGTTAATGATGGCACTATTGTAGAGCCACCAGTCTATAACGAGGTCGATTCAGTTATTAAAAAGCTTAAAAATAACAAAGCGGCAACCTATGATGGACTGACAGCTGCGAAGAGTTGCACTATTTTTTATGCAATCCCTTCTATATATATATATTTTTTTTAGTCCGCATTGCTAAAATTTCTTTTTTTAAACAAATATTTTTGAACACACCTCGCACATTTGCAAAGTGAAATGCATGCAAAGATATAACATTTTCTAGCTTTGAATATACAATCTAATAAAAATTGAAGGTCATGACGCACTAAAAATATCACAAAGGACTTCATTCTTCTGACGGTAGTGCATCATTAAGTATACGACATGTTAACTGCACTTGACCAGTTAAGCTGGCAACAGCAATTAGCCATAAATGCAAGCAATGTCAGCGAAACCGGATTTCATCTGTTTTCAAGGCATATTTGTATTCAGTTATTAATGATGCTGTCCAATGCAGTGGCGATCCATCCAATGTGCGCTCTTTAATTGTTTGCTTAGCACATAATACATCTTGTAGATTAAAAAAAAAAAAACAAGTGAAGAGCCGAAGAAAAATTGCACAGCGCCAAAACAGAAGAAGCTCCTACTGAGAAATCAACAAACCGAAAATAAAACTCAATGACCTAAGCTACTTCGGAATTAATAGAAAGAAAAAAAACGATTTAATAGAATTAAATTCGAGCAGAGTTTAAAATGCTGGCATGCCAGGCAGCGACACTGCGCAGCGACATGTTGTGATGTTGGTATGTGGTGTAGGGGCTGCTATTTTGGCACTAAACACTCTGGCTTAAAGATAGTTTTGTAGCTGTGCGTTGCGCTGTGCGAGCTGAGAAGCGTTTGTTCGAGAACTGTGCTATAAATATCGAAACACTTGTCGAAAAGTATATCATTTGGGAATAGCAGTGCGAGCGTGTGGATGTTAAATTGTTTTAAATAGCGATTCATAATGGTAAGTAATAGAATTTTATTTTATTTATTTTTCGTTTGTTAATGTTTATTTTAATTAAATATATTTTGCAGAAATTACTTGTACTGGGATTATGCTTTGTAGCGCTGGCTGTAGCAGATGTTTCACATCTCTTTGGGCATGAGCACGATCACGATCATCACCATCATCATCATCACCATGAACATGATCACGAACATGATTACGAGCATCACCATCATGAAGAGCACGTGCATGAACATCATGACGAACATCCTGGATACAATTATGAACGTCCCAGCATACCATTCGAGCTGCCGCAACCCACTTATTTACCACCAGTGAAGATTGAAGCACCAAAGCCTACATATCTGCCGCCTCCACCAAAACCTGCATATCTGCCACCACCACCAAAGCCAACATATTTGCTGCCTCCTGTTAAAGTAGCAGCACCAAAGCCTGCTTATTTGCCACCTGTAAAGATTGAAGCACCAAAGCCTGCTTATTTGCCACCTGTAAAGATTGAAGCACCAAAACCTGCTTATCTGCCACCTCCACCAAAGCCTGCTTATTTGCCACCTGTAAAGATTGAAGCTCCAAAGCCTGCCTATCTGCCACCTGTAAGAATTGAAGTACCAAAGCCTGCTTATCTGCCACCTCCACCAAAGCCAACTTACTTGCCGCCTGTAAAAATAGAAGCACCCAAACCAAGCTATCTGCCACCAGCACCAGTTAAAATTGATCTGCCAAAACCCAGCTATCTGCCACCAACAACTGCAGCACCTAAGACTGTCTATCTGCCTCCAGTTGTGCATGCAGAGAAACCTGTCTTCGAAATTCCAATTCCTTCATATGCTGCACCACTTGTACCAGGTACTAAGTATCTGCCACCTCAGCAAATCATTGAATCACACAGCGATGAAGGCTATCATTATGAACGTCCCTCAAAGCCGTTCTTCTTTTAAACAGACCATGAACTTGTATAGAAACTAATGTTAATATTTATTTATGTTTAAACTTGTAAAGCGCTTACAATAAAAATTAATTTTAAATGCAAAATTTGTTGGAAAAGTATTTTAATTTAAAAGTTTTAAATAAGCGAAACTCCTACACTCCTTCACTTCCACTGCACATCATTGGCCTCACATCAGTTCAATAAAGAAATTTCAACTGAAAATTTTAGAAATAAGCAATACACAATCTCAAATTTATTATTTTTAAGAAACATAAAAATAAACTTAAATCGAGAAATAAGTTACCCGTGGGAGATTTATTTCTTTTTAGAGGTCAAAGTGTTGCTTCTGGCTTCAAATGCATCTCAATTTGTCACCAAACAAATATTTTGTTTTTGCAGACAAACATATTTAGAATATCCGCCTCGTCTTTTCTTTCTATATATAATATATTAAATTTCTCCAAATGGTCAAAATTCAATCATTCTCATCGAACCATGTTTGGTACATTTCTAATGATGAGGCTTAAAATGACTCAGTTCGGAAGCCTCTTATGGTTTTTTATGTTTAAACTCAGCATTTTATTGGCAATAATCAAGTTATAAATCTAAATCGATTAATAATTTGTTCATTGCCCATAAAGTCTTCAAAAAAAAGAAGAAAGAAAAGAAAAAACAAGAAAAAACTCTGTCTGCGCGATTTCAAGATACACTGCGCCGCTAGAACCTTTAATTTGTATGTAAAATAAAAAAAATATAAAATGTTAACTTCAGGCATAAGCGACTGTAAGAGGCCTTGTACCAGTACAGGTCGCCTAACAAACACAAACGTTTTCCTAAGGTAGGAAAAAATGTTACTAACGAAAAGTATTTTGCTACTCCCACTTCTCACTCCACGAATAAAATCCTTATAAAACATTTTTGTATGTATGCAAAGAAAAGGTAGGTCGGAAGTATCATAGGTTGTTAAAAATCAATTGCTTATAAAATCATCATTTATTATCCGATATTGAAGAACTTTTTGGATTTATAGAGGCGTTATGTCTGTTTTTTTGTGACGAAGAAATTTTTACCCTTAAGTTTGATTTTATGGGGAAGGGGGAGGGGCAAAATTTCGATATAATCTTTTATGTCGAATGCAAAAAGCACGAAGTTTCTATCTATTACCGTTTCCGAGATGCTTTCTTTCATACGGACGGACAGACGGACATGTCTGTATTGACACCCCTCCTCCATGGCTTTATTGACTTCACTCCTGACCATAATGGGGTTGACTTTGGGGGGTCTCCGACCATTATTTCTACCTGTTCTATACATTTGCACAAAACCAATGGGCTCTTGTACTTTCGGTACAGGGCCTAAAAAGGGAAGGTTGATAATTTGTTGGAGGCCATCCTTCTAGTAGTCCATTCCGAACCAATTTAAAATAAATATTTTTTATATGAATAACAAGGTCAGGTTTGCAAAGGACCATTCACTCATACAGGACTTTAAACTTTTATGAAATATTAGTTATCTGAAAAGAAGATAGGATAATCGAAATAAACAAACTTGAATGTTCTACTTCTTATAGTCTTTAAATGCTTGTTAGTTATTGCCAGACGGACAGATGGACCTGTCTATTTTGACTCAGTCATTCTATGTCCTTTCAGCCGAAGCATTGCATGTTGTTACCAACCTCCACTATCAATTGTTTGAAATTCAGCATTTTCTTTAAATTTTTGCGATGCCTAATCGGTTTATGCTACAGTTCTTGAGTTAATTTGATCTTGTTATACCATAATTTTGTGGTCTCATTGATCCAGAAACATCCAATAGTGCACAGATATACACTGTTTTTGGATGAAAATATGTGTAGGCCCTCTTAAATTTACAACCACCGACTTAAAATTGTTGATAATTTCTAGACGTTGCTCGTTCGTGGAGTTATTCTTCATAAAAATGAAAGCATTGACTGAAGTTAAGATGATGATAGATCGTGAAAAAATTTAAGATAAAAGTTGTTATGTTGCTACGGGAGAACTTGATAAAATATCAAAACTTCTGATATTTTTCGAGTATGTTTTTGGGCGTCGATGTCCAACATACTGGTCCGATATATATTGAGATTTTTATGAGGTTTTCTAATTAAAGCTATGGCTCTGACCCATAAAACAGACTGCCTTTGAGCTATAGCATAGATTATTTTAAATTAAAGAGCACCGATCTTTTGCGGTTTATTTGACTTAAGGAAACCTCAAATCTAAGGAAGTTAAACTGCAAGATTTCTACGTCTGATAACCATGTACGTAAATCGCACTTACAGAATGTTCTTTTGAGCATGATCTGTATGTCACGGCATTGTCTAAGGTCCAATTCCTTGAGTTTCCGGGTGAGTTGGATTTTGTACTTATTTTATTGGTTTTATAGGCGTCTATTGAACTAATCGTTATGAAATTCAGATATGAAAACGATAAAAAGGTCGCTCTTTAAATCTGCCACAAAAAAAAGCGTTGAAGGGAGAAAACCACAGAAATCATTTAAATCAAAAACATCACTGAAGAAGCATTCATTACCGAAAAAAACCATTAAGTTCGGTGAGTCCGAAGCTTTAACAGTCTTCGCATTTGCCCGCGGCAGTGGAAGTATTTCCCTCGACCAAACTGAAAAAAAATGCTTCCTTCGACATTGTTGTCAGTGACAACAACTGTTTCAAATCCTCAAACAAAAGAGCTTCTTTATTTTGGTAGCTTAACACAACTATGAAAATGGTTTTTGAACATATTTTTAGGCCCTGTACCGAAGGTACAAGAGCCTATTGGGTTTGTGCAAATGTATGTAACAGGTAGAAATAATGGTCGGAGACCCCCCAAAGTTACCACCATTATGGTCAGGAATGAAAGAGGAGTCGATATAGCCATGTCCGTCTGTCCGTCCGTCCGTCTGTCCGTCTGTATGAACGAAAGGATCTCGGAAACGGTAATAGATAGAGACTTCGTGTTTTTTGCATTCGACTAGGATTGCTCCGGAATTTCACAAGTTTATTTTGAAATTTTGCCCCTCCCCCCCTTCCCCATAAAATCACCCCTTAGGGTGAAAATTTCTTCGGCACAAAAAAAATTGAGTGTACCAATATAGAGATAACGTCTCTCTAAGCAAAAATCCAAAAAGTTCATCAAAATCGGATAATAAATGGCGATTTTATAAGCAATTGAATTTGAACAACCCCCCTTTTCTTTTCATTCATATTCGCGCAGTGAGAAGTGGTCATGTGTTTGGTCATAAGCTCGGAAAACATTTAATATGTTTGTTAGGCGACCTGAACTGGTACAGGGCCTCTTACAGTCGGTTACGCCCGACTGTATTTCCTTACTTGTTTATTTGTATTGTATATAAATATTTTTCTTTTTTTTCAGGTAAGTTCTTCAATTATTTACGATCTTCTACTACGATTCTACTGAAAGTGTCAGAAAAAAGCATTTTACATCAAACTTTTAAGAGTTTTAAGTTTCTACAAAGGTTTTACAAGGCATCATCAGTACAACTACAGAAAGGTAATAACCATGAATTACTCGAATCATTTCCCGATTAACCCAATAAATTTCAAAATTTTATGAAATTGAAGTTCTTAGATAATATAATTGAAGTTGAGAAATATGTAATAAGCTGAAATGTTCTTCACATAAATCCAAACAAAAAAATTCATATAACGATACAGTGATTATTTGAATTTGTTGAGGTAAAACTTTCCCACATAGGAATCACCATATCATATTTAAGTTAATAGAGACTTGTAACAAAGAACTGTTAGATAAAATGTCAAAAAAGGGAAGGTTGGTTTATATGGGATCTAAACTTAAAAATGGTCCAGACACGCCGACTAAAATACTCTTGAGCTTGTATATAAAGTTTCTTTTTGAAACAGGAGGGACTCGCCCATTGATATATGTATGGAGAAGCCATCATATTAAATTCCAAGTTATTATTGAACGCAATAAAAAAGTTTTTCATAGCAAAATCTATTGTTGGGCGGTGAGTCTGTATGTCCGCTATATCTTAAATCGAGCGTGTCACGGTGACTTAGACTTATATATAGCTTCTGGCGGTAAAAAGGTTTCCATATCAAACCTACCTACTTACCACTTTTGTTGGTTTTTGTATGAAAATCAAATTTTTTTTAGTTTATTTGAATTTGAGACTGATAAGGTGGCATCATATGCTTCCGTATACACCTATCGAGTAAAAGGATGCAATTGTATTGTTTCTAATTTTACCAGCTAAATAATGCCTGAAATTTAATCCGACGCCGCTGCCAGCACATCTTCAGAGCCCAAGCCCGTTGAGGATATACGCATTGAAGATGATGCCAGCGACAGCGATTCGGAGGATACTATTCCCGAGTTGGAAAATGTCACAGCCGGCTCTTCACAGTTGGGTGGTGGCGCAACCGGTCTAAAGAAAGATTATGCTGAAGCAGATTCAGGGCGTCAATTGTGTAACTATTCGCAAATCATAGAATATACTCTTTGTCATTAATAATAATGATGTGAACAAGAACTCTAGATAGGGTAGCCCCTATTTTTTTAAATTATTATTGTTGTTAATTCAAATAGAAGCTACAAAATTTGTATGTTTTGCGTAAATTGTAATAAAATATTCCATTCAAGGATTCAAGTCGTACCACTTTAACTGGGGACCTCACCAATTGATATCGACATGTCTGACTGTCTGGCTATGAACAACAAGAACATGATGAAATGATAAAGCCTTCAAATTTGGATAATTAATGGTTTCTACTTTATCTTTAGATAGGTAGTGTACTCCTGTCTAAGGGGTGGTACCTATCAAAATATCCATTCGTTGAATGAAAAAAAAATTTATTTCTCACATTATTGTAAATTTGGTGTATCTTAAAGTCTATGGAAATATTCCATATAGGTACATATATGTACTAGGGGACCAAAACATGGGGAAGCCCCATACAAACACACCTCGCTTCTTGTTGTTTTGTAAGAAAAATATTTTGTTATGGTTCAGATTAGCTTGAAACTTAAAATTTAGTGCATTTTATATTAATCCCAGCAAAATATTCAACATGGATAGAGATAGGAATCGATACTCCATACAAGTTTAAGGATCAATGGAGGAACATAGTACATATCTCGAAATCGTGCACACTCTACTTCTTCATTCTTTCTTGTTATTAGTGAGTGTGGCCCGCTTCATATTTACTTAATGGTCACTTTATGAATTTGTAGATAATTATTTTTTAAGTTAAGCCGACCATTTAAATCACGGATTAAATGAAGACTTCACAAAATCAATGTAGCGCTTACATATTTGCTGCGTATGAAGAGTATACAAGCACAGTTCTTTCTTTTTTGATCTTGTTATTAAGTTTTGTTCAGAATTTTATTTTAAGTTCTGACGTGGTATAAGAACTAAAGAGTGCACTTAATCATCCATCGTAGCTCGACTGATGTCAATCGCATGCGCAGCCAAACTGAGGGTCCCCCATCTTATAACCTCACCTTAAAAATTGAGACTTTTATTAATGTTTGTTTAGAATAAACCTTATATATTTTGCCGGCTACCAATCAATTAAACTATTTCACTGTTTGACAACTTAATTATGGCATAATTATTTACTATTTTTATATATATTATTGCAGACGTAAATTCTTTAAATACAATAAAATAAAAAATAATAAGTAAAATAATTTAAAATAGTACAAAAATTTTTGTTATATCAAGTACATGTCTTGTTTTTATTTTATATAACACTTAAAAAATTGTTTCAAGCCCACGTTTAAAAAATGATTTCATTGTGCGGCTGTCAAATAACCTCAACACTTGGCCACATTAATGACCACCCACAAGACATCAAGAAGCGCAACTTTGGCTCTAATAACCAGATCAAGTCAAGTTCAGCGCATGCCAATCATGCCACAACTGTTACTCAACTCAATGGAACTGAACTGAAGTCAACTTTAAATTGAATCAAATCAGCTTGCCATGTCTAAAATCGTTTTAAGCTTGCGCACTGATTAATTGCTGGACTAACATTTCTGGTACAAGCTCATTTGTTTGGCATTATAATTGCGTGTAAAACAAAAGCCAGATTGTAGAAATATGAATTGTGGATTTGAACTAAAACAAGAATCGGACATTAATAATAATTTTGCAATAAAGCAACGCCCGAAGATGTTCTTTTTCGCTGTCAACTTTATGAAGTAGTAGCATGTATAACTAATTTTCGCTATGCTGACCTTGATCTTGAGCGTTTTAAACGCATGCGAAATTTTTTATTATTATTATTGATTCATTATATAATTTTTTTTAAATTGATTGCTTGTCAATTTACCCGCAGACCTTAGCCATGAATCGTTGGTGCAATACCATTTCTTGAGTCATTAAACATCTCATCTCAGATCAGATCAGCCCAGCTCAGCTCAGCTCAGCTCAGATCTAATTCGAGTATAAATGATTCCATTGTGCGAAGGTGTGAATCGCTTCTGACATTTTTGGCATGTGAAAGTGTAAAATAGGAAATTGATTTATTGTCGCAGTTATTGGTCAGCGTTTGTTTCATTTGGTTAGACAGGGTTGGTAACAAAAGTAATAAGATTCGGAATAAAAAATATATGGCATAAAATGTTTATGAGCTTTTGTGAATTAAGATAGAATTGGTTCAGTAAAGTTAATACTATTTTATATGCGTATATAACCATGGTCAATACTAAAACATATATCCCGGGATTATATATATGTTCTAGGTATTATCCGAAGCACTGATTACAAACAAAATAATTGTTTTTTCTTATAATATTTTCATTTACATAATTATGAAACGATATGAAATGTTCTTCAGCGTTAGGTAGATCTCTTTGCAAGCTCCAACAACAGTCAACCCTCATATGGACATACCACTTTTTCTGATAATGCTCTTCCATAAGAAAAAGAAGAAGTAGTGTATTTTAATGTTCAAGTTGCAGCCAAGGTCTATTGAGTTAGATAACATATATTCAACCAATTTAAAGTAGTCTTCTGACTTCCTCTCTCCAAGAAAACTTTTATTTAAAACAAAAAACAAACGAATTTCAAGCTTCAATCTCAACTCTGTTCATAGACTTTTTTGGAATCTTATCTGAGGTTCATCAAAAATACCAGCTTTAAGTTTTTCTGTACCTAAACCTGGAAACTTTGGCGAAAGAAATTGTAAACAATAAGGGGGTTTACCAACCAAGGGGGCCTATCAACTGTTTCATAAATCACATCGTGATCTCTGTTGTATTACGCCAATGGTCAGTTCTTCACTCACTGACCAGACTTTTTGAGATCTATGACGTTGTTCATAACCACTACACCTTATACACATAGAACATGGGTATAATCTGTATCCAAACGATTGGTATAGAACACGCTTTTCTTGTTACGATGCCGATAAAATGTAATCTTAGTTGAGGTCCAAGTAGTTGTTACCCTTTTATACGAGATGCAAATATTTCTGAAGGTTCCTTTAATAAATGTAAGTCTCTTATCCAATCGTTTAAATCTTCTTGATTAAACTGTTGAGATTAATCAAGAAGGCTCTACGTTACAATGTTGTGTTGGTATAGATCGTGTTTCATAATAATAATTTGAGGCTATGGTCTCTCATTTCGATTGCCAGATTTAATTCCGCTAATGTTTAGGATACAAAAATTACAGTCGTCATAATGATTTTTAGGTTGCCACCAGATCAACGCAATTTTATACTTTCTTAGGAGGCATCAAACGTTCTTCGGTCTTGATGGTATTTAGTAATGCGCTCCAGTTGCAGTGGTCTTGTGCGTGTTGGCGTCAATTGTTTTGAATGTCAAGTACGCACAGATCTCTCCATACCTGAATAGTTCAAAGCGTGCCCGGTCATCGTCTATTACGTCGTCCATCAATCAAATATGGGCCCCCATGTAAACAATGCGTGCTAAAGCTCTTTCATCCATTCGAATGAGGTGACCAGCCCAGTGCAACCTCATCGAATATCTTGTAGAGCTCGCGGTTCATACGAGAGTGCGGAGTGCGAGAAGACACCAAGTACTTTGCTTTGCCCTCATTCACCGCTAGACCTATAAACCGAGACTGTTTTTCAATCTCTGAGAACGCCTTGCTGTCTCGCCGTGCCTGCGTACCAATTATATCGATGTCATCGGCGTAAGCGAGCAGCATCACTTCCTTTTGGAAGATCGAGCCCGACAAACTCTGTATGTACGGGCACTGGCGTAGGATGTATTCCAGAAGACTTTTTCCGCGGTTGTTGGCCCAATTAGAGGGGGTCTCCTTTCATAAAGCATAGGACAGAGAACACTGAGATTGCAGTCATTGGGTATGCGTTCACCGGATCATATTTTGCATAAAAGTTGGTGCATACTCCTAACCAACTCTTCGCCGCCGGTCTTAAGTAACTCAGCTGGCAAAGCATCAGAGCCAGCCGCTTTGTTATTTTTCAGCTTTTAATTAACTGAATTGACCTCGTTATAATCGGGTGGCTCTACAATAGTGCCATCATTAACTGGTGGTGCCGGTGTCATTTCTCTATCGGCGGTATTGTGCGCTTCATCGCCTGCGAGTATGTTGGAAAAATAAATTCTACACAATCTCAGTGCATCTTTAATTAGATTTCCATTTTAATCCTTACAGAAAGTTATTCCGTGTTTAAAACCATCTTGATCTTTTGATAAAATTTTTGAGCTTAATTTCTATCACATTGCATCTCAACATCCTTAAACTTCCGCCTCCGTTTCTTTCGATATCGCTCTTTAACAACTTGCGTTGCTCCCGACTGCAAAGTTCGCTGATAGGAAGCGTGCTGCTCCGCAGTAGTATTGCGACACTCCTCGTCGTACCAAGAATTCTTCACAGGTTTTGTATAACCAATGACATCCTTGGCAGCCCTATCCGGTAGTGTTGATGAAGGCTAAATTTTGCGACGGTTGGGCCAAAGATTCTTTCCTTCCCAACCAAAGATTGCTCACTAGACCTAGTGCAGATACTTTTCGATTATTTTACTCAAATATTGGGTAGTTAGTTATGGATTGTAGCTTTCTAATCTTTATAGCTATCGAGAGCTTTGTTTTTGCCTGTTTTTAAGTGGATGTACTTGTAATTGCACCAATAATATTTTGTAGTGCAAAGTTTGGCTTTAATAAAAAGAGCTCTCGAGATCTTCCCAAGATTTTCCAGGCGTCTTTCATAATGATTTCCTTTGATCAGAAGGCAAGGAGAAAGAGATCTAGATTATGTCAAAGACCTTCTTACCAGTTTTTTTTTTTATAAATTCGAGTTTCTCATCGCTATTGCAAATAAAATGGTTTGAGGGAGTTAGTCATAACGTAACACAACTCACTCGAAAAGGTTAAAACAAATTATTTTATTGAATGCATTTTCTTTATTTAGATGTTTGGATCTCTCACCACAAAGATTGCAAAATCCAACATTCATTAATAAGCAGTCACTATTTTTTCACATTTTATGGAACTACTTTGGCTTAAATTAACAAAATCGAAACCGCTTGGTCGTATATTTATTTGGGCAGAAGCTGTGCACGAACTTTTTGAAACCAACCCTGTACATTTTTATTTTATATGTTTTATTAGTTATTTCTTTATTTGGCACTTAAAACAACGAAACAAATAATAAAAAACATCTTCTCGCTTCTCGATAAATATTAATTCAATAAAATCTTTTGCAGTTTATAAATTCTAAATTCTAAGCAAACGGCTTTCGTTTTTCGTTTGCTTCATGTTTTTTGTTTCGTTTATAGATGGACGGACCTCTGTTTATATTTCTTAATGAATATTTATAGTAGTTTCTTATTTAATTAATTGGTTTAAATATTTTATGGTGCCATACTAGTCACATAATCAGTTCTGCTAAACTAGTCTTATGGCTTGTTGGAAAAATAAAACGCATAAATGCTTGGATGCTACATCAAAATCAAGTATCTTGCAGCACGTGTTGACTAATAGTAGTTAGTAGTAGTAGCTGGATATCTGAAATGAAGTCATGTTTCCTTATTAATAGCTATACTTTAGCATAAGTAAATAAATTTAAATCATCTCATGTGCAGCAGATGAGCTTAATTTTGTAGGAATGTTGTACTGTCAACTAATGTAGATGGTACACCGGTCTAAATTATACATCTCATTTAGGAATAGATAAAAATAAATTACCGTGACATTATTATCGAGTAGCGTTATGCTTCCTAAGTGGTTTCGACTGATGCTACGATGTTGAGATGTGTTAGCTTCATTAAAAATAAAGTGCATCTGTCTTGATCACTAAAAACGTTTCGATCTATTATTTAGGATATCATTTCTAACATTTGTGTTTATTTTTGGCCTATCAAGTATTTTACTTAGTTTATTTTTTGAGAGATCTGATAAAGGTTTTGAATAAAGCGATTTAATGGCTCTTGTCCATCTGTAACTTATGACTTAAGAAATTTGACTCTTCCCTTGATAACTATGCTTATGTATTTGGATCCACAATAAGATCCATCAAACTATTTCTCCACAGCTAAATGCTGATCTTTTTTGACAGCAGTCAACACTAATATTCCCAGAATTGCGTCTATTTCATTTTTAGAAGTTTTCGGTCTTCGTCTTATGGATGGACGGATATTTGCCCTCTGTACAATTTCAATAATGATATCTTCTGTTATAAATGTTTTGAAACATTAGAGTAGATCAGTTATGCCGACGTGTTGGTCCTCCACTTTTATGTGTAGTATGAGTAGCTCATAATGATGTATCGTGCCTTTGACTGAAGATCATTTATGATAGTTTTTCCCAAGAAGTATAACTTTATCGAACATTATAATGATGGACTTCGGAATGTCTTTTTCATCAACATCAGTTCCGACGTCTGATGAGCTAGTATTTAGAATGGATTCACCTTGCTTGTCTTTCTGCTAGTCGATAGTAAAATTCTGTGGAAATTTATTAACAGTCAGTCTACTTTTTCCAAATGATATAATGATATAGCCTATGATGTTCCCCTGATTAATATGATCACACTGAAACGTTCGACTGACAAAGATAGGTACATACAAATACAAAACTGTTACGCACCTCTCAAATTCAAAAAAAAAATAACCAATAACATATACAGAGAAAGAAATATTATTAACTCTATTAAACTAGCCTTCTGCTTCCGCCTCACATTCATTTGTTGGTTTGTTGTGTTATGCTAAAAATAGGTGTGCTATGATAATATTCATGTAAAAGCGTTGAATAGAACTCATTTAATCTTTTTAATAAGCATTTAATTGCTGATGGGGCCTTCGACTCGCGGCTTAATATTATTTAAGTTAATTATTAATAAAGCAGAGCAAAATCTTAATTTGTATATATTGGAAATGTTTAATGGTGAGGAAGTTCTTAGAAGTAGGGATGGGGCTAAGGAACCTAAAATTAAGACCCTTAAGCGCTCCATATGTTTGTAAGAGTCCAAAAGGTGATTTGCGGTGAGATCAGCCTCTCAAAGAGGCCATACAGGGCGAACTTATTCTTTGCGGAGGTGTTGGTGTGCAAATTGAGTGAGTCCGATAAGCAGACAAATAAAAACTCCGCATGCCCTTCTGGTTAAGTTGGTAAGTAGGCCGATTTTGCAGCAAGTTGGGTGATTGTAGAGTACCGGTGTAGAAACTGTCCCCATTTCGTCAACTTATTCGTATGAAGATGACGAGTAACCAGATTTTTTTAATCTTTGTGACTGGTATGATGACGCAAAGGCTTCGACGGTGAAACCCGAATTATTTGATGGGAGATTGTTATGATTGTTCCCAAATCCGTGTAGAGCCAATATACATCCCCGAGCTTCCTCTTCAGAACTAGGATTCGCGTCAGTTATTCGGAGCTAGTTGTAACGTTTTTCGCTGCTACATTCAGACTAGTATTGATGTTTCGTTGATGTCGTGCCCAATCTGGCGAGGGCTTTATAAAGTAGGAACGTTTTAGTGGTCGCAAATCTAGATCTGTACTGTACCTGACGCATCGTCTGATAGTAGAAACACATTTATAATGCCGCTTTTGTTTAAAGGTGTCAACAAAAAACTTCGCTAGCAGTCCGTTGCAAGTCGTGTAGATCTTTGGAATTAGCTGCATTGTTGTTTCCTCAATGCTGGGTAGCCCGCCCTCCGCTAAGATACTGGCAGTGGACGAAGTGGGAAAAGCGTTCATTGATTGGCGAACAGTTACGTGATAAGGAAGACATATTTTCCTTATATAGGACTTAGCACACCAACCAAAGATAGGGAGACCATAGACGATTTTGGTGAGCATAAGGGCGCGGGTGATGTTGACGAGGAGGTTTATATGGACATTGGAGTATTTGGAACTTAAAAATTTGATAATGTTAAATCTTGATTCTAATTTCTTTCTCAAATTAAAGTCGAAAGTTATCCCAAGGTATTTTTAAGTGTTCGACCACTTTAATGCATTTGTTGTTGAAGTAAATATCAGGAAATATAAATCTGTATTTCTTGGCCTGCTCCGGAGTAGGCTCCCCACGATTCTAAATCGATTAAAATATTGTAAAATACATTCTTAACGGTTTCAATGTTTTTAGTTTTAGTGAAGATGATGGAATTATCCGGGCGTTATCCGGAAACATTGATATTTTTGTAACTGGAGAAAATAGAGTTTTTTTGCTTAAACACCATAGTAAATAGAACCACTGATTAGGCCCTGTACCGAAGGTACAAGTGCCTATTGGTTTTGTGCAAATGTATGTAACAGGTAGAAATAATGGTCGGAGACACCCCAAAGTTAACCCCATTATGGTCGAGGGTGATAGAGGAGTCGATATAGCCATGTCCGTCTGTATGAACGAAAGGATCTCGGAAACGGTAATAGATAGAGACTTCGTTTTTTTTGCATTCGAGTAGTACTTCTCCGGAATTTCACAAGTTTATTTTAAAATTTTGCCCCAACAATAACCTACCAGAGGTTGAACTATTTGCATCACATGTGATCCTACGATTCATAGGATTAATTAGTGCTATAAACTTTACGAGTTATTTGTGCGTATTAGTTACATAATTTGGTTTTATTATTGGAAGTAATTTAGCCTAGGATAGATGGGCTAAATTACGAAACACGTTTTACATGTTCAATACTTGTTTTCTTTAGTAATACATTCATATGTCTGAAAATCCTCATCCCATTATTTGTTTATGTATTATATGGCATGAGCTGTGTTAGTTACACACAGTACTCTTAGAACCGGACTTTACTAGACAAATACAACAAAATAATAACTTATGGTTCAGGGCAGGTACACCTAATTTTATTTTTTTCCTTTTTTGTGTCGATTATTTGCTGTGATATGACGAATTGAGTTTTTTTCTTACCTGATGACGTGAATCCTTACATTTTTTTTCTAAATGATATATCGCCAGATAGCGATCGATCAAATAGTGACTGAGAAATATTGAACTGAATTTTACTATTGCATGGGGGACTTGATACGACCACTTTTTTCAGTAATTCCAAAGGTTACTGCGTACATATAACCAAATCTATTGACTATTCCCGTATATTTTAGGTATAGATCATGAGTTGATGGACTGTTAGACAGATAACCAGCGAATGACCAAAATAAACGGAAGCTGGCTACTCCATGATAATACATTCAATTGCATACTTTCAGGCAGATATCTGTATTCGTTTTATAATGTTCAGATTATTGTTGCATACTTTTCGGCTCTAGTTGAGCAGCAAATTTTATTCAAACCTATACAATTTGGTGTAAATTTTGCTAGTTCTCGGCATTTGGATGATTTTGTTCTCAAAGAAATGCAAAATAAGTGAAGCTTTCTCAAAAATTTCCCAAATTAGCATAAATTTAAGACAAACATTTTCCAAAATCTAAAAATAGTTTATGCTTGCTCCCGCAATTCTGCATTTCTTCTTCAAATTGTGTTTAGGTGATGTAAAACTTCATAGAATCTAAGCTTCGTTTTTATGTTATTCTTGTTGTAGATCGGGGCCAACAATTTAGACTTTTCATCCAATTTCAACGAACGACTTTAGATTGATCTCGAAGAAGAGTACTTTAATCTGCGTTGCCAATGGCTATCTATAAAGTTTTACTATCTAAGTTTCAAATGCAAACAAAATGTTACTATCTTCGATCCCTGCTTAATAGTTTTCGACAATGCAACAATGCTATAAGGTCGTTAAATATATTTTTAATTGCATGCTAAACTGATTTAAACACAAAGTTCAGATGTCATCTGTGCAATCAAAGTTTTCGAGTATGTAACTTGAGAGTTGCTACATATATTTCTAGCCTAACCGAAAATTATGAGAAAAAATCGCTTTATTGTTTTTCAAAATATTCACCATTAAGAACGATACACTTTTGCATTCGCCCTAACCACGTTGTGAAGTATTATTGCCACTCCAAAAGAGATATTTCCAAAATATGCGTTTAAAAGGCATCAACAGCTTCTTCGGGAGTTGAAAAAGTAGTTTATATTTGATGTAAAGGAACAGGAAGAAGTTATTTGGTGCCAAGTCACGGCTGTACACCAGACGACCCATCAATTCGATGTTTTGAGCGTCCAAAAACTCATTTGTTACAGCCGAAGTGTCAGAGCGCTAATTTACGTGATAAAGTATGATTCGTCTTTGTCGGTTGGTTTTCCTCAGTTCAAACAATTGGTTGTATACCATTAAGAATTGACCGTCCTTCTTTCCACAAGCGGCACGGTCGCAACATGTCCGGATTTCGAGAAGAAACATGCGATCATTTGCTTCATTGTGCTGCGCAGGCGAATTACTTCTGTTGGATTTTGCTCGTCTTGAAAGACCACGGTTCGTCACCTGTCGTGATTGCCTGAATTTCTTCAGCATGTGCTTGCACCAATTGTCAAATTATGCGGTGTCCAACGTGAACCAACCTTTCTGACCACCAAACGCTCATGTAATATTTTATGTATGGTAGTCATACTAATGCCCAGGGATGCCTCAATCTCACGGTATGTCACATGACGATCCTGCTTTATCAGTTCACACATAGAATCGTTGTTTTCTGGTACAACGGCCGATTTTGGACGACCTTCACGAAATTCGAAGCTGAACAAACTGCGTCTACGATTGAATTCGTTGTAGCAGTTTTTGACAGTGGCTAAGGATGGAACTTCATCACCAAAGGTTCATTTAAGTTGATTGGTGCACTCTTGTCTTGATAATCCACGTCGCAAATCATAATTAAACATCACACGAAAATGTTTACGGCTTAATTCCATTTTTTGGCCAAGATGAATTTTTCAGGTGGCTGTAAAGAAACCATATTACGCTCTTACATTAAAGATTGCATCTGGCAACATGTTTTGTTGGTCAGTTTAGAAATATATGTAGCAACCCTCAATCATTAAGCAATCAGATTTTCTTTTTATGTTGCTAAGTTTATCAATTGCTCAAATTTTAATACTAGATGATGAAAGACCTGCTCTGATTACATTGTATGTACAAAATGACCAATGCTTTCCGCTTGAGAACAGCTGTCGAAAAAAACCCTTGCCGTCTGTTAGCATGTGACCCACGCCGAGACTAGTGTTGGGTGTAGTTTATAATCACTTTCACCACTCAGATGCTTAATGGCATAATATAAACTTCTCATATTCAGCTGCTGCGCTTCTGTCTCTAATTTAATTCGAAGAATCTTCGTTAATTCTTGCTTAACTTTCCTTTGATGGTGTGGTGCTAGGTATTAAAATAAAAAAAGTGAAGCTTTCTTCAAAATTACCCAAATTGGTAAAAATTCCAAACTATTTTTTAGAAAATTTGAAAAGAGTTTAAGCTTTCTAACGAAGCTTTGCATTTTTTCCTTAAATGGTGTTCTGGTGATGTAAACCTTATTGGAATTTACGATCAGTTTTGTTTGTCACCCACAAGTCTAATTTTTCATCTATTTTCAAAGGTAAATCAATAAACTCCAATTCATATACAATACAGTGGTCAGGCAGTCTAAAGGATATTTAATCGCCTTTCAACTTGAAATCTATTGAATATGACTAATTTGACTCAAGATTGATTCAGTGCTGTTAAGTGGACTTAAATTAATACGCTATAATGATTCATACATATTAAATAAATAATATTATTCATAAAGCATTTAATAACTAAAACGGAAATCCCTTTGGCGGAATACTCTAAATGATATATGTAAATCGTCTAGCCTACTTCGTATTAAAATTTTGTCAAATAAAAATCAAATTTGTCATTGAAACAATATAATTCCATCAATCAATCACGGCAAACGGCAATATGTCATAACGCAGAAGCCAAAACCGTGATGATGATGATGATGATCATCATCATCATCGGCTCATACAAATGTCCATAAATACAATAGAAAAAATTCGTTGTCGGACTTTTGTACCAAATTGCAAATAAAATTCGCAATAAAAATATAATAAAAAACTAAGCTGGGCTGACTACAAAAATGCTTGTTTACAGATTTGTCACTAAATTTGTTTAATGTTCTATAATCGCTTAGAAGAACAAAAATAATAATAAATAAATAAATAAATATGGTAGTTGGTTAGTCACAATATTGTATACAAATTGTATAAAAGAGAAACCGGTTCGTTTAATGTTTACTTTGAAAGTCGATTTATTTCATTTTAACGACTATTGTCGATTAATTGCCCAAAAACTACAAATAACTAGAAGGCTTATATGAATACTAACAACAACGTTCATAGAATAGAATGGCTGCGGATCTTGAAAAACATAACAGAAGAAGAAGATGATTTTAGTTATTTCCCCTGTTAAGAAGAACCCACAAAAAAAAAAACAAATAATTTACTTTTACTAATTCGAATTTAGAATGGATTATTTATTATTTGCAAATGGATCAATATTTAAATACACTCAAAATA
Source organism: Leucophenga maculata (assembly GCA_035044805.1). Classification (NCBI taxonomy): domain Eukaryota; kingdom Metazoa; phylum Arthropoda; class Insecta; order Diptera; family Drosophilidae; genus Leucophenga; species Leucophenga maculata. The sequence goes on along the minus strand of JAWNNP010000651.1, from coordinate 1,013,890 downwards.
AAAATCGTATTAAATCTACGCATTTTTGTTGATTAATATTTTTATATATTTTTTTTCATATTGCATCCATTTTTACTCTTTATCCATCAGCATCAAATAGTTTTAGAAAAATCATCTCACTATTCAGTTTTAAATTAACTCAATTAGCAGATTTATTTAAAATATCTTAGCCAGTAATGTGACGTTAACAGTTTTATGAGATGAGCAAGTTTTCTAGTTTTACCCATGTCTCCCGGTTTCCAATTTAAAATAGTGAATGGAATCATTTCTATCCAGGTAACAAAATCGAAAAAAAAAAAAAAGCCACAATGACGCATGTCGGCCCTATCGACAATTATGATCCAGTTTATAATTTTGCAATATGAAATTGTCTCAAAGCCAACAAAAGCAAAAAGGAATGGCGAATATCCTTACTTCGAATCGGGAATTGCTTCACAAATCTTATTGGGTGTATTTGTTGGGTGTAAGTTTTCCAAATATCTTTTAAAATTGTTTTGATTATTTGTTAAGTAAAATGTTTAAATCGAGTTTAAAAGCGATTGCATTGGATCGTAAATTAAATTTTTTTGTTTAACCCAAAATCGTAATAAATACTGTTTTATTATTCGTAAAGATAACGGTACTTGCCAAGCCTTACGGATTGGCTTTACAAAAATGAAGATGAGTTTAATGAAATTTTTTGGGGTTAAGTTCTGTAGAGCTCATTGTACCCCTATCGGGTCCAATTGACAATTGAATAAACCAGAAACCCACTCAGGTCATTGCTGCCTCTGATTTTGACCAAACTTTATACAAATAATTCTTCTTTTCATCTTCAATTTCGTCTCTGTACCTCAAATTGGTGTACAGATATGATTATTTTTTTATCGCTTATATGAAGGGGAGGGATCAAAATTAATTGGATTATTTCTCCTGATCCCATTACAATCAGTCGGGCATAACCGACTGTAAAAGGCCCTGTACCAATTCAGGTCGCCTAACAAACACATTAAATGTTTCCCGAGCTTATGACCAAACACATGACCACTTCTCACTGCGCGAATATTTATGAAAAGAAAATGGTGGTCTTTCAAATTAAATTGCTTATAAAATCGTCATTTATTATCCGATTTTGATGAACTTTTTGGATTTTGGCTAAGAGGAATATTATCTCTATACTAGCATACTCAACTTTTTTTGTGCCGAAGAAATTTTTTGCCTTGGCGGTGATTTTATGAGGAAGGGGGGAGGGGCAAAATTTTAAAATAAACTTGTAAAATTCCGGAGCAGTCCTAGTCGAATGCAAAAAACACGATGTCTCTATCTATTACCGTTTCCAAAATCCTTTCGTTCATACAGACGGACGGACAGACGGACATGCCTATATCGACTCCTCTATCACTCCTGACCATAATGGGGGTGACTTTGGGGGGTCTCCGACCATTATTTTTATCTGTTACATACATTTGCAGAAAACCAATAGGCTCTTATACCTTCGATACAGGGCCTAAAAATAATTTTGTTTATCGTTTATATGGGGGCAGTGTATCGTTTCCTCCAATTTTTTTGGCAAAAAGTGGTCTAAGTTTTTTTCTAACATCGGTTAGCTGTGAAAGAGTATCATTAATCAATCCATTAATACATACCTATAAACTTTATATTAGTAGAAAGAAGGTTTTATAAATATTTACTAGCCGTCCCGGCGTGCGTTGCTGTGTCCATTTTAGGCTTCCTTTTCTATAAGCAAACATCGATAATTTTCCCCGATATGTGATTTTTTTTTTTTCAAAACTTCAATTTTTTATAAACAATTTACAGTTGCTAACTTGTTTATTCGTGCCTCTGACTGGCCCTAATACCACGTTAAGGTTTATCCCATACATTTACAACGATTGTCCTTGCGATTTATTAATCGTCAATGCAAATGTAAGGCCAGCCGAAATTGATTGGCCAAGTCGGTTGAAGTCTGTGTTGGAATCACAAAAATCTCGCCTTTGAACTTCCTATGATTATCTTAGCTTCAATCACGTTATGCAACAGTCCAATGAGGCTCTCATATTCGATGTATCTACTCAAATTATCGAAGTATCTCCACAAATTCGATCTTGAAATGACTCGCAGCTTTTGGAGAAAATCGTTGGCAACCTCAATTAAGAACCTAAATTAAGAACTAAAAGTCTATAATAGATTTGGATATTTACTTTCTCTTATCCATTCTTCAGATCACTTGTATTTAATAAATGAGTGGTTAACCTCCTCTCTAAGAGGTGGAGGGTGTTTGGATGTTGGGAAACCAATATTCTTCTTCGCCATCAGTATCAGCTGCCGGGTTCTAATCATTATTATTATGATGACTTGACCTTAAGTCATGAAATTATGAATTCATTTGTGAGGTCGACAACTCCAAAAGGCTTCTTCCTATTCTTTTTCATTTTCTCTTTTAATTACCGACTTGATAAAAATGGTTGGGAAGAGTTCATAGCTCTATTTAAAACATCAGAACCGTCGGTGCTCGAAAATCTTGTGGACGGTTGTAGGCATTAGAGACAACATGAATATGCCTGCATATATAACGGTGTATTCAGACGATTTTACTATCCACAGGAAATGAAAATGATTTAAAATTAATTCATCTATTGTAGTAATTGATGCAAAGTCCTAAGTATTTGTGAAGCCATTAATTATTATTTCTGTAATTTGTAAAAGCTTCTTTCAAAGGTATTAGTGACAAAAATTTATTGGTCTGATGAGTCAGACTCATCTGTCTTAAATATCTGCTTGTAAAGACTTTGATCTGTTGAGCCATTCATTAAAAAACTTCTTTCCTTTCTTCCGTTTGATTGTATAGTTTAACAGACTCTGTAGAGAAACCCTTAGTCCTAACCCTGCCTCTGTATAGCTCACATTTATGCTCTAATCTTGAGAGGGCTATGATCTTGTGGTATTAATTTTTTAAAATATAATTTTTTCAAAGCCGCTCTTATTATTAATCGAATTAAGATATTTACTGTTAATAAATAAGGTCACTTTTCGGATCATCTACTATGTATCACCTTATTGTTGCATCGACAAATCTCATCTATGAAATTTCTCTCTGTGTATATCTCTGCTTATTTTTATATAGCATCCATGTTTAAATCGAACACACGCTGTAACCCTGAAAATGGAGCAAACCTTACAACGCTTATCTAAGCTATTTAAAAATAGAAGAATAAGGCCAAATCATTAAATTAAACAGTTCTAATATTGATTTGTAGTATATGGTTGCAGCAGAAAGCTTCCGTATGCAAATTTCCTGAGGCACAAAACAGCAAAACGCTTTTAATTCTTTTTTAAATGAGTTTTGTACGAGGGTAACCCTAAAAGTTTTTTTTTATTATTTGAGAAAGCAACATACCTCTGTAGAAAAATTGTACGAATACCATTTTTTTTTTCCTTTCAACTCAGTTGCTTCTCAAAATATGAGTTTTCTCAGTGATAACCTTCTTTGATCTCCATTCGACCCAAAAATATCTTACTGCTCATCCAAAACTTCGGGTTTGGAACCAAGTCACAAGCAGTTTGGTTGTTTCCGTTTCAAATCAATATCCAATCTGTCCAAACGGTCTGAGAAGTAGACGTCGGTGATCATTGTTGACTAACAGACCCTCCTTGACCTTCTTTGGTGCACGTTTACCCGAACAAATAGTAGGTTTCTTGAATATTTCTTGGACACTGGTGATTGATGGATCCATATTTCGTCTATGGTAACAAAACGGCTCACAAACTCGCTTGGATTGCGGTTGAACATCGCTCAAAACTCCTTTGAAGTGGTTGTGCTTATGGTCAAATGTGTGCAATCACTGCACGCATCATGTGGATAGCTTTTTCATACCCAATTATTCATTTAAAACTTGATGAACACGCTCAGTTGAGATACCTACAGCCTCAGTCAAGTCACGCACTTTCATTCTCCGTTATAATTCCATAGATTTTATGGAAGATTTCTGGCGTGATCACCTTTTTTAGGAAAACCTTAATGTTCGGCGTCACGGCGTCACCTCAAATTCAAATCTGAACATAAATTTAATTAGTCAATTAGCTGTCTAATATAAAAAAAAAAAAAGTTAATATTTTTTGGAGCCCATTTTTCACCATTCTCCCATAAATATCGATATTATTCTTAAGCTTCTCTAATATTGTTGGCTTATTGACCATGTAAGCAAACGTCTTAGTCTAACCCCATAAAAATAAATCGATTGAATTGCATGAGCGAGTTGGGAAGTCGAAGGTTATCGAATATTCCCTTCAATAGATCAATTGTTTGACTTGTTGTGTGGCAGATTGCTCTAATTTAGTCAAAAAAATCTTTCACTATGGCACAAAAGCGAACTCCATATACCGTTAAATGATAGTCATTTGCATCGCTGAAAAAATATTGTCCGATTATACCCTCATCGTGAAAATGCAATGGGATTTTTTAAAGCATATATGGGTCAAAAAATGACATTCATCTTTGAAAATGATTCATCAATGAAATTCGGGATTTTCTTTAGTTTTTTTAAACCCCATTTGAAGAAGTTTTCACGCTTCAAATGATCAAGAGCCGTCAGCTATGCAAGCCAAGATCTTCATGAAAATTCTTCACAATGTGGTTTTAGTGTTTTCCAAATCCTGTGAACGGCGTGAAATCGGCATATTTAGCACATTTTGAAAAGAAGATTTTACGACTGAAATATTTTTCGTATTTCGAATGGTGCTTCGTCTGATTGGTACAGGAACATTCAATACTGAATATATATACTCGAATTTGAACTCTAAATTGGACGATTTTTTGACCGAAAATTGGAGTAAGAGCTCTTAAATCAAGGTTAAAAAAATCCCAGAAAGGGAAACTGATTTGAATGGGGCTACCATACAAAGCCTCAGAAAGGAAGGGCAAGTTTTAATGGGTACTATTTCTTAAAGAGGGTTTTGCACATTTGTTGAAGAGAATAGGAGCGACTAAATATCCAAATGATTGTCAGACGTATCTGTTTTTATATCGATTTGACTTTTTGTATGGGGGTACTTCTTCTAAGAAATCAAGCAGACTAGAAATATAAGTCTCTAAATATTCAACCTTGAGTGCTCTATCTCTTATAGTCTCCAAGATCTCGTTGTTCAATTGGACTGCCACACAGACTAACAGACATGGTTATATAGACTCAACTTATGATGCTGGTCTCCCTCGCTTTCAAACACTTGTGACACATTTCCGCAAATTTTAAGAGATGTGAAACTTTTTCGAGTGTGATATATTTGATCCATATTTATATATGATTGAATCGTCTGGGAATTATTATTTTTGCTCTTCTGTGAAAAAATATTCAAGCATAAAAAAATCGTCGAAAAACTTATACCATCTCCGTTCGAAACTTTTAGTATCACACTCGTTGAAGCAACCAATGCGCATGATTTATGGTGTAGAGGAAGCACGAAACCTGCTTTGTGTAGCGCACAGAAGTGATTTTTACACTAAACTAATAGAGATTAGCGCCAAAGCATAAACATTTCCAGCGTTTTACATAAAAAAAAACTATTCAATATTTATTTTTTTTTATTTAAATAATTTTTAATTATTTTTATTTTTTTTTATATATTTCACGTTCTATTACAAAAACAAAACATTTGTAGTTTATTTAATAAAATAAATTGCTAAAGTAAAAAAAGTCGTAAAAGTATTTCAGTTAACATTTAGAACATCATTTGTTTCTTTGTACTTCGCTGTTTGACGCTGCGTCCTTTGTCGCTCCTCGTTTAGATCCTTGCGTAGACCATTTAAAAAGGACACAGGATACGCTTGACATACTAGTTCATTATAAGAGGCGATTCTTTTTCCTGCATGCTTTAACTTGTGTTGCGCATGATTAAGTCTAAATTCGTTAATACATTTCGATTCCAATATGAAGAGTTTTGGGATTTTGGTTATGCATTAGTGGAGTGGAGTGGAGTATAGATTGTTGTTAGGAGAGTAGAGCGGAGTGTAGTGAAGGGAAATAGGATGAGTCAGTAAATAAATTTAGGACAAGGAATATGAATTATGTACACCACTTCGCGCCTTAGAAGCGATGGGTACGGTAGATGCGTCTTACATAGACTGGACGTCTGTACTGGTAGCCGCTCTGGGTGTTGTAGGAGTGTCCGCCAACGGCCGATTGCACATGAGGTGGCAGATACTGTGCACGCTGAACGGGCGCAGCATGGTAGACCGGCGCTGGTGCAGCATGGTAGACAGGTGCTGGAGCACGGTATTGAACTGGAGCTGGCGCAGCATGATAGACAGGTGCAGAAATTGGGCGTGGTGCAGGTGCAGCAAAGCGATGTACTGGCGCTGGTGCTGGAGCAGGTGCAGCAGGACGTGAAGGTTCTGGCAAATCAATATCAATATATTCGGGTTCAGGTGTGGCAATATCCTGAGGATTTGGGCCCTGTGTTGCCGAATCCGGCAGTTGAGCGGCAGCGGCGCAGCCGATGATAGCAAGCACAATTAGGAATTTCTGCGAAGAGCGAAAGAGAAACAAAGTTGAAGAATTTATTTATTTTTGGTTTGACAAGTTGAAGTAGTTAAGGTGAAGAAGTATTTCTAATTTGTAGAAATATTTTATTTCTTTAAAGTTTTTTTTTGCCTGCTGCACACTTTGGCACTTGAAACTGTCTTAAATTGAACACTTATTGATTTATTTTATTTATTAAATTTTTATTAAATTGCGCACACACTGTTGCGTAAATTTATTTTTATTTAATTAAACTAAACACATTCACTTTAAGTCCTTGCAACAAAAATCCTTTGTAGATTGATTCATTAATTTTCTTATTTATTTATTTTTTATTTTTCTTCAACACATAACACATAATTTAACACAGGATCACATACCATTTTATTGTATTATCTTTTTTTTAGTTTGTTTTCGATAGTCGCACAAGCGTGTCAAGCACTCAAGAAGTTCAAAGCACAAATGATGATGAGCTGCAAAGATACTCTGAAATTTATAGTATATCTGGTCTAAAAATTTTGCCATCTACCATGACAACTTAAGATACAATGCGACAAGAGTAGCAGTTTAAGTTTCTCAGCTTCTCAGCTTCTGCTCAGACTCGACAACTAGATACGTCGAAAGACCGTGCTTGACCAAATGATTCGACCGTCAAAAGAAAAAACAAACACATTCAAATCGAAATTTAAATTAGAAACGGCTAACAACAATCAAATACAATAGTTAGCAGCCCAAAAAAGAGCGAAAGAAACCGCAAATATTTAGAAGTCAACGTTGACCGGCAGCAGTAGTAGTAGCAGCGAGATACGATCGCTGCGTCTAGTATCTGCTAGATACGAGTCTGCTATGTATCTTCAGCACAATCACTTTTGTGTCGTCATGTCACATCACCTGGGGTGACGCATAGTGTTCAACTAAACTCGATTTTTGATTTTAGTTTGATCTATGCTCTAAAAGCTATTCAACTTCATTCAAAAGATTTGAAGCGTTTTATGGCAGCAGCGCAGACAGCTATTGCTCCTCATTTGTATTTCTGTCGAATTGGCGCTGGCGCGTGGCTCTTTTTATTTTTTGCGCACTTATTACTAGAAATAATACTTATTTTGCGATTTTTTTTTTATATCTTTTTCTTAATAATTTGCATAAATTGTTGTTCAGAATATAAAATTTTTTACTTTTGATTTTTAACGTATTTTATTTCAAGTATGCGTAAAGTTCTTCAGCGTTGCGCTACACTTTTATTGAGAAAACAGTTGTTAAGTTTAAAAATTAAGCAATCGCAGGATAACAAGTCTATTGAAATCATAATAAACTGATTTGAATGAATTTTTGTGCTATTGGAGAAGTCTTATTTGAAATGACTTGTAAACACATTTCTCCAAATTAATAAAAAAAAAAGTTTGAGGTGTTATGGGACTCTAAAGCATGCCCGGTCGTCCTTTATTACGTCATCCATCAAAAGTGTTTAAGCTCCTATGTAAACTATGCATGCTGGAGCATTCATTCGAATTAGGTGATCAGCTCAGTACAAGCGCTGGATATTTATGGTCTGGACTATATCAATCTCATCAAATAGCTCATACAGCACGCGGTTCATACGGGACTTAAACTCGTCTGCGACTCTAATAGGACCAAAAATCATGCGGAGAATCTTCGAGAAAGGGTTTTGCTATTAATTTGCTAGCTTAGTCCAAAAAAGCATCTATTTGCAAGCGTGATTCTTCGCAAGATCTTGGAACTGACGTTATTGTTGTTGGTCATTTCGGATCCAAGGGGGACGAAGTTTTCTACAACATTGAAGTTGAAATTCTCCATCATCAATGACTGTCCAAGACGCGATGACAGCGTGCGAGAAGACACCAAGAACTTCGTCTTGTCCTCATTCACCGCTAGACCCATGAGCCTAGACTTTTTTTCTATTTCTGAGAACGCTTTGGTGACTCGCCTGCGTACCGAAGATATCAATGTCATAGCGTAATCGAGCAGCATCACTTTTTTTGTAAAGACTTATTCCGCGGCTATTGAAGTAAACAGCGGGGTCACCATTTTAAAAGATAGGAGAGAGAACTCTAAGATTCCAGTCACTGGGTATGCGTTCATCGGACCATATCTTGCATAAAAGTTGGTGCATACTCCAAACCAACTCTTCGGCGCCGGTCTTGAGCCTGCCGCTTTGTTATTTTTCAGCTTTTTAATAACTGATTCGACCTCGTTATAGTCCGGTGGCTCTACAATAGTGCCATCATTGACTGGTTGTTCCGGTGTCATTTCTCTATCGGAGGAATTGTTCGCTTCATCGCCTCTGAGTATGTTAGAAAAATGACTCCTCCCTAATCTCAGTGATTCCTGTTCATCCGTTACCAGATTTCCATTGTCATCCTTACAGAAAATTACTACGGGTTTAAAGCCTTCATAGATAGCATTGACAGAATTTTCGAGCTTCAATTCTGTCGCGTAACATCCTCAAACTCCCGCCTTTCTTACTTCTTTTTCTTGCGTCTGAGAAGGCGTTTCTCCTCTCTACATTTCTCTCGATATCGCTCTCTAACAGCTCGCGTTGCTTCCGATTGCAGAGTTCGCTGATAGGAAGTGTTCTTCTCTGCAGTAGCATTGCGACACTCCTCGTCGTACCAAGAATTCTTCACAGGTTTTTTATAACCAATGACATCCTTGGCAGCCCCATCCATGATCTGTACTCAGCCATGTAGCCCAGTGGATGTGAAGGTGTTGAAATCTGTTACAACTAACTACCATGTTCCGATCGGCGGCGAAATTGATTAGTCCTCTCTAGTGTCGTGAAGGCAAAAATTTTCCGACGCATGGGCCAAAGATTCCTTCCTTCCCAATCTTTTCGTTGACATCGCCAAGCAAGATTTTGACATCGTGTTTGGGACAGCGCTCATTCAGACGTTCCAAGCGCTCATAGAACTCTTCTTTAGTGTCGTCGTCTTTCTCTTCCGTCGGGGCGTGCGCACAAATCAGGCTAATTCATCCAAATTCGTGCTTAATCACATTGCAGCTTTAGTACAGGTCACAGGATGCTTTTTAGAGCAACCCAGTCCTATCCATCGGATTTCTTGGTTTGGAGTGATGTTAGCCTTGCATCTTTCGAGGACATCAACCAGCTGGATATTTGCACCATCCCAATTATTGGTGCGGACATTCCAGGTGTATATCCGTAATTCGTGATCCTTATATCGTTTGCGGGGGTTGTCATTTTAGTGTTCCTTCCGAGACTTCCTATTCGTATTCATTGAGGGTGTATTTTTTTAAAGTGGCGGGTCCCAAGCCCAGCGCACCAACCCTTTATTAAAGAGAAGGGTTTTCTTTCGCCTTCTCACGTTAGCTCACCTCTGATTTTGTAATCTAGCCAGACTCAGAGAAGAACAGCTGTATAGCTATTATATACCGATTGACTCTGTCAGGTAAGCTTCGATATGGATTTTTCTCAGACTTATCAAAGCAGCCTTGGGCATTGTGTCACTATTAACCTAGAAATTGGGTAAGATTGTGTTCTTGACTTTGATTTTAAATGTCTGAATTCTTAATAAATAAATAAATGAAGCTTCAAAATATTTCCGAAATTATTGTCTCCAAAAATTCAACAATTGGGACACAACTTTCCAATCTCTAATTAACAACAAACTCCTCTTTTCTCTAGAGGGTATAATATGGTCGGGGTCTATAATTTGCACTGGTTGCGTAGTATTTTTTTTGCATGCAAGATCGTGTTATGCAATATACTTTACTCATATTTTACTCATCGATTTATCTAACATTTTGATCTTAGTTTCGAATTCGAGTGGTACTCGAAATATTTTGCTGTTCGAGTAGTTGCCAGACGATTCGTCAGACGGACGGACAGACAGACTGCCAAACAAAGCTGAAGACCGACACTCAATTATGCCGCACAAGAATATTTTAGGCAATAAAGACATGCTAAGCAGTTAAAATTAGATATTCCAACCACATAATGAACTTGTAAATATGGCCATTTACAACTTCTTCGCTGACAATATTACCATGGAGAACATAATTGTAAGCGTGGCTACGCTTTGAAGCTTCTTCAAATTCGGTATTCAAAAGATGTAGAAAATCAATAAAGAAAAATATTGAAGCTGCGACCTCAAGACAATGCGATGGCATTAACTTCAACACCTCTTGCTAAATGAGCTTACATGATTTCAATTCGTTACAGAGTTATGGTTTGTCTTTCATGCCTAATAAAAAATATTTGTATACTTTGTAGAATTCAGAAGAGAGAAACATATGTAAATCTCAACTTGACCTCAACGCTTAGCATTCACGATTTATGTTATTAATTTTTGTTTTGTAAATATTTCATTTTGAGATATGTATTTCTTTTTGTTTGCTTTTTTTTTTTTTTTTGTGCAAACAGCCGTGCAGGCGTTTGCTATTTCCGTTTGCAGACTGTTTTTGGATGTTTTAAAATTTGTTTTTCGAATTTGTGTGGGGAAATACATTCACTTTTTGGTTTGTTTTGTTTTTGGCACTGATCATCGGCATCGTCATCGTCTTGGAAGGCACTCAAGTGATCTAGATACTTCAGTTGAACAGGAAAGAATAGAGCAGCAAAAAAATAAACAACTAGATTTATGAATGAATCTTTTAATAAGATTTTTTTTTGTGTTATCGACAACGTCAAATCGAATAACATATTAACTATAAAAACAAAATCAAAATCATGTATTCAAGGTCGAACAGCTTCGATGCTTCTAAACAGGAAATACTCTCTAATTTAATAAAGAGTTCGATTATGTTTTCGAAATTGGATGCCATAGTTGTTAAACGAATCTATTTAATAATAAAGATATCATGTTTTTTACGATGTACTCAGCGGGTGAAAGGTTACATTAATTGGAGGTAATATAGACTTAACCGAATGGGGAGACGGTTATGTCTGGAAATAAAGCATTCAAATTTAGATATTTATATTCTTTTGTTTCCTTTGCAGATAAAGGTAAAAAATTCCACACACTATAAGGGGTATCCTTCATACAAAACTGACCCTAAATTTGTTTTTTTTTCATGGAAATTCGTTTGAATAATCCTGAAGACTTCAATTCGAATCCAGAAGAAGAAGCTAAACTAATCAAAAATAGTATCCCTCATAGTCTGCTACCTCTAGCCTATTTTGAGGCCAATATCTCGCCAGCTAAATCGTTCGACATTAACAGGAAAAGATGGTAATCCGATGGTGACAGGTTCAGATTATAAGGTAGATGCATAAGGACCTCCCATCCGAACTCCCGTAGCTTCTGGCGCGGCACAATTGAAGTGCGTCAGGCGTTTAGCTGATGGAACATAATTCCTCTACTATTGGCCAAAGATGTCCGCTTCTGGGCGATTGCTGCCTTCAAGCGGTCCAGTTGTTTACAGTAGAGGACCTAATCGAGCATTTGGCCATAGGGGAGTAGCTCATAGTAGCTGATTTCCTGCCAATCCCACCAAACACACAGCAAAACCTTCCTGACCGTCAATCCGGGCTTCGCAACCGTTTGAGCCGCTTCGCCACTATTCACTCACGACCGTTTGCGCTTCACGTTGTCGTAAGTGATCTACTTTTCATTACCAGTCAACATTCGCTTCAGAAGCGTGTCGATTTTGTTGCGATTCAACAACGATTCGCAGATGGAAATTCGGTCCATGAGGTTTTTTGGTGTCAATTCGTGTGGCACTCAAATATCGAGGTTTTTTTTGTGTAACCAATCTTCTTCAATTGCCTTTGAACGGTCATACGGCTTCTACTATGGCGTCTTCCAAAGCGTGGTGCATCTTCTACTTCCTCCACACCAGAATGGAATCGAATGAACCACTGTTGTGCTACACGAATACAATATTTTTCGCCTCTTGCGATGCCTTTAGATAGTAAAAATGTGAAATATGGCGAATTTCTTCCTTCGAGACCTCCATGGCCGACGCGCTGTAACTCACAACTGAAGCGCAAAAGAGCGTAGTACTAGATACCTTTCAAACGCCGTAAATAATGCCCCCATACGGCAATTATTTACCGAGATATACCTAATAAAAAAAAGTAGTAGAAGTGGAAAATATATATTAGGGGGTGACTTCAACAGTCGGCACCAGTCTTGGTGCTGCTGTCGAGCAAGCAGCTGGGGTAACTTAAGCGAAAGCTTGCCTCGTCCAATTCAATATGAAATATCCAGTAGACCGCCCCTGCATCCTTGCTAATGCGTTAAGTGCTTCCACACTTTGATCCCAATATATCAATCGCAATACTGTTGATGTAGATAATATGATCGAAGTCTTAAATAATTTTGTCAGAGATGCTATCGATTGCAGTATTCCAAGGTTATAGCCAGCTAATCTCTCAAACGCATGTCAAGAAACATTCAATTGATAATTTAACATAGATATACATACCAAGGCGTGCCCGGTGGTCCTCTATTTCGGCATCCTCGACTTTGGGCCCCCATATTAATATGCATCCATTCGAATGAAGTGCCCAGCCCAGAGCAGCCTCTGCAATTTTATATGCTGCACTATGTCAACCTCACCGAATAGCTCGTACAGCTCGCGGTTCATACGGGACATAAACTCGTCGCCGACTCTAATAGGACCAAAAATCCTGCGAGGAATCTTCCTCTCGGACACTTTCAACGCTGTCTCATCACGGTCCATGCCTCTGCGCCATACTATAGGACCGGGAGTATCAGCGTCTTATAGATCTTGATTTTTGTCTTTCGAGAGAGGGCTTCACTTTGTATTTGCTTGCTCATCTGTTTGAAAGCGTGATTCTTCGCGGGATGTCCTTTCTTAATCATAGGGCAGAGTCTTGCATAAAAGCTGGTGCATACTCCTAACCAACTCTTTGCCGCCGGTCTTAAATAACTCAGCTGGCAGCCCATCAGAGCCTGCCGCTTTGTTATTTTTCAGCTTTTTAAAAACTGAATTAAACCCCGTTATAGTCCGGTGGCCCGGTGTAATTTCTCTATCGGTGTAATGACTCCTCCACATTCTCATTGATTACTGTTCATCCGTTACCATATTTCCTTAAGCAACTTTCTGTCATTTCTGTCACGTAACATCTCAACATCCTAAAACATTCGCCTTTCTTGCTCCTTTTTCCTGCGTCTGAAAAGGCCATTTTCCTGTCTCCGAATCTCTCGATATCGCTCTCTAACAGGTCGCGTTGCTACCGAATGCAGAGTTCTCTGATAGGAAGCATTCTTCTCTGCAGTAGCATTGCGACACTCCTCGTCATATCAAGAATACTTCACAGGGTTTGTATAACCTATGAAATCCTTGGCATTCCTACCATAGAGTGGGTGATGTGTTTCCACTGCTCACATATATCTTGAGAAGACGCAGAGGTTCCTTGGCTCTATCTCTTATACTCTTCAAAATCGCTGTATCTGTCTCGTCTTCTGTCTGTTATATACATTGATCAATTTTTGTCTACCCTTTAGCAACAGGGTATAAAAAATTATTGATAACAGGTGATCGAAGCTTGATAAATTCAGGCACTGTTCAATGGAACAGTTTGAAGACCCATTAAGCCGGTAATAAATATATGCTTAGCAGCTAAGTAATAAAAATTAGTTAAACTGTTTTGGTAGCCTCGTTTTAGTTGTTATAAAATTTGTGTTGAAATTATTATTTGCTACTTACACTAAATGTAAACAAACCTATAACGTTCCCATTTTCGTTATAGAAAAATAAATATGTTTATTAATAATAATACCCGCAGTTAGATTATATAACAGCTTGTGCGGCAAAATATACTTGAACAGCGATTAGTTTGCACTGCTGTTAGTAACCCATATTTTTTTTTTTTTAATTTCAATTAATTTATTTAATGCCATTGTTCAACCGGTTCTATAACTATTTTCAATTTTCAACTTTCATCTTATTCGCTTTTTATATCGCATAATTTATATAAATTCGAAGTAGATTGATTAATTAATTAAGCAAACAATAGCAACGCAGCATGCTTATTTGTTTAACAAAAATAGAGCCTCGCCCAAATTAAGAACTTATCTCTAAAACATCACTTATATAAGTTGTAGGTATGTCGCCTTAAAACTTGAATTCAACTCATTCATGAAATACGCATCATCATCATAGCAGATCATATCAAATTATGCATCACAACCTGACCAGCATTATTGACATTAGAATTCTTATGATATAATCAGGTATAATACAGACTTGCACGAATAACTATGTCTGGTGTTGCTTGTTTAGGGTAATACGAAATACTTGAATACAAACTTTGGTGATAATTCGAGATGATTGTCACACATTTGCTTGTCTCAAAAAGTAAAAAAATTTAAATTTAATTCCAACAGAACTAACCAGTTATGGTGTGATCTTTGAGAATATTAGCACAGACAGAAAATGGCGTTTTTAAAAACAGAAAAAAAGAAGAAAACTATTTAATTTATGCAAATGCAAATTGGTTACTAAAAGCCCCACAACTAATAACCTAAAGCAAAAACTATTGAATATTAGAGAGTTGGCTATATATAGATAAAAATCTAGTTGGAACAATAGCTGGAACTAGTTTTATAATGGCAGCTTTAACTTCTTCAGCAGCAGCAACGATTGATGACTATGGCGACTAGAATGATGTTGCCAATGCGAGAGCGGAGAGTTTAGTAATCGAACGAGGTATGAAAAGAAATTTAGTAAGGCAAAAAAAAAAAAAAAAGAACAAACTTAAATTAAACATGTAAGAAAATTACAGTCGGGCGTAACCGGTTGCAAGAGGCCCTGTACCCGTACAGGACGTCAAAGAAACACATTAAAGGTTTCCGTAGCTTATGACCAAGCAATGCAAAACAAAAAGGTAGGAAATTAATAAGAAAAAAAGTTATTTTGCTCCTCCCACTTCTCACTCCACGAATAAGTGCCTTATAAAGGTGTGGTGTGCTGGAGGTTGTGGTTAGGGTAACAATTTTAAAATATATTCGGAAAATTCCGGCTAAGTTCTTGTCGACTGAAAAAAGAAAAAATAACAAAATAAATCAAGCTTAAAATCTTTGAAAAAAAAAAAAAAAATAAGCAAGGTTTTGGCGTGGTTGATCTATGACGTACATGCAAGTTATCAAAGTCAAAGATCTCCACCAACCTGAAGGCTTCGGAGAGAGTATCTAGAATATCTTCTATATCGTCCATAAGACTAAATAGTTTCTGACGGAATAAGATGAATTGTATTTGGTGAGATCAGCAGGGTATGTCAACTATGAGCTGTTGAAACCTGCTGACACTGTTAATGTCCACAGCTACCACCAACAACAAATAAAATTGCAAATCTGCGAACTAATTTTTCGCCACAACAATGCACCATTGCAGACTTCGATATTGGTTAAAAACTACTGGAAGGTGCTATTTCATGTCCCTTCCGAATGCCACCTGTTTTCGTCGTAGGGCCACGAAAGGGAAGGAATTCTTTTGGCTAGGTACCCACAAATTACCTGGGAGGTGGGAAAAATTTATAGCTAGCGAGGGCCAGTACTTTGAATAAATTATTATTTCGCTTTCTATGAACAAACTTGAGTTGTTCTTATTAAAAAATGGAATTAAGCTTAGAAACCTGGTAGATGGAGTTGCTACTTCATAGCTTGCTAGTTCTAGACTTTTCACTTTTTCCCCTAGCACCACGCCATTACTTCAGCCTACGGACCAGCCAATTTTTTCTTTCTTTCTCAAGTTCTACACTTAAAAACTTTTCCACCGTTGCTTCGAAAAGACTGATGGAACCAATTTTACTCTGAAAGAGTTTTGGAAAGATCACCTGCACATTGTTTTCAAGACTCCAAGTAATTATCGAATGGTTTTTATGGGGTAGAGGTCAATTAGTTTATAGCAGAGCTCAGTGAGGATCTGAGTATGGAAATGTTTACGTACTATATTTGCAATGATGTGAAACAGACTTCATCATACGAGAAGATAACAGAAGAATACAGTCTAATGCAATTAGAGAAATGCTGAAAGCATGAGAGTCGGTGGCATCATATATTAAAAAGCATCACCAAAAACAAACTACTCTAGGCAAAACTCTGAAAGGAGGGACATATTAGTGTGGCTCCTTCTAGTGGGCTGATGTGGCCGTAGACAGAATATTTTTTATGGCTTAACGTAAAGTAGAACAAATTCTTGGGGAGGGAGGTAAGTACATATATTAATTTGAATATAAGTGAGATGCAGAATTGAAAGGTTCTATGTATTACAGGTTCCAAGTTCTTGATTTTCAAATAGTTAGCTGGACAGAGGGACATGTCTATATCCAATCGCCTTTTGATGCTGCTCAACAATAAATATATAGTTTGTGTGTGGTCTGTCTATGGCTTGTCTCCAGAAATCAACCGCGATCAAAATTAGAAAAAAGACATTATTTAAAAAAATTAGTATTGACTTATTTCACCCAAAGTTGTGCGTTTCGACCTAGAAATACAGACCTTTAAAAACCAATTTTTATATAATTGATGTTTATTATTATACTTCTAAGACAAAGTAGCAGAAATCACCAGAACCAATTGAAAGGGGGCAGAATTTTGTATCGAAATTCTACACACAAACGGAAGCTACAAGACGAAATCTTGTTCTTCCAATTTTGGAAATATTTAATAGTCGCAAGGTGTAAAAATTTTTGATATTTGGTGCTGATCAAAAATATATGTGTATACTTTCTGTAGACTCTCTCTCTCTGTCTTCTGATTTTTTCATAAACTTTGACGCACAGGGCAGTGCATAAAATTCAAACTGCCATTTTTTTGCTATTTACAATTAGCATTCAATCCACACTCGCTATAGCGACGCCATAGTGTCTGACGCATTAATATAGTTCTAATATTAATATTTATAATAAAGAAAAAACCCAAGCAGTCTACAATATTCTATGCAAAAATTTAAAA
Source organism: Leucophenga maculata (assembly GCA_035044805.1). Classification (NCBI taxonomy): domain Eukaryota; kingdom Metazoa; phylum Arthropoda; class Insecta; order Diptera; family Drosophilidae; genus Leucophenga; species Leucophenga maculata. The sequence continues at coordinate 996,495 of JAWNNP010000651.1, read as the reverse complement.
GAAAAGCCTTTGTAGATGTGTTCATATCGTTTATGCTCGCAAAATAATAAGCTCTGACATTGTTCAGATTAATTTTATAATTTAGATGCCATTTAATATTGTATATCGTGAATTATATATCCATTGTATATATACGGCTTTTATGCAGTTTCTTTTTGGATACAAATGACTCAAAATTTACGAGAAGATTCAGCCAACGACTGACTGACTGAATGAATGAATGAATGAATGTAAGGCCAAGGTCGAAATTTGTAAAGTGATTGTAAACTCTTTTATTTTTATTTTGTTTTTATTTTGTTTTTGTTGCTATTTTATTTCTTGTACGTGATGTGATTTGCATTTGTTTTCATCTTCATTTGAACATTTATTATGCGTTATTTCTTTTTTTGACAGCTGCTGTCAAAAGCGACGACCCACATTGAAGACCCAAAGCACCAAAATGGGCAGCGCTGATGAAGAAGCAGCAGCTCAGAAAATAATGATTTTAATAGCCAAATCAGCCAAACCGTAGCAACATTTATTATTACTGTATGAAGCTGCCGCAACAGCGCTTGGCGTGTTAATAATTGTTTTTTATGATTATTCAAATGTTTGCCCTCTAATCCGCCGCTATGTGTACTTATGTTTGTCTATATTGTAGGTTCATCAGCGCCTAGGCCATTGCGCTCTATGTACAAATTGGGGCACCACGAAAATGATCTATTAAAATGTATACAGTATACAAAATTCGAGGGCTTTATAATAAGTTATTGTTATAAATAATACAGGAAATAACCTATAGCTCCATTGAACCTTAAATTTGTATAGGGATTTAGGGATCCTAAATTGATCCCTGTGACATATTTTATAAGAAATAATGAAATAATTTGTTAAGCTAAGCTAGCCCCTAACAAAATATTTATCTTACAAAAACCTCAGTAGGTGGACAAATTTGTATAGGGATACTCCTTCGATTGCTCCGATATGAAACTATATGGTTTTAATGATTGCTAGAGTTGAAATAAGATACACCCGATAAGCAGGAAAACGAACAAATTTTAATTCAAAAACTGAGAAAGAAGTGGTAATTATTTTTTCTGGATACAGCTGCTTAGAGTTGTGTTAGCACATTCGAAACTTGAAGAATCTCTTTTATAAACTCCAAGTTCTGGATGTTCTTTGGGGACAGTGGACAGACGGACATGTCATTATCGACTCGACTCTTTGTATGGGTCTTACTCCCTTTAGTGGTACGGTTTGGACCATTATGGAATTTTTTTTTTTTAAATTGATGTAAAATACACCCAATTTGATGATTTTAGATGAAGTAGCAGAAAGATAGTGCAGATTCGCATAGCGACAAAACTGTTTAGTGGTCCGATCTGGACCTAAACAAAATGTTTTATTTTGGATACCTATTTGGCGTTTCCAGCAAATTAAACAGAACCATTATACAGTTTTACATACAAAAACTCAGAATGTGGAGCAGGTTTGCATGGTAAGTGCAAGACTTCTTGCTTATCTCCTCTAATCTACTAATAACCTTATTCAAAATCATGGGTGAAATCTTGTGTTCCAAGAAAATAGTCCGCAATAATCTGATCTATTAGAACAAGCATCTGATCTATTAGAACAAGCAGAAGTTCTTTATTCAGAAAAGTGCCCAGATGATCATTTGCACCATACAAGTATTTCCATGATCCATTTGGAGAACTATTGTATATCCATTCATTGGGACCGGGTTTGTTGGTTGTGATGCAAGTAAACAGTCTCAACATACTTTTCTGTATTACAAAGCTTTTCTATCGACTCTCACCGGAGGACCTTCAAAAGCCAGCTGCAGAACTTCCGATCATTGTTATATCCAAACAAAATTGTATTGGGGTAAGCAAAATTTAAAAATAAACTCGTAAAATTTCGCCAAAATCCTAGTCGAATGCAAAAAGAACGAAGTCTCTATTTATTACTGTTTCCGAGATCCTTTCGTTATATGGACGGACAAATGTACTCCTGACCATAATGGGGGTAACTTTGGGAGGTCTCCGACCATTATTTCTAACTGTTCTATACATTTGCATAAAACCAAAAGGTTCTTGAATCTTCGCTACAGGGCCTAAAAGTATTAACTTTCAAAATATGTCGATCTTGACCAGAATGATTTATATTAGAAAGCCGAAGTCGTTAAAGAAGAGTGTCAGAGGTTAGTAAAAAACAACCAGTTTCAGTTGCCTTTAGCAAAGGGTTGATTTAACACCCTGAAGGAAGAAGGAAAAGAACAATTCTCCTGCAGGTATCCACCCATGCTAAACATCTTTTCAGACCTTCGTTAAGAGCAGTTTCTATAAGGAGGTTAAAACATCGAAACTTTATGCGGATTAGAATGGGTATAGTGGGATTACTTGACTGATCAATTAAAGTCGACAATATGGAGTAGATCTTGTTCCGCTACTATCACCTCCGAATGGAATTCAAAAATTTAATAAAGGGGTAGTGACTACTTTTTGTTATTACTGAGTCCACTGAAGTGCTCGAGCTGCATGTCAAACTGTGACGTCTTAGTACCTCTTCTTCTACCATTTACATCCGCCAGAGCAATATTTTAAACTTCAGATAATGTAAGAAATCGCGGCACGTTTCAACCCACCAGACTTCTGATAATGTCACTCGTATAGTATTTCAGTGGAGCATAGAGTGAGCTCTCCATAACTTTTGTACATTAATAATAGATCAAGCATAATTTGATTTATCTCGAAAACTGCCCCACTAACCCTTCATTTTTTCACTGTATAACGGTAGAAGAGGAATTTTTACTTTAAAAAACTACATTATTCAACTTCAAAAATTCTTCATCATCTACCAAGAGATCTATTGGATCACCGAAATCAAATATTAGGACATTGAATTAATAATGATTTAAAGATTGCCTGGAACATGTCGAACTTCGTACCAGACAAAAAGGTTTTTGCGGGAAGTTCGTCTTCATTATATTACTAAGAAAAAAGTTTGGCCGAGGCTCATCGAATTTTAGTAGAAATTTACAGCGAGCATCTGAACAATCGTGTTGGAGGTGGTTTGGTCGCTTTAAAAGTGGTGATTTTGAGCTGGAATACAAGGAACGGCCGGGTCAACACAAAAATTTTGAATACGAACAATTGGAATCATGGAATTGTGGACCAAGGCGGCTTGTGATAAATTTGTCGAAGAGAAGAGATTCTTGCATCACATTATGACTGGCGTTGAAAAGTAGATCCATTGCGACAACCATAAGCGCTAAAGCCATCAACATCCTTCGCAAAGCCGAATATTTATGGCATGAAGCTAATCCTATGTGATCTACTTCGAGCTGCTGATATCGAATGAAATAATTACTGTGCACCTAAAAAAGGGCGGGTATACGAATATGAAGAAAGGCACGAAAACGTGATTCTGCAGCATAACAAGGCTCGGCCAGATGTTGCAAAACTGATCCAGACCTACTTGGAAACGCTGAAAATGTATTCTCTAGACATCACTTCTTCCGTCTACTTGTTACGGTCAATGATACATGGCGTGTCCCAGCTGAAGTGTGTCATGATAATCTCAAAAGAAGGTTTGTTCTTTCGAGCTATTATCCAAAAATTACTAGACAGATGAGCTGAGAATGACTAAATGGGGGTTTAATCCTATTTTGTCAGCTCTACTAAAATTGTTTCCGAAAGTATTTTTTTGAAGATCCCAGCTATATCTTGAAGTATGCAGTGTTTAAAAGCTAAACATTTTTTTTTATGAGTGATTTGCGCATCTTTCGATTTAGTTTTGATGTAAGCTTGATGAGTAGTTGAAAATTTTTCAGTGATCAACTAACTTTTTAACATAAAATTTAAACAGTTTTGAGTAATTGATCTAAGACGCCGCTGATTTAAGCTTCCTTCAAAACAATTAACCACGTTTTGAAAACTATAATCTTTGTCTTCAATTTATTTTTTACATTAATTAGTTCCGTTCATGTTGCTCCACCCAAACTAAGTATTATACAAGAGTTAATTTGTGCCAAGAATAAAGAAACCCAAAGGCGAGAATAATTTTTCTATTAACAGCATTTCATTGAACTGTCATACAGCCCTCGCAGCTATCTGTCAAGAAAAGACAAAAATCTTCGTTTCACTTCACTTCAACACAACTCAATCTTGAGCAAATCATGCCGAGTCAAATCAGCTGCTTTACGGCTTTATCAATCCAACTCAGCACAGCTCAAGTCTAATTTATGATTTCAATTAATTCAGCAGCGAATGCAAATCATGCACGGGTTTCAACGCATCAAGTATGCCATTAAGTATCCCACTGTGCACATGATTAATTAGGCTTTTTCATTAAGAAGCAGATACGTACATTTAAGTATAGCTTTTAATTTAATTAACCACGGCAGCCATGGACTTATGCAAATATTTTGCATTCAGATAAATATTTTTTTTTCTTCTTAAAAATGAACACTATTAAGCAATACGCTACATGCTTCTATTTTCAGTTAAATGGTATTTATATTCTGTTGTTATTATTAGTAAACGATTTGAGCACATTAATCTGTCTTCGAAATCCCACGCGATTCACAGACGATTGACAGACGGCTCCCCATTGTTTGACCCAACAACGCGTGTCAATCGATTGATAATCACTAATTTGCAAGTGTTTTGTTCACGCTTAAACAGTTTTCTGGGTAATCAAAGTGTAAACTGCTTGTTGCCGGCTATAGCAAAGCTTCTCGCCGCCTGATTGTTTGCCTATTAATCTACGCCGAGTATCTGGTTTGGCCATTCGCTGTTCGCACATTAACATTATTTGATAAATATGAATATAAGCGAAATGAATACAAATACAAATAATTTTTAAACATTATATTTGTCTGTCTGTTTGTTTGGTTTTGATTAATTCGCAACCATTTGCATGTTGAGAAGGTCAAAATATAATATTTTTTTAACCAAATATATTGTTAAACATTAGTTAATAATTTGTTTGTTTTTATTTGTGTTTTTAAATGCATACAACTGCAGATATACATCGCTCAGTTTGTACAGGAAACTTGTCAGCATTTAACATGTTTGTTATTATTATTATTAAATATTTTTTATTTATCTAGTCTCTGAAATAATACGAAGAAACATTTCTGTTTGTAATAAATCATAAAGTTAAATGGATAAACTTTTAAAAATAACAAATATACTCAAAGACTTCATTGTACCCCGTTGAATATTAAATTTGTGTGTGGGATACTTTAATATGAGATACTTTGATATGGGATACTTAAATATGAATAGAATAGGGAATAGTTTAAGCTAAGCTTGATCGTTTTCAAATAATTCACACAAAAAGAATTTTTTTTTTATATAGAATGGGTGACATATGTCAATGGGTGAACCGAGCTGGACCCACAATAAATGTTTTATAGGATTTGAAAAAAGGTTATCCTAAATTTCACCTTTTTAGCTCATATAACCAGAAAAAGCTAAAATTTATTCATGAAAATAATTGAGAAAGGTCAGATTTTTATGGCTACTACATCTTAGTGTGGTTGACAGGTTTGCTTTTACCTGAACAAGGAAGAGACTACATATTCAAACTGAAAGTTTTAAAGTTTTCCAAAATCATACAAACCTCCAGACGGACGTACAAGTCATTTGAATGCGGCTTCTCCTTTTAGTGATGCGATTTGAATTTTTATGAAATATTTTATACAGATTGACATAAAATACACCAAATTAGGCATTTCGAGATGATTTGAGAACAGCAGCTAAAATTTTTTTCGTATAAAAACTCAGAAAGACGGTGAGGTTTGCATAAATCCACTAAATTGTACTCTGTTTCCACGATAAATAAAATAATTTATAGATTTTTTTTCTTTGTCCCAGTTAGTCTGTTAAAGATTTTACCCCTGATACTGTCACTTTGGAGTACATTGCGTTTCCATCAAGACTGGTAAAAAATATAATCATTTACACACCTCGAATGTTTTCAAATATTTCTATGTGGATTGGCTTTTACCCAAATAGAAGTCCTGAAGAAGCTTCGATTGCACGATTTCAATGTTAGGTCAGGACCCGTGAATCCGTATTTTTGGAACCGAGCTGCAAAACAACTAAGAAATGTTTTACAGAGATTGAGAAGCAATTTCTTTGAGCAACGGTTGGCAACTATGGACTACACCATAGATCAAAAGGCATTGATTGATTTTCAACGCGCTGTTGAGGGTCCAATAGTTCCCGGCCCAGTGAAAGATAGCAGTGATCCATATGATTCACAAGCCGGATGATGATCGTGAGTAATAGCGGCCAATTAGTCTTCTGCCTTCATCGAAGGTATGAGAGAGACTGAAGGAGTTCATGGACCAAAACAGTTTCCTGCCAGATCACCAGTTTGGGCTTAGGGCATGACATGGCTCAATTGAACAATCTCCAAGAGTAACATAGCACTTTTTGCAAGCTTCTGATGACCTTGAGTCTTGTAAAGCAGTATTTGTCGACATGCAGCAGGCATTCAAAAGAGTCTAGCATGACGCCCTATTGTAGAAGGTTAAAAAACTCCTTCCAGCGACTTACTTTTACCTTTTTCGATTCTACCTGAAAGATCGAGAGTTTCAGGTTAGGTACCGGAACACCTGTTCTGCCCCTGTCTGATGAGAGCTAGAGTTCCGCAGTGCAGCGTACTAGACCCGCTACCTTATTCGCTGTACACCGCTGTTCTCCCTATGCCTAACGATGATTACATGGAGGGCCCTTATGCTGACGATGTTGCCGTTCTATACAGTTTGAAGTGTCGCATCGAGGCAGTAGATGGTCTTCAGAGTTACCTCCACATATTGGCAGCTTGGTCTAGACGCTGGAATCTGAAGACAAATGCAAGTAAAACTACGAATCCATGTTTTACGCTTAAATACATGGTTACTCCACACATTCAAATAGAAGGTGTATATCTTCAGCAGACTTTACTGGCAAAATACCTTGGCATCAACCTGGACAAGAGACTCACCTTCCAGGGATACCTGAAAGACACACAAAAAAAAAAATGCCGCCTGGGTAGGGTTCAACTCAGAAATTAAAACTAAAAAAAGGCGTTCACACAGCGACTTCTTTAAATTACGGCTTAAGTTTTTATAGTCTCCATATGGACAACCACACAGATGGAATGACTATGGAAAATATCTCTTACTAATTCTTATTCTTCCGCCTTCTACGTGTTGATATACGATTCTGCCCTATGGGAATAGCATATAAAAACTCCCGTTATATCTGTATAATACCGATTATCAAAATGAGTGCCAATTATTATTTTTTTTTTGAATCTACAAAACCTCCCAATTAACAACGCCATTAGCTGTTGGCATTATAAGCTATTATTGGATTTAAAATTTTTTTCTATATAAATTTTCTTGGTTTCGTTTTATAAGAAAGAAAAAAGTAAGCTTTTTATTAGCAGTTAATATCCACAAAATGGCACAAAAGTACAGGAAACACTTCTTGAAATTAGGTGCCAATCTGTCTGAGTTGATTAGTCCAGCACCTGCGGCGGCTTACTGAAGTATAGCACAGACAGTTTCAATAATTGGTTGAATAAATTGATTAAATATATAAATTATGTAAATTATAGCCACGCGAATTATGCCAGCTTTCAGTCGATATCATTTATAATCAATGGTGCGGTTTGTTTGGTGTTAATATATTCTTTTTCATGTGAAAGTCTGAAGAACAATATGTGTAATAAAATGGAAGCTGCCAACTGGTCTTCCAAATAAATTATTTCCAGTTTTAGCGCATAATTTTTGCATAATAAATGAACACGTGACAGCTAAAGAGTATAGGCAGAATAATACGAAATTTTGGGATGATAACATCGATTGATTCATCATCATCATCGTCATTATGATTTATGACGTTGTTAGTTAGTAGAAGTTTCTGGAGAAACTGAAGAAGTCTTTAGTTCAATGTATCTGCGGCATAAGCTATTAAACTCAAATTTTTGTTGTTTTCTTGAACTTGAAGTTCCATATATTGCATTTTCAAATCATTTTTGTTTTGATATAAAAAATATCATTTTGAACTTTTTATTATCAAAAAAATATAAAAAAATTTATCATTAATGGAAATATCAAAATGATATTTTTTTCTTATCAAGTCAAAATACTGACAACTTCTCAGCTATACGTGGGCGAAGCAACTACTCCGCTGTAGGTCAAGTACCGCTCAGCTGACCGAGCAGATACATGCTGCCGACGTCGAGTTCAAGTCAACGTACGCAGTCGCTGCGTTGAACTGAAATTGAAATAATTTATTAGCTACCGCCGGAGCAACTGCAGAGCCGGAAATGTTAAGCAATATTTGTCTTTTGTCTTTGTTTGCCATTTAGATTTATTTATTTTATATCTAAAATAATTTATTTGTTTATCTCTTAACTGACCACGATGCGGCGAGTCTAATTCATTCAAAAGCTTATAAATCGTTTCAAGTTTCGAGTGTCTACAGAGTAAATATTTTTTATAAATATTTTGCGTAAATCGTGTAAATTATTTAAAAATTTATTGGTGCAGCAGTCATGCGGCAAAGATGAGTTAGTTTGCTTCTTAGTCTATATCTTTTATAAATTTTTGCAGTGAATGTGCGGAAACAGCTCAAATTTATGAAGCATTGTTGTTTTTATTTTTCAAATCAAAAAGCCGCCAAAAATTCAAGAATATTTGAAAGTTGTTTGTCGCTGAAGTTTTTTTTTTTCTCTGCTTTTTTGATGCGTTTCAAGAATATGGCGTATACGCAATATTTTATATATTCGTGGTTTTTTCTCTTATGTCGCCGCTATAAATTCTTTTGTAACAATTCAAAAAGAAGGTCATTAACTGCTGATATTCAAAATAATTTTGCTTTATATTTTTTAATAATTGAAATGAAGCAGCTGAACTATAAATTATGATTATTAAAAATAAAAGATTAAACTTTTAGTTATTAAATTGCAAAAACTGAAACCAAAAATTAAACAAAATTTGATTGAAATGTCAAAAAAAAAAAAATAATAATTTAATTACTTTGCTTTGCAGCTATGCAAAATGTTTTATTTGCAAAGTAATAAAGCGTACAATAAACAAATGAAACTGCCAGCCGCCACACACAAAGACTCACTCAACACAAATGAAAAATAAAAAAAAAAGGCGAAAAAACTTTAAAATTATTCACACGCGAACCGATAAATGTTTTATTTATGAACTTCACATTATTTTACTAGCATTTTAATTTGCTGACAAAGTTTGTAACATCATCGAACTATATTGTAGCAAAAAATTGACTTTGTCCGTGCGGAGGATCGAGTTCATCTAAATGTTTCTAAAAGTTTAAATAAAACAAAATAGTTTCTTTAACTACATCTCTGTCCGAATATTTATTTCATGACATCTTTTATCTGATCTGATCTGATAACATTCGCAGTCGTATATTAAAACAGTGTTTTAGCTTCATCTCTTTCCCTTTATCGATTCTTTTCAAAATATCTATAAGATGATCCAAGTTTTCATCTTTTTGGAGAGAATCTTTTATTATTTCAAAACATTTTGAAAAAATCATTACAGACCAATTGCAACAGTCGTTAAAGTATGTTGTCAGTCCTTACCAAGATGGTTTTCTTAGAAGCAAATCCATTTGCACAAATCTGTTGGAATTTTCTTCTGTTGTGAATACAGGTTTTGATGACTGTCATATACACAGACTTCAGTAAAGCTTTTGATAGTGTGTGTCACAAACACCTTTCGTTTAAATTGAAAACTATTGGTCTCTTTGCTCTTGGATTGAGTCATACTTATCCGGCATGCCACAAAAAAGTATTATTCAACAAATGTTTATCTAAAGCTATTGTCGTATCTTCTGGTGTTCCCCAAGGGCGCACACATTACTCCTATATCGTTAAATATTTTTATTAAACCTTCGCATTGCTACATACTCATGCACTAATGTTTTAGATGATATCAAATTATGTTTGTCAAATTCTAATGTCTTCCAACACAGTTTGCTGCAGGCTGATTTGCTCTCACTACATACATGGTGTAGTCTTAATTATCTAAATTTAAATTTCTCAAAATGTAAATGTATGACATTTCATCGTAGAAATCCATTTAAAGTAACATATTCTTTAAATAACATTATACTCGGCAGAGAGTATTGCTATAATGATTTGGTTATCCTTATGGAATCTATACTCATTTATAAAAATCACAGTGGATCAATGGTAAACAAAGCTAAATCAATTCTTGGCTTTGTAAAACGTTAGTCTAAGAAGTTTTATGACACTTGTACCACTCCTCTATATTTCATTTGTCTACCCAGTTTTAGAATTTGTATCCTGTGTTTGGAATCCTTCTTATGTTATTCATCAAGCCCACGTTGAACTAGTTCAAAAACAGTTTCTTCTTTTTGCTCTTTGCAGTTTTTTTGGGATACCCATGTAAATCTTCTATCTTATAATAGCAGATTAAAATTAATTGATCTTACAACCCTTTCATCTGATCTATGCTTGCTGTGGTTTATCTCCATAAAATTCTTATTGGGGAAATTGAGTCCGCTTACTTGATTCAATTAATTTTATTAAATGTCCCTTTTCGATCAAAACGCCATTTTGTTCCAATAAAATTACCTTTTTATACGACTAATTACGGTCTCAATAACTTCGAGCACTCTGTTCCATCTATACTAAATTATCTCCAAACAAATCGCTATCCAACCAATTTCCAATATTCATTTTCTTTACAAATCTTTTTTTTAAGGCCCTGTACCGAAGGTACAAGAGCCTATTGGTTTTGTGCAAATGTATGTAACAGGTAGAAATAATGGTCGGAGACCCTCCAAAGTTACCCCCATTATGGTCAGGAGTGAAAGAGGAGTCGATATAGCAATGTCCGTCTGTCCGACCGTCCGTCTGTATGAACGAAAAGATCTCGGAAACGGTAATATATAGAGACTTCGTGTTTTTGGCCAGGCTAAAAATTTGTTCGGCACAAAAAAAGTATACCAGTATAGAGATAACGCCCCTCTAAGCCAAAATCCAAAAAGTTCATCAAAATCGGATAAGAAATGACAATTTTATAAGCAATTGAATTTTCCCCTTTTCTTTTCATACATTGTAGGAAGTGGTCATAAGCTTGGTCATAAGCTTGGGAAACATTTAATGTGTTTGTCAGGCGACTTGAACAGGTACAGGACCTCTTACAGTCGGTTATGCTCGACTGTAATATCCTTACTTGTTTTATATTACGCCCGCTTGGACCACTGCCAAGCTGTGAGTAGGGGCACAGTCGCTCAACCAGGCAAAACAAAATTTCCTCCAACTGGTCTGAGTGTTCGCAACTTTCCTTCTTCAGTTTTAAGTAACTTTATATTAATATATATTATTTTAAATATATCCATACACTAACTTCCACTACGCCCCTTTTTTTGTCTTCCTTTCGTATAGATGAGGTATTGCTGATTTGCAATCGGTAAAGCTTTACATATAATTTTCTAACTGCCCCGACCGCGAAGGCATCTACAATCGTCCCAGTCATGAAGGCAGTAATGACAACTATATATACCCCGATCCAGAACACATCTACAATCACTTTGATAGCGAAGGCAATAACTTCAATGCAAATGATGTTTTTTTACCTATACCTAAATCCCCTAGTTGTGGTCTCCATTGCCTTATCCATATTTTCGCGGACCAATTCGAAGGTTTCATCTACATATCAGAACCTGGGTTAAGTTCGTCAAACAGCGTATTTGGTAGCCTAAGTTCTCATCCTATCAGTAAGAATGAGGCGCTTTGTACTGTAGATACTGAGACGCTACTCCCAATCGCGGTTGTCAGCTATGGGAGCAGCTCGTTCCCATCACTTATAACATATTAAAATGAAGGCATCATCAATTTCATTCAGTATGTATATCATATATGTTTTCTTGATCAGCTAATCGAAACGAGTCGACCTTAGCATGTTTATTTGTTCATCTGATAGATGCTGTAGACTTTCTATTTTTTGTAGGGACAAAATATTAAAAATCTTCTTGGCTATCCCAGCTATAGAAAGAAAATTGTTCAATCAAATTTTAGTTACTTGCCAGCAAATAAAGCAAGCACAAACCTTTACGTTCCTTCCACCTTGATTTGCTTAACATGGTGTTGGAATAATTACGATAAAAATTTTGTTTGGCTGACAAGATCACACATTTCCAGTCATATGTAGCTTATATTTGTGTTGATTGTTGAATTTCAACCGTACCCAGCCAATATTATTATATTCATATACATAGGTCCAGATAGGTCCAGAACATTCTGGTTTGTTTTATAAAATAATGATATTGTTGTGGTGAATATAGCTAGAAGCGCCGAATTCAGTGCAATTTGTATCTAATAAATTATACCAATATCTTCACTAATACTTTGAAAATATCCCATATGCATCTACACATATTTAAGGTCCAATGGAGTACAGGATATTTCAAGCTCTGCGTTCTATCTTGTTTTTTTTTTTACAGCTGAGATGTTGCTAATATTGTGGAGAGTTATTCTTGCAGTCCACCGCACAATGGTCGGTGTTATATGGGGATAGTAGCTAAAAATACTTCCAGTAAAGATATCAATACTACTTTTTTTTATTTATATTATAAAGGGAAGAGTTTGTGAGGATGTATGTATGGATATCTTGAAAAAATCTGATCTTTTTATGGATATGAATTATTGGATAAGAAGTTTTGTATCGAAAGCTGATTAAAAATAATTTTGTAGTTACGTGAAGCGTATTAAAGCTTCGTTTGCACCAAAGCTAACATTTTTCCTTGTGATGTATCTTTTTTATTATTTTTTATTATTTGTACACGCTTCATTTTTAGTATTTAGCAGTTTTATTGATATGCTAAATATTATATTTAATTGTTAGCTGTGGCAGTTTATTTATGCGACTATTTACGTGGCTCGTGGGAATCTTTTGTTTACATTGTTGCCCCGTTTGGATGCATATTAGGCACAATTCGCATAGTTTCAAATAGCATCGTAAACCTCTATTTGGCTCTACAAAGGCTTTGACTGTGGAGGCTTTGTGTTTAGGCTATTTAAATTATTTTGTTTTCTTTTATTGGACAAAAATATCTCATATCAGTATATCATGTGAGCTGTTTCAGATATTAAATGTTTTCCTTGTTTAGCCTTCAATTAATTTCAATAATAACAATAATAATATTTGCATGTTTGTCTTGTTGTTCTTGAAAATATTGTGGTTTATTTTCTGTTTCTAATTTAATAATTTAAATTTAATATTTTGCTGAAGCAACGACAACTTAAAATTAACTTTAATTAATTAATTGCTGCAAACACGTGCTGGCAATTTTTTCTACATTAAATTTAGTAATTAAAACTGACCAGTTTTAAATATGCAGAAGAATCGTTTAAAAGAAGTCAAAGACTTACTAAGTAGAGGTTTCTATATTTAGCAAAAAAAAATCTATGCTCATTTGTATGCTTCTTTTCTATGAAATCTCTATGAATATTCAAATCGATTTTTTTTTTTTTTGCACACAACTTTCAAAATGTATTTAAGCGCGCTTTTATGCTTAAATATTTTTTATAGTCTACCGTGTTTGTTCGATAAAATAATTTAAATTTATAAAGTAAAAGGATAGTTTCGTCTAAACCGAAGCGTTTATGCTTAATTGGTTGATCTCATATTTTACATTAACTTTATTTCAATGAAAATTTGCAGTTTTAAAGATTTAAATGAACTTTAGGGTATAATCTGAAGCACCAGTTTGGGTGAATCCTAATTCATAAAAAAAACACTTTATAAATTTTCAACTAATCGGCCGTTAAAATTAAAGCTTCATACTCTCCCTCATGGAGAACACTAAGAACTTCCATTAAGAGTGGAAATTATGTCTCCTTATTATAGCATTAAAGATAGGTATTAGGAGGTATCTTCATCGCCCCACCGTGCTTATGATTTTTATTCGATTGAAATCTGTTACTGGTACTGTTTAAGGTGGTAGGATAAATGGGAATATCAATTTGCAGAATAAGAAGTTTTTTGATTCACTTAATCACTCTGGAGTCGCCACAATAAAAGACAAGAAGCTCTCGGCTAGGTACCTCTTCTCAGAATAGTACTATCTACCATTAATATTAATTATAATAATATATCGAATCGGTTGTTATTTGATTCATTTAGTACACTATCATAAGGAGAAGCAAGCGTCGCTGCTGGGATTCACATTTTCCAGCATGTGGACGAAAAATCGAGTGAGTTTGGGATTGTAGAGCTGGTTAACACCTTTTTGCTATGAGAGAAATGTCCTGACGAATAAATGTTTTTTAGTTGTAACTCAGTCGGATTCAAGCGTTCTTTTCTACTGAGCTTGGTAAGAATTATGCCTTGGTACAGGGTCAAGTAAATGAAACAAAACGAAATATAGGATCGGTTGAGGTAATATCTATTATATCTCCATGAATCCCAATGCACGTATTTGGCTTTCCAATCGCCTTAACCTTTTAATAACCTCAGCGATCGCCAGTATTCTCGTCAAAATGCATCTCTTAAACAGTTTCGCGATGAACGATAGCAGGCATATAAGTCGGTATAATTCAACGACCGACATTCTATGCCGATCTTATGAACAATAACGAGTTGCGTCCTTTCTAAAATTATTGGAAGTGCACAAGTCAAGTAATGCTGCGTTGAAAGGAAATACCAGAAAGAGTATCTCAGACATGCAGCGCTTTCACTGTGGTGTTGTCAAGACCATCTTCAACTAGGGTCATTATATTCTTTAGACCCAGATCTGCTCAAAAATGAAGTATTGATTAAAAGGGCCAACTGGCCAGTGTTGTCTAGTATCATTTATTCTTGTCTCCTGCGACAACCGGTGGTGGAGTCAAAAGGTTGAAACCTAACCCCTAAATCTTGGTGAAAACTTTTCGTACGCTGTTGAATGGTCTGGCTCAGCTTGCATCTGCTTAATGAATGGGCAGCTTTTCGGTGATGTTTGCCTCATAAATTGCTTCGTAAGAGACCAGAAGGAATATTTACTACTCGCAATTGGTGTAAACTTGTCTAGAAACATAACAGTTCCCTTTGATGCTGTTGCTTTGGTATATTCTATTCACAATGGGTTTGCGCGTGGGAACATACTGTCTGCTGAGTCTACTCTTCTTTGGAAGAAGAACTTAACTCACTTTCTGTTCTTAACTTGTTCTCAAATAGACGGCTTCAGTAATCGATGTGATGTCAAACACGACTCTCACTCTCTACTAGGTAGCCAATTGCATTTTTTGGACTTTATAAAGACAATAAGATACCATGCGAAGATTATCAAAGCTTCTGTTAGTTTTTAATAAAAAAAATTTACAACTTTATGTTTAAAATAACTTCTTATAATTAACTGTTAATGTCAAATATATATTTTTAATTTTTAATTTCATAATTAATTTTACTAATTCGTTAAAATTTCTATTTTCGCATAACTGCTGGCAAACTTTGAGGTTCATTGAGGATTTCCGTTTTGAATCTGCATATTTTTGCACATATTTCTATGCAAATATTTCAATTAGGCAAATTTTGTTCCGGTCTTCGGCACATAATGACGATTTTTTTATTTTATTTGTTTTATGTTTATAAAAAAAATATAATAAAACCATACATGGATGTATATAAAAAATTGTTACCCATAAATTCGCTAAAATCAAGTTAAAACATTTAAGTTTTATTGACAACTTTCAATAACAACAATCTTCCGCCGAGAACAGTCAACAAGTTTTGGTTATGTTTAGAACATAAATTTAACATTTGTTCTTTAAATATTTATTAACGTTTTAAATCAATTGGCTGCGCCTGTCCGATTGGTTCTTGAATGATGTATTTTGCAAGTCAAATGAGCGCGCAACAAGACTTCCTGGGAATTATTGAAAATAAATGCCATGAACATGTGATATATTAAGACTATATATACTATGTCGTCGTATGTTAGTTAGAAACTATTATTTATTATTTAAATTAAATATATATAAATTAGCAATTAGAGTATTTATTTGAAGTATTTAATTCGCAATTGTCTGGCTTTCTGTCTGCAACTCAGCTAATCATTGTTTGTTTGGCCATAGTAAAAAAAATTGTATTAATTATTTTTTATTTTGTAAATAGTTGTCTTAAATTTGAAAAATTTGTTATTTTTTATGTACTAAGTAGTATAAACAAATATTTTATTAATAGTTGTTGACAATAAAACAATTAATCATGCACTGTTAGCATTGAATGGTACAAAAGCGCTAAAAACCTATTTTATATACAAAGTGAAAGGCTTTAAAATAAGCATAAAAAAGAGTGAAGAGTATTTAATTCCACGAAAATTATAAACAAGTTTTTATAAAGTTTTTAATTTAATTTAAGAGATTATTTAATAGCATGGCTTATTGCCAATTTTTTAATTCTTAAAATCTTATTTTTATATCTTTATATTTCAGAGCAGTGTCAACATGCAACTACGCTCTTCGTCACAACAACAAAAAAGTGCATCATTTATGGGCAGTATTAAATTGAGAATTTCTTAGTTAAGTAGTAATTTACTTTATTTTACATTCATTTTATTTCATAATCATTTTATATATTTTGTAATTCGTTATATATATCATTTGACATTTATGATCTCTCGAAGCTGCTTTGGGTTTGATGCGATTGTAACCCAAATAAGCAATTAGACTAACTACTTCTTCATTTTAGTAGAAGACTCTACAGCTACTCTAAAAGTAGTACGAATAATTCTCTAGAACACTTCCAATTTTCTTTACATCCGATTCTACCAGTGACTATGCTCTTGCACCATGCAGCAGTAGAGAGAAAGAGAGAGAGAGAGAGCACTATTTTGCTTGATGAGCCAAATTTGGCAACTACTACGAAGCGTGATTCTTTACCTAATCTCCAGGGTGACTTTGTCTCAGCTGGTTATTTCTATTCCCAAGCAAATGAAATTGTTTACAAACTGAAGTCAAAACACACAATCACCACTGACCGTGCAAGACGAAAGAACGGCGTACTTCGTCTTGTTCCTACTAAGCCCATAAGTCGAGACTGCTTTTCAAATTTTAGAGATTCGGCGCATCCATAATCCAACTTCCAGATTTTCATCTTTGCAGAAAGTAATTGCGGCCTAAAATCTTCGGTGAGACGCATGACCGTTTGATAGAATTTTCAACATCTTGAAGCAAACTTTTTTTTTCGCTATTTCTTCTTGCGTTTAAAAAGGTATCCTTCGATATACCAACTGCAGAGTTCTTCAATAGGCGACATTCTTCTTCGCTCCGCGCGATAGCTGAGTTAGTTATAGGTCTGATGTAACCAATGATCTATAAAGCGGGTGATGTGTCTTCACTGCTCACCTATATCTAGAATTCGGTGAGGATTGCCGGAGGAATAAGCAGAGTACGCTGAGAAAGCTTCGATCCTCTATTATGATTGCTGTAGCTCTCATTGAAAATTAGGTTATACGGAGTGCACCCAGCAGAGCCTAGTGCGCACCTTTGGCTGCAAGAAAATTTAACCCAATCTGGGAGTTTACATATTTAGCCTCAATATATATCTCAGCCATTTGCCATAGTTGCACCTTCCCCATTAAGCACCTTCCCTCTTAAGCACCTTCCCCCATTAAGCACTTTTCATATAAAGAACATTCCCCATTAGGAGTGCATATTCGAAAATCATGGTTATTTAATCGATTGAAGGGTCGTTTCTATAGGGGATTTGTAAACGAGGTTTCTTAAGTGTCTTCACTGGAGTTGATTGTATTGCGCTGTAGGGTCCAAAGCCCAGAGCACCAATCCCTAGGGAGACTGTTGCTGCCTTTTTATATTTGAAACTCTTAAAATGTATGATTTACAGCAAAGAAGAAGATCGCATTCGTTTGTTATATTAGGTCCAATTACTTCATTTTTATATTTGGTCCAAAGCCCCTTAGATGACGCTATTAAAAGCTCTTTCAGTCTCTTTGCTGCAGTATCATACCAAACTTTTTTTTTTTAAGAGGACCCATAAATTTCGATAGTGTGCAAATCTGGGCTCTGAGACCATAGATCATTTCCAAGCCATTACTTAACGATTTGAACGCTGACTTCATCTGCCGGGTAAGCTCTCACAATGTATGTCATCAAGCGAAATATTTTTTTGATTCACAACCTTTAATGTGGGCGGTGCCAATAAAACTCCTTACCATCGGGGTGGAAACTTTTTGATTTGGTCTTGTTTGATCAAATTACCCTCTTTCAGTTCTCTTCGTGTGTTCCTGAATTTTGATTCTGTGCAGTGCTTTCTGCACTCATTGACTTGTTTGTCTAAAAGAGCTGTAGCTTCATTTTGGGTTAGGTATTATATTTTGTGATCCCAATCCATAAACAATTGTAACCATGCTTCTTCACCATACAGCAGCACAGGGACTTTCGGGGCCTTATATATTTTTATTTTCGTCTTTTAAGAGTTTTGGATACAAATAAGCATCATTAAGCAAGCGTCTAATATCCAGAAATATCGCTTGGTAAGAAGGCATTGTGTGTGCGATAGTGTGGTCATCCAAAGACTAGCATTAGCTGGTATACCCAGTGCAGCTGAATTCTCAGAAATTTGTTTTTTTTTTTGTATAAGTTTATTGAATAGCTGTGACGCATTGCTTATCTTCAATTGAATTGCATAAACACTCAACATCTTCAAGCGAAGAGCTTTCTGTCCTTTTTCTGCGCTTCAAATAGGTGTTTTTATTCTCCTCGTTTCACGCGATATCTTTATATTATTTTCTGAAGTTTTCGAAGCATTTTTTCCACTCCGATTGAGGAACCTTGGGTTGTGAATGCATCAACAGCTTCTTCGGGCGTAGAAAAACGTTTACCATGTAGTCTATTTTTGATGTTTGGGAATAAAAGGAAATCATTTGGTGATAAATCAGGGCTATATGGTGGATGACTCATCAATTCGATATTTTGAGAGCTCATAAACTGTCTTGTGTGAGCCGAAGTGTGAGAGCTTGCATTGTTGGAGGGTGATTCAGTTTCGGCGGTTGGGCTTGCGAATTTCTACGAAGACTTCAGGCAAACAAATGGTCGTGTACTATTCAGAATTGACCATCCTACGTTGCTTGAGCGTAACAGTGGCTAGATGACCCATTCGACCGAAGAAACAGACGACCATTTGCCTCGCAGTGCTTGGTACTAAAACCATTTTTGGATTTGGCTCGTCTTGGGAAATCCACACGCTCGATTGCATATATCCATGGTTCGACACCTGTGATGATCTTATAAATGTCTTTTGAAGTATTTCTTTGTACCAATCCACACGAGCTTTTTTTTTGGGCGTTTGTTAAATTATTTGGAATCTAACGCGAACAAACCTTTTTTACGGCAAGGTGTTCATGCAAAGACTTATATAAGCTGATGGAACTATTATTTAGGGATGCTTCGATGTTTCGTGGCACAACAACCGATTTTGGGCGACTTTCACGGAATTCGTCGCAGAGTGAACTACGATCACGATTGAATTCACCATACTAACGCCTTCTTTGGTTTTTGATGGTGCTTCATCGCTATAGAAACAACTGAGTTCATCGACACACGCTTGTTGAAATAATCCACGTCGAAAGTTGTGAAAAATTAATCAAAGAACGCTTGTACATAAAAACGTTGGAGGAACGTTCATGCTTAAAAATGTCAAACTTTATTTTGGTATTGCCAGATTGACATTAGTGTTGCCACAGATCCAAATATAAGTGGTGCCCCTTAAAATTGTTTCTTTTGAAGGGTGAAGTCTAGTATTATTTAAATAAATATGTCGAAATACTGTTAAAAATTTGAAAAGCTTTTAAAAAACAGTTTCAATGGTTTAAAGTAAAATAAAGTTCAGCTTTATTAAGGGCTGCAGTTAATAAGTTCGACCTTAAGTATTTCATCTGAAACAATATTGTTAGTAGAGACTACAACAGATCAAGTAAGCTTACTATATTTAAGCTATACTAACAGCTTAATATCAAGCTCATAAAGCTTACAGCAACTTTACTACACCTAAAGGTATGCTAGAAAGCTTAATAAATTTAAAGAAAAAACCAAATTTTCTACAGCATACAATAAAGCATTTGAGTTTACCCATAAATGAGACATATGACGACAATAGGAAGTCTGTTGCTTGTGGTTAATGAACATAGAAACAGGTCAAGGTCTATGCTAATAGCTAGCGTCTACAACAACAACAACAACTACTACTACTATAAACTGGGCTTTATTCTATACGAAATGTTTATAAACCGCAAAGCAAAGCAGATACACATAGACTGACTGACTGACAGTCATAGCGCTGGGATAGCATGTTAGAGCATCATCGGAGCAACATGCGTCTGCGCACCTTTGTTTGACACGAGCAAACATTGACGCAAACTCAAAAGCAGTTGCAAAGCATCCGTTACGGACTTGACTTGACGCTATTTAAGTTTGCATTAAAGCATCAGAAGCGGCGCTACACAGCCGTTTCGATTGGGTTTCATTAACATTTGCCATATTGTGCCGCTCAACTGCTTTACCTTCTGTTCTGTGCAATGAGTTTAATTTTTCTTCTCAACTTTTGCGGCTACTTCAGCGTTTGCGTTATTTTGCATGCGTGAACGATTTTCACGGAGCAGATATCATTTTTCTTTTATTTCCCTAATGAGTGTTGCTAGACAGACGGTCTGTCAGACAGACTAGACAGCTCCAAAGAAATCATCATCGTTTAATGAATGAATGTTTGCTAATCACTCGAGCTACAAGAATAGCATTTTGAACAATAATTTCCAAGAAAACTGTGCCAAGGGTAATTTCGCCTTTGATTGATTTACAAAGAGTTGAGCAATCAAATTGCAATATAAATCTGGTAAATTTATGAACTTCGCTGGAACCGAAGCATGAATACGCTGCAAATGAAGTTACAAATTGTAAAGCAGCGAATTTCAATTATGAAAAATTAAACCAAGTAATTTCAAACGTAATAAGTAAATATCTAAAGTCATCATTGAGTAGAAATAGAACATACAAGAGTTTATAAAATAATTTAAGCATCGTCCATTAATAGGAATTTGTGTAAACGGTTGAATATATGCGACAGTCTCATCACATTACATTGCAAATTGTTTCAAATATTTACAAATTTCAGCAAAAAGTGACAGCACCTCTCAGCCTTATCGTCACTTTAACATCTCCTAGTCTGCGCTGTCGTAGCAGGTGCCTTGTCAGCTCGTTTGGATGGTTTTCTAGCCGATTAGCCGGTTTTTTAACAACCACAGCTGAGGCAGCAGTTGTTTATATCTCCTCGCCAGCTTCCATAGAGATCTTTTCTTCGAGTCATCCGAGGAGACATTCGCCAAGTACCGATCAGTTTGGTATGATTATGTATTGCTTGGAAGTCTGGATCTTGATCTTACGCATCGTGATGTATTATTGTGTGATTAGCAAGAAGGGCAGCAGAGAATTTAAAAAGATCGCATGCGAATCATCAATATCATCTGGAAAAATAATTTCAAGATTCAGGTCTTATTTTTTTTCCAGATCTTGACGAAACGGTTTTTTGCTATTTTAATCTTCGGAACGGTGTTAAAGACAGCTACCAAGGTGAAAGTGGTCGAATGAAAGGTGGTACTCAGTAGTTATCCAACCCATTGTAAACGGAAAAGTCAATTGCAATAGGCGTATGGCTGTGAGCAAAAGAGAAATGAGTTGCATGACCTGTCACTAATAGCTGAGCCGATGAGTTCTGCACAGCATCCAGTAGGCTGGTACATCTTAAGTCCATTCTGCAACTACACTAGCATATGTTCTTGTCATATAAATCACCTCCTCTAAGGAACTTTTGTCCCCGATCGTGGAATATTTGCTTAAATTCTGTATTTTCCAAGTGACAATTGAGGAGCAAATACAGTGACGAAACTTTTAACACACCCATACTGGTGGCAACTTGAATGGTGGCCATTTGGAGTATAGCAGTACATACTAGCTCATACGAAATCTCCTTTTTAATTAGCACAGCCTCTTGACTGGTTACTGGGGTGATATGCTTTATGGAGATTGTATCCTGGTATAAAGATGTGTGCTCCCGTCTAAAGCCATGTTTCGTGATGAGCATCACATCGAAATTATGTTCAATGAGAAATTGCTTTAGCTCCTCAATGCGAGCAGCATTGTACCACAAACAGATTGAAAGATATTACGCTTGTATGGGTGGCGGGGTATCGCAACCTCCGATTTGGATCATCAGGATTACTTCTCCCTATCCCATTAACATATCTATCTATCGAATTTCATCTCGGTACCTCAATTTTTTATTCTGTAAATGTTTTTATATGTAATTGTTTTTGCCTGAATTGACTGAAATACTCCGTCCCTTTCTATCGTTTAAATAAGACTTAAACAGAAGAAATTATGGAGCTGGAAGTAAATATTTTATTTTGTACAGCAGCCCTTGATGCCAAACTTTATCAAACGCTTGTTGAACGTCAAGAAAAACTTCCGTGCAATACTTTTTATTTTCTAGTGCATCTGTAATAAGTTTTTTGATTTGAAGACACTGTTCAGGTGTACAGTGAGTGCCAAAACCTGAAGTGATAGTCTGGTATGCCATAACGTTTTTCCAAGACTGGTAACAATTGTCTCAATAACACAAGGAAGCTGCGAAGAATCTTCCTTTCAACGCCATTTTACCCGACTTAATCACGGCCCATGCCTTTGCGCCAAACAGTAAGATCGGCTTTATCAGCGTCTTTTTTGTCTTTCGCTTCTCATTTGTTTGCTCAGCCCAAAAAGCATCTGTTTGAAAGCGTGGTTCTTCGCATTACCCCCAGGCTGACGTTGTTGTTGCTGGTTATCTCGGACCCAAGATCGTCACTGACCGTCCAAGACGCGATAACGGAGTGCGAGAAGACACCAAGTACTTCGTTTTGTCCTCATTCACCGCTAGACTCATGAGCTGAGACTGTTTTTCAATCTCTGAGAACGTCTTGCACTCTCGCCTTTCCTGCGTACCGATGATATCGATGTCATCGGCGTAAGCGAGCAGCATCACTTCCTCATCGCATCGCCCTGCCTGAAACCTCGTCGACTATTACATCGACCTCTATTATGTCGTCCTCTATTACATCGTCCTCTACTACGTCATACCCTATCATGTCATCCTCTATTACGTCGTCCTCTATTACTTAGTTCTCCATTATATCGTTCTCTATTACGTCGTCATCTAGTACGGAGTCCTCTACTACGTCGTCCTCTGTTACATCGTGCTCTATTACGTCGTCCTCTATTACGTCGTCTTCTATTACGTAGTCCTTAAAACTCTTCAATTCATTACCGCTATTCTTGAATAAATTGGCCTCCTTTTTTTTATTTTTCAGCTATCTATTAACCGAGTTGGTCTCATTATAGTCCGGTGACAATACAATAAATACATTATTACCTACTTTGGGTCCATTATAGTTTCGAGCTTAAAGTCAAAACTTGACTTTTTGATAGAATTTTCGAGTTTTATACGTATCATAGATCCCAAAATTTGCTTATTTTTCATTCCTCTGTTTCCCTCGTCATCAATCTCTAACAGTTTACATTGGCCCTTACAAAAGAGTTCTTTAAAAGGTTCAATCCAAAAGTACCATCTTATTTTGCAGACATATCTATATACCGAATGATATGTCTCTACTGCTCGAGAGAGCCTTGTTGAGAAGATTTTCGGTAGTCAGATATGATAACAGCATTCCGACATTTAGGTTACTTTGAATATTGGGAGCTTGTGACATTCCAAAACTTGATTCAATTCGTGTATTCAATTGCGTGTATTTCGATCAGGACATCCCTATTGCTGGAAGTGATATCTTGACTGTTTTCCGAATGTTGGTCTCTTTCTTTCCTTTCTTTTAAATTTTCGTCAAACTTAATTTTCACATCACAGTATTCATCTTTGGTTTTTTCGTCTTCTTGGTCTTTGAGATTGGGATAATCTATACAGGTAAAAAAATCGTAGCCAAATTTTTATTTCTTTGTTTGTGCGCGCATCACGCCTTAACCGCTTAACCAATTTATATGAATTTTGGTAAAGAAATAGATGTGACGTTAAAATAGAACAAAGGTTATTTTTTGTTAAAATCGAAGGGGCCCAACCCTCCATAAAAGTAATAAAAAAAAAATTGTCATAACTTGGCATCCATTTGAGGTGCAGAGATGAAATTTGCTAAACATGTAAATGTGATCGGGAGAAGTAACCCTATAAATTCAAAATCGGTGGGGCTATGCCTTTGGATGCTATTTTAGAGCAAACCTATCCTATCCCAAGTATTTCTTGGATTTTTGTGATGTCAGTCTTGTTTCTATCAAAGATATGAAGCAGCTGAATAGTTGCAAATACCAGATTAGGCAATCGATGGCAGTAAATAACTACTAATGTGGACTTCTGCAAACGAAGACATGCCCTAAAAAGCACCTTCTAGCTACTTTATATTACCTAGCATAATGCTTCAACTTTGAACTGCATTATGTGGCAAGTAGACAATGCACAAATTATGTAACATACCAAGTGCTTTCTTAAGAAATAATATGCATCTCTTGGCCTATTTCAAAGCGTTACAAACTACGCGACAAATGATAAATGCATTTTCCGCACTACTTGTGCAGGGTATACAAGAAATATGAGCATAATTATGGAGCTTATTGATTGCGTTTTCATGCCATAGCAGCAGCATAGAATTATATATTTTTCTTTTTTGAGTTAAACTAGACATCGCCGCGCATGATTTATATGCAACAATGGGGCGTTTGATTAATAATCAGAACTGAAATCTTAATTAGTAATTTTTTCGTTTATTTTTGATTTTATTTTATTTTATTGTTTGCAGCTAATTTTTGGCAAATTGTTCACAAATCGTT
Organism: Leucophenga maculata; assembly: GCA_035044805.1. NCBI lineage: Eukaryota > Metazoa > Arthropoda > Insecta > Diptera > Drosophilidae > Leucophenga > Leucophenga maculata. Next base: position 971,592 of record JAWNNP010000651.1, on the reverse strand, counting down.
TACTGTCAGCACCGCGTAATACCAAATTATTTAATAACTTTATTTTCGTTTAAAACAATTAATTATGACGCTTAGAGGCGTTAAATTTTAAATTAATTGTGGCGCAGCTTTTTTTTACCAAATTCTGCAAAGCTTTAAAAATTATTTTAATATATATTTAAAAAAAAAGAAAAAAACTAATTATTTACATTTACTTGCGTGTTTTGCTTAGCATTTTTTTTTTTTTAAACAGTCGCTCAGCCGCTGGCTCTTTCACTCTTAGTCATTCTTGCGATTTAGCTATTCGCAGCTGCTGTCAAGAATTTTTAATTTATTTATTTTTTAGTTTGTCTTATTATTAATAATGAATGGGAAATACACCCGGATGAATATGTATAATATTCGTAGATGCTTTTATGTCTGTAGCTGGCTACACAAACGGCATAACTTGTCATACTTTTCGCATTGCATCGCATCGCATATTGCCTTTGATTGATTTCTCAAACAGAAAATGTATTTCTGTGCATAAAATTTTTATACATTTACATTCTTTTATGACTGTAGCTAAATATTTTCACGCAGCTACACATAGATGCATTGAAATCACTTTGCTCGCCCGGCTCACCAAACCAAATGGGCCAAAAGGTCGTCGTCGACGTAGTACAATGTTATTCATTGTTGTTCGCAAAGTGCATTAGGGCTCTGAAATGTCAGTAATTTCCACTTAAAGCGCAATCGAAGGTCTGACATGTTGTGCTGCTTATAAATTTGACACGCTTACAGGTGCGCTTGGAGTTGCACGGGTTATGTAATTTGTCGCCCGTACAAAATTTAATTAGGCGCACACTTTACAGTTTATGCGCATGTTTGATAGAGGTGAAGTGGAAAGCGAAAATATTTACATCATGACTTTACTTTAATTTGAAAAACAATTTGAATCATTAATTGACTTAGCAGAAGCTTAAATACTCTTCACAGTTGTACTTAGTAGCCTTTTTAGCATGTGTCCTTGTGGAACACCATCTTATGGGGAGGGAGATTGAAGCTCTCACTTTAATCTGAAACTGGCGATCTTGCAGATGCGATACGAAGAGAAGATAAAAGGGGACTGGGAGGTGTCTCGTTGATTTCTGCGAGTAACCCCGAGTGACATATACTATCAAACGCCTGTTGCACGTCAATAAAGACACCATTCGAGTAATCTTTGTTATCAAAAGCCTTAAAATATGATTTACCATCTGCTTTATAGCGCCACAATTGATCACAATTCTTCAAGATACACACACCTGGTAAGCCGTAATACAATAAGCCTCTCAATCACCTTGGGGAGTGAAGGGAGAATGCTAATTGGTCGGTACGACTCCGGATCGACCTCTGTGTTAATAGGTTTAGAACACTTGCCAGCCTCCAGCTGACCCGGTTGTATTGCATCCTAAGTATTGCATAGAAAAAAAAATAAGTGCTCGCTTCGGCAGAGCCTTCAGGGATATATACTGTCTTATTCGGCAGACGGTTGATAGCATCTTATAGGCAGGACCATCGCAAAGATGTATGCAGAGCCGTTTCCATTTCCATAACCTCTTCGTCAAATGCTGTGTTGAAAGGCAGAAAAAGGTTCTCCAGGTGTGATCGACGGTTTCTGAATTCTCTATATTGACCAGCAAACTTCGCCCGATGCGTTATTCCTCGACACATGTCTCAACGGCTGTCGCTTAAGCGACCAAGTAGCCTCCACAGATTATCCGAAGTCTATTATTGCTCATCTTTCTCGATCTAAAATGTCTCTTTTAGTTGTGCGTTGCCACAAATCATTATCATCAGGGTGATGGGTGCGAATAAATCTTCTTCGCTGCTGTCTCTGGAGCCGAATCAAGTCCGTCGACTTTCTATTGAGACAACAGAGAGTTGAAGAATTTGAAGCTGACAGCATCACCCGACAGAGCTGCCGCAAAAAAAAACACTGCAACCTTTATGTTATGAGATATCTTCAGCTCCCTATTCAAATGAATCAACTCGTCCAGCTTTCTCTGGAACCTTGGAATAGGTGAACCTTGGATCGCATGAGTTGTATCCGATAGCATTCCCCCGTTATCGTTTCATTCGCATTAAGTAAGAAGTAGTAGAACACGTCACGCTGGTTCCATTAAATACAGAAGTGAATCCACTTTTCATCGCCAAAAAACAAGGCGAAAAAAAAACTCTTTCTGTTCACAAGCAAAAAATCGCATTTCGACGTCACGCAGCTTCAACTCGTATGGCACCTAGTTTCATTGCTTTTTTGAATCAATCCCATGGCTTTTAGGCCTTTACTGACTGTCGTCTCATTCACTCCCAATGATTCTGACAACTCCTGAAGCATTTGGCATTGGTCCACATAGAGCAATGATTTCTTTTATTCAGAATCACAACTTTTAAAGAGACCAAACCACGTCCGACACGATTGTTCTGATAGATCATGCTCACCGTAGATTTCCACTATGATTCGATGACCCTCGGTCGCACTTTTCTTCATATTAAAGTAATGAAGAATAGCTTCATGCAAAGAAAAACCTTAAACTGGTACAAAATTTGGCTTGTTCGAGGCAATTTTTAATATTAAATTAAATGACAACTTGCCAAAGAAGCTTTTTCGCAATAGGCTCATTCACACTATTGGTTCAGGCCTCTTGTTTCTTTATATTAGTTCATATTGGACCACTAGAAGTGGTAGTTGTTGTATACATCTGTTACCGCTCCCAGAATTTTGAAAGAAAACTGGTTGAGTTTAGCATGAAATATGGTATATCTTACAATAACTCCAATAAAATATCGTACAGGGATCCGGAAAGCAACATATTCCCTATACAAATTTCAAGGTTTAATGGGTTACAGGGATTTTTTTTTTTGTTTCAAATAATAATCATTTAGGAACGTTACGTGCATCCCATTTAGATCATGCAAATCCGACTCGACGTTAATTAAAACAAAAAAAAAATTCAGGATCATCTCCATGAGCTAGTTAACCGAGCTCTGAACTTTCCAATCGATCAGTATGCAGTACCACTTAAAGAGGTTTCCGTTATACACATGGCCTTGACGCTGCTGTATGATGAATCTTTTAATTTTTGTGCTCATCCATATTTGGCGTCATCACTTGTAAAGGCTGTCCCAGAATTCTCGCAAGATTTGACTTAAATAGAAAACACAGTTTTTAGACTTTAGTTAATTTTTTTATTGAACCATAAAGAACATAGGGTAGGGTTATTGGGCAAATTCTCTCCACGTCTTTGCTGGCACATAAACACTCTTTTGTGTCAAAATTTTCCATGACCATTCCACGTAAATGTGGCTGAATTTCATTGATGGAACGTTTAAATCCTCCTCTAAGGCACGTGTGATTGTGGGCTTGTTGACAGAACTATCTATCTGTCTATCTGTCCGTCCGTCTGTCTAGCTGTACGTTTGGAAATCCAGATCTTTCAGAGTATAAGAGATAGGACTACAAGTTTATATATTTACATTCTTTTATTGATTCGTCATATAACTTGTATTCAATGAACACTTCATAATGTTTTGTAAGGAAAAAATGTTGTTGTATGAAAAATTTTTTGTATCTTATACTGATGCCAAAAAAAAAATGACTTACGGATCAAGATAGAAATATATACGCCATACAAATTTAAAGTTTAATGGAGGTACATCGACTTATTATATTAAAAATGCGGATATATTTTGATCGGCCTAACCGCATTGAAAACTAGAATCCGCTACAGTGTGTACATACATGTAACTCCACCATCGACGACGATGTTTTTATAATTAGAAATCCGAAAAAAAAACACCCATCAATACCAACAAAATATAACTCTAAAAATGCAGTCAGCAAATCAACATTGATTAAGTACTTCAAAAAGAAAAAAAATAGAAATAAGTAGTGGGTAAGTACTTCATCATCATCATAATAACTTCAACGCGCTTCTCTCCATTTTTGCCGTCAAGCCACAAAGCAGCAACGTCAACGAAAACTTTGAACAGAAAATTATTGCACAATGAGCTGCTAAATGCTTTTGGCCACAAAATGCAGCTTAATGAAGTCACAGAGCAGCAGAAGCAGCAGCAGCAGCAGAAGCAGTCGACATCAATTTATTGACTAAGCGCGCATGACGTATTGACTGCATGATTGACTGACTGACAGATGGACGGATGGACAGACTGACTGACTGACAGACAGACAGAGAGCTAGACTAGCTGGCTGGCTGGCTGGCTAGTGCAAGCTGATGACTCTGAATCATTTAATGCGACATGCTGTGGGAATTAAGTCGCTTCATTGCAGTTGCCGATCTGCACCTTGATGCAGCACCTTCTATGGCAATTGCGGCCTACTGTAATGCAATAAGCTATATAGCGCTCGCTCTTTTCTATATGCGACCATAATTCGCGAAATAGAGATTTGCTAATTATAAACGGCCGTTTTGAGCGACACGCTACACCAATTTCCGCCTGAAGCTGTTTGATTTATGGCGCACGTTTGAGCAGGTGTAATGATTGATGCGACCTCAGATAGTCAGATAGTTGCTAGCAAACTGGGCGGCCACTGAACTGTCAAAGTGGCTTAAAACGTTTGGCGCCGGCGCTGCCGAGAGAACTTGACCTGTTGATATTTCAAGAGTTGAGTTATAGACGCAGCTACTTGGCTTGGAATCTGGCGATTCGCACTCGTTAATGACCGTTGCAATGAATCTTGCAGCGGAGTGCATCGTATTGCAAATGCAAAAATGATGAGAGATACGCTTAGAAGGTCGTCCAATGACCGACCGCATTAAGTGTTGGTACATGCGGATAAGCTGGCTTAGTAGCATCCAAATCGAACAAGGTGTTATGTATTGGTTTTGTAATTTTTAAGTTTTATTCGATATAATTTACAGATAGAAAATTTTTATTTAGCAACTATGTTCGTTAATAATTTTACATTTCGCAGAATAATACTAAAGTTGGTTGGCTAAATGGTAACAGTTGTAGTTTGGGGGGATATGAAGCACTCAGAGAAAATTAACTTTACTTAGAAGGTAAACGGTTGGGCAGGTCTGTTGTAATTGTAGCCATCGGGACCCAAAGAGCCAGCCTCGGGTGTTGGCTCTGGTCCGGTAGGACCACCTGGGCCACCTGGACCACCTGGACCGCCGGGACCACCTGGACCTCCTGGACCACTTGGACCACCTGGTCCACTTGGACCACCTGGTCCTCCTGGTCCACTTGGACCACCTGGTCCTCCTGGCCCACTTGGACCACCTGGACCTGGATATGACGGTCCTGGTGCTGGATATGTGGGACCTGGTGCTGGATATGTAGGTCCTGGTGCCGGATATGAGGGACCTGGTGCAGGATAGCTAGGCTCTGGCGCTGGATACGATGGCACCGGCTGTGTGGGCTGTGGAATTGGTGCCGGATAAGTGGGCGCTGGTGGACGTGGTCCTGGCTTTTGTGGTCCTGGCTGTGTAGGTTGTGGTTTGACTTCATTATCACCAGTTGGTGGCAAATATTCAGGACCTACTGGTGGCTGTGGTGGACGTGGTTGGTATGTAGGTGCAGGTGGTGCTGGTGGTGTTGGTGGGCGTGGTTGATAGGTTGGTGGTGCAGGTGGTGCTGGGGGACGTGGCTGATAAGTTGGTGCAGGTGGTGCAGGTCCTGTTGGTGGTGGCACATAACCATTTGTTGGTGGTGGCACGGGTTTCGTGGGCACAGGCTGTGTTGGTTGTGGTTGGCGTGGCTGATCAGGAGGCAAGTATTCCTGACCAGGCTTTGGTGCTGGTGGTTGAGGACGTGGTGGTTGCGGTCTGGGTGGTTGTGGTTTTGGTGGACCATAAGAAGGCTGCGGTGCTGGTGGTTGGGGTTGTGGCCTAGGTGGTTGTGGGCGTGGTGGTTGTGGCTGTGGTTGCGGTGGTCCGTATGAAGGCTGTGGTGCCGGTGGTTGTGGGCGTGGTGGCTGAGGCTGTGGTTGCGGTGGTCCGTATGAAGGCTGTGGTGCCGGTGGTTGTGGGCGTGGTGGCTTAGGCTGTGGTTGCGGTGGTCCGTATGAAGGCTGTGGTGCCGGTGGTTGAGGTCTTGGTGGCTGAGGCTGTGGTTGCGGTGGTCCGTATGAAGGCTGTGGTGCCGGTGGTTGTGGTCTTGGTGGCTGTGGCTGTGGTGGTCCATAAGATGGCGCTGGCGCTGGTGGTGCAGGTGGTTGTGGACGTGGTGGTATATAACTTGGTTGTGGTGCCGTTGGTTGAGGGCTTGGTGGCTGAGTTTGTGGTGGTCCATAAGATGGCGATGGTGCTGGCGGTTGTGGCCTTGGCGGTTGAGGACGTGGTGGTTGCGGTGGTGGTGGTCCATAACTCGGCGCTGGTGCACTTGGCACTGGTGCTGGTGGCTGTCCAATATCCGTATCTTCTATACCATTACCAGTGGGTGGGAATGGCACCGATGGCTGTTTATAGTGGTAGCCATCCTCACGTAGATCAGTATCCAGATGTGAGACATCGGCTTGAATGGCTGTGGCAGCAGCCAACAGCGCTACTACGGTAAGCAGAAAGCGCTGTGTGGAGTTGAAGGAGAGAAAATTTTTATTAGAATTTTAAAAAAAATAGAAGTAGTTAAGGAGTTGAGTGTGCGTGTCTGCGAGTTACACTTTTAATGGAAATCTAATTCTAATATAAAGAAGATTTGATGTTTCCAACTAAACTAAAAAAACTACACACAAAAACCTAAAAATTGTAGACAGGTTTGTTTGGGTTCTGCTCCTTTTGAAAGGCTTAAGGAATGTGCATACTATTTGCACATTTTTTATCATTTTTTAATTTCTTCCCTACTTGGTGACCAACTTTGGTTATGCTTAGACCTCACTCAAGCTTGCTATTTTAAAGCTTATATTGACTAAATTTAGACCCTTTTTCGCTGTTACATACAGTTGCCTAAACTTAATAAACCCATTTATTCCATGTTTAAAGAATACAAAGACCTTAAACCGCAACTGCTGCGCATCTACAGTAAACCAAGTAACTATGTACCTTGCTATTTTCTTTGCAATACCATCTCCCGTTTGGTGGTTTTCAATTACTCCCACTCGACAAACAATTCATTAAAGCCAAACAGCCAAACAGTCAGTCAGGCCGTGATTATCATCAAACTTGCAATCAAATTACAAACTAACAAATTTGCAGCACGACCGCAGAGACGTAAAAAATTAGGCAAACAAATAAAGCTAAACTATTTAAAGCTGCATAGTAGCGCATACAAGATATTGTATCTTTTTTCTTAGCAGATTTTACTGCAAATCTTTTTTCAATTTCATCATAATTTTCTTGCTAGATAGAATACTTCATGCGTTCGTCGTTGTGCATTGTGAAAAATGTCATTAATGTTCACTTAAAACAGTTTGGCTCGTAAATCACTCACGGCTGTCCGTCTGTCCGTCTGTCCGTCCAACATAGCCCCTATGTTCCCCCAAAAAAAACCCATGCATTCATCTATATTTATGTCGTCAATTGTTGGCGCGCGCATATTGAAAATGCATTTCATAAAAAAAATCGTGATTCGTCTACTTTGCAGCGTTTTTGTGTTTTTTCTCAGCAAAGATCAGCTTCACGTCTAGGATTTCTTCATCGTTTCGTTTCAACGTCGCCAGTAACTCACCATTTTTGTTGCAATTGTTTATTATTTGTTTGTTTGTTCGCCTTAACTTTTCCGGCTTTGTTTGCACCGCGTCACAATACAAAACTAAACACAAATCGAATCACACGAGCGTCACACACTGGTGTTACCTCCCCGCGACACAAAAGTTAGTTATCCAAATGTTTCGAGCTGCAAGCTGCAGCGTCTTGGCCAAAGTATCTCAATACGAAAAGTAACTCAGAAAACGCGTACGCGTTCAAATTGTTCGTTTGCTCGTTGCAAAATCTGAAAACCGAATGATGCCCAAATGTTCTCCCTTGGCGAATTTATATGAAAACCGCCCCTAAGCGCAAGCGCAAACTCACAAAGCAAAGTCAGCTTTGAGATGAGATGAACTCAGACGAGTCGCACGAAATTCCGCTATGACTCAAAAGTTTGAGTCCGGCTTGTATGCGGATTGTCTTCGCTAAAAATATTTTTTTTTCAAAGACAAAAAAAAAAACATTGAAAACCAGCTCTTCAGAGATTCACTCAAAGCAAAAACAATTCGCTGATGTGCTCATTTGGTATTGTGTTTGCTTAATTTAGCTTTTGAGTTGTTTGGTTTTTTAGCTGCTTTTGTTGTTTTATGGCAGCAATTACTCGAAAGGCAGTAGCTTGTGGCTTTGTTTACTTAGTTTTATTATTATTGGTTGGTATTTTTTTTTTTCTTTATAGGGCCACTTTGTCAATTGGTGTTCATCAATCGCTGTTGATCTTATGATATTTCTATGCCTAAACAGGAACTAAACTTATCTTAAGTAGATATCTTAGCGACAGTTAAAATATGCCAGTGGGTGGTTCAATTATTATAGGTGTAAATTATAAACGATTACAGCAAACATTGCAAATTAAATATTATTGTCCATTTTTTTTTTCAGTTAATATTTATGTATCTTAAAACATACACATTACACAGTGCTCGTCCAAAAAGTAAGAGTACTGTTGACAAATCGTGCTGTGAGATATTAGTTTTACAAGGTTGGCCACATTGAATGTAGAGAACGTGCAGAAGTAGACTTCATTAGTACGAAAGCTCGCTTTGTAGTGCCAAATTGTATTAAATATGTTGATTAAAACTGCGAATAATACATAAGATTCCTTCTTGCGACTAACCATTGAGGAATTGGTGTTTCATCACTGACAATCTTTTGATTCCAGTCACAAAAGCTTCAGCTCCGCCTTACAATTCAAATTTTTCAAAAATCTCGCGAGCGATAGCACAAGTATTAGCTTCGTAGTGCTCCGTCAGTTGTTTTGGGTTCAATTTTGGGTACAATTTTCGGCATCTTCACATTTCTGTAATTGTTTGTCAAAAATATTTGGGGAGTTTTCAATACATCATATCCACTTATAGTCAATTTGCGCGCTTTATGAACAATTTCCATGATTTTCTGCATCAATTCAGTTTTCAAAATTATTGGTCTTCCACTTTTCTGATCATCAGGAACAAACGTTCTTTCTTCATTAAACTCAAGACACCACTATACTCCTTAACATGCAGCTTTAATAAACTAAACAAACCTTTTTTAGTATGCATCCTGTCACCCTAAAAGCATCGGGAATTTTTAAATAAAACGAAAAATTTTAATTAATCTTCCTAATTTATTTTATCGCCTTCATCCATTTGATCATTTCACTGATTAAAACCCTTTTTGGTTGGCACTATCCGGGATGGCCTTCAGCTCTCGTATTGAATTTTTCTTGTTGTCTTATATCGATTCAAAGCGCATTCCCCAAAGCAGCAATTTTAATCTTCAGAAGACGAAGAACTCACAGGGGCCGTATCTGATCTGGTGATTGTTCGATGGAATTTGTTGAGTGTTTGGCCAAAAGTACGTTTGCAATGAGATGGAGATGGAGAATTATTATGATGAAGAATCCATGAATTATTGGATTTTAACGATGAATAGCCTCGCAGACGCCTCATTACACCGACGTAAAAATCTTTGTTGACCGTTTCACCACGTGAAATCTTATTCAAAGTACACCAAATCACGAATATTGAAGAATCTTCACTTATGATCAACTTTGACGTGTTTATTTCATTAATCGGCTACCTTCCAGCTATATTCCGGCTAAAATTCAAACCATTGCTGGTTTGTAAGTGTGTCCTACTCGTGCATAACCGTACGTATGCTCTCGTGTGACATCTCCAATACATGACCGATCTCTTTGAAGCTCACATGGTTACTTTTGGCAACAAGTTTCTTCACTTTATCGACGCTATCGTCGGTCACTCTCGTTGGAGACCGTCTCCCGATCATCCTTGAACACTTTACACCACTCGTAAATGCGCATTTTTGACAGTGCAGATTCACCAAAAGCTTTTTGCAACATTTTCAATACATCGGCAGTCGAAATTTCGTTGACAAAACAAAAGTTAATACGTTGATCAATATTTTCTCTTTCTATAAAAAATCGGCAAGCATTAGGTTGACTGATTTAAACAGCTGCTGTAACCATACTGGGTGACAGATCAGGCTAAACATTGGCGTCATAATTAAGGACTGTAATACTGGAGATGGAAAATGTACCTGCCTAACTACCGCCTGTTAAATTTAAATTAAGAATACACGATATTTTCTTGAAAGGGTTTATGTTCTTCATCAGCATCAAGAGTCGAGTCGATATAGACATGATTATCTGATTGTCCGTCTGTATGTCTGTCTGGCTGTCCATTTGAATATTTAAATTTAGAGCTTAGAGACTATAAGAGATAGACTCTTCAAGTTTGCATATTTAGATTCTCTTATTCGTTCTTCAGATGCCTTATAATCGGCAAACATGCTACCATCCCTATCTAAGGTGGAGTTGGTACTTACATTGCAAGCCTACTCCTCATTCTGAGCTTTTGTATGAGAAAATGAGCTACCCTACATTAATACTTATCAAATATTCCATTTAGGTCCAGCTCGGACCACTATAATGGGTAGCCCCCATATAACTCTGTCGAACTTTTCTGAATTTTTGTATGAATAATATTTATTGTTTGATGTTTATTTTGGCTAGAAATGCCAAATTAGGAGTATCTTGCATGTTTCCTTAGAAAATATTTCATATAGTTTAGACTGGACCACTAGAAGTGGTAGCTGTCACACAAATCGTTAGAAACAACATATCTTATATTTGAGCGCACTCGAGGATTCTTTTAATACAATTTAAAACAAAGTCAGAAATTTTGTAAAACTTTAAAAATCTAATTCCCGATCATAAATGTCGGTAGAAACGACATATTATGTCCAGTCATTATAGACATGTCCGTCTGTCTGGCTGAATATTTATATTCTGCTATTTATTCCTCAGATAACTTGTATTCAATCAATACCCTAACGACTCTCTCTTGGAGGGGGACTGTATCGGCACTTACCACTCTTAGTTTTTAAATTAAAATCATTTTTTTGATAATCCTAATTTGGCTCGAAACGCTAATTTTGGTCTACCTTCCATTAAATTTTATAAACATTCCTAAAGATCCAGATCAAATAACTAGAAGGCGTAACCCCTATTCAAATCTGCTTCACCTTTTAGTATTTTTGTATGATAAAAATTGTATGGTTGTAAATTGATTCAGCTAAAAATGCCGAACATGATGTATTTTGTGTCAATCCTAATAAAATATTTCATTAGGGTCCAAATCAAACCACTAAAAGAGGTGGACCTTAAAATATTAAAATATTTAAGTCGTTATTAAAATGTCAGTCTGTCTTGATATGAACAACAAGAACTTAAAAACGATAAACGAAAAAATCTTCAAAGTTCAGTTAATTAAAGTCTTCTATTCACTCTTCAGATAGCTACTCCTCTCTAAGGCCTAATACCTATAAAAACTTCCCCACTTTTCTGAATTTTTGTATGAAAAAGTTGTTGTTTTCTTGTAACTTTAGCAAAATACTAAACAAATTGATGTCCCATATATAAATTTTAATGATATATTCCATATAAGTCCATATCGGACCACTATAATAGAAACAACACATACATATCTTCCCCCCCTGCTGTGGTTTTGTATGAACAAAATGTTGTTGTTGTTGTTTATTTTAAACTAATCGACAAGTGTATTTCTGTAAGGAAAATGTTTTTCATATAAAAAATCATAACTAGCTGGTGCGATTATATGAATGCTAACCCAAAACTTGGTGTAAAAGACTTATTAGTAAATGTTTGTGAAGCCTCTTTATAAACTTTTAAGCTATAGTATTCACTTAAATATAGAATTTTTTCAAAAGATGGTTGGTGTATATGGGCGCTGTCCTAAATAGTGGGCGTGGCATATTAATGTGGATACTTTATCTTCTTATGGTCTATATACCGGAATTCAGCCGGATATCTCTTAAATGTATACAAAATAAAAATGATGCTTTATTTCGAGATAAACCCCCTTAAACTTTAAGTTAATATGGAGAATATATTTCTGTCTGCATCCGTGTCGGATATTTTATTATTAGACAACATTTTTCTTTTCAAGATAAACCACATTGAATGTGTTTCTAACAAAACCCCAAAGACGGGGGCAGATTCATATGGAAGATACCCCTTCTAGCGGTCCAATATGAACCCATATTAAATTTTTTATTGGAATTTAAGTTCGATACACCTATTTTGGCATTTTTAGCTAAATTAATACGAAAAATTAATTTTTTTTAATTATTTCAACCCCCTTTCAGAGGGTTTGGTACGTTCATTACATGCTGTAAAAGTAAAAGGGAATTTTAGAGACATGCATGAAGAGGGAAGATGAGGAGTAAATATTCGTTCTGGAACTAAATGAAATATTTTAGAAGGATTAAAAGATGATGTCCCAAATTTGATATTTTTCGCTAAATTAACAAAGGATATTATTTATTTTTCATACAAAAATAAATGAGTGATAAGTACTTAGTACTTACTTTAAATACAAGTTATCTGAAGAAGAAATAGTAGCATATAGAAATTTAAACTTGAAAGTTTTATCTTTTATTATTTCCAAGTTTTCAATGTTCATACGCTCAGCCAGACAGACGGACATTACTGGTATTTTTGTGTGGAAGCTAACCCTTTTAGTGGTTCTACTTGGACCTTAATAAAATATTTTATTATGTCCAAGTACACCAGTAATTTGGCGTTTCCAGCTGAAATGAGAACAGCTACAAAATTTTTTCCTAATAGAAACCTAGTAGGTTGAAATATTTTAAATGGGGTTACACCTTCGAATGGTCTAATATAGATCTTTATATTATATCTTTATTATTATATCTTTATTATTTTTTTAATAATTTTATAATGGCCTTTCATTAAAAGATTTTCGATAAAAGATTTGATATATATATATATAAAGATGACTAGAAATCAGAATATATATATATTCGTGAACAGCACGACAAAACGAGTCTATGTAGCCATGTTCGTTTTTCTATTTGTTCATCCGGTCTTTCTGAGTGAAATAAAATAGTTGGAAAATGCACTGATGGAAAATAAGTTGTTACTTCAAAAAAATATGGATACAAAACAGTTCAGTTCCTCGATTTTTGCTCTTGATATGAAGATTTAAGTATATATTAAGACTGCCATATAAGTCTATATAAGAAAGCTAGCAGGGTATTTCCAAGCAGTAACTGACCGCATCATTCTTGCTAACAAAATTTAGAAAAAAAAATATATTACAAATATTATGGAAAATATACTCGCTAATTCTAAATTCTAATTTATTCAAATTTATCAAATCCCCCTTCTACAAAAGATTAATTTTTTAAGTTCAAAAGATATTTTGTTCGTTTAAAAAGATATTACGCCACCTGCTGTTCTTGCTACTATTTAGTTGTGTACAAATATATCTCAAACACAAAAATAAAATAAAATAAAAAAAACCAGCCAATCTGAAACATCAACAGCAAAATCGAACTGGTCGATGCTTCTGTTGACTTTTTGATTAATGTGCCAAAATTTACGCAAATCAAAAACACTCAAATAAACATGTTCAAATATGAAATATTTGCATAAGTTGTTAAAAAATTATTCGAAAGAAAATTAATTGTGACGAATTGAGAATGAGGAAGAATTTGGAATAGCTGAATGAAGATAAAATTAATTGGTTGTAATCCGCTGGCGGTGAAAGACTTATTAAAATTTTTATATTTAGAACAGCGATAAAAAAATTAATGATTCGGAAATTTTAGAATATTAAGTAGTGATGAGATTAAATAAAACTATGATAGAATTATTAGCGAATTTGCGCATTTAATAATTAAATGTTTTTGACTAATTAATGCTGGACTTTTTATTTTTTTATAACAATATTCGTATAAATTATTTTTAAAATTAGAATTAATCAGACCAAAGGCGCATAGCAATCAATGTTTAAACTATTTTTGGAAGTGAAGGTTATTTCAGTATAAGGGTAAATTAGTTGTCAGGGGAGTTTAGTAAACTGATTTCCTGAAAAATTTATGCGAAATAATAAGTGATGCATGTTTGTAAATTAATTTTTTTAGTCTTTACCCATAACAGGCAGAACGGAAATCAAATGTCGTGACGATATAGACATGTCCGTCTGTCGTCTGAGTTTTTGTATGAAAATAGTGTTTTAACCACTTCAAGGGGTTAGACTTTTTGATCAGCAACAAATGTCGAATATGCCTTGCTGTCCGTATCGGGATAGGAATATATCTCCATACAAATTTAAGGTTCAATGAGAGTAGAGGGTATAAAGGATATAAATTGTGTGACAATATTTTCCCTTTTTTTGAAAATACTACTGCATAACTGTTGAAGTTATACTCTTAGTTCTAGATCAGCATCAAAAGACGGATCGCTATAGACATGTCCGTATGTCTGGCTGGAGCTAAATAGCTGGTCATTCCAACGCGTGCTCGGTCGTCCTCTATTGCGTCGTTCACCAATCAAGTTTGGGCCCCCAATGTAAGCCATGCGTGCTGGAGCTCTTTCATCCATTCGAATGAGGTGACTAGCACAGTGCAGCAGCTGGAATTTTAAGATAATAAGAGCAAAAATTCTTCTTCTTAGTACCGGGAGTGTCAGCGTCTTCTAGATGTTGATTTTCGTCTTCAGAAAAAGGGCCTTACAAATTATTTCTAATTTGTTTGCTCAGCCCAAAATAGCTTCTTCATACGGGATCTAAACTCGTCGCCGACTCTAATAGGACCAAAGATCCTGCGAAGAATCTTCCTCTCGAAAACTTCCAACGCTGTCTCGTCCGGCTCAATCACGGTCCATGCCTCTGCGCCATACAATAGGACCGGGAGTATCAGCGTCTTATAGATCTCTATTTTTGTCCTTCGAGAGAGGGTTTTATTTCTCATTTGCTTGCTCAGCCCAAAAAAGGATCGGTTTGCAAGCGTGATTCTTCGCCTGATCTCCAGGTTGACATTTTTGTTGCTTTTTATCTCTGTTCCGAGATAGACAAAGTTTTCTACAACACTGAAGTTGAAATTCTCCATTGTCACTGACCGTCCAAGTCGTATTGACGGATTGCGAGAAGACACCAAGTACTTCGACTTGTCCACGTTCACCGCTAGACCCATGAGCGGAGACTGTTTTTTCAATCTCCGAGAACGCCTTGCTGACTCGCCTTCTTCTTACAAACTTCTATTTGCAAGCGTGATTCTTTGCCTGATCTCTAGGCAGATGTTGTTGTTGCTGCTTATTTCAGATCCAAGAGAGACGAAGTTTTTCAATCTCTAAAAACGCCTTGCTGATTCGCCGCTCTTGCGTACCGATGATGTCAATGTTATCTGCATACGCGAGCAGCATCACTTTCTTTTGGAAGATCGAGCTCGGCCTATTCTGTACGTACGGGCACTGACGTACGATGTATTCCATCAGCAGATTTATGAAATCGAACGACAGCGCATCACCCTGCGTGAAACCTCTCTTGGTATTAAAGGAGTCGGAGAGGTTTTCCCCTCACCCTGACAACGCTTTGTGTAAGTGATAGCGCCATCATGCAAAGACGAACGATCTTTGCCGGGTTACCTTGTACAGAAAGGGTGGCATTATAATCGACAAGATTTGGAGTAATGTGAATATTGGTCAATTGTAGATGTCACAGGATGTTTTTTGAGCAACCCTGCCCAATCCATAGCATATCCTGAATTGCAGTGTTGTGAACCTATTGAGGACATCAACCACCTGGATGCTTACACCATCCCAAGTAATTGTACAGATATTCCAGGTGAGTATCCTTAAATCGTGGTCCTTATATCGTTAGCGGGGTCGTCATCATAGGGTTCAATCTGAGGCTTCCATTTTTGTTTTCGTTGAAGTGAATTTATTTACGCCCAACGCACCAAACCCTAATTAAGGGGTGTTTTTCGCCTTATTAGTTTGCTCACCTCCGAACGGCTGTTCTAAGGCTACACAGGAAATACGTATTGGCCAATCCGAAGTGAATGGCAGCCAGAACTTTCCTCACAATATAAACTTCTGCAATCGAATCCCCATAGTCCAGTGAATTATTAACTAATATACAACTCATTGATTACTAGGAGAGCAGCGTAGCTTTTTGTTAGTGTGTTTTGGAGATGACACTTATTCTTATGAAGATTGTATTTGTGGACGAACAGTTCCATTTTGCTTTCAATACAATTTATTCTTATATGGTCTAGACATGGGACCCGATCAAGCTGGTTAGCAGCCATTGGCAGTGATCAGACTGGTTTCAAATTAAATCTAATTATGAATTGTAAAAAATTAACGATCTCCAGTAATGAATTCAAATTAGCTCAGAATCAAGTGAAACAAAATAATTCAGAATTTAGTTATTTCGTTGGAAGAACTTCTTCAGAAGTAGTCATGGCGTCTAAAGTTATGAGCGGTTACATGCTCATTGAGGGTGTTGGTGCTGGAACACGCGAGAATACGCGTGCTACTTTGCACGGTTCTTGGAATCAGTGTCATCATCCGTCAAAATCATCCGTCTATAGAACTACGATCCCCAAAAAGATAAACTTTTCTCCGAATATTTGATCCACATTCATTTGAATATGAATTTGTCTTTTTAGATATTTTCAATGTTAGTCATTCAGATACGTCACATAATTTTTTTTTATGGAAAAAACTTGCCCAGAAACATTATTAAAAGACAATTTCTTTTTTTATTGTTTTATTAACTTTTCATTTTCATTTTCGTTTGTTATGTTTTATTATTGATTTTCTTTTCGCATTTTTGACTACTCGCTTCAAGTTATTATTATTTCACTTTTCAGTTTCGTTTCAAAAGTTTTTCTTGGTGATTTTCATATTTTTTGCTTTGCTTTAAATTTGAATTTTCTTTGTTTTTTAATTTTCATCAAATTTTTATTCTCATTTTCACATCGCTTATTACTCAAATTGCTTTGCAGCTTTGAAGCATTTACAAATTAGTTGTTTTTCCTTTTTTTTTTTTATTATTATAATTAGTATTAATTCTTCTTCATTTTGTTGTCTATTTCTATAATTTAAATACTTAAATGCCTAACATAACAATTCTGAAAAACTTTGGTTGCACTTAAGACTAAGATTCATTTCTTTTTGCTTTTTTAAATGTTTTATAAATGTTTCATTGTTTGTTTTTTTTTTTTGCATTTTTATTGAATTATTTAAAAAACATTTGCTTCAAAATAAAAAAATTACAATACACACAATTCCGCTAGTTTGAATTATTATTTTTATTTAATTAATTTATTTTATTTTTATTGCTGTTGATTTTCATTTTCTTTTTTAAAGTTTATTTAATTTGTTTTTATTTTTTTATGCTGCAACATATTTTGACTTTCGTTTAAGTGTTTTATTTTAGGTGTCACAATTTGTTATTTTAGGGTTTTGCAGTTTCGTGTTTATTAATTTTTTTTTTTCAGTTTGCAAAAGTGTTGTTAATTTATTTTTATATTTTTTCTATGAAACTTGTTAATTTTTTGCGCTTATTTGTTTTTGTGTGTTCTGCATTTTGATTTTTCAATTTTTCTTTTCATTTTTTTAAAGTGTTTCAGTGTTTGGTTTCGTTGAAGTTTAACAATCTTAAAATGTGTTCATGTGTGCCAATACAAAGTACCAAAAAGTGTTTAGCTCGTCTTCATAATGTTCGCGCTTGTCAATTAGTAATTAGTTTATAATTATTTTTATTTTAGTATTTTTGCCTTTTTATTAATCTAAAAATGTTTTAATTTATCTCATTTTGTTTAACTTATTGTTGCGTTTGCAATGTTTAACTTTTTCTTTGGGGTTTGATGCGTGATGCGTTCAATTTACTTTCCGCGATAGATCTCAATAATGCGATCCTGATCGACGTACTCAAAGATATGTGGCGCATCCATCAGAATGCCAACGGTGCCGGCAGTGGTCACAATGAAGAAAAGGTACAACTGCAAACGATCGATGACCATGGCCACGTATTTCCAGTCCTCACGAGTCTGTAATGAGAGACAATTTTAATGAAAATACATATATTCATATTCAACGATAAAAATTTTCTAGCTATATTTTCCGGTACAAATCACTATCGGTTTTATAAGAGTTTATATAGAATATCTCTTTTACGATGTCAATTTGAAGAAAATGGCAGTGTATCAGATCTCCAACCTCTAAGCAAAAACGACTGCCGACATAGTCCCTACCGGCTATATTCTCTACACCCATAAGATACCATACTGAGAAGTGGTCTCGCATAGACATAGAAAATGCAGAAGATTTTCCAACCCATTTGAGAAATGTTTTTCAGCCAAATCCATCTACTTACGCATTCGTTCTTCCCTCTATTAAGACTACGAATAACTTTCAACCGCACAGAGTTCACACTAACAAAATACGTAAAGAGATAAAAGCCGAGCTTTAACCCTGGAGCTTCCCAGGCCAGCTGTTATATATATTACAATCTTATTAACCGCCATTTTTCGTGAAAAGCATGGAACTATCGAACAAGTAAACCGATTAATCTCAGAGATTCGTACAGCTTTTGAACTCCGCGAATATTGTTCCGCAATCTTTCTGGATTTAGCTCAAGGATTTAATCACGTTTGGCACGACGGAGTTAAGTACAAAATAAAAGTATTGCTTCCCCAAAATACACACAAAATTCTTGAATCATATCTTACCAATAGAGCATTCACAGTACGACAGAATGACTGCATAACACAGGAGTCTGTAATTAAAGTTGGTATACCCCAAACCAGTGTTTTAGGTCCTATGATATATGTTGTATACACATCAGGCATACCAACTTATTATAGACTCACAATATCCACATTTGCTGATTACACAGCAATCTTAAGCAGATCTCGAAGCCCAATTAAAGCAACTAGACGACTAGCAGACCACTTCACGCTTCTCGAGGAATGGCTTGCAAACTGGCGTATAAAGTTTATGAGCAAAAAAAGCAAACACGTCACATTCAGTTTAAACAGAGGTACTTGTCTAATGCTGACTGTAAACAACATTGTGATCCCACAGGCCAATGAAGTCGTGCATCTCGGTATTCGTCTTGAAACTCACTTATCGTAAACATAGAAAGGAGGGCAGAATTTTATCTGTATTACCCCTTAAAGACGATATGACTTATTCATTAAATACTACGTATATGGAGAGGGAATATAAGAGACCAAATATTCAATCTTGAATGTTCTATTTTATATATAGTTCAAGTTGGAAATCAAGAACACATCTCTTAGTAGTCTGATATAATTTTTGGAACTCCATGGAATATTTTTTTACTATTGACGTACAATAAACCAAATTGCAATGGCATTGCGTTGACAACAAGAACAATAAAGAAGGCCGAAGTCGACTGTGCTTCACTTCGAAATACCCTGAACCTTGAATTTGCTTGGAGTATAACTTGCTATCTTGATCCGAATGAGGAACTTTATATGGATTAGTAGAATACATACTAAATTTGTAGTTTCAAACTAGCCTAAACCACAACAGAATGGTTTTTTTTAGAAAAGGGGATAGATATGTATGGAGGCTAACCCATCTATTCGTCCGATATGAAGCTATATTGAATTTTTCATTAAAATTTAAGAAACTTTAGAAACTCAAGTTTTTCTTGGTACTACCCTTTAGAGAATTGTTACTACATATCTGAGAAGGCAACAGGGCATATTAAATTTTCAACATTAATAGCTTTCTCAGTTATTGTCTTTTAGTTCTTGTTGTTTATAGACAGACAGACGAACATGCCTATACCTTAACTTTTTATAGGGGAGCCACCTCCGATTTGGAATTTTTTATTAGGATTGATGTAAAATATAACATTTCTAGCTGAATTAACTGCACCACAAAATTTATTTCACACAAAAAACCAGAGAGGTGGGACAGATTTGTAGGGAGACTACCTCTTTTTAGGCCCTGTACCGAAGGTACAAGAGCCTATTAGGTTTGTGCAAATGTATGTAACAGGAAGAACTAATTGTCGGAGACCACCCAAAGTTACCCCCATTATGGTCTGGAGTGATAGAGAAGTCGATATAGGCATGTCCGTCTGTCCGCCCGGCCGTCTGTATGAACGAAAGGATCTCGGAAACGGTAATAGATAGAGACTTCGTGTTTTTTCATTTGACTAGGACTTTTCCGAAATTTTACAAGTTTATTTTAAAATTTTGCCCCTCCCCCCCTTCACCATAAAATCACCCCCAAGGCTAAAAATTTCTTCGGCACAAAAAAAATTTAGTGCACCAATATAAAGTTAACGCCTCTCTAAGCCAAAATCCAAAAAGTTCATCAAAATTGGATAATAAATGACGATTTTATAAGCAATTGAATTTGAACGACCCTCTTTTCTTTTCATTCATAATCGCGTAGTGAGAAGTGGTCATGTGTTTGGTCATAAGCTCGGGAAACATTTATTGTGTTTGTTAGGCGACCTGAACTGGTGCAGGGCCTCTTACAGTCGGTTAAGCCCGACTGAAATTTCCTTACTTGTTATATATTGATTTGGTCCTAAACGGAATATTTTAAAATTTATATACAATTTATGGGAGATGGGAAAGGGTGGTGTTATATTGCCTCCCATGAGGAAGATCAAGAGGATGACACCTTTTGAGCCCTCTAGTAGTCCAGCTGTTATCTAGTAAGTTGATGACAAGGGTGTTGGTGTGCCTATTGAGTCGATGTAGATAGGAGCTGATTTGTCTGATAACTTCCGGGTGAACTCACGGCACCCCGAGATCTTCATGGATCACGGTATTAGTATGGGACAGATGCACACTTTAGAGATTATAGTGAGAGTTCTATTTTGACATTTTTAAATAATAGAGCACTTGCTCCTGCTGACAGTCCCCACATAAGTATTCCGTAGGACCATATAGGTTTTATTATCGCTTTGTGTACTAGGAGCTTGCTCCATAGCCTTAGAGTTGACATTCGACTGATCAGCCGTAAAAGCTTCTTTAGCGTTTCATTGAGTTGAGTCCTTTTGTGAGTATATGAGGTCGCATGTTCCCCTTCTATCCAGCACTATGATGCTTGGCTGTAGTTCTACTTGAAAGGGCTCTTCTGTCGAGAAAAGGACTGTTTTCTCAACGAGAAAATCATTTGTGTGGACTTCTAGGTGTTCCACCTCTTAAGCCAATTATTGGTGGTGTCGGGCTACCTTTCAAAGATGGCTGAAGCCAACTTTGGGCAGACGTCGGATGCCAGGAAATCCATCGTTGGCATTAGTAGCGTTCAGCAGCTTATCTTCCTCGATGAAATGCATATCAGCTGTATAGAGCGTATAAAGGACGGGTCCAAGTACGCGACCCTATGGAACTCCGGCACTGACTTCTTTTATTTCAGAGCTATCTTCTCCACATCACACAAAGAAGTGCTTGCGCTCAATATAGGACCAGATGATGTGGCATAAATCTGCTTAACGTACAGAAAATATGGCCGAACAATATTTTTCCTCCTCAAATGCTTCCAGTATTCTCTCGACTAGTATATGGCATTGTTCAGGCGTGCCATCGCACTTCTATGAAAAATTTTTCGATTAATTTTCCGATTTTTTTTAAATTAAACGGAATAATAAAATTTTTTTCTAACAAAAACTAAGAAAAGAGAAACATGTTTGTATGGGAGCTATCCCTTAAAGAGTGGTTGGAATGTTCATTGAAGACAAGTTATCTGAAGAAGATATAAGAGAAAGTAAATATTTAAACTCGAAAGCGCTATATCTTATAATCTCCAAATACTCGATGTATCTACGGACAACAAGACAGACGCACATATCTATATCGATTCTAGATTTGTGCAGAATGTACATATATACTTTATGCGTGCAGCCTCACTTCTTCTTTCTTTTATATACATTTGCACAAACTTTATATAATATTTTATCCTACCGGTACAGGATACAACAAATAGTTGATATATTAACTTCTAATATTCGATAATTATTTATTATTCTGCACTCACCTGTATATAAAGATCCTCATTACGTAAATGCTCCGCTATAAACTCCACCGCCTCTGTAGCCTTACTCGCCTCCGGCGATAGCAATATCGAGTCTGACGATTCACTTTCCCGCCGGCACTGATCGCCCAAGCCCAGCTCAGCGCCACTATTCACCTTACGATTGATTTTGCAATTCGGATGATGTAAATCGGAGAGTTCCATAACCTCCATTTTCGATTGTTTACCGCCAATAGCGCTGATATGTTTAGGCAATTCAGCAGGCGAACCGTATGATGGATGCGGATGTGCAGGCATGCTCATGCCAGGCATTTCCATCATCCAACGTAGACGTGTCTTACGTGGACGTTTCATAAGCAAAATGGCGGGCAGATAACGCAAAAAGACATTACGTATCCACATGGGCATGCGATGCGTGCGTGGGCCACGGAAATTCCAATTAATAATGACAACAGTCACCAGAATGGAAACAGTGTTCATGATGAAGGTGAATAGCAAATATTTGGCAATGAGCGGCAGCACGAGCGAGGTGGGCGGCAGAATTTTCGAAACGAGCAACAGGAACACAACCAGTGACAGCAAAATACTGATGCCCAATGTAACCTGGTAAAAAAAAAAAATTAAATAAATAAATAAATGAATTAATTAGAAATTTTATACCTTTTCACCAGCCTCCGCGGGCAGATAGAACACCAGCACACAAAGAAATGAAATGAGCACGGTTGGCAGTATTAAATTCACCGTATAGAAAAGTGTTTTACGGCGTATGATTATATAGAATGTAATATCCGTCTCAGTCGGATGGTTGCCATCGCCCTCGTAGACATTCAGATATGCCGGCACTTCAATAATATCCCATGTGCCTGACTTCCAGTAATCCGATAAATCGACAAAATTCTTATTATTATACAGCGCTAATGAAACCTGATCGCCGTTAAAAGTCCATGAGCCGAATTTCATGATGCATGTTTGCTGATCAAATGGAAAATAGGTAACATCGATGGTGCACGAACTTTGATAGATTGCCGGCGGCACCCAGAGCACCTCACCCGTTGGATAGATCAGTACGTTGGATTTGTAGCGCACCTCGTAGTTACCATCGGCGCTGTGTGTTTTTGTTTTAGTTTAGAAAAAAAAAAAAATGGAGTTAGTAAATGTTCTTAAGGAAGTTTCTATGTAGTACAACACCTATATCAAGTATTTAAACTATTATTGGCTATTTTTATGGACTGAATTTAAACTGTTGTGGCTTAGTATTTAGTATTTATTGGTAGAAATGCATTTACTCACTTATTGAATAGCACAATATCCGGTTTCCAAACCTTATCCGGTGGCAGACGCAGTACGCCGATGCCACCATAATCGGCCTCATCCCATTGCAACTGATAATCGTACCAAACCAAACGTAACCAAACGTTTGATTTCATAATTTGATTTTTCTCATTCTGTGTTCACATATATCGTATAATATATATATTTTTGTTTTTTTTTTTTTCATATATATTATTTTTTTTTTTTTTTTTCGTTTGTTTGGTAGTTTTTGTTCAGTATTTCAAGATAATACGTTAAACAATTGGTTTGGTTATATATATTTGTATTTGGTTTTTGGTTTTGGTTTTGGTTTATCGTTTTTTGGTTTCGTATAGAACGCAAAGAACGTTTTGCGTGCGGGGGAAGGGAAGTCATTAGTTATTCTTCAGCTTAATATATTTTTTATATAGAATATTTGTTTGCAATATATTAAAGAAATCATAGCATGAAGTTTTTACTACTATAAACATACAAGACAAGACAATCAATGTACATATTTACAAAGCAAACTGAAACTGAAATGATTGGCTTTTATTTTTTTTTTTTTTTTTGGTTTTTTTTATTTTATTAATTGGCCAACAACGACTGGGTTCGAATTGACTCGAACAGAAATCGTATCGCTTCGAACAGAGTCGGGCCAAAAAGTTAACCGAAACAAAACTCAAGAATAAGTAGAACTTGATAGAACTCTACGTTGAGATTGTGACTGTTTTTTTAAATAATTTTAATTAAAATTTGTTTTTTTTTTTTTTTATTTTTTGAATTGCTTGTTGAACACTTACGACATTGATTAGCTGTACGAACGCCAAACCAAATCTTACTCCAACTTTTTGTGTCATATTCTGTACGGGTCGTATGAGTTTATTGTAGCCTCGAAAGAGGTCACGCACCAGGCGCTCTTCATCTTCGGATGCACTTACTAAATAGATATAACAAAAATAATGGAAAAACACACAAAAAAAAAAAGAAAACAGAAAACGAATAAAATAAATTTTGAACAGATGAGAGAGAATAGAAATGGATTTTTCTTTTTTGAGTTAAGTTTAGTTCTGATAATGTTGGAATTGCTTATGAATGATTAGAGTTAGTTTAGCTTATAGACCAACCGACTGACCGACCGTTTTTCTTCACTTATAAACCGTACTCATATTGTTTGAGAATGATGAGTAATGTTTATAACGTACTTAGGATAGTTAGTATGGATGTTAATGGCTTGTTTTTTCTTATTAAATGGTTCAGGTTTGTATTTTGTTCGATTGGTTTGCATTGTTGTGTGCATGATATGTTATATCAGATCTTATGATTTTCTCATCTAAACACAATTCAGCTTAAATATAAATTTATCGTAGTTATAACCAATTTGTTTTTATCCTAAACTGTATAAACAATTTTGTGATTTAACTAAATTTTGCTAAATAATCTAATACCTGCCTTGATACTGTTCGTTAGTATGAGCATAGTTCAATAAGTCCATAAAAAAATTAACGAAATGGTTTTACAATATTAAAGATGTGGATTTTGTGAAGTTGATTATAATACCAGAAAGCTAACCGATTGATATAAACGAACGGGAGCTAGGGTTCATAGAAATTCAGATCATCAAAAGAATGAAACATTTTGTGTCAAAAATATGCAGAAACAAATACTTTACGAGTTTAACCTGCGGCTAAGCCCGAGCTTAATATTGCTAAACTTTTCAGACTTCTCCAATAGATTCTTAATTCTTTTCATTTCATACCAAATTTTATCCCAGCACCTCAAATGACCTCAAATGTGTATCGCTTATATGGTGGTAAGAGCATCGCCTCCCCCAATTTATCATAATTACTTCTTCTGATCCCATTAACATGTATACCAAATGACCTCAAATGTGTATCGCTTATATGGTGGTAAGAGCATCGCCTCCCCCAATTTATCATAATTACTTCTTCTGATCCCATTAACATGTACTTAGGAGCTCGAATGGATCTAATATTTATCATGATTACCAAACTTTATCCGAGTACCTCGAATGGATGCAACTATAAGATCAATTTTGTATATCGCTTTTATAAGTGGTGAGGTATAGTCTTCTCCAATTTTGACCAAACTTAACATGAAGAAATATTTCCGTTCACATGTATTCCAAACAACGTCTCTGCACTTCAAATGTATTGAAAGATATGACGAATTTCGTTTATTGCTTATATGGTGTGGCGGGATATCGAACCATCCAATTTTGTTCAAGATAATAAGGATTACTTCTCCGTATCCCATTAACATGTATTCCAAAACACTCATAGTCTGTAGAGTCTTACACCAATGCATTAGCAATCGCAATTGAATCACTTACAAGTGAACAAGTGCCCAAGACTTGTATAGATTGCAAGCAATTTTTTTGAATGTAATTGAAAATCGAATGATCTGGTTTTTCAAGCCGAGTAAATGGTTTCGAAAATCGTAAAGATTTTCAAGATGCCTAAGCAAGTGCCAAAGACTTGACAATTTTAAGTCCTCTATGTATTTCTTTCGCGCACATAAACATGTGCTTCAAGACGCTTCTGGCGCGCTTAGTGGTGCAAATACTCCTATACTACGAGGATGGTTCGATACGTCAGTAACTTTTTAATATTTATATTCAGCAATATTCCAAATTGTTATTACCTCCAAATAAAAAATGTTCTCAAGACACTCGAAACATTCTTCAAATATATCGAATCTATCCAAAAGCTCTGAAGTTTAAACGCCGGTGATCGTATTATCCTCTTCAGTTTAATCGATGTGAATGACACCGTGTATATCCCAAAGAGCTGTGGTCATGATTTTTTTTTGTCAACAGACCCACCTTGGTTTTCTTTGGTGCATGTTGAACCGTAGAAACCCATTGTCTTGATTTTTTTTTCTTGGGCATTGGTGTGGTGTGAGGGATCCATGTTTCATTTACGATAACGAAACGATGATAGACAACTGGGAGCACCTATGCGGGCATAGCTTTATATGTCAAATATTCATGTAAAATGTGCTGTACCGGCTCAGTTGAGATACTTTCAAACTCAGTTACCTCACGACCCACTTTCATTCCCCGATTGTCTAATATCATTACTTGAATTTCTGGCGTGGCGACATCTTTTGGCAGACCTAAACTTTCGGCGCTATTTATGCCATACCAGCGTACGACCATAACGGAACTTAGTAAACCACGTCCTAACCATTGGATTTGATGATGCAGATTCGTCCCTATATTCCCCATAGTATTTATCAAGCTTTTCCTCCTTCGTTTCGGTCTGTTTCCAATCTAAGCAATCGAATACAAACTAAATGACGCAGTTTGCACAAAATTTTGCTAGATAAAAGCATCAGGACACAATTCTTCTCTCCACTCGTTGTGACTGCTTATCGTATAAATGCGATTCTGAAGTTGTTGTGAAGAGTTTTAGTGAAGATGTGATTCCTTGAAAGTAAAAATTGGGAGATACGTGTTCAAATGGGCTTTTGGAGTCAATGCTGAATTCAGCAACCGATTGAACTTAAAAAAATCTAAATCCGATTTCTTCTTACCGTCTCAAGTTTAGGATTTCTTTAAGGAATGAGAGCTATGTGAAGGTTAACTGAAAAAATTTGTTCTAGAATATTATTCTCCTGCCTTGGAATAAAAGTGGAGAGTCGCATTTATTGGGTTTCCGCAAGAAAATACATGATTCATACAATATTGAGTCGGGAAGAACGTAGTTCAGATAGTCTAGTAGTAAATATAGCAAATGGCAGCGCAGATGCCAAAGATCCATAGGAACATGAACTTCCGATATTGTCCTTTCCACCATTGATCCACCAATTGAGTTAACTCAAATATATCTCGTGAGCAGTGAGACAATAATATAGGAAGCTGCAATGAATTGCAGCAAGAGTTGTTTTGTGGTTAAATTTTCTTGGGAGGATTAGCAATAAAAACTGAAGAAAATACAATTCATAGAACAAGTAACCAATACTTGGATAGACTCGACATGGCTTTGTAAAACTCGGATATATTCGGATTTGCTTCGGCAGTTTCATTGTTCTTTGTTTTTGTTTCTTCACTTGCTTAGGCTACCCGACTGTTGGCGGAACAAGTAGCGGAAACTTATAAGTTCTTCTACTTGCTCCGCATCATACTTGGTTTACTTGTTTGCAAGTAATTTTTCCGGAGAAATCGAGTAGTCTTTCAAATCATCGGCAACAAGTACATTTGTGTGAGTCTTACAGTCGTCAGGTTAATGCCACAGGAATGGCTAGAGAGTACTAAGCTTTGAAAAAAGTTCCATGTATGAATGAAGTTCCATTTATGTTAGATTTATTATATCAAGCCTTTTTGTAACGCGAGGATGCTATAGTGTGCCATTCCTACTAGAATATCTAGGTTTCGTTCCTGGTCCACACGAGGTTATCAATGCATTGCGGAAGATCTTCGCTGGCGATGCTTTTGTTCGACTGTTAAAACTCTCAATAGAAGCTAGATGCAGATAATCTTCTTTCTTAAATTATTTGTGATAATAATCTGGTCTGCTCCACACTGTCCCAAATACTGACCGAATTATACCAAAAGTTTTCGCACCCGCCTATCCAAATATCTTAATAGCTACTTCAAAGTCTCCCTTAAGAGTTTAACAGTACTTTTTATTTTTAGGTTGGTTCTTATATCTGGGTGTGGTTGTTAAATAGTAAAACAACCACACCCTAGATTAGAATTGTATGATAGATCTGTTAATGTGATGCAAATTGAAATTGCATAAATTTTTTAATTCTTGCCAAAAAATGCTCCCTTCCCAGAAGTTTAAAGTTAGCAAAATACTGTAACTTTCTCCACACATCTCATGAAAATTCTATTTGTGTATTACAAATTTTTAATATAGACTTATTGAACTATCCTCCCTATATATTTTGTAAATAATGATGCTCCAAATGTAACGACCGATTTATAAAATATCAAAATGGTATTTTAAACTTTTGTATGTGCAAAAGAGAAAGACAGACAGAGAAAGAGAGAGAGAGAGAAATAGAAGAAGAAGAAGAGACAACTAAGAAAACAGATGAATGAACTGAGCGAAAGATAATGAAAGAAATTTAGATTATTTGACATTTTGTTTTGAAAGCATTAAATTTATCCGACATTTAGAAAAGGGAGAACACCGAAAGAGAGAGAGAGAGAGAGCCAAATAGAGAAAATATGTTAGAAATAGCGAGAGAGTAAAGGTTAGACAGAGAGTGTGTGAGAGTTTGAAAGAATTTTCTTCGTAGACAGCGTTACACTCATTTAACGAAAGAGAGAGACAGTTGGAGAGAGAAAGTGCTAGAAATTAATAGATAAGGGAGAGAAAGAGAGAGAGAGCGCGTTTGTGCTACAGCGTGTTTAAGCGCCAATATGTATGCTACGCTGCCTGTTTTGCACGCGTTTCCGGAGAGTTCGAGTATTCGAGTATATTCTATGCCTTGAAAGCTGCTGCGCTCTGTGTGATGCTCTGTGATGCTGTGCTGTGCAGTGCTTTTCTGTTTGAGTTTGTTTTTAAATTTATGCGTTTTCCTTTGGAATTTTCATGCTGTTTAAGGGCGAACGAACGAAAGTGTAACTGTAGGGTATTTTCATCATCATCAACTTCATCATCATCAACATCATCGTCATGAACAACAAAAACAGCATCAGCAGTGTTGACCGGGTTATAGACTTACTGTGCGCTCGCTATGTGTGCTGCGGCGGTGATGATGTGGACTTTTTGAGGGTGGTGTCTTGCGTTGGTTTTTGTTTTTTTTTTTTTCTGGTTAGTTTGTTGATGTTGGATGTTTTTACTGTTGGTACGCCTTGGCTTTTTGTCTATGTGTCCGTTGGTTAGTCTTGTGTATCTATGTAAACTACTTATGCATATGTATGTGTGTATGATTGTGTGTGCAATGGCATGTTATTGTGCTGTAACTCACTTGATTTTGAAGTACGCCATTGCTCGATTGACTGTACGTTTTTTTTATAGTTAAAGGGTGTTTTATTAGATTGCTTCGAATTACAGCAGTAATGGTATAGGAACTTAAGCCAAGAGTAGGGTGCACGGACTTTTATAATACTTTTGTTTTGAACATGTTTTTTAAAGACCACCAAGATGGATGACTGCAGCCCACTCGACTTCGAGAAACCATGTACTATTAATGAAGCTTAAGTTTGTATATGGAATATTTTATTGGGATTAGTGAAAGATATATCAAATTTGTCCTTTTCTAGATAAATTAAGCCATTATAAAATGTTTTTCTTACAAACCCCAAGAAGGGGAACAGATTTTTATAGGGTATCTCTTTTAGTGGTCCGAATAAGGAATATTTTATTAGAATTTTAATAAGTAGATGTTAAAGTGGATAATAAATATCCAAACTTGAAGGTTGTATCATTCATAGTCTCCAAATTCTTGTTGTTCATAACCAGACAGACGGACATGTCTATATTGACTCATAAAGAACCCCTTTGCTAGATTTGACGCAAAATACACCAAATTCTGAGTTTCTAAAACCAGAAAGTTAATACAAATTTGAATAGGGCTACCCCTTTTAATGGTCTGATCTGGACCTAAATGGAATATTTCATCAGGGTTAACGTAAGGTCCAAATGGGTTTCACAATAGTAGTGCACAGTAACAACTTGTTTTAACCTCAGGCGGAACTGTCTTTCTAATGAATTTTTCTTAACTTGGCATTGACTTCCTTACGCTTTAATTAAATGCTGCTGGGCCTGCCAAGTAAACCTTCTATCGTGTATCATAGACAATTAGTTTCCTTTTGTCAACAAAAATTTGAATGTAGTTAAGCCTAACAGTAGGGCAATTGCCTCTGCTTAGAGCAAATGTGTGGGGGTTCCTCTATTTTGGGATTTTTCCTCCATCTGAGGATTACTTCTACTATGGATTTCCGCCTGGAGATTCCTCCTTTTTGGATTTCCTCCATATGAGAATTCCTTCGTCTAGGGATTTTGCTGTCTGGAGATTCGCTTGTGTAGGTATTATACCATCTGGGGATTCTCCTTCATCTATGGAATCCTCCTTTTAGGGATTTGCTCATCTTAGAATTACTTCACCTAGGGACTCCTCCGTCTAGGGATTTTCCCCGTCTGGGGATTCATCCATCTATGGAATGATTGTTTGTAAGGCTTTTCGTCTTTGGGTTTCTTTATGTTTGGAAAATAATAGATTTCCATCTTCTGTTTCGAGCTCAATATTAATTTGAATGTTTTTATGTCTAACCGAAAGACAATTACCTCTGCTTAGAGCAAATGTGATATTGATGTAATGATATTTCAGGGTAGTGAGCCGTAGGCCGAAGACAATTTCAAAGAATTCGAACTTCGAAAAATCGAAAATTTTTCGACTGCAGAAGCTCGTATAAAGGTGTGAATAGTTTTAATTTGAGCTTGAAGAGGAGATCAGAATTTAACTCGATCGAATGATTCTCTCACATCGAGGAGATTTTTTTTAAATACCGTTAGAATACACCACACAAAACAATGATATTGCTCTGAGGTTCCATGGTTGCTTCGGATACCAAATTTGTGGATCGAAATCAGTATTGTTTCTTCCAGAATTGGCAAAAATCTTGGAAAAAATAGTTTTTTGGCAAATTTTGGAGAATATTGCCAATAGGCTTATAGACCGATAGGAAGCAATATCATGCTCTGCTATTTCGGCTTTGGTATAATAACAACTTCTGCGCATTTTTACTTATTAAGGATGTGACCAAGCTAAAGGCATCTAATAAAAATATTTATACGAAGCTCAATGATTCTCAGTGGTAGCGCTTTAATAGCTTTTCCATCGACATCCATCATAGCCATGTGATTTTATTGTTTTAAAGACCTTCAATCTAATCCTGTACAACCATGAAGTGTACTTCCTAATTGGGAACATCAATGGGGCAAGGAAACTCAAGAAACTTCTTGGACAACAAGTTTTAAAAGGAGTACAGACTCTTCCAAGGTGCTCGGCAAAGGTTTCACGTTTTGATAGCTTCTCCATCCACAACGTCATAACCCGGTGATTTTATAGTTTCAAGCCCTTGAATTTCATTAATGTAAAACCTGGGAGTATACTTCCTACTTGAGAAGATTATTTGGACAAGAAACTCAAGAAACTTCTTGGAGAAAAAGAATTTAAAAGAATTAAAACTCATATAAGGTGCTCGGAAAAGACTTCATGTTTTGATAGCTTCTCCATCTACACTGTTAAAGCCCGATGATTTTATGGTTTTAAAGACCTTAAATCTAATGCTGGAAACTCAAGAAACTGTTTGGAGAACAAGTATTAAAAAGGAAAACAAATATTTTAATGTGCTCGGCAAAGGCTTCACGCTTTGATAGCTGCTCATCCTTGAAAACTTGTGAAAATACTTCTTAGTTAGGAAGATCAATTGGGCAAGGAAACTCAAGAAACTGCTTGGCGAACAAGTATTAAAAAGAGTAAAGACTCTTCCAAGGTGCTCGGCAAAGGCTGCAGCTTTGCGCTTGTTTGTAGTTTTCGAGCAAATGTTCATAGTATTCCTTCATAAAGGGCTCCCTTTTATTCCTTAACAATGGAAAAACACCACAATAAAAGGAATGAAGTAGAATTCTGGGCAAAGTACAGATTATCAAGTTCTGTACAGATGTTTCTATACATGTATTTCCTTAAATATTTGCTTTAACAGCTGTTCTCTTCTTAAAACTGAACCATTCATGATTTTTTTAAGCCAAGGAGTGTACATTCCATCAGTTCCATCGCCTATAACACATGGCTCTAGCGGATTTTACTTTAGTTGATATGTAGTGAAGTTTGTATTCCTAGTCAATGTATAAAATATTTAATATACGTTGAAAATATTTTTTAGAGCTTAAAAACTGTTCTTAACTAATTTTTTACACTTAGAAATTTATAGCTTCGGATCTGTGGGTCCAATTTTAAAGGTGATTGAAGCTATGTAAAAGAAAATCTTTCATCTTTCTATTGCAATGAAGAAACTACAATTGCACTTGAAGATTTACCCTGTCTAAGCTGAGTTATAAGAGGTGTGTGGCTCTTCAAAATACCACGCTTGTTCACAGTGCTGGTCTTGTCATATATTAAGGGTGATCACCAAGGTTTGGGTACAAAAATTTTTTACTTATTTTTATAGCTCTTTACAAAACACCCTTTACAACTATCAATGTGTATGTTTCTATGTATGTGTTGGTGTGCAATATATGTAAACGTGTTGGTACAACTTTTCTGGGTGAATAAACTATTTTTCTTGTTTTTGGTTTAAGTTTTTCTATTTATTTTTGGAAAACTTTTTGTTTTTTGTTTCTTTAGGTTTTTGCTTATGCTTTGCTGCTTTTGTTGTTTATTTCTGCTTTTTTTTTTTGGTGGTTTGTTATTTTTTTTTTTTGCATGCTTTTTTTTTTGCTTTTCACCATTTTCTTTGGTGAACTGAGTTACTTCATATTCTGTTTTGGTTTTGCTGCTCAGAATAGAAGGAGTATGA
Organism: Leucophenga maculata; assembly: GCA_035044805.1. Classification (NCBI taxonomy): domain Eukaryota; kingdom Metazoa; phylum Arthropoda; class Insecta; order Diptera; family Drosophilidae; genus Leucophenga; species Leucophenga maculata. The sequence continues at coordinate 938,795 of JAWNNP010000651.1, read as the reverse complement.
ATTAAGATTCGGCAGTTGATACAGAAATCTTGTGTGCAACCCTGCCTATTTCAATAAGAATTTTTATTTTTTGTTTATTTTTTTTGTACGTTGTTGCTTCGTATTATTCATCTTCATCTGCTTCTTCTTGATTTAGGCTTTCAGCACATTTTCGCTTTGTTTTCTTTTTTTGTTTTTTTTTGTTAATATTTATTGCTCATTTCATTTCATATATGTAATTATTGCGCCGCAGGGGGGGGGGGGGGGGGGTAAAATTTATTGCATTATATATTATAGTAGGTAAGAATTTATTATATGATGTATTTTTTTTTTTCCATTAGGAAGTTTTTTTAGCGTCTAAAATATTACTGAAAAAGGAGCAGAGTTGAAAGGAGCATAGTAAATAGTTATTAGAGAGAGAGAGAGAGAGAGCGAGATGAAAAGTAATAGTTGGAGCAAGAGAGAGTGGGAACGTTATAGAGAGCGGTATAGCGGAGCGGTTTATAGCAAAAGAGCGCAATACTTATTGTTAAATAGTAGTTGGTAGTAGTATGAAAGCTAATTAGTGTTGCAAAATATCTAAGAGATACTAAGCTAATTAGTATTTATATTAATATTTCTTAGTTAGTATTGAGTAGTAATTAGAGTGGAGTACTTGGAGTTGGTCATAGCAGGGAGCTGGGTTGCTAATTTAGCTAGTTTAGCTACTTTGTTCAATTATTTTTGTTCGGGTATGCTAGCTTAGAAAAAGTAGTATATAGCAAGATATAGTTTTTTTTTTTTTTTATTAGAGTTTTTGAGTTACTATATGGGACAAAGCTTTGGAGTCAGTTGAATACGATAGTTAGATAGATTTAGTTAGCGTCTTAGTTAGGCGTCTGTTCGGTATTTAGTTAGTTAGTAGCTTAGTCGCGCGCATAGCTGAAGCTTTGGCAAATTCTAAAGTTTGCAACATTTTCCGCATAATTTTTGGTTCATCTCAACGAAGTTGCATGTTGCACTAGCTGCACTACTACTCTACTAGTATGGCATGTTGTGGTGGTGTAGGAGGATGTGTTTTTAATTTGATTGATTTTTTTTTCTATTTCATTTTGTTAGAATTTTGGGCGGTAACGTCAGCTGCTGGTCATTGTCCTTTGTTGCAATTACTTTGGAAATTTGTCAAAGCTTCTGCCGTGCGCATTTGCATAAATTGTAGAAAAAAATCAAATCATTATATACTGCTTTTTTTTTTTTTTTTAGATAGTTGTTATATATATACTGAGTTATTAATGCTGTTAAAGAGTATAAGTATTAGTAGTAGTAGCTATTGTAGTTAGTGGTGATGGTGTTGCTAGCGGTTGTTGTTACTGGAGCTAGGATAAATTTTTTTTTTTTGTTTTTTTTATTATTTTTTTTTTTTTTTTTGCAATTGGTTTAAAAGTTTTCGGATCGGATTACATAACAAGGCATAAAGTTTTTTTTTTTTTTAATGTATATTGTAGAGTTTTATATATATATATATATATAGGCTGCTTGCTTGCTGCTCATATTCTTCTTTTTTTTTTTTTTTTTGTAATAGTTGCATTTGTTCTTGTTTAACTTATAACTAAAGACATACACCCTCATACATACCTCCGCGCTGTAAAAAAACGCACAGAATCAATAGCATCCCCAGCAGCGTTGTTGGCTTTGTCAACGCCTTCGTCCTCGACTTTGTGGGCCTGAAGCACCAGCAAATATTTCGTATCCATAGCATACTGCAAATTTTGACGTGTTATCCTTTGCACAAGTATTCCTTTTTTAGAATTTAAACAAATTTTGCGCTTTATGTTGCTTATTTTTGTTATTAATTGGCAACATTTTCAATTTTTTCTTAGCTGGCGACGCCTTCTTTTTGCAAATGCGAAAAAATTTTCTTCTTTCGCTCACTAAAAAGCACAAGATTTTATTTTTTTTCTACTAACTCAATTTGCTGTTACACTTGCTTACATTTTTTTTTCTTTCTTTTATTAAACTATTTTTTTTTAAACTATTTTATTCTATTTAATTTATTTTTATTTAAACATTAATTATTAATTTTTTAGAATTTTTGACATCCGCAATTTTGATGTGTGTGAAACTTTACAACTTTTCTTTTGGCAGTTTGGGTGCGGAATAAAAACTCTATCTCTGGATTCTGGATTAAATCAATGGGATTGAGATTTTGTCTTTGATTTTGCTCTCACGTGTGCTCTTTGGTTGGCGCATGCGGTTGTGCAACATCACGGATAAATGTGCATCCTCGAGAGAGAGAGAGAGAGAGTGTGTGATGTTAAGTTTCTAAGCACCTCTCGCTATAGAAATTTTTGTAAACAAATATCTTTGTTGGATGCTGCGGTTGTCGAAGTGTCAGTGGGGGTTGTTTTGTTTGCTCCGAATAGCTACAGCTGTTTGCTAAAAGGAATTAAATGTTTATTTGCGTTTTGTTTACATCCTGCCAGCTGTTGCCATGTGCTGGCGAAACAATGGCGAGGGATGCAATATTTTAATCTATTCTAACATTTATACCTGACGTTGCTGGCATAGCATTTTTTATCAAATTTCAAACAGTATATATGAATAAAGTACTGCATTGTCCTTAAAAAAAATTACCATACAATTTACCATGTTGTACCTTACCAGGTCATAAAATATATATATTAGAGATCAGAATGACAAAGCGAGTCTTTTAAGCAATAGCAGTCAAGTCAAACTATGTCTGCACCCTATTCCCAAATTCTTGGAGTTATTGGTTTGAGTTTGTATGCAGAGTTTTTATAATCAGTTCTGTTTAGCATGACCGCGTTATGGCCACAAGAAAGTACCGCTCCCATATAAAAAGTAGCATATGTTATTTTCCAACGTCTCATCTATTTCTAGACCAAAATTCATACAAAGTGGCTAAGCGGCTTAGGCGAAAGAGAGTAACATCCATACATCCCTGCATTTAATTTAATATTCCATCGCTTGGTCCAATTCTCCAGCTCGTGGACATACTCCTGCACCCCGTCTGCTGTATCGTATTCGCATTGGCGTTGTAGAGAACTGCAACGTCGTCTGCGTAAGATGCCAATATGACTTTCTCGAGTGACATTATATCCTCATCGGGGACAGAGAAATCGGCAGATAACAAGGAGTACAGCAGAGGTCCCAGCACACTTCCTTGTGGTGCTCCGGCTTTCACGGGATGGACAGTTGAGAGCTTCTCTCGCACTTTCACTTGAAAATGACAAGTAAGACCGTATCATCAAGTAGAAAGGGAATGGTAGGATAGCCTTTATTTTCGCTAATACTCGATCCATTGCAGACTCCTTTCATCAAACGCCTTTAAAATGTGGTTCACTAACCTATGAGCTTGCTCAACGGTGCCATGACCACGCCGAAAATCAAATTAGTGTTCAGAGCTCTGTAAACTTCCAGCTCTGGAAGTTTACAGAGCTCCTATAAGCCATCAAGAGGGCTTATAGGAAGATATGAGCTAGCAATATCTTCAGGCTTGCCAAGCTTTTGGATCATAGTGATCCTCGCTAGTTTCCACTTGTTAGGGAAATGCTGAATCCTCAACTTTGCATTAAATATTAACGGTAAATAGAGTAGCGCAAGCCTTGGCAATGCTTTTGAGGTATTATGACAAATTCTATCGTGAACCGGGGCTTTGTTTCTGGGCAAATGCCGTACGACTCCCATGATTTCTTCGGGATGGACTGCTCTCATTGGAAAGTCCATTTGAAGAGGTACTTCAAGGGACTGCACCACTCTGGCCACGTCATTCTCTTCAGCAAGTAAAAACGGTGTAAGCCTGGCGTCCAAATTGGTTGCGAAGATGTTAGCCTGATTTTCCTCGGATTTGGCCAACACACCATAGGGATCCTTAACAGGGACCAGATTGGAAAACCCGCCTTTTGGTCGTTTTTGTTGCCTTCCATCCTTTCCTTTCCAGCTTCTGTTCAAAGAACTGTGTTTTTTTTAGCGTGCAGCATGTCTTTGAACACAGAAGGAAGGAATTCAAGAAGTTTAGCAAGTTTTGCAGAAGCCAAGCCAGTCCGAATAGAATGTAAATATGAATCAACCATGTTTCATCTATGGAACGAAACAGCGCAAAAACTCTATGAATATACTTTGTATGCTTCGTTATCTCAGCTAGAAGCCTACTACTAGAATAGAAAAATTAAATGCTTCTTTCTAGATAAAAGCATCAACAACACATTGTGTCGTACAGACAAGGAGAAGGCTGAAGCATTTGCTGCTGAGCTTGAAGGACGCTTCACATCTTTTGATTTCGCTGACCCGAGTGATGTACGAGACACGAGATGTTTCTTAGCAGAGCCTTTAACAACACTGACCTCTATTAAACCTATTTCCCCGCAAGAAGTTCGGCAACAGGTTATAATACTAAATATAAACAAAGCCCCGGGATATGACGGAATAGATTTATTTTTAATAACATAGGTCGCATTCACCACTTCCCCTCGCAGTGGAAGTACGCTGTGATTGCAATGATACCGAAACCTGGCAAGCCGGATAACCTTGTTGCTTCTTACTGACCAATAAGTTTGCTACCGACTAAAATATTCGACAGAAAATTTCTTAGTAGAATATTGCCAGCTTTGGGCATCCAGAGTGCCATTCCTGATCATCAGTTTAGCTTTAGGCACCACCATGGTGTACCGGAACAAATGCACCATGTCTTTCAACATATGTTAAAGGCTTTTGAGAGTAGACAGTAAAGCTCTGCTGTTTTTCTTGATATACAGCAAAACTTTAATAGGGTCTAGCTGGAAGATATCCTCTTCAAAATTAAAAGAAAATTACCAGTAATAAATTTTGCCACGGTTTATTCACATTGAGACAAGGCAATTGCTCACCCATCATGCTCAACAGCAAAGCGTTATACCACATGTGGACCAAGAAGGCTACTTGGGTATTTGCTTGGAGAGGCATGGCACTTGGTGCAACCATTCGCAAAATCAATTAATCTCCATAGTAGCAGATACAATCACTGATTGGCTTCACATGTTAACCAGCTAGCAGCGGCATTGGCCGTTAACTCCTCAAAAGACTTTATCCAAACGATCTTAAAAATAGGCATTAAAGCTAATATTTATTAATCCTGTTAGCGCACAAATCCTTAATGTCACTCCTTGAATTGGGATATACGGATTATAATGGGCATTTGAAGTCAATGCTGAAATCAGCAACAGTTGAAACTCAAATAAATCTAAATCTGTGATGTCTTCTCTTTGTCTCAATTTTAAGGTTTCTTTGAGGAATGAGAACTATGTTAAAGGAAACTGAGAAAAAGACTTTCTGGAAGATCATCTCTTTTCCTTCGTATAAGTGTTTTATACAAAAATGTTTTAGTGATAGAGGAGTCGATATAGCCATGTCCGTCTGTCAGTCTGCCCGTCCGTCCGTCTGTATGAACGAAAGGATCTCGGAAACGGTAATAGATAGAGACTTCGTGTTTTTTGCATTCGACTAGGACTGCTCCGGAATTTTACAAGTTTATTTTAAAATTTTGCCCCTCCCCCCTTCCCAATAAAATCACTCCCAAGGAAAAATATTTCTTCGGCACAAAAAAAATTAAGTATGCCAGTAAAGAGATAACGTCCTTCTTAGTCAAAATCCAAAAAGTTCAGTTTTATAAGGCACTTATTCGTGCAGTAGGAAGTGGTCATAGGTTTGGTCATATGCTCGGAAAACATTTAATGTGTTTGTTAGGAGACCTGAACTGCTACAGCGCCTCTTACAGTCGGTTACGCCTGACTGTATTTTCCTACTTGTTTTAGAAAGGATTAGCATTGTTCATTGTTGAATGATTTTCTTTCTTCACTTGCCTGGACTCGCCGGCTGTTAGCTGAACAAATCGCAGAAACTTATAGGTTCTTCTAATTGTTCTGCATCTTATTTCGGTCAGGGCAGCGCTAAGTAGGACATACCAGATGTACTGATGTTGTGACGCCAGTTGCTTGAAATTCCAAGTCTTAGAGCTCTTCCCATACTTTCGGGTATTCCAACGCATACCTGATTGTTTTCTATTCTGACCTCCACCTTCCAGTTAATCTAAGTTAACGCACCAACTTTTTGTCCAAGTAAATCGCTTATACTACTTCACTTCTTGTGCTTCCTAATCAGATATTACGGCTACCAGCTTATATCAATGCTAATATATTATTTTCTAGTCTCGATTAATTTTTTCAACTGTAGCGAATGCGCTGCCAAAATTAATTTATTTTCAGGTTGTTAATCTTGTATACCATTAGTGTAAAATATTGATTAATATTTGGACTATACTATTGGCCCTCATTACACTTACTTGATTATTATGTTTTCTTAATTATTAAATTCCAAAAATTTTACTTAACAAAAAAATGATATTAGTTAAACAAATCGCATCAGAATCACACAAGAGCCGCCACCAATTCCAAGTTATAAATCATTGTTTATTATTCTAATTTGGATTTAATTACGCCACAGAAGCACGGCAGGAAATGTCGTGCGTAATATAGATACAATATACAACAACAACAGGTGGCTGTATATTATATCTATAAAATTTTAACATTATTATTATGTCATGCTTGAGTTTGATACGCGTGCAATGTAGTATGTATGTATATGATTAGAATATATTTTAAAAAGTGTAAGTTTATTATTGAAGTCTTCAAGATTAATAACATTTGCCGGCAATAACAAATTTCTCACGAATAGAGTGACTAACCTTCAAAATTTAAAATGTTTTTAACCTTTTGTGCCTAGTTTTCAATCATTTAAACAAATGTGACTTCTTGTTGTGCTCGAATAAATATTTATTTACAAGCTATTATCCACGACTTCGTACGCACGATATGATGACTAACTATTTTAAATTTTTTAATTAAACTCTTTGTTTTAAAACTTCATAAAAAATGGAAACAATAAATTCTAGTAAAGAGTTATCTTGTCTCAATTTAGCTATTTGAGCAAAAACTTTTAACATTGGCGAAAGTATCTGAAGACTATTTTAAAAAATTACCCAATATTGTTAATTGCTATTAAATCCAAATTTCAAATGCTTTATCCCCCCCTTACCATAAATACCAAAACTAAATGTTATTCTTCTTTCTTATATATTTTTGATGAGCTCATGATATACTAGTGCGCTCCATCCATAATAACCGTAAAGATATTGTACATAATAAATACAAACAATAATGAGATAATCGCTGAAGCAATTAATTTGTGCGCGATTTATTTGCCTTATTAGTGTCTGCAGCATCTGTCTCATTTGCATTGCCTCCGCTGACTCGTGCACGTTTCAATTGTATCTAATTACAATAAACTTTTATGGCATAGATGTCGCATTGTCTTAGTCGCTATGCCACACTAGTATATCTTATGTAGTCTATAAAAGATACAGCGGCACTTCGCTCGGCCGGCACTGTGTGCTACTTGTTATGGTAATTTTTAGCAGACACTCTTCGTAGCGAAATATTTCTGGAATGTTTTGTTGATGTACGCAAAGAAGATTTTTTGTCAGAAGCTAAAACATGAAAAGGTTTTGCTATAATGACTTGTCTCTACTCAGCTGAGGAAGTATTGTAGCGCAGAAACTTAAATAGTTTTTTTTTTTTTTTTTTTTTTTTGAATATAGCTGTGATATGTTCATAATTTAAAAATAATATTTCTAAACTGAATAAATCTAACTTAAATATACAAATTTGTTGTATCTAATTTTTATAGTTTAAATTGCTTCCTACTAGCAGACAGACGGGCAGAGAGACTTGGCTACATTGAAATTTAACCAGAGTGACTTTAAAAACTGTTTGGGCATAAATATACTGTTTGATCATCTTCAATAAGTCGAGATTGTTCTCAAATAATGCCATGTGGCAATATCTGTTTAACAAATAATAACTCTGCAGTCCATGAAATGAAAAATCGCTCAATATGGCTCGATATCTGACGCTATTGACGGTCACTTTATTTTTGTTTATGTAGAAATATGTCACGACGTTGTCATTGGATTCTGTAGCTGATGGATTACCAATGAATTTTTATGCTCCATTTGTGGAAAATTTCGCTTTATGTCAATTCTATACAAACAAACAAAGAGCCTTACTAAGATAAAATGGCTAATTTTCCAATAGTTCAAGCTTTCAATCACTAAACTTACGATGATGTAAAATTTTTGTATCTTAGTTAGGCCTTTCTATAAAACAACTCAAAAAAATCATTGTATAAGCTTCATGGGAGGAGAATACTCACATAGTTTCTGTCCAACGTCTACCTTTCATCTTCGGTCCCAAAAACGCTCAAATACAAACTTGACGATATAGATTGGCTAAAACATGACATTAGTCTAAATGATATATGGTACATAAATAAGTGAATATGTTTTAAACTTCATACGCTTCATATAAATATTCACGGAAGTGTTCCGCCAAAATTTAGGAATATCCTCAAAACATACTTTGCAGCTGCCAAATATACCATTTTAACAATATCGAATATAGGGTATTAAGGCTTCGGTTCCATCAAAGTTTGCGTGTTTTCTTCTGATACAAGGGTTGCACAGTTGCCCAGGATGGAGCTTCATCACCAAAAGTTCATTTAATTTGATTGGTGTACTCTTGTCTTGATAATCCACGTCGAAAATCGTAATAAATCACGGTTAAATTCCATTTTTTTGCCAAAATGAATTTTTCAGTTGCCTGTAAAGAAACCTAATTGCGTTCGTACGTCAAAGTGTTCACAGTAAGTTAGGCCTAAAAAATGTCAGACTTTACGATGGAGATGTTGGATTGCATATGGCAAAATGTTTATTTGCTTAGGCTAGAAATATATGTAGCAACCCTCGTAGTTATGACTTTACTTAAATGACCATGGCTACATTTAGGGAAGCGCTCCAGCTTCTGTAATCTTGTGCACGCTGGCGCCAGTTGTTTTGATTGCCAAGTACAGAGTGATCTCTCGATACCTGCTCATTCCTACGCGTGTCCGGTTGCCTTCTACTGCGTAGACCTCCAATCTTTCATCCATTCGCATGAGGTGACCAGTCCAGTGCAGCCGCTGGAATTTCATGCGCTTGACTATGTCAACCTCATCGAATAGTTCGTACAGCTCGCGGTTCATACGGGACCTAAACTCGTCGCAGACTTTAATAGGACCAAAAATCCTGCGAAGAATCTTCCTCTCAAAGGCTTCCAATGCCGTGTCGTCTGACTCAATCACGCGGTCCATGCCTCTGCGCCATACAATAGGACCGGATGCATCTATTTAGTTGTTCACCTGATCTCTTGGCTGCGTGATATCAATGTCATCCGCATACGTGAGCAGAATCACTTCCTTTTGGAAGATCGAGCGTTGTATCTTTTTGGCTTAGGATGAATTCCATCAGAAGGTTGAAAAAATCAAACGGCAGCGCATCACTCTGCCTTAAACCACTCTTGGTAACAAAGAATCGTAGAGGTTTTTCCCCAACCTGACAATGCTTTGCGTGTGTCATGAAGTCAGCATGCAATGCTGAAAGACAGGGCTTCGAAAAAATTCGATCGTATCGGCGTGTGAATATTTGGTCACTGGTCGACCTTTTTGGTCTGAAGCCACACTGATATCGTCCTATCAAGTAGGTTAGAGAAATGAGTCCCTCATTATCACAGTGATTCCTGTGCATCTGTAAGCAGATTTCCACTTTCGTCCTCACAAAAAGTTACTCCGGGACTAAGACTTTCGGCAGGCGATTGACCTTTTACCTGTCACATTACTTCTACCAAAGGCGTTTCTCCTCTCTCCATTTCTCTCGATATCGCTCTGTCACAACTTCCATTGTTCCCGACTGCAGAGTTCGATGATCGGCGGCGCTTCTTTTCTGTAGTATCATTGCGACACTCCTTGTCATACTACACGCTCGATAAGTGTCCAAAACATGATCCATTTTTTGCGTGGTATTTGATCGGTACGTAGCCATGAAGTCATGAAGCCATGGTGAAAATAAAAATAGAAAAATTTGCCTCCCTCCATTATTGGAGGTAGTGTTGTGAAGATTCCTTCTTTTAAAAATTTGGCATTGAAATCGGCAAGCAGGATTTTTACGTCGTGTTTGGAGATGCGCCCCTTAAAACGTTCCAAGCGCTTGTTTAATTCATCTTTCGCATCGTCAGCTATTTCTTTGATCACGGCTTGTGGTTGTCACGTTACGGGGGTCGTCATCATAGGGTCCTATCCGAGGCTTCCCTTTTCTTTTCATTGGATTGTCCCAATTCCAGTACAACGCCTAATTAAGGAGGTGTTTGTTGTTTTCTCACAGTATGCTCACCTCCAAACGGCTGTTCAGAGACTGCCCAAAAGATAAATATCCAAGCGGAGATTTTTGAGCTGCTTGTGCCATTTGCAAAATAATTATAAGCATCACTCCCAGTCAGAATTGGTAGCTTCTGTATTTCGAAGTGCTGAAGCAGTTATTCTATCTCTCTGGCAGGCGGTTCGGTTTACTGTCTGGTAGGTAGCCAGTTGCGATCACTTCCCCGCGCCCGACTCCGCCAAAATCCAACTTTATCTGGATACCAAAAAAGACTTCTCCAAAATTACTTGCATGTTTTGAATATTAAGTTCTGTTATTTCACCCTTGTAGATCCAAAATCCATGGATTAGCACTAAGCCCAAGTCCAGCCTGGCGGACAATCTAACAATCACAGCAGATACTGCTTCCGCGTGGCGAAAGTTAAATTGATCTATCATCGGGCTTGAAGATGATAGCTCAGGTACAGCGCTGCATAGTCTGGTTAAATGTTTAATATTTTTATTGTTGATGCCAGGTTCTAAATGTATAAAGTGGTTGCAGGTCGATTTGGCGTTTGCAATTAATCTCACCACATGCCCTTTTTCAATAGCTCATCAGCTCTTTCATCTAGATATCTCACCGGTTTGCGATAATAGATCAATAGATAGTAACTTTATTATTAAACCCTGTCTAGCGTAGTAGATGTTGTTACTGTTACCCGAGTCATTTTCTTAAACAGCCACGAAAAGGTTGCAGTTTTTAAAGACTCGTCCAATCATCTGTTTAAGTTGTTTATCAACTTAAACTGATCAACCATTAAACCAGATTCCTCACTAAATCTTTACTATTAACTTACCACCTATGATGTAATAGACTTAGTCAGCAATTTTTCCATTCATTCATGGAGTTTGCAAAACACAACCCAATGATGCAGCAACTAAATATACTTAAGAGGGCTTACATTGTCATTCTACTACATTGTATACAAAAATTTTAGATTTGTGTTGGCATAGCATAAAAACTTTGTTCTTTATTTTTTTTATGTGATAATAAAATAATATTTAAAATAAAAATTAAAAAAACTTCTATGCTACTCAACGATTCTAATGTAATAATTCATTACGCCAACTCATCGAGCTGTCAACATGCAATTCAGCATTTCAACATTTATTTAAATTATCGACTCGATCGACTGAATACTCCATTGACAACTGATAATTTCATTAGGGCATTGAGCAAGCGCCAGCTATATTGGATACTTTATATAGCCGTGGCTGTCTCGGAGCCGGTCTGTGTTATAACGCTGAAGTGCAGTGTTGTGAAATATTAGAATCGACAGATGAGAACTTCCGTGAAGCCGTTGCACAGCATGATTAATTGCGCCGCACAAAAGCGAGTTCGCCATAAAGTTTTTACTGGAGAATCAGAAAACGTTTAAGCAAAATTTGCCAATACGTTTGTTCGCTAATGAAAGCATATTTTTGCATAGTTGATGGTTTTTTAATGAAAATACATACTCATAGGCAACATAAAATTGAACAACAGACTCAAGGCACAAACACGAAAAGCAAAATAGACGAAATATTCTGAAAAAAAGGGAAAATTTTGAGTTCGGTTGAAATTATGATTTAATGCCCTGCATATGTACTACAGCGAGTATCAAACTGATATTGTTTAACCAAAAACTCTTCTGAAAATAAAACAAACAACAACAAATACAGAGAAAGAAATTTTTATAATACAGCTTAACGTATTGTCTACAGCTACTAGCTACTGTGTAGCCCTTACCATTCAAATGCTCTTAAAAAATAGCAAAGCTTTATTATACTAAATGGTATATAGGCCTTCATTCAGACAGATATACGAACAGACGGACGGACATTTATAATTTATGAGATCTACGATACCTCCTTTAATGCATTACAAACTTGCAAATACTCTGACAAAATCTTTTCACACTAAGTCTGTGAATAGTACTAATATATAAAAAAAAAGTATTGTTAAGGTCGTCAGAATGCATAGAAAAATCTATGTTACTGCGTTGCAACTTACGTTGGCGTCGTTGTTGCTGATGCAGATGACGATGCTGATTTGCTGCTTTAACTGATGACTTTTGTTGTTTTTGTGCATGCAACATGATATATGCATCAGCAGATCACATCGTCATCGCAGTTGACATCAACCCGTTCATGGTTTTTTGGTTTGACACTTTTGGTGACGCTTTTTCGTTTGAATACGCTTTATAAAATATTTTATTTGAAGTTTGTAATTATTTCTCAAGTATTATGTAACTTAGTTGAAAGTGTGTTCTATATAGAATTAAATTAAATTATTAAAGTCATATACTGCTTGCCTTGTGTGTCCTTATATAAGCGATGTTTGAGTAGTAAACTGACGTATAAAGCTTTATTATCTTTAAATGAAGTAGAACAACCCTGTAACCGTACGGCAAAAGGCTATAAAAATGGGAATATATATTCTTAATAAGCATCAAAAGTCGAGTCCGTGTAGCTACATTCATGTGTCCGCTTATCTGGCTGTTCGTATGAGAACATGAAGACTATAAACGATGAAGCCTTCAAGTTTGCTTATATAGACTCTACTATTCCCTTTTCAGATTACTAAGTACCAATGAACGGGCCAACCCATCATTAAGTAATGGGGCCCATACAACCCTCATTTTTGAAATTTTCTCCGAACATTTTTTTATTGTTTTATTTCATAAAGATTTAGTTCGGACCACTAAAAGATGTTGTGGCCACATAAATCTAAGCTCTCTTCTGGGTTTTTGGGTTTTATAGAGTTTCATGAGACCAGCTCTTTTTTGAATAATACAGTCAACAATATGTATCGCTATAAGTATTATGGTTTCCCTTCGTCAGGGTTTATTCATATGCCTCTGAGTATGCCTCTGTTGTCGACGCTGTCGCTGTCATTGATGTTTCTGCCTTTATTGTAGTTGCTGCAGGCTGTTGATGAACAGGTTAGTGCTCTGCCTTCTCTTCAGGTGCCAGAGCGGCCCCGAGCCAACCAGCATTCGAGCATGCATGTTGGCATGATTTTAGAGACGCTTATTAGAGCGGCTGAAGAGCAGGTCTGCTTCTTTCCGCCGGTGCCAAATTAAGGTCTCTGTGGAGGATGGAGTTGCGGACGAACCAATGACATCCAAACCTAAGATCTGCATCTTTTGTGATAATCTTTTCAATTACGGTTCTGAAAGGAGAGCTTACTTCTGCTGCACATCTTGCTCCGGAAAGTCTCCACATTGGCTTGGATGTGGTCCTTAATAGTGAGCCTTCTATACAGATTAAGGCCCAGGTAGATAACCTTAGCTGGCAGGTGCCGTACATATGCACAAGTGGGGTCTGCTGTCGACGGAGGGTGAAGCACATATCTGGAGCTGTCTGGAGCTTCAACCGAGTAGCATCAAGACCAGGTATGTCTGCTGCATATAAATTGCCAAGGACGCTTGTTTCTGATACTGCTGCTATTATTGGATTAGGGGAAGACTGACTTGCTCCGACTTTGATATTGAAGGAATGGTTCTTCAAGTAGGACAGTATCAGAGCAAAGTAGGGTGAACGTATTTTCTCTTTGACCTTTTGCAGAAGACCAGTAAAGTTGCTGTGGCCAGATTGAAAGCCAAACTGATGGTCCGGGGTGACCAATATTACCCAAACCTTCAAAATTGAAGGCAGGAGGATCCACTTCCTTGGGAATCATAGTGATAACTGCTACCACACCGTCGTAAAATACTTCAACCTCACTATGGCATTGAAAATCGACACCCTACAGAGGAGAGCTCGCTCCAGCAGTCATTGGCTTGCTCTTACTCAGAGCTGCTCCAGTGCCGAGAGCGTTTTTTAAGGGGAGCAAGTCAAATAGGGTGTCGTCTACTATTTCTTGTGACCCTTCATAGGCAGAAATTTTCCAGCATATTGTCGAACATCTGCTTGCGTTGTCGGTTTAGCTCGTACTTGTGATGGTTGGCTGCACGGTGTCAGCATGCTATGTCTTCTGGGTATTACGTCCGCATAAAAGTACTGGAGAAGGTCGTTAAATTGTACAGACTTTTGCTTGGCAGGGCGTGAGCTCAATCTGTGGGCTTCGTCGGCTAGACTGCTTAGATCTTGGCGGATAAGACTTGCAATACATCGTTAATATCCTGGCCAGATTAGAAGTCAATATCGGAATACATTGCATCGTTAAGGCCTATTTTGAAAAGGTTCGTGTCCGTATTCCCGTTGATTAGCCTCATTGCCTGGAGATATCTAATGGCAGTGAGTGACAATTAGCGGCAACTTATCCGAGCTGAGGGCTGTGTGTTTGATGATCTGAAGCTTCCAGTGTGGGATTCGCTTGTAGACGCCAAAGTCGATACAAGTAGAGCGTTGCCGGTCATTGTCTGGACACTTCGTTGGGCTGCCTGTTGCAAGTATTTGCGCTGATGCCGCTTGTGCATAGTTCGACAAGTCCCTGCCTCTTCGATCCGTTGGTACTTTTAGGTCATGGTGGATTCTAGTATTAGCAGATATACAAAGACGGAGAAGTTTCGACTAAAATCTTGGAAGGATTTTGAGATTGGATGCAGAGCAATAAATTTGAATTCTATTTTGGTTTTAATATTGCTTTGTGAATAAGTATTTTATTTTCTGTTGAGACAGATAAGTTAGTCCCAAGAAACCAATTAAGAGATTTCGTGCCAAGTTGTTTACCCTTTTAAAATATATGGCCGCGCCAGATAAGCCGTCGGTCTGGATACATTCCAAGATACTTAGCTTTATGTGCTTGAAGGTCTCAGAGAAGCTCGAGATGACTTCTACTACTTAGTAGAAAAATACCAATTTTTAAGGTTAGATTGGTTTTGGTATTACCCTGGGAAGTGCTCACAACGCCAGATATCGTTAAATAAATGAGTTATTGCCCTGTATCAACATTCTGGAAGCTTTTTAAAGACTTTCCTAGTGATTAAGTCAAACTTTAACTTTACCTTTGCCAAAGCCCTTGATTCTGATATCGATTTAAAAAGGAGAATTAATGTATTTCAGGATTTTTAGTGGGAACAGAGTCTGAGTAAAGGTTTCTTCCTTATTTTTGGCATTCCTTGCCCAATCTACAGTTCTCTTTTATATTGGGGGTACATGAGACGTAGATTGATCAATGTATTTTGAATTCCAGAACATCATCAAGCATTCAATTGAGCTGGTGACATGATTGCGCTTATAGTAGATTGCAAGTAAATGTGGCACACATCGCGCGGATAGCTTTTTCACGTTCAAATATTAATGTAAAGTTTGATTTACCCTCCCAGTTGAGATGGCTACAGCCTGAGCCACCTCGCGACGCATAAATTTTATCAACGATTTCTTGCGTGACGCGACCTCTTTTGGGTGACCTGAACGTTCGCTGTCACAACCGAGCTTAGTAAACATCTCAACTATTTAAATTGATGTTGCAGAGCCGTCCTAATAATATTTATCAAGCCGTTTCTTGGTTTCGGTGAATATTTTTAACGAAAAAAAAAACTATATTTTAGAAACTTGAGGTTCAATTGGAGTGTAGAGTTGCTCGAAGTCGACTAAAATTATTTATGTGAAATATAAATTGAGTTATTTAACATATAACAAATATGACTTAGACTTTTTAATGTATGACATAAAGCACTTTTGCTTTCATTCATTCGAATAACGCCCGATTTGTTATCTTAAGAAAACATCTTAAAAGCCCTTTTGTTACAATGTTGCTTTGATTTATACGCCAAAGAAGTGTATTCAAGCTTTGTATCTACCGAACTCAGCTCAAATCTCTTTCTTTACATTACCAACTTCATAATAAAGCAAAGTGCGCACAGATAGTATCTGCAACGCCAACGCCAACGCCAAATCGCATTAAATTTTATTAATAGGCATGAATTTTAATTTAATTATTTTTTGTTATTAACTTTGGCTGCATGTAATTGAAACACTTTCAGGCAGCCTTCCTCTGCAACAACAAAATCTTCAACGCATCACGATGAACATCATAAAAAAAATAGCAAACAAAAAATCGTCTTCAGCATTTTGTGCAGGAATTTCAGGGCCGTACGTGTCTGAGATGCTACTGCTCCGATTGAGCTGCCAACTAAGCCTTGCACTTAACTTAAAAATAGGCAAAACTGCTTAAATAGTATTTAGAAAGCTTCATTTCGCTTAGTGCACGCACCCAAAAAGCCTCACGGGCTCAAAAAAGCTGCTTGGCTGGCTGCTGCTTGGTAATTGAGTTTGTCATCTTTTTCATGCTTAGTTTCCGAACAAAATTATTTTGCATATTTATTAATTTCGACGCGCATTCGGAGACAAATGCGCAAATTATGCAAGCAAAAAATCTACAAATAACGCAGCGACAGGGCGACAGGGCAGCGCGCGTCCAATGACTTCTTGTAAATAAAAAGAGTTATGCGCAAGGTCGTCCCGAAGCTCGGCAGATTGATTTGGCTGCCGTTTTGTGGTTGGCGTTTTGCATTTTTGCGTGCATATCTAATTTGTTTGTTTCTTTTTTAATTTATAATTATTTAATTTTACTATTTCTACTATTCTTTTTTTTTTCTTTAAAATTTAAAAAGCAATTAATCATAATTTTTCATTGTATTCAAATGTATCCGACAGCCAAATAAAGCAAATGTAATATGATCTGAGTCTCGATTTTCCATGCGAAAACAAAAGACTTGAACAACGAACTTGTTTGTGCGACGTCAAAGAAACAAACAAACAAAAAATATATTTAATAAATTAATTAGGCATATCTATGACAGGCTACAAGTTGTCTGAAGATTAGAAAATACAAATACAAAAAAAAAAAAAAAATACTAAACAAACTAACAAGTATTAAAGTTAATTTTAGTTGTTCCGCAGCTTTAATACCCTTTACACATAATCTAGCGTCAAATTGTAGACAAATATTTATGCCAACAGAAAAACTGTCTGGTACGCTCATGGGAGTGTCTTTTCAGTAAGCCTCTTCACTGAACACTCATAAAAATGTGACAACCATGCTTTAACCGATCTTTGCAGATCTATTGTGCCATCACCGTAGTATCTCCCTGCTACCTTAAAGATGTCCATGAAGTTTTTAGAATTCAGTAGAAGCAACACTCTATCTCTCGCATCTTTTTATGCCTAGTTTTGCAAAGCTTAATATTCTGCAGATTGCCGATATCTGCGATCGCAATTTGCCGTGTTCAGTCAGAAAACCTTATATTATTCTAAGAATGTTCTTCATAGAACCATTGCATATTTCTGACCAAATACTAATGTAAAGATTGAGCAGCAATTTTCTCTTTTTTATGCAGTCACAATTTTCCCAGAATGGTTCTCTGGCTTTATTCTCTTTCTATTTTATAAGAATCCTGAGTGTACCTGCTTCGAGTTCAAAAAATAGCAATGGACCATTGATGAGACAGACTGTTCTCCTTCTTTTCAAATTATCAGCTTGTTCGCTGGACTATGTCAATCTCATCGAATAGCTCGTACAGCTCGCGGTTCATACGGGACCTAACTACGTCGCCGACTCTAATAGGACCGAAAATCCAAGATCCATCCAAGACGCGATACCAAGTACTTCATCTTATCCTCATTCACCGCTAAACCCATGAGCCGAGACTATTTTTTAATCTCCGAGAACGCCTTGCTGACTTGCCGTTCTTGCGTGCCGATAATATCGATGTCATCGGCGTAGGCGAACAGCATCACTTCTCTTGAAAGATCGAGCCTGATAAGCTCTGTATGTATGGTCACTGGCGTAGGATGTAATCCATCAGAAGATTCAAAAAATCGCACGATTCCACATCGCCCTGCCTGAAACCTTTCTTGGTACCAAAGGGTATATAGAGGATCTGTCCAACCCTGAGAACGCTTTGTGCGTTAGATAGCGTCGTCAATCAAAGATAGACAATCTTTGCCGGGATACCTAGTGCAGACAGGGCGTCGAAAAACTTCGATCGTATCGGCGTGTAGAAAGCGGATTTATAGTCGACACACAGGTGGGTTGTGTCTGTGTGAAACTCACGGGTCATTTCCAAGATTTGGCGTAATGGGAATATTTGGTCACTGGCCGCCCTTTTTGGTTTGAAGCCACACTGATATCGTCCTATTAGTGAATCCGAATATGGCTTCAGCTTATTACACAATACGCGCGACAGAAAGCGGTCCCTCTTTTACATATTGTTAGCAAAAAACCTATAGCTCACAGATACAATTCCAAACGTTCTTGAAAAAACACTTAAACATTGGTTTAGCTCGACATGCTCTTCGCTCTTCGCTCAACCAACGAGCGGTTTGGCTTGCTGTCCTCTGCTCATGGGTCCACTCAAGACCCATTGCTTCGTAAAAAATCGGCAAATGGTCTTTTGCGCACTGAATGTGTATTGCGTGTGTGGATAAGTAAACAGCAAGTATGCATGAGATTATGCCTATCCCTTTCTCCCTTCTTTTACCATGCATTGCCTGTGATGAAATATCTAAGGCAACAACAAAAAGCAAACGCAACAACAAAAAAGACCTTTTTCGCGCACACTTTGGTCGTTTGGGTCAGTAGCTGAGCGACGAACGAGTCTGTTCGTTTTGAGCGGTCAACAAAAGACCGATCTTGTGTTTCGTTCAAACCGAAACCCGAGCGCGAGGACACCAACAAAACGAAAAAGACGGTTGCTGTTGAGACCGTGAGCGTCCCGTATCATTTTTTTCGTTCTTTTGAGTAAGCAGAACGCGCAGAAAAATTTGGTTGAGCATATTTTGCGAGCTCTGCTAATAGTTTCAAAACAAATTATCTACCTTACTAATTTTTGGTAGTTAGGCAATTTTAGTTGTGGTCTATACTGGACCAACATTGAATACAGAAATATTTTTATAAAAATTTGTCATAATACAAAAAATAAACTGTCAAATATTTAGACTTTATCTTCCAAAATTATTCTTATCGAACCATATTAAATTTTTTGAAAAAAAAGCACTACCCATATATTGACTGAAATCTTTTCAGACAGACAAATGAAGTTCAACCAAAAACAAAAAACCTGAAATAAAGGTAAACATATGAGTATCCCAGAATATAGTTTTTGAGCTAGCTGCATTATATAAGACAAAATTTTTAAATCCTTTTTTAAATTCTTCAGAGAAAAAAATCAGCTGATTCGTCTTCCCGTGAATTGTCAAGTTTTCTACCATGCTCTCTCAATATACATGATTTTTTTTACCGATCTGGCAGCTCAAAGTCTTGAGATCCTAAAAACACGAAGTTCAACAAAATGTTGCATCAACGAAGGAACGTTTGGCAACGTAATAGCGGTTCTTTCACCATAAAATCTTCTGTATCCACATTGAGTACCAATTTTTGGTTGAATATTTTGAAGATCTAGAAAATCAATAACTTTTTTAATATCTCCTAAGTTGTATCGGCGAAATAGAAGAAATAATTTAATCATTTTTTACATAAAACAATTATTTTGGCCGAAGATCGGTGCGACTTCCACTTTACTTTTAGTGTTGGAAATAATTTAATAATTTTAAAAATTTCTCAAAGTTTTAGAGGTCAGCGGTATTTTATTTTATTTTACTATGACTCAACAATAGCGCCTTAAGTCAAAATATTTCTAGTTTATGATGACATCAGGTGTAAAAACTCAAAGTATCTTGCGTAGCTAGTTTAGCAGAATGCTCACGGTTTGAGAGTTATTTTTAAGTGAAGCATTTATGGAATTTCTTCAGGTCCCAAACAACTATTAAATTGTATACAAGTATAACACTCACTTGTTTTGCTCTAATTATCTTCGTCTGGTTCGTCTATTGACGGGTACACTGTTCGTCTATTAAATCTTAGATTTGATTGGATCTACATTCTTCTCTGGAATCGTGTGGGATAATATATGAGTGTTAAAGTAAATTACAACTATTTTCTAGCTTAATTAAGCAGAACATAATTCCGATCTGAAACTGTATGGTTTATTTGAGTACGACTGATATAATGTATTCCAATATATTTCGGCTGCCTTTCAGTTCTTGTCAAGATAGAAAGAAAGATATTAGCCTAAGACTGCTATTTTTCGGGCCATCTTCAACTGATTGTGAGATATCATCTTATCGAAATGGGTCAGCTTGAAATCTGTTAAACTGACAAACAAATTGCTGAATCTATTTTTAATCTGGAACTTTTGTATCTCCAATACATCCCACAAAGTGTAACAAACTTATGCACAGTCGTATCATGCCCTCTTCATACTATTTAAGAAGAGCAATTTAAAAGAACTAAAGACGCAAAAAAGCGAAGAAATAACCAGCGGAAAAAACACAAAGAAATACTACAGAAAAAATTTATTATTAATGTGTTGCGCGCTTGTCTTACATGAGTTAATTTGCGCGCCAATGATTCTTGTCTTTGCCTAAGAAACAAAAACAAAACAAAAAAATTAAAAAAGAAGAATTATCTTTGCTACGCTCGATGTTGCACATGATTGCACAGCTCAGTTGTAAGAAAATGTGGCTGTGACCGCTGTCAGCCACCGAAAATTGCATAATTAGCAACAATTGGCAGTATTGGGCAAGCAACATACTTACAAAGTCCTCTACTCAGATTAGCACATTTTTTTTTGTTGTTGTTGTTTCAAACTCAATTGTATTGTTTTTGTTGTTGTTGTTGTTGTATCTATGGCACGCTTTTGGGATTAACTTGACGACTATGGTTGATTAGTGCATCGAATTTGTGTCAAAATGTTGTAAAAATAAATAAAGATGCTAAATGCGCTCAAACGATTGGAAAAAAAAAAAGTAAACTCAAAAATAAATACTTAAAAAATAAAGTATTTAAAGGCATAAAGACACATTTAGTAATTTTTTACGGAAGTTGTGCATAAAGTAAAAGTTTAAATCGCATTTCCTCATGTCTATGCATGCGTGTGCCATTTTTGGTCTATTTTGTTGTATTTCAAATTAACAGCGTGCTAGAGATGTACCAAGTTGTTAACAGAGCGCCGTAAAGTAACATTTGTGAAGTGTAAAATATTTTATACAACAGCCTAAAAGTTGATAATAGCAAATAGGCTGGATGCTAAAAGTATGCAACACTTTTTGAATAAATTATTGTTTGATTTAAAAGAGACCTGCATTCAATAAGTTATCCGAGATCGATTTTAAAATTTTTTATGCGAGATCGAGGAGTTCGCTGTATGAGCTTAAAAGGCTGACACCTATACAGCTGTCTTCTTGAGCGGATGACAGTTAGCCTATTTTGCCAAACGGTTTCTGTGTTGTAGAAGTCTGCCATTGTATCGGCATGAATGGAAATTCAGCTGTTCGAACACTGTAGCCATATTTAGGTCTCTGTGTACCGTATTGTACTTAACGATCCATTCACAGCCAGTAATCAGTCTCAAGATTTTGTTTTGGGCGGTCTGGATGACCTTGATCTTTCTATCGCACGCTAGCCCCCATATTTGGCAGCCATATCTCCCAATTGGTGCTATGATTTAATTATATATGATCAATTTGTTATGAGGTCTAAGCAGCCAATAGTATTTACACACAGCAGCTCGAATGCGAGTTCTTAAGATCCTAATATGGGCGGCAAATGTTAAACTTCTATCAACAGTAATGGCTGTTGATCCCTTCTGCTGGAAGGGCACGTCGTAAACTATCACTGCCGGCAGTACGCTTCCTTGTGGCACAGCTATAGCTGAGTAAAATCGCACCGCAAACTGCCTTCCTAAAAGATACGACAGTAGTAGACCAAAGTAGGGTCCATGCAATGTGTTCTTGATCTTGACCAATAGTCCTAAGTGCCACACTCTATCAAATGTTTCTCTAATGTCTAGAAATAGTGCATTGCAATACTCCTTATTTTCAAATCCTTTGCAATATTCGGTCTATTATACGATGCAACTGATGTTCAGGAATAATACCCTTCGTCTTCAAAATTGTAACAACTCGGGCACTAACTAGTCTCTCAAGCACCATCGAGATCAAAAGGAGGAGACTAATTGACCTATGAGACGCAGTATTTCTTTCTGGCTTACCAGCTTTGTGAATCATGGAAATTAATCCAAACTTCCACTGCACTGGAAAGTGTTGTAACCACACAATAGCATTAACAATTAATGCTTTATGCACGATTGTGTGGCTTGGTAATGCTTTCAAGGTACCCAGGCGTTCTATTCAAATTCTGGCGCCCAATTACCTCAGCAATCTCACTTGGGGCAAAAAGCATGTATAAGGCACTTGTAGTGTCTCCTGAATCTCGAGTACCTAGTGTTGGCTGGCTAGGTCAAAAGGCTTGAAGCGTTCAAATAAATGTCGCGCAAGCACTTCAGCCTGTTCCGAGTCTTTTTTGCACTAAACTCCATTAGCATCTGCTAAAGGCGTCTTCCTGGTGCACCTCTTTTTGATAGAACGCGTCACTTTGCACAGTGAGTGCATCGCTTCGCTGCCCTTGCTTGTGTTAGCAAGCCTCGCGTCAAAGCAAGCCGTTTTGTAATCACAGAACGCACGCCGGAGAATCATCTGGACTTTGTTCCAAGCTGCCTTGTCCAGAGGTTGCCGATATCTCATCCACCTAGTACGGAGTCGTCTTTTTTCAGAGATTAGTTGACGAATCTCACTGGTAAGTGGAAAACTTGCTGCAACTATTCGCTTGCTCGGTTTGTGCATAGCTATTGATGCTGCAATCTTTATTTTGTCAACAAATATGTCTATGGCATCCTCTACCTGATCTTATTTCTATATTAAGGTGCGAGGGAATAGTGAGCAATAAATATAGTGAGTTTTAGGCTGCACAAATTGATTTGTATTGGCATTCATAATATTATAAGCGTCCATGTTATCCAGCTCTAGCGCGAGGATTGGCCAGAGATCCACCAAGCAAAGCGATTACAACTGTGTTTAAATAAACAAAATTAAATCATGGCAATCAATTTTTTCTGAATAAAATTTAATTGGCCTCTCACTAAATATTACGTTGAATTTGAATTTACGGAATGGTTAAATTTCGTCGGTGGTAATTTATTGAATCGAACTTACCCAAAATAACGGCAATATACTTCATTCTTAAACTGAATTCAGAACTTCAAACTAATAATTGATGAAATAAATCAGCCTTTTATTGAAATTTAATCAAGCGGATCTAATTTATTTAAATTTTATTAAACAAATTATTTAAGATTTTTAGCTGGTTCAAGGTCATTTTTTAGACGAAATTACAGAAATGAAGCTTGAAATTTCTAGCAAAAGGTTAAGCGTCTGACTGAAGGTTTTAAACCCGGAGTAACTTTCTGTAAAGATGAAAATGGAAATCTGGTTACAAATGAACAGGAATCACTGAGATTATGGAGGACACATTTTTGTAACCTACTCAGAGGCGATGAAGCGCGAGAAATGACACCGGAAACACCTGTTGTAGAGCCACCGGACTGTACCAAGGTCGATTCGGTTATTAAAAAGCTGAAAAATAACAAAGCAGCTGGCTCTGATGAGCTACAGGCTGAGTTATTCAAGACCGGTGGCGAAGTGTATGCATCAACTTTTATGCAAAATATGGTCCGATGAACGCATACCCAATGACTGGAATCTCAGTGTTCTCTGTCCTATCTTTAAGAAAGTAGACCCCGCTGTTTGCACCAACAACCGCGGAATTAGTCTTCTTTACATCGGATAGAAGATTCTGTCGCGCGTATTGTGTTTTGGGCTGAAGCCATATACGGATACATTGATAGCACCATATCAGTGTGGCTTCAGACCAAAAAGCTCGACCAGTGACCAAATATTCACATTACGCCAAATCTTGGAAAAGACCCGTGAGTTTAACCATGGTAAATGCCAAGCATCCCTTAGGGAGTGGGATAAGAATTTGATTGAAACAATTGGAGATCAATCATGCAATCAATAAGAGAATCTAAATAATCAAACTTAAAGTTTTTAGCTATTATAGTCTTCAAGATTTCGATTTCACTATGGGAACAAGGTGTAATGAAAATATTAACCGATAATTCAGTACGCTTCCGACAAACCTTCAAATCGTGTACTTAGTAAAAAAGAAAAGATTATTTATTTCGAATTTGGAGCCTTATCGTGAGTGATAAGTTATTTTTGGGTACAACGCCCTAAAGTAGAAATTAAAAAATAGAAACATATAAAATTACATATAGTTCATATATTTTGATTTACGCAAAATGTGGGCGTGGCATGTCAACATGGCTACTGTATTTGGTTTCAATAAAATAAGTTAGATTTAGGGTTTCAGCTGTGTCCTCTGGATGTCCGCTTAAATATCTTTCGGAGTATAATTTGAATCGAAGATAAAAAGGAGCTGGAACTTAATTTTTGCAAGTAAGCCCATGTGCCATATACGATAAAATGCCTGTCATTGCAATAATGTTTGTTATCAAATGCCTTAGGGATATGATGCACCACTCTGTGAATCTGCTCAACAGCGTCGTGCCATTCCCTAAAGCCAAATTTGTGGATTGGCAAGAATTTCCAAGATCAACACTCCTGGCAAGCCGTAATCCAAATTTTTGAGCTCATTCTTAATTATTGAGTGCAAGGTGGAGTGATGCAGTCCTTTTATAACCACCTTATAGGACATATCTTCTTTCATTGCGCCTTTACCTATATCAGTGTCTCTTGCATACAGTCGTGTGATGCCACCAACTGAGTTTCTGGTTTCAATCTTTTTGGCATCGTTAATTTTGTTTTTCTTCAGCAGAACCTGCAGCACGGATAGATCGTTTAATGCTGTTAAAGTGATTGGTGGGATCGCGGAATTAACTGGTGTGACAGAACGGGCCTACAGTCCAGTTGTTGATTGTATTATTCATAAATAAGGAAAAGAGGATTATTATAATCTAGTACCCAAAACAATAGGGTTTCAGCTGGATATCTTAACATTTTTTTAAACTTGAAGGCTTAATCTCTTATAGTCTCCAATTTTATACGGACAAACGGACGGACTGAATGTATATATATGTATGTTCAAATAACTTAGTGCAAAAAATGACCTTGAACCAGCTAAAAATCTTAAATAATGTTTGTAATAAAATTTAAATAAATTAGATCCGCTTGATTAAATTTCACAGTTTGCAAAATCGAACACGTGTAAAATGTCTATAAAAGTCGGATTTATTTCATCAATTATTAGTTTGAAGTTCTGAATTCAGTTTAAGAATGAAGTATATTGCCGTTATTTTGGGTAAGTTCGATTCAATAAATTACCACCGACGAAATTTAACCATTCCGTAAATTCAAATTCAACGTAATATTTAGTGAGAGGCCAATTAAATTTTATTCAGAAAAAATTTATTGCCATGATTTAATTTGGTTTATTTAAACACAGTTGTAATCGCTTTGCTTGGTGGATCTCTGGCCAATCCTCGCCCTAAAGCTGGATTTCATGGACTCTCATATGGTAGTGTTCGCATTTGCAGTATTTAAGTAACTGACTAACTCTTCTTTCCTTTTAGATACAGGCAGCGGGTAGAAGAGCAAGATGAGTAGCAACGTTAGCGCGGTGTGGTAACAAATGTTACACATTACAAATTCAAATTTGGCGCCGCATCACAGCAAATAAAAATGTATTACAGCAAAAATACAAAGCTTATTTAACCAATAAACTGTCGTGCTGCCACTTTGTTGTCAGTGACGCCAAACACCATGTAACAATGAATAGTTGTGCCATAGGTCGACCGAGAGATCCTGTCAGCATCGCTGGGCGTCTTGCACGTTGATACGCCTCTGCTCCAACTACTGCTGCCACTGCAGACTCAATCTCCACTTCCTCATCTATCTCCAAAATGGGTGATAGTTCTCTTTCACCGTCGCCTTTGGTCAAAACATTAGACCGGCGAGGTGGAGTGGCTGAGGGCACTGTAGAGGCTGGTGCTTTAACCCACCTGAAGGAGTTGTGGCTTCCGTGAAGCAGCTTGTCTCTCATGTCTAAAAACTTCGGGCACTTTCGTAGTGAGTGGTCGCCTTTGCACACGCGGCGGACCGCATCTCGTTGTTGCTTCTCCATCTCCATAGATGCTGTAAAAATTCTAATTTTTTGAAGCAAACAAAAAGTTAAAAATGAGCGTATAGAACAAGTAGCTTGCTACTCTGACTTCTTCGTCCCTCCCTGCGTACGTTTAAAAAATGCGACATTCATTTGTTGGGAGATTTTTCTCGCTGTTTGCCACAATATGTCCAACCTTTAAATTCGGTTGTGTGTATTTTCATAAAAATCTCAAAAACAAACAAGCTTCATAAGCTTTTCCAAACACGTTTGAAAAGCCATGGAACTGAATTGTATTCAGAGAGAAGAATTTCACAAAATGAGAAATTTTGATATCATTTATCCGCACATATTCCTTCAAAAATGTTTTCCAGGATTGCTGTGTAGATGCAGACAAACAGTCATCTCAATCCGTCTTGTCTAACCAAATTTTTTTTCAATAAAATTTTGGTGGATAAGACTATTGGAGCTAAGCAGCCTGCCGGATCAAACAACCTAGCGATGACTGACAAGACTTCCCTTTTCGTAAAAGACTTAACATTCCATCGAATGCCTGAAGTTTTTGCCGAACTAGCGTCTTCAACTGTCAAAAAATGTTCGTTCCGCAAAAAATCGCTTGGTACCCCTGCTAATACTTCTTTATGATTCGCACTCCAAACCCTGCAGAATTCAATGCTACTATCAGCTCATCACGTGAGCGAATAGCAGTGGCTACATCATGAGCATCAGCAAGTGCATCATCCACATACATCATCGAGCGCAGAATCTCTGACGCTAGAGGATATTTATCCTGGAAAGAAGTAAGGGTGCTTTCCGGTTTTACAAATGTATAATGAGTCAAATGACACAAGTGCTGCAAGATCAAACACTCATTAACTTCCTCATCATAACTAAACTCTGTGATCCAGAGAAGCGTAGTCTCAGTATGCATTAACTGATTTAGTGCTGCAGAGCTTGAAGCTCCAAGAGGCTGCTCACTCTGAAAACAGGACAGAACAGGAAGAGTGACCACATGTTTCTCGTCCATATCGCTTCGAGTGGTGTTGACGAAGTTTCGTTCACAAAACTCGTCCTCAACACTCTGATAAGCCCCATTGGGAATACGCTTTAATTGCTGACCGAAGCTAAACTTTGTGAAACAGGATACAATAGAAATCGTATTGCACCTGGTGGGGGGAGAGAGTAGAATCCACCCGAAAACATTTTGTTGAGCCAACAATGAACCTAAAATATTTTGTTTTATACCTTCTCTCAGGATTTGAGGGTAAATATCACAGCCAATCACAATGTCGACCTGATCACTCTTGAAAAATTGAGGATCGACCAGGGGGAAATCAAAAGTGACATCTGATGGCATGGAAATATTCTTGCTATGTAAAAATCCACTCATTTTCAATTTAAAACTTGGATCGAGTGATGACTCCAGTAACAAACGACACGACCTGTTAATTCGAGCAGCTACAGAAGTATCCAACCTCGTTCGCATCGCACACCAAGCTGTCTCTGAAGACGTTCCGAAATGAACGTACCTTCAGATCCCGAGTCTATCAGCGCTCGAGCGGAAACAACCTGACTATTGATTTTAATTCTTCTTTGGTTCTTGACTGAAAAAGCAAAACAAGATTGCAAACTATTGCTGCTAGTTGCTTGCGAAGAACCTGGCTGTCCATTGGAATTTGACTGAACTGCCGGAGAAGGGGCGTGTTAGAATTGAAAACATTGCCAATAGTGTTCCAATGGAGCAGCGTGTGGTGGAGTTTTGAGCTTTTTATACACCTATGCAAACTTTTGCATTCGATCCTCATATGACTGTACAAAGTTGCTTCTCTCTCACTTTATCTGTCCTCTGCTTAGGACTGAGAACTAAAAATTTCGGACACTTGTTCAAATTGTGCACCAAAGACTTTCACATATGACACTGGTCTGGTACTTTTGTTTGAAAAGTATTCAAACGCTTGGACTTGTTTAAATCTGATGAAGGTGTACAAGAAACGGACTTCGAAGAACTACAAAGATTTGAAACCGTTTAAAATGCTTGGAAACTGCTTGTTAAAAAGATGTTCATGTCCTTCCACTTTAGAATCTCTCGTTTGTCTTCCAAAGACTGTCCCCAAAGCGTCAGAGTATTATCTGGAAGACGGATAGAGCACAGAAATATAAGTACAGCATCTCAATTTTCATGGCTTATACTGTTGGACTCTAATATTTAATGTTATAAACGTGTTACTTAGCTGCCCTTCAGTCCTAAATCGGTGTTTGACGCATTCAGGATAGCACAACAGCTTCTGTATTCCTGTGCGCGCTGGCCCCAGTTATTTTGAATGTCTAGTACGGAGAGATCTCTCCTAGTCATTCCAACGCGTGCATGGTCGTCCTCTATTTCGGCGTACTCCCATCAAGTTTGGGCTCCCCATGTAAGCCATGCGTGCTGGAGCTCTTTCATCCATTCGAATGAGGTGACCAACCCAGTGCAGCCGCTAGAATTTTATGCGCTGGACTATGTCAACCTCATCGAACAGCTCGTACAGCTCGCGTTTCATACGGGACCTAAACTCGTCGCCGACTCGAATACGACCGGAAATCCTCTCAAAGTCTTCCAACGCTGTTTTTTTTTTTTTGGATACATAAAATGTCTATCTGAACCTCAATACTTTTTGTTAAGATATTTTCACTTCATCTCCTCCATCTTAGATACTCATTAAAACAGTTATGGTATATATTAATCACTTATAGCTCTTTAATATATAACTTAAAAGACTTTCTAAGGAGAAATTAAGAAAAAAATATTTTTTTTTTTTTAGTAACTAAAAATCACTTAAAAACAAAACGCGTTGGTATCTCGGCTCAGCTACATATATACACAAAGATTAAACTATTTATTTATAGAGATGTATCTCCTCCAATGTCGTCAATCAATCAATCAATCAATCAATCTGTCCTTTGTGCGTTATATACGAATCATAAAGTGACGAATCCTTGCGTCGCTTCAGCCGTGAACAGGCTATTAACAGAGTAACTGTTAATATGCATAAAACTGCAGAAAAACTGGCGGTCAACGCCGAAAAGGTTGAAGTTTTTAGGCAAGTTTGATGCGTCATAGGTTCCTTAGAGCGTTTATGTGCATAGACATCATCGCCATCTGATTCGCCCTCTTGCAAGACGCGCAGCGATTGAAATAAATTCACATTCTCCGAGAGTGAAGCCTCACGCGGCAATTCAGTGGTGGCATCATCCGGCGTTGGCTCACCAGCAAGTGGTGGCAGTGAGAGGCTAGTCGCCGTCATATTGGAGGTGTCACGTTTTGTTACGGCTTTAAGATTGCGCCAATGACAGGGTTGACTCTGCATAGAAGATGACAATACGTATTTGAGATATCTTTTACAGTTGTTTTTTTTTTTGTGTATCACTTACCGGACATCTGCCATGACACATGCGTACATCACATTCAATGTAAAGTGCCGGTGAACCTGTGAAACGGAATGTTTTCATATAAGCATAGACTTGTGTCTCATAGACGCCTGAATCGGACCATGAGCCACGAAAGCGTGAGATGAGTTTATCATCCACTGGACAGCCATGTTCATCGATCAGTTGTATGCGTTTATTGGCGCCATTATGCGCATAGCAATCATTGACGACAATATCAAAGCCATCTGAAAATATGTTTATTAATATTTTATATAAATAAATAAATACAATTTTCCCACCATATTTGCTGCGCATGTAAATAATAAGCGTCAATGGATCACCCACACGCACTGGACCCGTTACACGTGGTCCACCAATGCCATAACCATTTTGTATTTCCATATAGCACTCGGGTGGACTGAGTGTAAATACTACAGGATTGCCTGTAGCCACTCTGTAAATAAATAGTTTCTCTTTAAATTTTAATTCAATAAAAATTTCAACCACTTACTCAACATCCAGAAATGGAAAGGTTACTGTCTTCCAGAAATCATAGCCGTATTCACAAGTCACCTTAAAATGCTCATCATATTCCTCTTCGATTAGTGGATTATATTGCACGGTTACAGTATTCCACATAAAGTTCTAAAAATAGAATAAATTTTAAGTTAATAAAAATTTTCATAAAATTATTTAACTAACCGTGGGATGTTTGCGACTCTCCTCTTGCAGCGCATTTTTACCCAGTGTACCACAACGATTTAACTGTATATAGAACTCATAATAATCACGTCCTGAACCATTGATGTACATGCAGTCGGGATCATACGCATAACCCGCGGAATAGAGCAAACCACTAAAAGAGCCATTGAAGCCGATGCGTATCTTCATATAGTCATCCTGACACTCAGCCTCAATGTCTAAGACAATCAATGTTAAATACTAAAATCTATTTTTAATTGGTCCAAAAAATTTAACTTACGTTGCACACGCGTACTGTTGTAACCGTATTGCTTCTCATAGTCATGTCCATCCCAGTATTCCTCATGCCACTTGCCTCCATCATAGGGCGCTGTGTGATATCCACCGCTGCCGGTTGAAACTGAGCCTGAACCACTGCTGCTCACACTATAGTCCGGCGGTGGTGCTGGTAGATGGGCAGGGCGTCCAATGCGATGCGGTATAAAGCCAGAAGAGTCGGGTACATGATCGGGCTGTGAAGATTTTAGAAGAAGTATTGAATTAATATGTTTGGGAATTAATCTTTTAAAAAGAATGACTATATTAAATGTTAACAATACTGTCGTATTTTAGAGCCTTATTATTAGCGACAATTTCTCGTATTTTACAATATTCGCTTACAATGTTCTCAGAAATACCAAAACAGAACAAACTGAAGGCAAACAAAAATTTAAGAGCACAGGCTCTTCTTGACTCGCTTGTGGACGCAGAAAATCTTTATAAAATCGTTTTTCTACGGAAGTTTTCTTCTTTTTCCAAAGCCAAAAAAAAGTTTTTCGTGTATGTAAAAGAGCCGAACGATTTTGTATGCACAAAATATAGTCCGGCGCCGAGCACTGTTTTAGATTAATGCTTGGTATGCATTAATTTTATTACTATATTCCTCTAAATGATTGTTTGTGACCGCCGCAGCCTTTTCAAACACACTCTCCCGACTTCTCCGGGAAACCTCTCCTTCCTCTCGAGATATATGTGAGCGGTGGAAACATATGGATAGTTCTGCGAAGAATGTCATTGGTTATACAAAACCTGTGAAGAATTCTTGGTACGACGAGGAGTGTCGCATTGCAACTGCAGAGAAGAAAGTTTCCTATAAACGAACTCTGCAGTCGGGAGCAACGCAAGCTGTTAGAAAGCGATATCGAGAGAAACGGAGAGAGGAGAAACGCCTTTCAGATGCAAGAAAAAGGGGGAAGTGAGGCGGGAGTCTGAGGATGTTGAGATGTTACGTTGCAGAAATGATTCAATCGTATGTCTGAAGGTTTTAAACCCGGAGTAACTTTCTGTAAAGATGACAATGGAAATCTGGTAACGGATAAACAGGAATCACTGAGATTATGAAGAACCTTCCAACCTACTCAGAGGCGATGAATAACAAAGCGGCAAGCTCTGATGGGCTACCACCTGAGTTATTCAAGACCGTCGGCAAAGGGTATGCACCAACTTTTATGCAAGATATATGGTCCGATGAACGCATACCCAATGACTGGAATCTCAGTGTTCTCTGTCCTATCTTTAAGAAGGAAGACCCCACTGTTTGCGGCAACTACCGCGGAATAACTCTTCTTTCCATTGGATGTAAGATTCTGTCGCGCGTATTGTGTAACAGGCTGAAGCCATATTCGGATTCACTAATAGGACGATATCAGTGTGGCTTCAGACCAAAAAGATCGACCAGTGACCTATTTGTCGACTATAAAGCCGCTTTCGACTCGCCAATACGATCGAAGTTTTTCAATGCCTTGTCTGTACTAGGTATCCCGGCAAAGATTGTTCGTCTTTGCATGAAGACGCTATCTAACACATAAAGCGTTGTCAGAGGTTTCAGGCAGGGCGATGCTCTGTCGTGCGATTTTTTCAATCTTCTGATGGAATACATCCTACGCCAGTGCCCATACATACAAAGTATGTCGGGATCGATCTTCCAAAAGAAAGTTATGCTGCTCGCGTACGACGATGACGATGACGCAGGAACGGCAAAGGCATGGCCAGTGATTGAGTCGGTGACAATATGGGAAGTCTTCGAGAGGAAGGTTCTTCGCAGGATTTTCGGTCCTATTAGAGTCGGCGACGAGTTTAGGTCCCGTACGTACTGTACGAGCTATTCGCTGAGGTTGACATAGTTCAGCCCATAAAATTCCAGCGGTTGCACTGGGATGGACACCTCATTCGAATGGAGCTCCAGCACGTGTGGTTTACATGGGTGACCGAAACTTTATTGGAGGACAACGAAAAAGAGGACGACCGGGGACGCCTTGGAATGACCAGGTATGGAGAGATCTCTCCGTACTTGGCATTCAAAACGACTGGCGCCAGCGCGCACTGGACTATGGAGGGTAGCGCGCCTTCTTAAATGCGGCCATAACCGGAAGACGGTTACTTAAGTAAGTAAGTAAGTATTGGCTTTCACGCACATATTCTTAATGTTCGCCCGTCCAAACATATTTTGGAGTAAGATAATAGCCATCAATATCCATTGAACTCCATACCTCACCAAACACATTTCTTGCTAAGTTGAAATTGGATCTTTCTAAATGTTCATCAATTGACCCAAAATGGTCATGAGGCAATATCGAACCAGCCAGTTGCCGACTAAGAAGACCCATTCTGCGCTCTACTCCGTTTTACGCACTTCTGTCAGGAGAATTGGTAGCTAAAAACAATGCATCGAGATCATGTCGCTTAAAGTGTTACCTATACCTTTTTGAAACCGCGTATTTTCAACTGTCCCTCCATCAACCGTCATGGTTACCACTGGTTTTATTAGCTAATACTTGAAAATCTTCAAGTTCGAGAAGCGTCTCGAAATCCTTCGCAAGAGTATTAGCAGTAGACGAACTATGCTTTCCACTTCAAATAGCCATGCGCATATTCCATGTGCATTAGAAGAAGTGCTGCAGTTACACCAATCTGATTCAAGTATGGATTCTATGTTCCTCAAGAGTTTTTACTCTGCGAATAGACTCCGTTCGTCTTCTATCATCTGCTGCCTTCCCAAATAAAGTAATATCCGTAATTGTTTTCATTAGTAATGGTTGATCATTTTCTAGGCTAGGACATCTCACTGAATTCCTCAGGAATAGTTTTTTTTTTTTATTTTTGGATTTTTTTCTAGTAGAGTAATCTTATTTTTCTAGCTTCCTGAAAATGGTTAGCTCTCGGCTGTTTCTTGTATGTGCCAGAGATGAGATTATTTGACTCGGCTATCGATTAGGTCCAAATTAGTATGCTTAGAATTGAAATATTTTACATATACATTCTCCTCAGTTTTTACTTTTTCGAATAGATAAACCACCTTCTTGATACATTATTAAAAGTTCCAACTTACCACATCATGCTGCAATTTATTACGTTCCACTGCCAGATGCGTACGATTGCGTGGTTCCTTGAAAGATTTCTGTACAAGAAATAACATAAAAAGTTTTTAATATTCAAGCAACAAACTGCTTTTACTACAATTGACAAACCTTCTGTTTAATTTCTCCCAGTGTACCAGCGCGTTTTGCCTTAGGTGCCTGTGTTGTGGGCGATGAGACATACGATTTCGATGATAGCGCTATCAATTGTTGCTGCGGTTGCTCCTCAGCTGTGGCAACATGCGTTGTCCGTCTGGGCAATGTTGCTGCTGGTGTCGATGTTGTCGTTGTTGATGTTGTTGTTGTTGAAGTTGTTGCATGTAGTCGACTTTTAAAGGTGCGATGTGGTGTCGCTGCTGTTGTTGTTGCCGTCGATCTACTAAGTATTGCGTACTCTGTACTCAGATCAATTGTTTTTGCCGACAAGCTAAACGGCAATTGTTGCTGCAAATTGAAGATACAGATAGAAAAAGTGTAAAAATGGGGGGGAGCGGCATTAAAGAGTTTTTCACGCACATTTTCACGCTTTCAAGCCTGAGCGAACAAAGTGTTGCAGCAGACGTGCGTCAACACCTTCGGCGCAGTGCAGCACAATGCATCATTAAATGTTGAAAAAGCAACAATTAGCAATTTTGAAAAATAAACAAAAAATGAAGATACTCTACGCACTTTTTGTTACTAATAATGATATTTTTTTCTTGTTGTAAGCTTGGGCAATCGGTGCGTATTCATAATGATAAATAGCTTCTTGTTGCTTTGTTGTTTTTGCATGAAGTACTTAACATGATTCTTCGTTTTTATGATGGCAGCAGCAGCAACAGCAACAGTCATATACCAATGCAATGAACATGACTTTTCCGGTAAATGTGATCGCTTTGCAGTACATGTTGGCATAAGTTAAAAGCAAAACCTCCACACTGCGAGCCCTCAGCGATTTCTGGCTAATGTGCTGCGCTGGAATTTGCCAATCAAAGTACAAACCAGGGTTGGAGATTGTTTGAAATTTAGCATGTGGAACGGTTCGCCAATTTGAACATATGGTAATACGCTGAAACTATTTCAAAATAGTTCAGTACGGACTTTTATCGGGACGACATTAATTAGAAGAAATTACTTGGCAACAGTTGGGATTCAAAGAAATTTTATATATTAGAAATATAAAGTTTGGCAAATTCGTACAGAAAAAATAATTCAAAATTGTGCTTCATGTTCTTCCAAATTGTTCTTCAAAATATGCGAACAAATCTCTTTCACGTCATCTTAGGTCATATAGTGACGTCCTTTCTGGGCGGTTTTGGGAAAACGTTTTGATACTACTTGGTCAGATAGTTGGTCACCAAGAAACGGGTACATCTTTGCATTTGTTCGTCTCCTAAAACTTTCTGAACATTCTGCAAACCTGTCCCACATTCCAAAATCGTCTTTGATAATGACTTGCTCAGTTACTTATCACATTATTTTAATCAAATTGAAATCTACAAATGAATTCAACAGACTTAAGGACAGATGTTAAGACACGTATCTCTTGGGTCGCCTCTGAACGCCCTTTCAGTGGTGAGAGGGCGAAAACCCCCTCCTCTTAATTAGGAATTGGTGCGCTGGGCTTGGGATCCGCCACTGTAAAAATATATCTTCAAAGAAATCTAGCAGAAGGCCTCCGAAGGAACTCTATGATGACGACCCCCGCAAACGATATAAGGATCACGATTTAAGGTCAAGCACCTGGAATGTCCACACCCTTAATTGGGATGGTGCAAATATCCAGCTGGTTGATGTCCTCGAAAGATGCAAGGCTGACATCACCGCAATCCAAGTAATCCGATGAATAGGACAGGGTTGCTCTAAAAAGCATCCTGTGACCTATTGTTGCAATGCGATTAAGCAAGAATTTGGATGTGGTTTCGTGGTAAGTAGGAAACTATGTGACCTCGTCTCTTGGTTCACGCCTGTTGACGGGCGTCTTGTCGCGATACGCATCAATGCTAAATATTTTTTTGTTAGCCTGATGAGTTCTATGAGCGCTTGGAACGTCTGCAAGAGTGCTGTTGAAATGGTGTTCGACGATTTCAACGCCAAGATTGCGAAGGAAGGAATTATTGGCCCAACCGTCGGAAAATTTAGCCTTCACGACACTACCTTCAATAATGGAGAGAGGCTTATCAATTTCGCCGCAGGTCGGAACATGATATCAACATCTTAACATCCACAAGGCTACACGGCTGAGTACTGATCAAATAACACGCAACCAAATTGATCATGTTCTGATTGACGGAAGGGACGCATCGAGCATGTTGGACGTACGTTGAACGTAACGTGGTCCCAACATTGACTCGTACCACTATCTTGTAGCAGCCAAGATACGCACTAGGCTCAGCGAAGTGCACGCCGCACGTTCCAACATACAACGAAAGCTAGTCGTCGGCAAGCTGCAATCAGAACAGACCACCCTCCCGACTGCTCCGGGAAACCTCTCCGTCTTCTCAAGATATATATGAGCAGTGGAAACATATCAGGGCTGCCAAGGATGTTATTGGTTACACAAAATCTGTAAAAAATTCTTCGTACGAAAGGAGTGTCGCAATGCTACTGCAGAGAAGAACGCTTCCTATCAGAGAAATCTGCAGTCGGGAGCAACGCGACCTTTTAGAGAGCGATATCGAGAGAAACGGAGAGAGTAGAAACGCTTTTTCAGACGCAAGAAAAAGAGGGAAGTGAGGCGGGAGTTTGAGGATGTTGAGATGTTACGTGACAGAAATGAAGCTCGGAAGTTATATTAAAAGGTCAAGTGTCTGACTGCAGGTTTTAAACCCGCAGTAACTTCTGTAAAGATGAAGTGGAATAGAAATCTGGTTACAGACGAACAGGAAACACTATCGTAGAGCCACCCACCCGATTATAATGAAGTCAATTCAGTTATTAAAAAAAATAAAATAAATGAAAAATAACAAAGCGGCAGGCTTTGATGGGCTGCCAGCTGAGTTATTTGAGACCGGGGGCGAAGAATTGGTTAGGAGTATGCACCAACTTCTATGCAAAATATGGTCCGATGAACGCATACCCAATGAATGGAATCTCAATGTTCTCTGTCATATCTTTAAGAAAGGAGACCCCGCTGTTTGCGCCAGCTTCTTTCCATTGGATATAAGAATCTGTAGCGCATATTGTGTTATACGCTGAAGCCATATACGGATTCACTGATAGGACGATATCAGTGTGGCTTCAGACCAAAAATGTCGACCAGTGACCAAATATTCACATTACGCCAAATCTTAGAAAAGACCCGTGAGTTGCACAAAGACACTCACCACCTATTTTTCGACTATAAAGTCGCAATCGACACGCCGGTACGATCGAAGTCTAGGGTGTGCTTAGCTATTGAAGTGCGATATGTAACTATGAAAGCATTATGCACTGAGCATAACATCACTCCTCTTGTTGCTAAATATTATCAAAACGCCTAAACTTTGCACTACAAAAAATGTCTCGTAGTAGATCTCGCCACTTACAAAAGTTTGGTATTTGTTACAACCAAAAATTTTTTTACTCCAGTACAAAAAAAGAAGCTAGCTTCGCAGCCATTCGATTCGGTTCCGAACCATTTTCCAGCCTTGGTGCATACTTAACTTATTAGTATCTCTTATGCATGCGTGGTTCAGTTTATGAGCACTGTGCAACATTTCGTTACAGAAGATCTATGCATTCAAAAGAAGAAGTTCAATCATCAACCAAACATGCCCAACAGCACAATCGATCGCTCAGTCACTTGCTCGCTTGGTCGGTCGGTCGGTCGGCTGACTTGCATACGCAATATTGCGCATATCCGCTATGCGGCGCCTCCATCGCCGTCATCACCATCAGCCATCACACATCACCATCATTTCTGTTGCAGATTGGCCAATATTGGTTACGGTTCATGTGCCTTAGCTGCATACTATATATGCTTATGGTAAAACAAAAACAAAAACAACAGAAACAAATGCAAAAGCGGTTCACCTGGGATGTTCTTGCATCGAACTACAGAACTTTGCTTAATAATGCAATTTAACTGTTAAATAGATTAGTTTTTCATTTTCATTTGCTGTTATCTTCTGTTATGCGCGAGTTTTCCATTGTAATGCAAAATGGAAATTGAAATTCCGCTGCAGTTGAATGGAAAGTCACGGAAGTTCCGAAACAAAAGACTTAGGCAACAAACTTGCATAAGCAAACGCATAAGGTCAAACGTCAGATTTAGCGTTGATTGTTCGAGTATTTATTTAAGCATTCTAAGCAGTTAGTCGAGCGATTTTCGTATACACCACGTCTTTGAGTTTAATATGCATAAATATTTATATTATTATGTGGTTTTGGTGTTGAAGTTAGAGACCAAAAAAATAAAAAGAATAGAGAATGTATAAGGTTTGCCATCTGCAACTTGACAGTTGCCAATTCTTATCATTTGTCAACATCAACAAAGACTGGTGACTTTTTATTTTTCTCCAAATTTTTTTGGAGTTCTTGGTGCTCTTTCAGCGATGCGGTCTTTATCTGCTCCATCGTGGCAAAATACAGTCCTTTCATGGGTCTTATCAGTTTTAGGAACAGGGAACAGTTCAAGAGGACCAAGTCCAGTGGATACGATGACTAAAGCATGATTACGTTGTTTGGCCAAAAACACGAATAAGCAACGATGTGTAAGCAGGTGCATTATTGTGAAGCAAAATCCATGGGTTTTATTGTCAACTACCCTGGTGTTTCCTTGCCTACGACCTTCTGCCAAGAACTCTCGATTCACCCCAAACGTAAAAAACTCAAAACCTCCGAAAAATTTCATAGCATGAGCCAACCGATATGCCTATATTTCCTTTAGCAACCTCTCCAATAGTGTTCGATGATGCTCCATCACAGTTTTCTACATTTCTCCAATATGGC
Source organism: Leucophenga maculata (assembly GCA_035044805.1). Lineage (NCBI taxonomy): Eukaryota > Metazoa > Arthropoda > Insecta > Diptera > Drosophilidae > Leucophenga > Leucophenga maculata. The sequence continues at coordinate 900,131 of JAWNNP010000651.1, read as the reverse complement.
AGCGTCCAGAGTGGACATCGTAATTAAAATTTTCTCGGACTTCTATGAAGAATTTGTATCACTTACTAAACCTTTTGTTTTCTGTTCAAAGTAAAATCCAAATCCTTCAAACAATGGTGAGATCCAACCCGGTTAATGAAACATAACTCGTATAAAATTAAACTAAGTTAATTTCTGAGGATTTCTTAAAAACCTATGCATCCCAAAAACCTCCATTATCACTACTATTCATAACCTGCATGATTCCCTGACTTCATTACTTTTTACACGTATTACAGTAATATTTTTTTTTCTTACAACTTTAATTGCTAGGATCTCCAAGATTGTCTGCAAATTTACGTACGTATCCGAGGCCCATCAAATACTTCTTCCTTAAATGTTCGCATCGGCGAGCTTTGGGAATTTTGATACAAAATATTGAAAAGAATTTCCGTTTACATCGAGAACCTTTACAAATTGTTTCATCAGACTAAGCTTTATGTGTAAAGGTGAAGTAAGAACTTTTGATGGATCCATCTAAAGATTTATGTATGATATTACTAGAATCGGGTGTAAGTGTTGATCTTCACCGTACATTTTTTCGCTGCTTTCTGCTCTCTAGCTATCCCAAATAACGATGGCACTATTGTAAAGCCGACCGGACTATAACGAGGTCAATTCAGTTATTAAAAAGCTGAAAAATAACAAAGCAGCAGGTTCTGCTGCGCTGCCAGCTGAGTTATTTGAGACCGGGGGCGAAGAATTGGTTAGGAGTATGCACCAACTTTTATGCAAGATATGGTCCGAAGAACGCATATCCAATGACTTGAATCTCAGTGTTCTCTGTCCTATCTTTAAGAAAGGAGACCCCACTGTTTGCGCCAGCTACCGCGGAATAAGTCTCCTTTCCATTGGATGTAAGATTCTGTCGCGCGTATTGTGTAATAGGCTGAAGCCATATACGGATTCACTGATAGGACTATATCAGTGTGGCTTCAGACTAAAAAGGTCGACCAGTCACCAGTCACATTACGCCAAGTCTTGGTAAAAAACCTGTGAGTTTAACAAAGACACACACCACCTATTTGCCGCATTCCTCACGCCGATACGTTCGAAGTTTTTCGACGCCCTGTCTATACTAGATATCCCGGCAAAGATTGTCCGTCTTTGCATGACCACGCTATCTAACACACAAAGCGTTGTCAGGGTGGGGAAAAACTGTCCGAGCCCTTTGATACCAAGATAGGTTTCAGCTAGGATGATGCTCTGTCGTGCGATGTTTTCAATCTTTTGATGGAATACATCAAACGCCAATGCCCGTACATACAGAGTATGTCGGGCTCGATCTTCCAAAAGGAAGTGATGCTGCTCGCGTACGACGATGACGATGACGCAGGAACGACAAGTTAGCTAGGCGTTCTCAGATATTGAAAAACAGTCTCGTCTCATGGGTCTAGCGGTGAATGAGGACAAGACGAAGTACTTGGTGTCTTCTCGCACTCTGTCATCGCTGTATAAAACGCTGATATTCCCGGTCCTATTGTATTGCGCAGAGGCATAGACCGTGATTGAGTCAGATGAAACAGCGTTGGAAATGTTCAAAAGGAAGATTCTCCGCTGGATTTTTGGTCCTATTAGAGTCGCTGACGAATTTAGGTCCCGTATGAACCGCGAGCTGTACGAGCTATTCGATGAGGTTGACATAGTCCAGCGCATAAAATTCCAGCGGCTGCACTGGGCTGGGCATTCGAATGGATGAAAAATATCCTGCACGCATGGTTTTCATGGGAGGCCCAAACTTGATTGGAGTATACCGAAAAAGAGGACAACCGCGCACGTGTAGCGATGACCAGGTATGGAGAGGTCTCTGCGTACTTGGCATTCAAAACGACTGAGACTGGCGCGCCTTCTTAAATGCGACCATTACCGGAAGACGGTTGACGGTCATTTAAGTTAGAATTTTTTAAAAAACTTATTGTTAGAAATTGGAACAAGTTTTTCATCCGTCATCCGCGTCAACCTTCCATGTAGAATAAGCTGTCATATGGAATAGACTTAAAAGCCATAATCCATGGACTAAGCCGGATAACGAGCGCACTCCATTGCCCACCGCCACCGCGAAGATGTGCCCTGGATGTAGGACCATACAAGAAGAATTTAAAGAATGAACGGACTTCAGGCCCAAAATACAGTTTGCTATAGGATTATTTGCGTTAAAGTACTTGGGTTTTTAAAGAATTTTTATGTATGTAATATTTTGAATTAATTAAGATTGCTTTTATGACTTATTTCCCTCACAAAAACCTGAGATTATGGGTCAAATGAACCTCAGATTTGGTTTTAGCAACCCCAAAAACATAAAGTACTTATGGTAAGACTAATAGACTAGAACTTTACTTCATTTTAAAATTTTTGGGTGAAATTTTGAGGATTTTGTTTAGGTTATGTTAAAATATAATCGTATTAAAAAGATTTCGATTTGGTTTCAGCGACCCTAAAGACATAAAAAAGACTTGGCTACATTTTTTTTTTGGTATTCAAAAGTGCTTAGGACCCTTAGAGCCAATCTACTAATTAAAGCCACTAATTCAGAACAACAAAAATATTTCAATAAAACAAAAAAAAAAAACATGTAAGAAAAATACAGTCGGGCGTAACCGACTGTAAGAGGCCCTGTACCAGTACAGGTCGCCTAACAAAGACATTAAATGTTTCCCGAGCTTATGACCAAGCTTATGACCACTTCTCACTGCACGAATAAGTGCCTTATAAAACATTTATTTATGTATGAAACGAAAAGGGGAGGTCGTTCATAGGTTCATAGGTTCAAATTCAATTGCTTATAAAAATTAAAGAGCATCACGCGATGCCACTCTGAAGTCCAGGTCACATATGCTCGACGAATACTGATGCATTGCACGAACTTGGTTAAGGAGTGGCATCTTCTTTACGAGTGCTATACACCTACCCATTAATCATTAATTATTAAAATTTTTATGATTCATGCACTTACCTGCAATAAAAATAAGCAAAATATTATCCTATAATAAAGCAGCGGATTAGCTCTTTGTCCACGCGTGGTCAGCGTCATCTTTGCTGCTGCAGTAAGCACTGCCTTGCAACCAAGCAAACGGAGGAGGCCAACTAATTATTATGGCGCTGTAAAACATAAAAAAAGAAAAATAAAGCGTGTTGTAAATTTAATAAAGCTTAACAAACAACGTAATGAGCGTTGTTTACATGATAAGTGTCTATTACAAGTACTCGGTACACTAATTGATAGTTTCCCTTGGCTAAAGTGACGCTGTCGGTTGCGGGCGGCAGTGACCTTCACATTGGACGCCCATGAGCAGCGTTAAGCGTTGAGATAAACGCATGTTTTTTTCTTTACGACTTGTTGGACATAATGAAAATATGACACCTCTTCAAGAACACGCAACAAATCTACGAGTATGCAGTAACAATGACATCGTGTTGAAGATGAATATATTTTATACGCATAAAGCCAACCGACGGAAGGAAGCTATGTTAAAACCAATAAAATAGACATCAAGCCAAGCGATGATCAAGCCAACAACAGTGACAGTCAATGCATTTAAGACGGAAAACGGAAACCACGACCAAACCGCTCGTAAAGTCAGCGAAGAAGTATATTGCAAAGAATACTCGTAGAATAGCAACATTTGGTCTGGCGTTAAGGTCAAAAACATAAAATTGTTATGGTTTAATTATGGAAATATGTACTAAATACTAACAATGTAAAGTGTTTCATATCTACAATACATAGCTGTACATCAAACAGTCACTCACTGAGTCAGTGGCGCGCTTATACACTACACTACACTAATTACTACATTTTAAGTACTTTTTAATGAATAGCAACACAAGTATCTCGTGTTATATCTGAATATGTGTAGCTGCTATTCATGAAAGAAACGCATACTACTACACTATACTCTAGTAATAATGAAAAGTATCTCGTTGATGTATGCCTCTACACGCTAACATGTATCTATGTATCTACTTAAACAGCCATACGTTATACTAACAGATACATTTGTATCTGCAGAGAGGCTTATGGTTCGTTGGTTTTTTTCTAAGCTGTAAATCGCTTCTTCACTTCTTTTTCGCTCATTCATTCATTTTGCCTATTACGCCGTTTTCTTAATTGTTGTTATAATTATTTAATTTTTCTTTTTTAATACGCTACACACATTATAAGTCATGGGGTATACTCAAATTGGTGCGAAAGTTTGTAATATTTTGAATCAATAAAGTTTATAGTTAGCATGCGGCTGAGCTAGTTGTTCGACCCATCGAAGTTCGCTCAAATGGTACCTTATAGTCACTGGTGATGAAAAATGAATCCACTATGATAAAATGAAGAAATCATGTGGACCACCTGGCCTGTTAAAGCATGGCAACAACTTAGCCAAATATTCATTAAAAAATCTTTTTATTCAAAACGAACGAAGCCATTACTGGGATTTCTATCAAATCCAGATGATGAGACTGAGTCGAACTCTCAAGAAAAATCTCGATCAACACGACTTCTGTTAAGACAAAGATTTCCTCAGATCAAAGCCTAATTGGAAACACTTAATCTGGAAATTTTAACTCACCCACACATTTTTTTTCTGAATTCCACTTGTATTTATCTATAAGACACCAAAACTTGGATCGATTCATGAATAGCATCAAAATATGATTTTAGTTTGTTTGTGCGCGCATCACGCCTAAACCACAGAACCAATTTGTATGAATTTTGGTGTAGAAATAAATGGAACGTTGGAAAAAAACATAGGCTTGTTTTTTTTAAAGTCAGAGAGGGCGGGCGACACCCAACCACCTATATAAGCAATAAACCAAATTAGACATATCTTTGTATCAATTTGAAATACAATGATGAAATTTGATAAACATATTAATGGAATCGAAAGAAGTAACCCTATTTATTTCGGTCCGAATCGGGGGGAGAATATAATCCATTGGACAAGTGTGAACAGTATGGCTTTAATGGGCTTTTACGAAGCGGGCGGGGTTGAGCTAGTACTTTCAATTAAACATAAGATATCCTTTTTTCATATTATCCAAACTAGTGAATTTATTTATATAGGAAAAATGAAAACCTACATGAAAATAAATGCTCGTCTGAATTTAGGAATACTCTTTATATACTGCGTGGCGCTCTATAAATTTTTTATCAACTTTGAACTTCATATTCACGAGCGCATAAAGCATTTGATGGATATAGCAAATGACCACCAAATGATAACGGATTCGTTTGGTCATGTGTAGTTACGAGTATCAACATATATGTTGCATCACTTAATACTATTTCGTGACGATATTTTATTTTACTACTCCCGCTGTAGAATTTTTACTTCAAAAGAAGTTAAATTTCAAAAAACTCGACTGTTTTATGTTTAATTTGTGTAGTGTACAAATGTTTCGATTTCATACAAAAAAAAAGTTTTTTTTATATATATATTTTATTATTGTTGTTGTTGTTTTTGTTGTTGTGCATTGGTTATGCAATGTTTGTTTTTGTGTTACTCCTTTTTCATAGCGTTTTTTCGTGTAGTTGGTTTAGTGGTTTTTCGCTATTTTTTGAGTTCTTTAACTTAGTTTTATTTTGTTTTTTTTTGTTTTAGTTTTTTGTTATAATTATTTTTAATTGAAGTTTCATGACCTTGAGCCACTGTTTATATTGTAGGCTCTTCTACAACAGCAACAACAACAAAATATTAACGGTTTTCGTTTGTTTATAAATGTTTTGAACGCGTTTTAGTGAGATTTTGAAAGTTAAAATAAGATATTAATTAAAATTGGATTAGTAATTGAAGACTAAGAAATCTAAGCTTTCGTATGTGGCACAGAACATTTAAGGAAATACCGAAGCCATCGAACGAGAGCAACAGATGGTATAGACTTTCTATGTGGCTCCATAATATTTTCTTATAATACGTCCTGTTACAAATAAAAACACTTTAAGGAACACAAATTAAAACTTTCTTTAAATTTCTTCATTTTTGTAATTGCACCTGTTTGGATTACTGACGAGCTGTAAGTAGGATCACAGACAATCAACCTTCGGCCAAAACAAAAATTCCTTCGCCGGGTCTTAATGTAAATCTTAAGTCATTAGTGCAATGCGATGTTCAATAAATAATTAAATAAAAAAGACTCGATTTTCATCTTTCTGTCATCTGTTTACCTAGTCCTCATTCTTAGTTTCTGTATGAAAAAAAATTTCAGTCATGTCGCTAATTTAATTAAAAATACCAAATTTGAGTTACCTTACGAGATCCTTATCGAATATTCCATTTTTGTCCCGATCGTACCACTAAAAGCAGTAGCCCCCATACAAATCTGTCAGGCATTTATGAGTTTTTGCATGGAATATTTTTTATTGTGATTATTTACTTAGCTAAAAGCCATTTTTGGTACATCTTGCAGGACTCCTAAGAAAATATTTCTTATAGGTCAAGATCCAAGCGCTATACAAATCTTTAGGGACAGGTTATCTTGTAATCGAGCCTACTAGACTGCAGCGTATTTTATTTTATTTTTTATTTTTTTTATTTTTTAAGTCGACAGAGGCCATAGTTCGAACATGATTTTTGCTTTTCCCGTTTTGTAATTAGTGTGTTTTACTCATGATCCTTGGTTCTCTACCCTGCTTGTTCTGTGTTCCCCGGGGTTTTCTGTCAGCTTGTTCCTTTCTTAGGTTAGTGATCACGTGATGACCAAGTTCTAGCAATATGAATTTTGTTTCTTGTACAAGTTTGGACTCTATGGAGATTGAAATTGGTGCTTTGAACCCAACCTGGCTGTCTGATAGAATACGATATCACATTTGTGTTCACCTCTACATGAGTTGAACTGTGCGTGGTGTAAAAAATGCAGTTTTGTTTGCGCAAAGACTAGTGCCAAATACTCCTAAGTTGCTGGTATATATCATCAGTGATACAATTGAATGTCATTCGATAGTGTTTGGACTTCCAGGACTATTGGCTATTATATTGATTCTTGAAATTTTTATACTCTTCGCACAGAATTTGAAATTTAGCCAAATATTTTCAACGCCTTAAAGGAGATATCGGATACTCTGAAAATATTCCTGAGCAGCTCATTAAAGCAAGTCGTTTTAGTACATATGCGCCCTATTTTCTAAATTTTTAGCATATTGACAGCAACACACCAATAATAATGACCATTATATGGTCACTAGGAGGTACCGCTTCCATATAAAAACATTTTTACTTTGTATTATAAATGTGTTAATTAAAACAATTATTATTCTTCAAATAATAGTGTTCTATTTGGACCACCTTAAGCAAAGGTTAATCCAATAAGATGTGCCACTTTGTTTCATTATTGAAAGTAGATATTGTCTAAATTGTAGGCTTATATCGATATGAGTAGATTAACTTTTCAGCATGTTTGCTAAGCCATATATAAATAAAGAGTTACCGAGCCAAGGTAAAGTTTGCAGAATACTTAAGTTTCGGTTTCTCTGAAGTTAACAATTTTTCTTGTTTTAAAAATAAATAATTTTCATGATAAATATTACCCATTTCATATGGCACCCACGCTAAGTGAAGCATGTGCAACATCTTATTAACAAAATCGCCAGATTTATATTAAAAATAAAAAAAGACCGAAGATGAGAAAATTTAAATATATTTTTGTTCTTCAAAAATTTTTGATAGAATAAACATATTTTTGCAAATGAAAAAATCCATCAAAATCATGTCACGACAAATTGTTGCATCTTTTTGTTTAAGTATAATAAATAAACAAAATAGAGCATATCGACCCAAAACTTTGACCCTCCTTCACCAATTATTAATCAAATCGAAAAAAAAAAATTGTCTCACAAATTACTGAATTGATCAACTAATTTTTAGGCAAATCAGAGAACCTTTTTTTAGGTGTACATTTGACGTCAAATACACAATAGAGTAAATGGCAAAAATATGAGTACCAAACTATAAGTCATGTCGACTTAGACAAGTCCACCTTTCCGTCTATCAATCTGTCTATCTGTATAGCTCTCTGTATAAGCAATGAGATCTTCAAATATGTAAAATAGATCTTTAACGTTTCGGTTTTGACTCTACTCTTCAGAGCTCTTTATCTCTGTTTTATGAACGTGCAAGAGCTGACATCCAAATCTGCCACCCTCCATTTTTGATTTTTTTTAATGAAGAAAAAAAATATATGTTCTTTTAACTAAATCTGCGAATATTCTAGATGGGTCTTTATCGAAACCATGAAAATTAGTGATTAAACCAGATGCCTTGTCTTGTAGACTTTACATATACATATACGCAATTTAACTACAGCAGTTACCCGATACTAAGTACTGTTTAAAATAGTTTTCCTTTTGCAAAAAATGGCTGGCAGTCTGCGGAATATTTCAATATATAACCAATATGAAACTATATCATGGTTTGATTAAAATTCTAATGCAATGATAAAAAACTCTTCGTTCTTTTCAATGTTTGGAAAAAATAGTTTCCTGCAAAATCTTTATTGTCCGAAACTAGGAAAAAATACATTTAATTTAGTTTTCGTACCACTAGCGCATTATCTGCATTAGCTTGTAATACATTACAAAAACAAAATTGGATCACGATCACGATGCTTCAAAAGAATTAGGGATCAATGCATATGAGCTCAGAAGAAAAAATCGGTCGATTCTAAGGTTCTTTCAAATCGAGCCAAAGCCAAAAGAAAGTGATTCGATAAGCACTTCCAAGCAAATGTTCATATGCACTGAAAACGGAGTCCTGTCTTATATACAATTAATTCTGAATTGTACACAGAAATGTACAAAAAAAAAAATCATCGATGTAGTAAGAAAAACAAATCTCCGACAAATAGGCTTTCTGCATCAAGCAAATGCGACGTTATATACATCACAGAAGCAATCAACTATTACATCAATCAGCACATGGCTTATTGGGGGATCATTCGATGTATTTTCTTGATTTGGTATTCTATTATTTCTTTTGGTTTCCAAACATGAAGAACAGACCTTGAACGATGTTGAACTAAAAAATCGAGATTGATACACACAAAACGCATCATTTAATGATTAAAATATCAAGTCATTTCTAACAACACAACAAGAGTCCGTCCGTTTAAATAATAATATCCTAAAAATTTCCAACTCCCACAACTTACATGATAAATTCTCATTATTGATACATATATGAAAGGCAACCCTCTTATCTGATTTGTTTGCATTCATTGCAAGCCTTCTTTATTTTTCTCCAATCGTATTTTCTATAGCAAAACATATACATCTGCATCCAATAGTTTCAGATAAATTTTCTTAATATTTGGTTTAAAATTAAAACAATTAATTGGTGCGTTTAAAAAACATTGCTTAGCTTTTACAGTACCGTTATATGGTTATTCCAACCCGGTAAAAATTCTCAATCAAACATGTCGTTCGCTATAATGGATACACAATTTCTGGATTTCCTCAGAATTCTCCGACTTGCGTAAATGTATTAATTTGGTTTCATTAATTCTGAACACTTTGCCATGTTCAACGCGAACAAAAGAATGGTGAGTTATAGCCTTGAGTTAATATAGAAATCTCATACATTTTTTAGTTCATCCTAAACTCTCTAAGGTTTCTTTTTTGTGCTTCTTTTGTAGTTCTTCTTTCTCTAGAAACCTTTTACGGTCTAATACTAATATTTTTTAAAAAATTGCCAGTCTTCAGTACTAGTATTCGCATGGAGTTGCGTAAAAATATTGAAAGAAATTCTTAAGAAACTTTCATCCAGATGCATCTACGCAAGGTTGTATGCAACCAATCTTACAATATTATGAACACAGAAAGGGTTAATAACTAGTATTGTATTTTCTTACTCGATTTATATTTTGCCGTATGTAACCAATCACATCCATGTAGTTTAAAATGTGGTTACGATACGATACCAAAATTTTTCGAATCTGTTACCTCTACATGTGGCTGGGATATGTCGTATGTATGGTCTGTGTTTAATAAGGAGACGTAGCTACGAAATTATGTTATTATTCTCCGAAAAGTCCTCTAGTTGTCAATAATAGTTCCTTAAAACTTGGATTATCCAGTTAGAAGGTTAAAAGTGAATTTTCCTTAAATCGGCTTCACAAGAGAAGGTATGGTAAAAAGTTTTATATTGAAAACAATTGGACCACCTTTAAACTCGACTTAAATATAATACTCTACACAACAAATAGTTAAACAAATTAAATCCCACATTAGAGGGGTAGTTAACTAAGCCCGTAAAAGACGTATCTAATAATTTGTGAAGGGTATAAAAACTGAGCTTAGGGAAGGAAACGATTGAATTTTCGAAAGACTGGAAAGGGATGTTCGAATTTTTTAGTTTATATATTCTGATTTGCGTAAAATCTTTAAAAAAGAAATATTGAAACAATTTTAGTCAAAATAAAGTACAAAAAAAAAACCTATAACCAGATCGCGTCAACTACAGGATCCAATAGTGAATCTGGAAACCACTCAAAAACACATAAATAATTCCATCGAAATCGGTACAGCCGTTTAGACAAGTGAGGTGACATAAACACGGACAGATGAAATATACAAAAATGAAAGATAATCATATATATAGGTCACCAGTGAAGCTAATGCTCTGCTATATAAAATACGACAACAACGAAATTTTCATGGTGGAATTTCTATAGCTTGGAAAATTTGGAAAAACTCCGAAATTGTTTTGAACAGATCGTGTAAATACACAAAAATTAAAAATCAATTAAATATATTTTTACGCTATTTTCAGATATGTCACATCGGCTCTGCTGATTGATACATCACAAATACTTTGAACATAAATGGGTAAGTCTAACATATTTTTTCAAAATTTGTTACTCAAAATCTTCTTTAATGAAAACTTACCAGTAATTTATTTGTAATCTTGCTAATCGTTTACAGTTACTGTCACGCTGTGAATTTCCATATAGTTTTAAATCTCTAGTTTAAATCTCTATCTCTTGTTCGTTATTATTATTTAAACTGTATCTTTAGACGAGATTAACTAACCACATCATTCATTGACCTTCAAATTGTGCACAGGCGTGCACCGAAAACGCATGCAAAACTTTTTGACCAACTGACACATAAAACGAAAAGTTGGCCGAGTCCAATAACAAGTTAAAAGTGCGCTATTTCAAATTTGGAGATACAGCGAAATACACACACACACACACACAAGTATAGAAAATTCGACGAGGCGTTTAATAATCTTTTTGTATTTCATATAGTGCCACCGATTGGAGGGGCTATTTTCAGTTTCACTTTCAATACGAACAAAAAAAAAATATTTTTGCGTATTGCACGATTTTAATTTTCCGTTGGCCGCCGAAACTACTTCTTCGAACTACTTCTTTAGCTCTTTTAGCGTTTTAAACCATTTATCTCGTTTTTGGTTTACATTTTACACCTCGTTTTCGGTTCGTTTTTTCAAAAACACTTTTTGGAAACCCGAAAAATCACTCAAGTGCAACTTGCCAAATAGAATTCGGCTTGGCAGACCCACAGACGCAGAAGAAGACGCAGCCGATTGCCTAATGTTACATAATAGTCGTCGGCGGCGGTGGCGGCATGGACGGCGTTGATGGCTTCTTTAGTCACTTTAAATTGTTTCTTTTTTTTCTTTAATCTTTTTGCACTATGAGTTTTTCCGAATTTCCCGCGTTTAGCAGCTTTTCACGTGTGGTGCCGGTGTGAAGCCAAGCGCGGTTGTGGCGCATCTTTTTATAGTTTCTGCAGCAGCAGCGGTAGGCAGACTTAGACTTTAGAAGCACCCAACGAGCGTGTAACTTATGGCAGCAAAACCGCAGCAGCAGCAGCGCAAATGTATCTCAGATTATGGTACTAAAATGCAGCTTACTTGTATTTGCAAAATATCTCTCATGCTCTATCCATTCATTCATATATCAATCTGAATAGTTACACTGGAAAAAAAATTTAATTATGCTAAATCTGGCAATGATCTAATGATCAACTTTAAAAGTTTCTGCAGAAATTTTAATTATTTCTATATATAATTCCAAATTCTTTGAATTGTCTACCCGCCCGATCCACCTTCGGATAAAAATTGGTCGCCATTTTGGTTTAGTTTATTTGTTTTTCATGCGCAGTATTCAAACTATCTGAACAAAAGGATCCTAGCTCGTTGAAAACCTTGCTTTGAAGCTGCACTAGGATCTTTTTCATAGACCTATATCTCTTAATTCACCATTCATTGTGAATGTTCTTAAATCATTATTATTTTCGTCGATGAGCATTTTATTTTATGAAATTTTTCATTTTGTTTTGTGCTCTTGAAACCATCCCTTAGCGTCAAAGAAACATGTCAGATCCTCTAGTTGCAGATTTAACAAAGTTTCGGAGTTTAAAAAAAAAAAAATTTTACCGAGAAATCGGATGCTCTTCCTGAAAACTGTATGGCAGCCACGTAAGAAGAATTGTATGACTCCGTTCGGTCATTCGATCGTCAAAAACAGTGCCCTGTTAGGACTCTCGTCATTATAATGATTCTGTTCTTATTATACTGTGAAAGATTAGATGTCCGCTTTTGGGGATATTCCCACCAGAGTGCTTTTGAGACATGACAGCACGGCAAAGCCGCCCACTTTCTACTCATTAACTGTATTGTCAGTTGTCAGTTCCGCCCAGAAGACTCTTTTACCGTTACATTCATCTGTTATCGATCTCTAATTGTAGATAGGCAAACTTCGAGTTTAGGGGAGTAATGTAAGAGCATCATTAATTAAAAATAAGTCTCTGCAACAGGATGGTTCTCCTGGCCATTTCTTTTTAACCTTTAATTAGCTTAGATGCTTTAACCCCTCCCTATATTAAAATTTGTAATCTACGGGTTTGATTCCACCATTTTTGTGAGCTCGATGAATTTTTTGCGAAAATTAATATTTGAAGAATTTGTAAGTTTTTTCAATGATCGAACATCAAGCACTCAGCACATAAGTCCTCGGATTCCATCTTCAAAGTTAGAATGGCAGAAGATGTCATTGAGGATTTAGACAATTCAATACCCCACGATATTTGCGTAAGTTTCGATTCACTACCTAGCACCTATAACGGTATTTTCCGATATATTCATCATTCACAGAGGTCAAATTAGTGCTTGAAGAGCTTGGTTACAAATTACTGACGAGGACCATCTACATGAGGGATAACTCTGTTCGCCAATATAATAATTTATTCACAGAGTAATTTCTTTTAAGTTAATACTTGAGTAATCATCTTAATCATAGCACATCACAGCATTGCATCTTAAAATCGAAATAGGGAGAGCTTCTATAAATCCGATGCTGTTACTTTTCACTGTCACTTGTGCCGTTACTTTTAATTGTTACTTTTAGTTGTTACATTTCACTGTTACTTTTTATTGTTACTTTTCACAAATATAATTCCCTATTACTTTATATTTCACTGTGACTTTCCCCTGTTACTATTCTTTGTTACTTTTCACAATTATAATTCACTGTTACTTTATAATTCACTTCGATTTGCCACTGTTACTTTTCTCTGTAACTTTTCACTGTTACTAATCACTGTTATTTTTCACTGAAACTTTTGACTGTTATACTTACACTTTTCACGGTGACTTTCACTGTTACTTTTTACTGTTAATTTTAGTTGTTACATTTCACTGTTACTTTTCACAATTTTATATCACTGTTACTTTCCACTGTTACTATTCCTTGTTACTTTTCACTCTTACTATTCTCTGTTACATTTCACTGTTATTTATCACTGTTACTTTTCTCTGATACTTTTAATAGTTACTCTTCACAGTTACATCTCACTGTCATTTTTCGCTGTTACTTTGTACAGTCACTTTTCACTTATACTTTTCACTGTGACTTTCACTGTTACTTTTTACAGTTACATTTTACTGTTAATTTTGATTGATACTGTTTCTTTTCACTGTTATTAGGCCCTGTACCGAAGGTACAAGAGCCTATTGGGTTTGTGCAAATGTATGTAACAGGTAGAAATAATGGTCGGAGACTCCCCAAAGTTACCACCATTATGGTCAGGAATGAAAGAGGAGTCGATATAGCCATGTCCGTCTGTCCGTCCGTCCGTCCGTCTGTCCGTCTGTATGAACGAAAGGATCTCGGAAACGGTAATAGATAGAGACTTCGTGTTTTTTGCATTCGACTAGGATTGCTCCGGAATTTCACAAGTTTATTTTGAAATTTTGCCCCTCTCCCCCTTCCCCATAAAATCACCCCTTAGGGTGAAAATTTCTTCGGCACAAAAAAAATTGAGTGTACCAATATAGAGATAACGTCTCTCTAAGCAAAAATCCAAAAAGTTCATCAAAATCGGATAATAAATGGCGATTTTATAAGCAATTGAATTTGAACAACCCCCCTTTTCTTTTCATTCATATTCGCGCAGTGAGAAGTGGTCATGTGTTTGGTCATAAGCTCGGGAAACATTTAATATGTTTGTTAGGCGACCTGAACTGGTACAGGGCCTCTTACAGTCGGTTACGCCCGACTGTATTTCCTTACTTGTTTTTCACTGTGATTTTTCACTGTGAATTTTCACTCTGATTCATTTTCGAGTTTGCAACGCCTAGAAGGATGCATCGGAGACCCCACGAAGTAAACATTGTTTTGCTCAGCTTCGCAGGACAAGTCGATCTAGGCATGTCCATCTGTCCTTCGGTATTGTTAGTCTTAATTAAAATTAAAAAAAATAGATAGAGTTAAATATTATTATTCCGTTGGGAATAAATGTGAATGATTTTTTCTATCAAACTAAGAATAAATGTAATTCCAACAATCAAGCGATGCAGAGCCCATATATTCTTGACTACCGAACCCGACTTGCGCGTCTACGACCCGTCTTTGTCTTCCTTTTGTATAGGGTATACATATATAGATATAGTTTGAGGCAGTTGCGTATAGTTTGAGTAACACTGACATGTTTCATAGATTTGAAAAGCATCAGCAAACAGCAATTTGTAAGGTTAGAAGTTTAATTTACTTTTGACTCTGAAAAATGGAGCTAAATTTTGATGAAACAAATGCTAAATGTCACTTCCAATAAGGCTTCTTGTCTTGCAGAAATTCGATTTTGAATCCAATGAAAGACTTTAACGTGAAGCGCGCACAAACAGACAAAAATTTCGTCTAAGATTTTAAATATTATATATGTAGATAAGCAAAAAATGTGAAATTAAAATATCCGTCCATTCTTTCGTCCGTTTCATAGTCTATGTCTTCTAGAAGTGTAGAAAGAATAAAGCTTAATTTAGATATGTATACTTCCCTATTCAATCTTCAGACAGGGTAAATAAAATCTATGAGGTGTAGCGCCTAATGTTGCTCATATTGATTTTTTTCATTAAATTAAACTAGAATCCTTAAATTTAAATCACATCATTTTATAGTTAAACCCTTATTTTTTTGCAGTGTATATACATGCATATATTCACATCTTTACGCTCCACACTTTGGTTTAGTTACAGTTAAGCGTGCTTTTGCATACGAGTATCTACGATTGTAAATCTTTTGATGAACTTTATTTAAAGCTGCCACATTGTTGCACGTAGATATGGAAGAACAAGGAAAAGCGTAGCCATATCGCAAATTGATTGACTCCGGAAATTAATTTTTATAATAAAGAAATCTTTTACAAATCGTTGCTAACTTCCGTGCGTTCTTAGGCGCACTTTATGAGGCTTGAAGAGTTAATGTGGCATAAAGTATTGTCACTTAATTAAGTTCTACTAGTTACATTTAATAAATAGAAATATTTTATTATTAATAAGTATGTGTATTACTGAAGGTCAATAGCAACTAACTGTAAATAGTTTTCATTATATTTCCATTCGCTTTTTACTGTCATTAATCACAACATTTCGTGTGTGGAATTTCAGAATTATTATGCGTGTCTTCGTGTTTCTATTATTTTATTAATTAGTTGTAGTAGCTTCTTTTGCTTTTGCTAAATGCATATCCATAAAATGACTAATTAAATTATTTCGAAAGGGTTCAACTTTGACCATGCCGAAGTGTTAAATATTTATATATTCAGTCCTTGATAAATGATTTAACGGTTTGCCGCAATTAATTACATATCATAAGTTGGCAATGCGCTTGAAAGTAATTGCATAACACCATTCACTAAACTTGTTTATGGTTTTTGGTCTCGAAGATCAAGCAGAGGGAGAAGGAAGATGTCTAGATCGACTACACTTTTAATGTTCATCAAGAAAATATATACTTTATACAATTTGTGTGCACTCTTGGCTCGTAGAGCATGGTATGAAAAACTTCTTCGAAGGAGCCGATTCCATTTATTTTAGCTTCCAATCTTCGGCCTTAACTTGACTGAAAGCTCATATATCCTGAGTGGCTGATTTTTATATAAAAATTGGCCTGTTACTTCTCGAAAAGAGTTTGCCAGCCGTTTGGTTGTTTGAACTGGGCACCGAGATATGCTCAGAATTGCCGTATCATCTGACAACTCTTTAGCTATGAATGCATTCTGTCGTAGAGTGCTGAGATAAGACTCAAACATCTTATTTTTATTTTGTAGAAACAGCAAATAAATTGTGTATTCAACTCCATAACTGATAGAATACTTTTTAAAAAGAGTTTTGATAGGCAGTATATTACACTTATAGGCCTGTATGACGTAGCCTGCGTTAGTATATTCCGTGCTTTGGGTTTAATATTATGACCGACCTGCACACTGGGTTGGAAAATATCCGCAAGGCCTGGATTTAATACTGATGGGTTAAGTCTATCACATAGTTTAAGTAGAAGATATCAATGACATAAATTGGAAAAACGTTGGCCTTATCTTCATCACTGGAGTCCACTGATGCCTTTAGGATATCTAATGGCAGTGGTTAGTTTAGATGGTAGATTTGACTAGCACGAGACCATAAAGGGAATATATATATATATTTCGTTGAGTGAGAGCTCTTGCGAGCGGGCTTGGGTGATAGTCGAGTTTTTGAGAATAGTTTCGCTTTGTTCAAGCTTTTTCAGACTGCACAGTTGGGATATTCAGATCTCTGTGGCCCATGTGAGAGCAGCTCACAACTGTCCACAAGAACACGTATCTCCTGTGTAGCTTCTGAACAGCCGTTCGGATGTGAGCTAACCGTGAGAAGGCGAGATACACCCCCTTTATTAGGGGTTGGTGCGCTGGGTTTGGGACTCGCCACCGTAAAAAAAAAATCACTCTAAAGAAAACCTAAAAAAAAGACTCGGATGGAACCCTATGATGATGATCCCCGCAAATGAACACGATATGCACGTGGAATGTCCTCACCCGCACGGAATGGTGCAAATATCCAGCTGTTTGATGTCCTCGAAAGATGCAAGACAACCATCACTGCACTCCACGAAATCCGTTGGATAGGACTGGGTTGCTCTAAAAAAGCATCCGGTGACATCTACTACATGAAAGTAAGCACGATTTTGGTTTTGTTTTAAGCAGGAACCTACATGCCCTCGTCTACAGATTCACGACTGTTCTCGAGTGCCTGGCCGCGATACTTACCAAGGCTAAATATTTTAATAGGAAGGACCAACCCAACCGTCGGAAAATTTAGTCTTCTCGCAACACCTCCAATAATGGAGAGAGGCTAATCGATTTTGCCGCAGGCCGGAAGTTAGTAGTAAAAGATTTTAACACCTCAAAATCCAAAAGAATACACGGTTGAGTGCATGGAAGGCCCGCATCTAGGGTGTTGGACGTGCGAACATTACGTGGTCTCACGAACTAGGCTCAGCGTGGTGTACGCCGCACGTTCCAACATTGAACGAAATCTAGACGTCAACCAAATGCAATCAGAACAGACCGCCAAAGCCTTCTCAAATACACTCTCCCGACTATTCCGGCAAACTTCTTTGTCTTCTCAAAATATGTGTGAGCAGTGGGCTGCGGGCTGAGCTGCCAAAAAGTTCATTGGTTATACAAAACCTATGAATTATTCTTGGTACAACGAAGAGTGTCGCAATGCTACTGCAGAGAAGAACTCTTCCTGTCAGCAAACTCTGTTCGAGAGCGATATCTAGAAAAACCGAGAGAGACGCAAGAATGAAGCTCGAAAATTTTATCGAAGGGTCAAGTGTCCGAGCAAAGGTTTTAAACCCGGATTAACTTTCTGTAAGGATGAAAACGGAACTATGGTTACTTATGCTCAGGAAACACTGCGATTATGGAGGAGTCATTTATCTAACCTACTTCTAGGCGATACAACCTCTTCGCACTCTTTGACACCAAGAAAGGTTTCAGGCAGGGCGATGCGCTGTCGTGCGACTTTTTTCAATCTTCTGATGGATTACATCCTACGCTAGTATCCGTAGATACAGAATATATCGGGCTCGATTTTCCAAAACGATTTGATGCTATTCGCGTACGCGGATGACATTGATATCATCGATCGATACTGACTATCGTTCTCAGAAATTTATAAAAGTCTCATGTCTAACGGTCTCATGGGTCTAACGATAAACGAGGACAAGACGAAGTACTTGTTGTCTTGAACGGTCAGTGACGATGGAGAATTTCAACTTCAATGTTGTAGAAAACTTCGTCTATCTTGGATCTGTCATTTCTGTAATACCGCTCGGTTATAAAAATCCTTATGATGAGAAAGTAGGCTGTTGAAATGAGCACTTTCACCTTCTGCAATAATACATCTTACCATACACGGTCAAATACCTGTTGAACATCCAAGAAATCTAAGAATGTGATGTACCTTTCAAGTAATAATTGCAATACTCGATCAAGAAATAATTGGTTAAACATCTGTACAAGTATATATGTATATAGGCAGTAAATAAATAAATAAAACGTCGTCCGAATCTATGTAGTCTTCAGCATTATAAGGTGAAGAGCTTCGTATGATAAAAATGTTCGTTGAAAGGTACTGGGACATGATGAGCGTTATATATTACTTAAAAATAATTCGATCGTGTCATCAATAGCATCAGTTCTTAGCTCTATATTATGATTAACCAGTTCAACTAGCTTAAGTTGAGCTGATGATACTGAATTCCTAGATCGTCCGATTGTGTTGATACTTAAATAAGTTTCTCAACTTTCTGCTTCCTACTAAATAGCTAAGCTATAATAAAATTCTTAAAAGATTTAAGTTTTAGCATAGTAATCATTTTTATTTGATTTTTTTTTCTTTTTATAAGGTATTCAGTTTTAAATTTTTTTTTTTCTATTTTTTTAATAAATATTTCAGAATATTTTCATACATGCGCGCGCTTTCATTAGATCATTTCTGTTTGTTGCATTCATTAAGCGATAAATCACACACTTATATTAATTATTACATAGTACATATATGCATAATTGTTATTTTGTTAAAATCATAAAATCATAAAAATCCGCAGCGGCAAATACACATTAATTATACAATTTAAACATACTCGTACATAATATAATATTTTACAATACAATTTTCAATCAGTTGCTACACTCAAACACATTTCGCAAACGTAGCCTTTGAAGGACATAAACCAAAGCGCATACAAAAATTTAATTAAAAATATAAATTAATAATAACAACTTAGCTGCGTTTCAATCAAATACAGAATTCATACAAAAATCATAGCTTATTGGTTTCTTGAACACGTCAATATAGAATAGAATATAGAATATAAATAATTTGTTTTTATAGAATAAATAAAAAATTATACAAATTAATTTTGATTAAAGCAAAATATTTTTTGTCATTTTGTTTTTAATAATTTTTTTTTTTTTAAAGATTATTTATTGCATTTTAATATTTTTTTTAAAGATTTTTCTTTTGATTTAATTGAAACTGTGAACATTTAAAACCTACAAATTTAAGTTTTTAGTTTATACATTTTTTATAGTTTCTTTTTTTTATATTTTTTTCTTTACACAATTATTAATTTTTTTATTGGTTTTTTTCTTATGTTTTAAAGATTTTTTTGTTGCACTTTTTTAATATTTTTTCGTTTTTAATTTAATTTTAAAATTCTAATTAAAAATCTGCTTATAAGAATTATTAAATGATTGTT
Source organism: Leucophenga maculata (assembly GCA_035044805.1). Classification (NCBI taxonomy): domain Eukaryota; kingdom Metazoa; phylum Arthropoda; class Insecta; order Diptera; family Drosophilidae; genus Leucophenga; species Leucophenga maculata. The sequence continues at coordinate 880,055 of JAWNNP010000651.1, read as the reverse complement.
TTTAACACTTTCTCCTCTTGGATTTCTTTTTGATTTCTTTAAGAATATAACTGTATATTATTGTTTTAAGTTTGTTATTAGAGAGAGAGTCGGTGTGTTTGTGTCTATGTGTGTGTGTGTGTGATTTTAGGTGTTGAGTTGGTGTATTGTTGTTGAGGGGGGTGCGAACCACAAAGCAATTAATTAATTAATTAAAACGCGCCAATAAAATCTTTTTCGTTTTTTCTGCTTTTTTCGAACAAGTCCAGTCCAGCTTAGAAGCAGCTTTTGCGGTTGTTGTTGGCACCGCTGTTAAGCTTGCAGTGCTGCATATCAGAGCGACGTGGCCGATTGGGTTTGGACTGCACCTCGCGCACCTTATTGGCGCGTTTAATGGCGCCGCGGCAGAGCTTCTGATGATCCTTCTTGCTGTTGCTCTGTAAATAGTTTTGAAGAGTTAATAGAAAGCGCTTTGAGTTGTAAGCTTAAATAAATACCTTCTGGCTGCTGCGTGCCAATGCCTGCTGCTTCAATTCTGCAGCAGCATGGCGATCAATGCGGTCATTGTTGTTGTTGCCACGCTCCTGCAATACCTGCGTTGGCGCGTTATCACGTGCAGCAGCTGGCGCAGCTGGTGCTGGTGGCTTCTCCTGCTGCTGCGACTGCTGCTGCTGTTGCGGTTCGTTATTCAACCCGAGATCAAGATTTACAAAACTTTCGGTGGCCTCCTGGGCTGACCTAATACTATGATAGACCGACATGCTATAAAAAAGATAGTAAACAAAAAATTAGTCGTTTATCGCTACACAGTGTTGGCAAACTTATTTTATGTATATATAAATAAATAGTATAAGCGTTTTTATGCAAGCGCTGCGAATCACCAACCTTGGATGCTCAATCAATAGATTTTCAAATGGTGATGTTTCCATATTGATTGGCCCAATCGAGGTGAAGCATGGTGGTGGTGTTACGTACCATGACTCCTCCATCGACATATTAGCACCATTGCTTGAGCTGCTGCTCTCATGATCGCTGCCACATGGCGATACAGCCATGGGCGGCGCAGCATAGAGTGACTGTGTCACGCCACCGCTGCCGTTGCTGCCATTGTCAGCTGCACCAGCAGCGGGTACACTGCGTGGCGGGCTTAATGATGAGATGCTTAGGGCACCACCGGCGCGATTATTATTTACACCGTTGCGTGTACGCTGTAAATAATTGCGCTGCTGCTGTGGTCTTGGTCCACTATACAGGGAATGCGAATTGATATGCTGACGACGTCTAGCTGACGCTGTTGCTGCATCAACAGCTGTTGCTGCACGTTGCTGTTGCTGTACTTCAACAATCGATATTTCCTCCTCGGAGTCACTGCGTGGCAAAGATTGTTCTTCTTCGTCTATAAAATGTATAAATTATATAAATTAAAATATACTTCTTAGCATTTGCTTGATTTATTAGTGTACTCACCCTCCTTCTCCACAATAAACCATTCGTCTTCGTCGAATTCCTCTTCAATAATTTCAGCGTTCGGCGTTAATAGTTTCGTTATTGTTGGCGGACTCTTGCGTTGTCCACGAACACCTCCACCATTACCATTGCCGCCTGCCTGTTGCTTTTTGCCACGACGATTCTTGCCACCACCGCCGCTGCCGTTTCGCTTGCCGTTACGTCGATTGCCTCCTCCAGTTACTGATGGCGTTGCCGAAGTCACCTCAATCACATCGCCTTCGCCTCTCAGTCCTTCACTTGTTAACGCTGCTCCGGCGGTTGTTCCTGCTGCTTCGTTGGGTTGATCTGGTTGCTGTTGCGCTTCACTATTCGGATTCTCAGAATTCGTACCAAAGAAATACGAAGCAAGGCTACTAAACATTATACGTTCGAAGAAGTTTCTCGCTATGGAGTGCTATACTTCAGTTCTCTCTGGCTGTGTTTTCTTTGGTTAATCTTTTCGTGTTGCGTTTACTTGGTGTAAATATTGCTTTTAATGATTTTTTTTAAAGGCTTCTAAGTGTTGAGATCAAAATTGTTTGTTGTTTTAATTAGAGAGAGATTGCTTTTCTTCTTGTTGTTGTTGTTGTTTTTTATTTGTTGTTTATTTAAATCAGTCTTTCTTTGTTCGCACGTTTTACGTTTATAAACTCGGCTGCGTTTTTACCTTGAGAAGCTGTAAGAATAAAAAAAAGTGGGTAAATATTATTAATAGGTGAGGTAGTAATAAAGCTCAGCAAATTAAGCGAAAGAGCTTTAAATATTTATTCACAAGAAAATATGCGAAAAAGAGCAAAATTTCTAAGCCGTTCATTGAGCCGCAAGTCTTTTGCACTTGTCAGGCTTTCTTTGAAATAGACAATTGGAACTTTTAGCTGAAATCTATCTTAATTCTAAAATCGAATAGATTTTCTTGGAAGAGAAATTTTTTTTTTTTCAAAATAGACGTATATAAACCGTGTTGCTATTCCCCTTCCAATAGCGATAGAGACAACTCCGTCTGTCTGGCTGTCCGTATGAGAACTTGGAGACTATAATAGTTATATCCTTTAAATATGGATTAAATATCTTCTTTTCTTATTTAATCTTTAGATTAATTGTGTTCCATTATTCTGCTTACGCTCCCTCTCTAAGGTGGGGTTAGAAGTTACCATGCAAGCCTACTTCTCATTTTGATGTTTTGTTTGAAAAAATTTATGGCAAAATTTGGTATTATTGCTAAAATTGTTCTACTTTATGTTAATCTTTAAAAAATTTCCTATCTGGGTTCAGATCAGTTCACTAAAAGTGGTGGCCCCCACACAAGTCTGTTCCACATTTCATATTGAAGGTACAAAAGCCTATTGGCTATGTGCAAATGTATGTAACAGGTAGAAATAATGGGCGAAGAACTTCTAAAGTTACCACAATTATGGTCCGGAGCGATAGAGGAGTCGATAACGGTAATCGGAAACGGTAATAGATAAACCTCGGTTTTTTTTTGCAATCGAATAGGACTTCGCCAGAATTTTACGAGGTTTTTTTTTTTAAATTTTGCCCTCTCCCCTTCCCATAAAATCCTCCTCAAGGGTAAAAATTTCTTCGGAACAAAAAAAAACGTCCCTCTAAGCCAAAATCGAAAATCATCCAAATCGGATAATAAATGACGGTTTTGTAAGCAATAGAATTTGAACGACCTACGTTGCTTTCGTCCTCCCTTTTCTTTTCATACATTATAAAATGTTTTATGAAAATGTTTCATACAGTAAAAAGTGGGAGAAGCAAAATACTTTTTGTTTTGCACTGCTTGGTGCATAAGCTAGGGAAATGTGTTTGTTAGGGAAGGATTTAGATCCTGAGATGGTACAGGGCCCGACTGTAATTTTCTTACTTGTTTCATATTAATTTTTGTCTAATGAAACAAGAAGTGTCTCTACTAAAGTCAAAGCTTCTATATACAAGTACTTTATGGATTTGTGTTACATTTAAGCTGACCAACAAATTAAACTGCTTTTTCCCAATGAGTATAAAAAAAATTAACTAAAAATAACGCAGCATCATTCTGTACGAGAGCTCTCATGACAATTGGTGGCATTTAAATGTGGTGCCATGTGACTACTGGCTGACAATCTGACTGCCTGCCCAATAAAAATAGCCACAGCTGGGCTATCATTTACTGACAAGTGCCATTTAAGTAGGAAAAATAAAATAGAAACTTACATCAGTACTCGTAAAAAAATGGAATGAATGCATGTGCTAGTTGCATAGCGATTACATAGAACAGCAGCACAAAGACAAGGCAGCACTACTATAATTCACGCGATCATATGTCGAGCGCATGCAAGTCGGGTTCTAGAGTGCAGTGCTGGCTATATAGTATAAAAAGATCTTATAACAACACGCAACAGCATCAGCAGCTGTTCTACAATATAGTAGAGTAATAAAATCTACATACAGAACGAACAACACAGCCAGTTCGTGTCTATGCAACATTTGAAATGTTTCTTTTTTTTTGTTAGAAGTATTTTTGAAGTACCCGTTCGAGTAGAGCAAGTGTCGCACGAAATTGACGCCTCAAGTAATTAACAAAGAATTATGGTGGCTGACTTATTGAAATGAGGTCGCTATGTGTGTACTTTATTGTACTATAAAATACTTTAAGTAGTGCTTTAGCTGCTTCATTAGCATTTCGAAATAGTACAACTCGAACACCTCTATTTGTTTTAATTATGCCAAGTAATTGCTACAAGCGTGAAAAACTAAAATGAAAAAATAAAAGATACATTTTTCTTACTTTTTATTATTAGTGAAAAAAAGACAATTATTGCAAGCAAAAACGATTTTTCAACGTTTTGTAATTATAGACGTCGTACGTAGACGTAGCAGCACAAAAGCGAAAATCCAATTTAGTAAATTTCACTTTTAAAATTAAAGTGTTTGAAAAATTAATATTAGAGAGCAAAGCGAAACAAATGCAGCAGCAATAATTAATACAAAAAGAAAATTTTAAATAATATGGTAGAACCGAAGATTGAACACTCTTCACGTACATGCTTATAAATGGTTTTATTAAATGGTTACACCAACAAAGAAGGAAGTTTTTGCTGCAGCATTAAAAAAATTGGTGATATATTCTATGCAAAGTACTCTTAAAAATGGTGTTTCTGCGGGAAGTTCTTCTTCATAACTGTAACATGAAGAAAAGTGCTACCGAAAGTCATCATATTTTAGTGGAAGCTTATAATGACCATGCTTTAGCTGAACAAAAATTCGACTTTGAAGACGAAGAACGACCCGAACAGCCAAAAATGTTTGAAGATGACGAATTGAAGGCATTGCTAGATGAAGATATGTATCAAACGCAAAAAGAACTTGTAAATGCTTTGGAAGTTGATCAAGCAAGCATTTCCAGATATTTAAAAACATTGGGATTCATTCAAAAGCTTGGAAATTTGGTGCCCTGTGTATTGAAAGCTAAAGACGTCGAACGCCGATTCTGCATGTCGGAAATGCCATTTTTGCATCGGATTGTCACTGGTGATGAAATATTGATTCATTACGATAACCACAAGTGCATGAAATCGTATCTGAAGCACGGTTAACTATTAACATTCACGGCAAAGCCAAATATCCAAGGCGCCAAGGTAATGCTCTGTATTTGAGCTCTTGAAATCGCGTCAGACGTTCAAAGGAGACCTCTAACGAACACAATTGATTCGTTTGAAGAAAACGATCGGAAAATGCGACCAGACACGAATCCATAATTTTCCAGCATGACAACGCTCGGCCACATATTGCAGGACCGGTTAAAAACTATTTTGAAAACAGTGAGTGGGAAGTTTTAACTCACCCGCCCTATTGTCGACATGGCCCCTTTTCTGATTACTACTTGTTCAGATCAATACAAAATGCCCTCACTTCAGAACAGGGTATCAAAAATTGGTTTGATTCGTACTTGACCGCCAAGCGGGAGAAGTTCTTTTGGGATGGAATCCACAAACTGTCAGAAAGATGTGCATTAATTGGGAATTAATGCATATTCTCAATAGAGTTTAGAATTTATAATGAGGAATTTTGTTAGAGTTCGAGTTTATGAAACTATATAGGTACCACGCCCTAAGACCGCCCAGCTGGAAGAAGTCATTACAGACCCAATAAAGTGTATATAGTCAAACATCGAAAGCTATGTCGATATAGGCATGTCTCTCTGCATTTCTGTTTGTTTATCTAAAAGTATAAAAAAAAGTATATGCCGACATATAGAAGAATAGCCAACATTTGTCCACGGCATGGTAATAATACATAGTGACGCCACTTCAGCCATGCGCTCTTAAAATAGCTACAATTGAGAGAGGATAGCTACAGTTTAGAGTGGATAGCTATACTCAGAGAGTTGCGCTACCATCTACCATCTTCACAAAACAAAACAGCAGCAGCAACAGCATCTCTCTTTCTCTCTAACTCACGCATAACACTCATTCCGTAAGCTTCAGACGCACAAGTCAATGTTTTTCGCTTCTACGCCTTTTAAGCTTCATCATCTTGAATTCCGTTTCACTTTTTTTTGGATGTACATAACAACAGCAACAATAGCATCTATCTCTCTTTTTTACACACGCATCTCTTTCTCTTTTTAACTCTACGCTTCAGACGCACAAGCCAATCTTGAATTCCGTTTCACTATTTTTTTTTTTGACTTACATATGTCTACCCTGCAGAACTACATCTAAGTGAATCTCTCCCTTCCTCTTTCCGTTCGGATAAATTACTTGTTAACATTTCGACTCAGATTCAATTCATACAGACAGACAGGTGGACAGTATGTACTAATAAAAATAATAATAGAAGTAATGAGCTTCAGCTTTTTTGTACGTTTCCATCCAAAGTTAAGTTACTCCCTTTGAATTTTGCAACAATAAAACATATATTTATGTCAAATTACGCGTTTTAGAGCTAAATTAGCTGGTAATATGTCTGTTTATAAATATAAACAAATAGAAATAATAGCAAACTAAATAAACGCGAGTCGTGCATTTTCACTTTTCCTAACACAAACTAGCGAAAAAAAAAAATAAATATAAATAATAAAATAAAATAAAACAAAAGCCGAAATAATAATATTGTCAGTGAAAATAGGAGAAACAAATTGTAAAAACCAAAAGTATATACTACAAAATATATAAAAAAATATATTTAAAAAAAAATCACGACAAACTATTAAATACAAAGCAACAATTGTGGCAGCTCTATATGCTGACTCAGTAGATCGCTTTTGTTTAGAGGCTGTGCTTCAGATTTCGCCCTCCTTCAGCAGCACCATATCTCCACAATATGGACAACGCAATTATCAATTGACCGCAAAATGGAAAACGAGCAAACGAACGAACGAACGACGGAATAGATTGGATAGACAAAAGGTTTATTGTATTGCAAATCGAGACAACATTTTGAATTGCATTGTCTTGCAGCAACTGCAATGGAGCCAAAGTGCAGTCAAATGCAAACAAAAAAAAAAAACTTCATTCGCATTCGAAGTGAAATCGCGCATGAGCAACACTCGAACTTCAAAGTTTTTTCTTCATTTTTTTTTTTTTTTTTGGTTTTATTACAAATTTCAACTGCGCAGTTTTATTTTATTTTTTATTTAAGTGCATTGCCATATAAAATGGGCACGATCAACTTTTAGTTTGCTGGCATTGGGCGCGCTTCTTCAGTTCAAAGCGCAATCAGTAGCAACGACATAGAAATGTAAGCAAAGTAGCTGCTTAGAAATAAGTATTACTCGTATAGAGTAGAAAACTCAAGACTAGCTACGAGGCGAAAGCGATCTGTGATAGGCGGAGCGTCCAATGGAAAATATTATTTGCTTTGCTCAAAAACAAAAGCGGGCATCAGTTGACCTAGAAAGAAGTCACCAACGAACGATTTAGGTTTGTTGTTAAGCCCACATGAACCGTACTCGAATACATAAAGTGTGTCACATACGTATATACACAAATAAAAATAAATATTACGCATACGTCATGTATGGCGCCCGTGTCAAAATGTTTCGTGCTTTGTGGTCATTTAGTTTTGTATCTTTTTTTCGTTTTGGGAGAAAGGCATAATCAATAAAAAATACAATTCGTATAAAGTATGGCAATTAAGAATATATATATGCCGATTTGTTAATTGACTTTTAGTTTTACTTGAATTAATTTATATTCCAGAATTCGCGGAAGATTTGACGATAAATTTATATAAAATTAAAATAAATATTCCAAATCTAAGCATTTCATGGTTAAATATTTTTGCTGCCCGCCATATTTGTTGCTATTTCCATTTGACATTGACTAAAATGGCATAAAAACGCAACTAATGCGCCTGACTAGTATTTCCAGCTACTCGTAATTGTACCAGTATAATTTTTTTTGATTGAGTGGGCTGACAACTGCTAATGACGCAACTTAATAAATTCTTTGCAGCTATGAACTTCAAATATTTGCACGTACAATGCAAAAATATTTCGCGTAAATAATTAATATCAATTGCATTCAATATATTTTATGCAATGCTGTTGGATTTTAATTTATTACAATATGCTGTAGCAAACAGACAGATAGATAGACCTGCATGATACCCCCACTGGTCATTTACTTGTTGTTGATGTCTTGATAACCCCAGCACAGACCAAAGCGAACAAAGAGATATACCATATACATATATAGTCGTATAATGCACCTATTATAGGTATATATATGCTATATACAATATATGTACATTTAAATGATTACAGCCAATCGCTGATTTCTTGCTATATCTATATCTATCTGCCTATATACTATATACTATGTATATGTAACTGAATTTCACTTTTGTTCTATGCTCTAGCTAGCTAGCGCAAACTTTTTGCTCCCAGTCTGTTCATCATTCATCGCATTAAATAGATTCAACCTTGAAACTGTAAATGTACGCGCGTGTTTCTCTGGGAGGTTTGGTTTTAGTGGGGCATTGTTTAGAGGACTGAGTATAGACGAAACTCACTCTTAAGCATTGCAGAAATAACAAACGACATCAAGCAAAACGGCTGTTGTATCTCTAAGTACGTGTGCTTGCAGTAGTTAATAATAGGTGAACAGTTGGTTATAAAGAATATTTTTATATGCGAAAAATAAACAAGCAAGCACGCTGCAGTCGAGTGTGTGTACGAGACCTTCAGTTACACTGCAACATCATGAAAATAAGAATTTATATATTTTTTTATAATTTTCGCATAGGACATAGGGACTATAAATTTAATAAATGCTTGAGATTGTAGTTACAACCAATGAGGTATACTGGAGAACTTAGAAATGGCTTAGATAAGTTGGACTTCTCATTCAAATGATTAAACAAAAGATGAAGGCAAATCAGAAAATAGTGGAGCAAGCCGAGACAATTACTGTTGCCAGAAGCAGAATCTTCAAATTGCTTAGTTTGAATATACAAACTGCGAAAGACTGTAGCGGATTATACTGAATAAAGCTTAACCATAGAGGTCCTTGGTAAGGATGTTGGTGGAATTTATTTTTGTGTATTCAAATCTATGAACAGAAACAATGAAGACTGTGAGCTACAGAAGAGTATATGAAGCTACCTATTGACTATCATGATGTCGAAGGAAGCAAAGCTCGGTAATGAAGGAATTTTATCATACAAAAAAAATAATAAATCTGACAGCATAAGCAGTTGTGATCTATGAAGCAAGGCGTGAGTGCCTACAGATGATTCATTCAAGTTGTAAGCAACCGAAAGCGAAGGAGTATGTACCCCTCGGTAGCATCGGTCTTTTGTCCTATTTTTGGCTAAATAGACACATCGGTGAAGGTGAGACAGGCTTCGTCAGAAGCGGTAATGTAATGTTCCAAGTAGAATCCATATAGTCGAACAATTTAATAAAGCAATGCATAAAATATTGATATTGTTTGAGTATCACGATCGGCGAATTTAATGCCACAACACAACAGGGAATTAATAATGAGCTCAACTTTCCAGAAATTTTCGGATACCAATTCGAAAGAACTTCGTCTATCTTGGATCCGAGACCAGACCATCAACAACAACGTCAGTCTGGAGATCAGGCGAAGAATCACGCTTGTAAATAGATGATTTTTTGGCCTGAGCAAGCAAAAGTAAAGCCCTCTCTCTCGAATGACAAAAATCAAGATCTATAAGACGTTGATACTCCCGGTCCTACCATGATTTGATTAGATGAAACAGCATTGGAAGTCTTTGAGAGGAAGGTTCTCCGCAGAATTTTTGGTTCTATAAGAGTCGGAATAAGTTCGGAATTATTGACCCATTTTTTGCTTTGTTCATATGAAGTGAACTTCTGCTACGACAGTCTATGTGTCATCGACAGGAACAAATAATCGGAAGGAGTGATGTGCGGAGAATACGGCGGGTGGGATAGGACTTCCCATTTCAGTGTTTCCAAGTAGCTCTTGACCGGTTCGAGCAAAGTCATTTTGTCAAGCATTTCTTCGTATTTCGGCTCAAACGCATAAGTTGAGTCTGATAGCCTTCCCCCGTCATCGTTTAATTTGCTTTGAGCAGCTTGTAGTGGGTTACGCCGCGCTGGTTCCACAAAAACAGAGCACAAGCTTGAATATTTGGCTTTGCGAAGGATGTTGATAGCTGACCGGGCAAAACTTTTTCAGGGAAAACTATAAAAGCTTAAGATAAGTTAAACAATTGCTACGTACTTACAAGAATGATCTAAGAATGGTTTCATGTTTCTGGCTGAATAGTGCAAACTGATTTTGTGGATTATTTTTAGATTATGTAGAATATTTTGGAGAATTGTTAAAATTTGACCCTTACCAAGCCTAGATATCTAGACCAGTGTCCGGCACGCGCCATGCACCGCGCATAGGGATTTTCTCTGGCGCAGCGCTGCCTGCACACGTAGAGTATACACTATATATTGTGATTTCGCTTCTACGATATATATCTGTTAAGTCGCTGTCGTGGCGCTGTTACGCTGTAATGCCGCAGTTGAGGCGAAGCAAAATGAATCAGTTGCTGTTCAGCCGTTTTGATGCTGTTATCTTTCTGTTAAATTCCACACGAACGCAATGCAAAAATATGACCGTGTGGGTGCCGAATACTGATCTAGACAAAAGACCCAGTTATAGGAAGGATGATGCATGCACTGCATCCTAAACACGAAGTGGCCTTTTACAAGGTTTTCAGGGCTGGATGAAGTGTTGTACGGTCAGCGCACTATAGACTTGCATTCTTGTATTCATTTATTTGAGCTTCTATACCCACATCAGTTTATCCGTCCATGTATATATCCATATCTCAGAGCATATTAACACTAAAGACCTAATCAAAACGCCCAAAAAGAATATATAAAACAAATAAGAAAATTGTAATCGTGTAACCATTCCATATTCTTTTCTGTTTATAAAATTTAATAAAAGTGGCAGCCTCTAACTGCAGCAGAATATATTGGAAAATAAATGATTTTCATTTCAATATACATAAAATAGCTAAAATTCATTTAGTGTAAAATGTTTCCTAGTCTAGATCTAGAAATTGCTATACATTAGCCTTGAAATAATGACCATGAACTGCATTAGATTAGATATAAGCAGAACAGACTTACATGAAGACAGCTGCTGGTGATTATTGTAAGTGTATACTGTATACAAATGAGTGCACTTACCTAGAAAGAAAGAGGAGAAATATGTATTAGTAAATGATTTTGAATTGTACAAATCGTCTATATATATATATATATATTGTACGTGTATATAGTTCAATCAAAATGTCAATAAACGCTTTTGTAAATATTTTGCAATTTGATCTCAGTCAATCGAACACTCAAACACTATACGAGTACTATGGAAAGTTGTATAAATATTTTTGTATTATTCACTGGAATTTTTATTTGCCCAGTTTAATTCTTTTTTTTTTTTTGCAATACGTTTTTTTTTTTTTGATAAAGCTCAGCCCAGACATAGTGACTAGACAGTCGCTCGATTCGTGTGCTAGTACTTGTAGTAGAAGTATCTATAACAAAGCATGCCGCTTTGCTTAGTTTGATTATAAATGAAAAATAAAACAAACAATATTATCATAAGTCAACAGTTTGGTATAGTATATGAGAAGCTACAATGCGCTATACAATTGCTGAAAGTGATTTAGTTTAAGAACACAATATAATATGCTTATTAAAAGCGATTATAGCAACTTTCAGATCAATATTTAAATAAAAAATTAGAGTTTAGAACGGATAGACACTTTATCAATCTATATCTATATATATATCGGTAACCATGCCAACGTTGTTACTTAATCATAATGCTTTGCATTTGCGTTGAGTGTAGCGTATTAAAAAAAATGTAAATGAAAATAAAAAAAAAAAATATTGTTCATAATTGTTCAGTTCGCTGACACAAATTAATTCGCTTGATTTCGAAACCAAAGTCCAGAAATATTGCGAATTGATTGGCTATTGTAAGCTTATATAATGAACTTGAACTAGTTGAACGTCTGCTTTACTATAATTGAATTTTGAGATGAGATTAGACTAAATAAATATGTATAGACTCTAAATTAAATTTGAATTTTAGAGGTTTGTTTTGTGCTCAGAAATTAAATTGATGCTGCGTAATAGTTTTGTTTGTTTTTTTGTGTGTGGGTGAAATTTTAAATGAACAACAAAGACAACTAATTACAAAGATTTATATATACGACGAGTATATGAAAAGCTATTTAAATTAATAGTAATTAACCGAAATTAGATATTGGAGCTAATAGTAGCTATATATAACCACACCTTATATATCTAAGCCCATCATATATTAATAGATCTTCAAATATTAATATATGAGAAAGTAGGAAACTGCAACTTTGAAAACTATATAAACTATACATATTTAGGGTTCTATGCCATTATTAAATTAGATACCTAGTCTCAAAAAAAGCTAAATTTTCCTTAAAATACCCTGGTCCCATAGAGGAAAAAGGATCGTACATATAACAGGCAGAATGAGGCGATACAACCCACATAAAGTAAATATATTTTTAATCAGCAATAACAGTTGAGTCGAGTTTGACATGTCCGTCTGTCTGGCTGTGCGTATCAATATTGAAATCTTGTAAACTATAAGAGATAGAGCCTTCAAATTCACATATTAATATTCTTCTATTCATACTTCATAACACTTATATTCAATGAATACGCTAACCCACCTTCATAAGAAACTTACAAACCTACTCCTCATTCTAAATTTTAGCATGAAAACATTTTATTACATGTTAGCCAGAAACATCGAATTTTGGTTACGTTGCCTTAATTCTTATAAAATATTTCATTTAAATGCAATTCCGACAACTAAAAGGGTTAGCCCTCATACAAATCTGTCCCACCTTTCTAAGTTTTTGTATGAAAATGGTTTTTGTTGTTCTTGTTTATTTAGCTAGAAATACCAAAAATTAGTATATCTTGCATGACTCCTAATAAAATATTCCATACAAGCCAAGATCGAACCACAGAAGGTGCATCTGTTAGTCGTGCCGACTTGAATGCTGTGTTCTTATATTTAATTGTATTTTTTATCAAATATATTTTTTATTTTTTACTAGTTTGTACTTAAATTATAAACATTTTCTGTGCTTCTGTAAAATGGCATTCGAAGCACAATCCCACCTTAACCTTAGCAACTAACAAATCACCTGGCGGAGCAATCTTCTTTATATCAAATATATATAATTATTTCTGTATTTTTTCTTAATATATATAAAATATTTTGGCCTAATTTCAATAAATTTATTTTGTTTTTAATTTATTTTTTTTTTATATTTTTATATACATTTTTAGGCCCTGTACCGAAGGTACAAGAGCCTATTGGTTTTGTGCAAATGTATGTAACAGGAAGAACTAATTGTCGGAGACCCCCCAAAGCTACCCCCATTATGGTCAGGAATGATAGAGGAGTCGATATAGCCATGTCCGTCTGTCCGTCCGTCCGTCCGTCTGTATGAACGAAAGGATCTCGGAAACGGTAATAGATAGAGACTTCGTTTTTATTTTGCATTCGACTAGGACTGCTCCGGAATTTCACAAGTTTATTTTAAAATTTTGCCCTTCCCCCCCTTCCCCATAAAATCACCAATTATGCAAAAAATTTCATCGGCACAAAAAAAATTTAGTGCACCAATATAAAGTTAACGCCTCTCTAAGCCAAAATCCAAAAAGTTCATCAAAATTGGATAATAAATGACGATTTTATAAGCAATTGAATTTGAACGACCCCCCTTTTCTTTTCATTCATATTCGCGCAGTGAGAAGTGGTCATGTGTTTGGTCATAAGCTCGGGAAACATTTAATGTGTTTGTTAGGTGACCTGAACTGGTACAGGGCCTCTTACAGTCGGTTACGCCTGACTGTATTTTCTTACTTGTTTTTATATATTTTTTTTAATATATTTTTTTAAATAGCATACATATATTTTTTCTGTTTTTTTTTTTAATATTTATAAAATATTTTAGCCTAATTTCAATAAATTTATTTTGTTTTTAATTTATTTTTTTTTTAAATATTTTTTTATAAATTTTTTTAAAAATTTTTTTTTTAATATATTTTTTTTAAATAGCATATATATATATTTTTCTGTTTTTTTTTTTTAATATTTATAAAATATTTTGGCCTAATTTCAATAAATTTATTTTGTATTTAATTTTTTTTTTTTTTTAAATATTTTTTTATACATTTTTTGAATATTTTTTTTTAAATAGCATATATATATTTTTTCTGTTTTTTTTTTAATATTTATAAAATATTTTGGCCTAATTTCAATAAATTTATTTTGTTTTTAATTTTTTTTTTAATATATTTTTTAATATATTTTTAATATATTTTTTTTTTAATTTTGATTAGACTTTAAAATTTTTGTTATTTGTATAAATTTATCTTTTTTATGTGTGTGAATTTTTTTTTTTTTTTATTTTTTCTTATTTGTTTTATTTTTATTTATATAAATTTATATTTTTTATTTTTCATTCTTTTTTACTTTTTTTTACTTGCATGAATTTGCTGCAAATATTAATTATAATTTATTCATTTAATTTTTTAAATTTATTATCCTATTCTTTTTTATTATCTGCTTAAGTTGTTTAAAGCTATTTATATTTTTTAATATATTTTTTAATATATTTTTTAATATATTTTTTAATATATTTCTAATATATTTTTTTTAAATTAGACTTTAAAATTTTTGTTATTTGTATAAATTTCTCTTTTTTATTTTTTATTTGTATGAATTTTTATTTTTTTTTTTTATTATTTCTTATTTGTTTTATTTTTATTTATATAAATTTATATTTTTTTTTTATTTTTCATTATTTTTTACTTTTTTTTACTTGCATGAATTTGCTGCAAAAATATTAATTATAATTTATTCATTTAATTTTTTAAATTTATTATCCTATTCTTTTTTATTATCTGCTTAAGTTGTTTAAAGCTATTTATACGCTTATTTTATTTTACGAGTATTTTCAAACAAAAAATTGTTTTAATTTATTTTTTTTTTCTTTTTTTTTTTTGTAATTGGCAAACAAAGCACCATAAATGTTTAAGCATTCAATTATGCAATACTTTCGCAGAGAACACTTCTGACGTCAGACTTGGCCTTGACTTGCGTTTTTGTTGCCAAAAACAAAACAAACACAAAAAACACAAATAATAAAAATAATAATAATAATGTTAACAAAGGAAATTGCTGACAAATTTCATTTGGAAATATTCCATTCAAGTGCAATCGAAATTATAATTTTTTTTATTGCTGATATTTTTTTTTTATATTTTATTTCTAAGATATTGAAAAATGTACAGCTTTAAGGCTTAAATACACTTTTCACATGTAATAAAAGTTATTTTTTCATTATTTATATTTATTTAAAATTTATTGGACAGTGCCAGATATCTGTCAAGTAGCTCATTAGTAAACAATTTCCATTCAGTTTGCTGTCAAATTTCATTGACATTTGTAGAAAATTTAAAATATTTTTAATACAATATCGACTGAGTCGCCTTTTGTGTATAGTTAGAGTATGAGATGAAAATCGAAAGTAGTTGAATTTTTATTATAAAAATAAAAGTCTAAAATAAATTTGAACAATCACAAAAATTTTGCTTGTAATAAGAGGGATGTCTCCACACTAATATTAAATGTTAGCTAATGTGAGCTAATTAAGAAAATATGTTTTGCATGAGGTTTCCTCCTTCAAGTCAGTCAGTGCAGTACGCAGTGACAAAATTTTAAAAACAAATTTGTTTTTTTTTATTTGTAAATAATTATTGTTTTTTGTTTTTGATACTTAAGCATCGTATGCTTGACTGATATTTATTTTTAAACGAAATGTAGGACCCAGAAGTAAGCCAGCTGTTTATAATTACGAACAGCCCCAGATTTGAAGATAAATAAATAAGTAGTTCAATGCAAAATAAACAAAAACAAACAAATAATAAAATAAAAAAAAAAATAAATATTAGTGTTTATGTATTTGTTTGATTTTTAATAGAACTACATGTACATATATATAATAATAGTCAGATCATTATATTATGAACTAAATCTATAATGGAATTTTTTCGTGAGTATTGAGGGAAGTCATACAAAATTTGACGTTTCTAGCTAATTATTCGAGATACCATGTGTAGCTTGTCTTGAAGCTAAAATTATTTTGGTTATAAATACGTAATTTTATTAAAAGTCGTGGAAGAGAAATAAAAATAAATGCATGAAGATATATTCTTAATCAGCATCGAAGGCAGATTAGATCTAACCATGTCCGTCTGTGCGTTTGATTCTATGGAATAAACATATCTCGAAAACTATGAAAGCTAGAGCTATCAATATTAGAAATTTGGATTTTAATATATATATTAATATATATTTTTTTTACTAAAAGTTTATGTTTTTTTATCATTTTTGTTTTATACTCTTCAGCGTGTATTATTAAAATTTAGTCACAAAGTTTGCAATGCCTTAAAGGACGCATCTAATAAGTCATGAATTAATTTTAACTGTCTATCTGAGTATGTGTGTGTGTGTGTATGCGCACCGTTCCCAAAATCTTCGATATATTGGTTTGAAAGCTAGTAACCAGAAGCACTAGTTAGAATGACAGCGATATGTCCACTAGAAGGTACCGCACCTATACAAAATTAATTAATGCAATCAAAAATAATTGTTTTTAATAATGAAAATGTGTAAAAATTAGTTGACTACATGCAAAGGTGAATCTAATTAGATTTGACATTTAGTTTCGATAATAAAAATTGATATTGTATAAATTGTACGTTTATATTGAAATACAAAGTAATACTTAAATTCTGCTTATTAAATTTATGTATAAAGGCAGGTTCACACAGTATACATTGTATACATTTTTTTATTGAGTTTTCTGTTATTTCTAGTAAAAATTTTTACGTTTTTTGGAACTAGTTTCAATGCAATATGTTAAGAGTGTCAGATAGTATAGAGCTTTAGTCTAATTCATTTTTTTTAAATCTTTTTCATCTCATTTATTATTGTTTATTTACTTTGTACTTCGTTTATTTATTTTTTTTATTTATTTATATTTATTTATTTTATTAAATATTTATATAATATAATTAAATTATTAATTCTTATATTATTATTTTTTATTTTATATTATTACTGCAATTATTTTTTGCTTTATTGTAAATAATAATGTATACAAAAAATAGAAATAATAAACAATAATAAAAATTGTTTCTTATAAAAAATTTTTTATACACTATTAATTATATTATATTATTATTAATTATTATTATATTGTTATCTTTTCTCGTTGTTGTCTTTTTTATATATAATTGTTTCTAAATATTTCTTCATATCTCGTTGGTCATGGTTTATTTATGTATACTCGTTTATTAATTTTTATTTAATTATTTATTTTATTAAATATTTAAATAATACATATATTAATTATTTAATATTATTGCTATTATTATTATTATTTTTAGTTTTTTTTTTTTTTTTAATTTTTATTGTTATTTTTATTTTTTTGTTATTTTGTTGTTACTTTTTATTTACTTATATTCAGAATTTTTTTTTTATTATTTTTAAAATTATTATTACTGGAATTATTTTTTTTTTTTATTTTTTCATAATTTTTTTTATTTTTACTAATTTTTTATGACTTTTAATTATTTTTATTATATTTATTTGGAGTTGTTGGCTTTTGTCTTCGATGTCTTCTTCTATATATTTTTTTTTTTTTTAGAAAATTTTTATTAATATTTTTATATTCTTTTAATATTATATTATAAATATAACTGTTCTTATTTTTTTTAGTGTATTGTTATTTATAATTAATTTTATTATTAATTTTTTTATTATTATTCTATTATGTTATTATTTTTGGTTTCAATATATTTATAATTGTTGTCCTATGTCCTTGTTGTCTTTATTTATATATATAAATATATATATTTATTTTTTAATATTAATTTTTAATTTATATGTCATTACTGTTTTTTGCTATTTCCTTCATTGTTATTATTTATTTATTTTTTTTTTTTTTTTTGTTTTAAGTTTATATATTTCTTTGTTTCTTTAAATTACTTTTTTATAAATTTATTTTTTTAGTAATTTTTTTTTAACTCTTTTAATTTTTTTTTTTTTTTTTTTGCATTTTGGCCAACATTATATAGCTCACCTTTAGCATAGATCAAAGCGCTACAGCTCAAGATACTTTAATTTTTTTTTTTTTAATATATATAAGGCACAATAAAAGCAAATAACACAAAGATTTTGAAATCACAGAACCATAAAGCACAGAAAACAGAGGGAGAGAGAGCACGTATAAACGGCAAAGCCAGACAGCTACTCCAAAATGTACTGCAAAGTCGACACTCGTTTGCCAACTAAATCGAACGGAAGCGCATTTGAATTGCAAAGCCCCACGAAAAAAGATACTCGTACACTTCGCACACACACACACACACACAGATACAACAAACAAAAAAAGCTAAGGCTAAAACAAACGAATAACAAACGAACTGAGTCAAAGAATACAAATTACAAAAGAATTTATATACAAATTGCAATTTACGAAGTACACTCAACAAATAAAAGCCAAAAAAATAATAGATGGAACTGTTCGAATTTCAATTAAATGCGCGCGTCACTTTTTGAGATACAAAACGTAGTAGATACGTACAAATGCACTTTAGATAGTTCACGCTGCTTGTAATTTTTATGGGAAAACATTCGCTCTTTAGTATATTTATTACCTTTTCTTTTTACCATAAAGTTATTTTTTTTTTTTTTTGTTACACTCTTAGACTTTTCACTTATTTATGAAATGTAATTTTCTTCTTTATTATTATTTTTTTGTATGTGTGTTTCTTTTCTTTTTTTTTTTCTTTATCAACTTCAGTTGTGCGTTGCGTTTGCTTTCAAATATCAATAGCGAATGTCAGCAGTGCGCAGTGAAAATTTCAACAACAGCGCGCATACAAAACGCTTAGAGCGTAATGTATCTACACAGCGCGAGAGTGTATCTATAGAGCGTAGATACTTTTTTTGGTTTTTCTAAAACGCAAAAAGCAGCACAAGTAAACAAACGCAAAGCAGCTGAACGCATGAGGGAGCGAATGACGCACATAGTACACGCGCGGGGGTGTGTGTTAATCAGTCGCAGCGTTCGTGATTTTTGTTTACTAACAAAGTCTAAGAAGTTGCAGAGAGAGAGCGAGAGAGAGAGAGAGCGTGATCGAACAAGTGAGCGAGCGATCAGCTGCGCAATGCTTGACATACTTATTTGTTGTAGATACAAAAGTATCTCATGCTAACAGCTACTTATATACATACATAAACTGTTTTGATGTCTCTTCTGTTTTGTGCTGCTCATTCGTGGCGTAAAACCAAGAGCGCCACAAAGCGTAAGCCAACTAGTCTACGACAGATACTTAGATACTTTTTTGTATCTGCAGCTATGAGTAAGCGTTGTTATATAGCGTCTGTATGTTATATATGTATATATATATTATTTTTATATACACAGCTCAGCTGTTAGTTTGGGTTTTGCGCAAAGTTCAGCCAAAAAAAAAAAAAAAAATTGATATTTATTCAAG
The DNA here is from genome assembly GCA_035044805.1 of Leucophenga maculata. Classification (NCBI taxonomy): domain Eukaryota; kingdom Metazoa; phylum Arthropoda; class Insecta; order Diptera; family Drosophilidae; genus Leucophenga; species Leucophenga maculata. The sequence continues at coordinate 860,470 of JAWNNP010000651.1, read as the reverse complement.
AAGTTTATTCAAGCAATAATAATATAATTTTTGCAAACTCATGCGCAGACAGTACTAATAAAAATTCGTTAGTTTGCCTTTATATTTATTTTATTTATTCACAATGTTTAAATTTTAGTGCCACTCATGCATTCCATTTTATGTGTATCTTTGTATCTACAATTGTCTGTGCACAGCGCGCAACTTATTCAATGCATTCTAATTAGCTTAGGCAATAAGATTTCTTTATTTAACATTGTTTGTGACAGTAGCGTACATGTGTGCATCGCGTGCACAATTACATAAAAATTCGAAAATGTATCTAGATACAGGTAGTTTTTATTATTATTACGCATTCTTGAAGGCAATCAAATTTAGTTGAATATTCTTCTTTTTTTTTTTTATTTTTCCAAATTTGCACAATTCACTCAAACACTTTGAGCTATTAAATTTATTGGCTGTCAGTTGCGACGTGTCTAATTGCAATTAGTCCAAAAGCTTTCTAGCTGCACTGCTGCTATCAATTGATATAATTAGTGGAACAAGTGCAAAAAAACAAAAAAATAAACCCATTGAAAAGCTACTAAAATCGTATTTAATGCTTTCTAAATTTTGCTAACCTTGTACAGGTTCAAGGTAAATCGCGAATTTTTGTATTTTGTTTTCTTGCTTGTTTTAATTTTAACAAATTTTATCATGCACAGACATTCGCGCATATATTTGTAGATATGTGTATATATTGTACAATTAATGAATTCTGTGGCAAAAACAATGAAATTATAACAAATTTTTGTTTTAAAGACGTGTAAGACAAGTGCCAAAAGTAGGAGGTGTTCTGGCATTCAGCTAGAGTGAAGTAATAGTACGCTACGGGGGGGTTTCTCTTAAAAAAAAATTAATAATAAAATCGTAATTGTATCTAAACACTGAAAAATTTAGTTATTAAGAGTTTTATGATTCTATTTAGTGAAATATGCCATACATATACTCTTATTATTAGGTATCTATTGAAAAACTATTTAATTAATTTAGTATCTACAGCTATTGAAAGTTATCTATAACAAGAAAGGAAGTTAAAGTTGAGAGTGCTAGAGTTTAAGTTATCCTAATTCTTGTGGAATGTCACTTATTTGAACCAAAGTTTATATATTTTGTATGGAGCACACCTTCTATAATGTTCGATCTAAACTTATGCAGCAACTTTTATTATGAGGCTTGACGAGATATTCTCTAATTTTGGCATTTTTTGCTTAATTTAATCAGTGAAAAATTTTAACTTTGGTAAACCTGAAGCTTACATTATCTTCATGCTTGCCCTTCAATAGGCAACGCCAAATATTAGTATTACCTAGCAAGATATCTTGACATTTGAGCTATCAGAGGATCAACTCTTTATATCAAATATGAAATATAATCTTTAGCATAATCTGAAACCCAAATGGACAAGCTTCTGAATGTCAATTTCAAACAATTTTTTTTTTAAATTTAAGTAATGAATCCGCATACTTCCAAATAAATAAATGTAAATAAGAACCGAGCCTCAGTTAAATCGTATTTAACTGTGAGTAAGAGGTACGGCTCAGTGCTTTTTTAAGCCCGTGAGTAGCCTAACAGGAAGGAGATCCTTTGAAAATCTACATAGATGACTAAATTTGTCACAATAACGGTCAACTAAGATTGTGCAAATATATGTTACAGAGTATACATATATTCATGATCAGCATCGACAGGCTGGTCGATATGGACATCCCCGTCTGTCCATTTGTTTGGCTGTTCGTATAAAAAACGAGATCTTGAAAAATATAATAAATAGAGCCTTGAATATTAAGATACTCCTACTAATTCTTCAGATAACTTGGATTCAATGAATATGCTTACTCTCTAACTAAGAGGGAGTTGGAACTAACCATACCAAATTTATACAAATTCAGAGTTTTTTATACAAAAATGTTATTCATGTTCTTAATATTGCTAGAAACACTAAATTTGGGTTATCTTACGTTAATCCTTATCTAATTTTTCCAAATAGGTCCTAGTCGGACTATTAAAATGGGTAGTTCATGTACAAATCTGTCCGAATTTTCTGAGTTTTGTATAAAAAACTTTTTACCGTTGATATTTATTTTGCTAGAAACGTCCAATTTGGTATATCTTGCATGACTCCTAAGAAAATATTCCATATATTGGACCACTAAAAGGGAAAATTTGGGTAGTTCTCGTACAAATCGTTAGGAATAGGATATCTTGTAGTCGAGCGCACTCGTCTGCACCGTTCTTTCTTCTTACTTTTAAAACTGTACAAATTAAGGTATCCATGGAATGCCGCATTTCTGACGTACCAGGGACAGCACCAGTGGAAATGGAAAAATCTGCTTCACCTGATTACTGTTAAAATTTTTCGCTGCAGTGAACCCTTAAATCTGTACTCTATTAAGCCAGATAGGAGATACTTGGCGTAAGCTTCTCTTTTCGCTTGGAGTACCATTCTGGTCTTTTTATTAAGCAGACAACTGAGTTGTAGTATGCTAAGGTGGCTTCTTTTTTAAGGTGGTTCTAGGGAGTTGCCGAAAGGTGAGCCTCTAAGTTTACAGTGTGATGCTCAGCCATTTTGCTAGTGAAAACTGCTCCAAATATTCACTTTATATGTGTTTTGCTGGAATGCCCACGAGCTTAAGCGTATAACATGGATTCATTGCCTTGCTTGAATAAATTTTCAAACTCCAAAGTCTTCACCAAGCTGTGATAACGCTGAAGAACATCTGATGCATCGATGTCACACTTTGAAGTCTTAACAGTTAGCTTTAGAGAGGGCATCCATGTAGTACTCATTCGGGGTAGGAAGGACAACGCATGTGAAGCAACAATTCCTCATCTGACGGGGGCAAAATAGATATGCAGGCACCTACTCGTAAATGCTCGCCCTTCCAAGCAAGACCGATGAAGACAGAATTAAGGCGCTTGCAAGAGTTTTCCAATCATGTATAAGACATCGTCGCGCCAGACTTTATCAAATACCAATTATACATCAACGAATACTGCATTACGAAACTCAAGAACATCAAAAGCGTGCAAGATAAGCGGCACAACTCTGTGAACCTGATCGATTGTGCCTTAACCTACCATAAAGCCAAACAACTCATCTGTAGTATATTAATTTAATAAACAACCTCATTCAGTCGCCCAACAAAGCTGTTGCATAGCTTCGATAATTGTAAAATACTAATTGTCCGGTATGGCTCAGGCTCTGGCTTTTCTGGCTTTTGAATCATGTGCATCGCTGTTTTCTTCCGCTTGCGCTAATTAGACTCTTCACATTGCGTTGAAACCCAAAGCCATATAGAGGATCGCACGTATCGGCAGGACAATCAGGGCGACATAGCACACCCTGTCCGTGCCTTGGGGCTTGTTCTTCGTCAAGTCTATAATAACAATGACTACCTCAGTAGACTGCAGAGGCTTGATGGGAGGACATCTGTAAGGGTGTTTCCAAGCTTTCGAGAGTCTCTTTCACCTAAGTGGCCCCCGTCATAGGTGGTGAATGTATCAGATGGTAGGCAAAAGCATTTGCCACTCTTCTTTTAAATGGTTGTTGCTACTTGAACACCCAAATATATACTTTTTGAAGTCTTAATGCGTACAGCAGCAATACAAAAACTACCGAGTGATAAAAAAGAATACCCGAATCACCTTACCTAACATCGAAATATTCTGACGGAACTGCAATGGAAATAAATAGGCTAGCGGGAACATAATTCTGCTGACATTATTCCAGTAGTGGATATTTTAGGATTAATATTGAAAGCTGTGAAACAATTTAAACATGATCCATTTAATGAATATTCGTTGTGGATATTATGTTCAAAAATATCTAAGCTATGCCAAAGCAAAGTCTGAAGTGATTAAACAAGTTCTTTTTGCTAAAACTGTATTTCTTACGGAAAGATTTTAATAGGAAGACAAGTCAAGACGAAATAGAGGACAACCGGGCATGCGTTGGAATAACATGCTATGGAGAGATCTCTGCATAGTTGGCATTCATAATATGCGGCTATGACCGAACTACGGTTGAAAAACATTTAAGTTTGTCGCTCAGTCATTTCCGAACAGTTAAAAAGAAAGCCATTCTAGTCTCCCATGTAAGCCGTAATTGGGTGAAAAATGTTTTTAAAGAAGATCTACTTTCACGACTTTGATGCATGACAGACTTACTGGAAGTGAGTTAAATCCAAAATCACACTAATGACGACTCCAAGATAAATCAGTCTCAGACAAAAATAAATATATAAAAATTTCGTCTATTTTAATGTATTCACTTCCGCAGATTTCTTCTTTTTTTTTTTATTTAGCTAAATAGCATCGATTTGCGCTTTTTTGCTAAACTAGTGGGTGCCCGTAGACTTCTGTTAATTGTTTAGTTAACAAGAAAGAACGCTACAGTCGAGTGAGCTAGACTTCGATATACTCTATACCCCCATTGAACATTCAATTTGTATAGGAGATATGTTTCAATCTCGATCCGCGTAGCATATTTTATTGGAATTTGTATAAGATACACCAAATTGATTGTTACAAACTAAACTCAACTACAATAAGCGGCGGAAGGAAGACACAGAGTTGTATGGGGACTACTACTTCCAGTGGTCCGCAATGAATCTATATAAAACATTTCATTAGAATTGAAGATAGATTAAAAAAACTCAAAATTAAGAGAAGGTTTGCATGGTTAGTCCCAACTACAAGTGATCTAAAGTGTGAATAGGAGAATCTAAATATCCAAATGTGAAGACTGTATCTCTTATAGTCTCGTAGATGTCGATTTTCATACGTAGACACAGACGGACCATATCTATATCAACTCGCTTTTTGATGCTGTTCAAGATTATATACTTATAATGTATGGTGTGTGCCACGGCTCCTTCTACCTGTTACATACATTTCCTCAAACTTAGTATGCCCTTTTTTCCCTTTGGTAGCAGGGTATAAAAATTTAGCAATAATATTTTACGAAATTAAAAAGATTGCATAAAATTTAAGAATTGTTTTTAAATTACAAAACGTTTGTTAAACTAATGTACAATCTAAAAAATAAAATTTTGCAAAAAAAAAAAAAAAACATTGAGAAAAAAATATAAAAACAAGATGAAATTCAAAGACAAGGTGAACAAAACAACAAATTAGACCATAAAAATTTGCGACATCCAAAAAAAAAAATTGTTTTTTTGTTGATTTTATTTTTTAACATCTTTTGCTGTTTTTGATTTTTTTTTTATATATTTTTTTTGTTTTTCTGATAAATTTCTTTGGCGGCGCACGCGCTGTTATTTATTTATATATTTTTTTGTTTTTATTTTTTAATGATAAACAGCCAAATTTTTTTCATCACTTTTGCGTAAACAAACTACAAAAAAATTAAGTAGAAAAAAAAGAACTGACTGAAAAACATAAACAAAATAAGCGTCATTGCACAAAAACAAAAAAAAAAATACGAGCGGAATTTCAAAAAAATAAAAATACTTCAAATAAGAAAAAATAAACAAACAAACAAAACAAATTTCTAAACAATACAAAAAAAAAAAACAAGCCAAATAGAAAGCCACATTCGTTTCATTTTCGGACAAGGCAAAGCCACTTGAACTGCTTTTATGCTGTATCTAATTGTTGAAAGTTTTTTACCCCCCCAAAAAAAAAATAAACAAGCCTAAAAGTGGTTTATCTAATCTCAGCTAATTTATTGTTGAAATACAAATTGATAAACAAATTATGTAGATAAAGCTTGGAAAAGTGGTATTGAAATCGAAAATAAGTGCTAAGTAATATTTCCTTTTATTAAACTATATCTTTATGTACAGTAACTTCCGCAGAAATTCTATTTATTCACTGCGCAACATGGACGCGTATCTATGAGATACTTTTTATGCTGCGCGCAACTATTGTACATGCGCCAGCATAAGTCACACGCATTACGAAAGAAGTAGCCACGACATACATAATTTACGCTATTTCGATTTAATATATAAACATATTTTTGTTATTAACTGCGTAGTTGTATCATCTGTTGTTTTGAGATACATTTGTATCTGCCGCTTAAAACGCTATTTCAATCACATCAAATGCGCAGCGCACGTTTGCAAAGTTCATTGTATTGCTTTATAAGTTGCAGCAATCGTTGATTGTATTGCAGCTGAGCGCAGTAAAGAAAAATAATATAAATCTTTTAAATCATTTTGATTAAATTTTTTCGCATAATAAAAATGTGTATAAAAAGGAAAAAAATAAAATCTTTATTTCAAGTTTTTGTTTCTTTGTTTAGTAACTAAGCTTCCTTAGCTTTTTAATTGCGTGTTTTGAGACACTTACTATGTTCAAGGGTAGATTCATAAAACTTGAAATAATTGAGCAGCCTCAGAATTGCAGACAGATGGACAGCTTTCGAACTGATGCACTGTCTAAACTAATGCTTGCAGCTCTGATGTTTTGTGATGGACACCTAATCAAAACCAAGGACAACTTCCGCAAGTTGTCATGAGATCTATGCATCAGACCGTCTGTCTAGCTTTCATTTGCAATGACTCTCAAACTCAAACTTAATGCTGCAATTTGCTCAAAAATTGTTTAATGTTTTATAATTTTAAACGTCATCCGCTAAAATTTCAATTACTTCTGCAACTACCCACGTATTTTTTTTTTTAAGCATTTATAATTTAAAATGTTCAATATTAAATTTTTTTCTAATTAATTTTATAGCATTGCGTATTATTTTTATAACTTTGTTTATTTCGTATAAATTCCTTTACAAATATAAATCCTCTCACTCAAATGAAATGTATCTGCATAACTTTATCTAAAGCGCAATAGAAATTTTCAACCTAAGCAAATTAGGTCAAATTCGTTTTGCCATTTGTGTATGTACGTTCATGTATGACGTCGTTGTTTACAATTTTTTAGCACATCTTGAGTTCATTTAGAGTTCAGTTCGAAAATACATTGAAATGACCGACTTTATCGCTTGGTCGAATCTCATTCGTTGGTCTCTGTAGTACTACAGGTAGTCGTCAATTAATATAATTTGAAATGCTTCATGGTAATGAAAAATAATATATAGTATATATGTACTGTGCCTTTGACATCAGCAATCATTCATTCAATCAATAGTAATCGACATCGTACATTGCCCTCTCATACTATATATTGGCATAGACTAAACAAATTTGCTCATTAGTAGCATTTGCTCGAATTCGTATAGGAGCAGCTAATGCAATATTAATTATTATTTAATCTATTAAGTTTGTGGAATTCGACGAGAGTAGATTAAATGTGCATTTAATGAGCTCATCGGAATGTTTAGTATTTGGGAGGATTGGTAAAATTTATAAAGGCTGATGAATAAAATATAAATGTAAAAGCGATTAATTGACTTTGCTTTCAACTAAATTACTTTCAACTAAACACTCTTCAGCTACCATAAATTTTTAGTATCTATTGTCTGAAATTATTCGCTGTATTTTGTTGACTTACAAGTCAGTAAAGAATTCTGTGCTGTTAAAACAGACAGAAAAATTTGCTAGTGATTCATATCGACAATTCAGACTTGTCATTGTCTTCTAAAATATCGGAAGAAACATCAATTTATTCTACTCCAAAAATGTGTTTATCTATTTGATCTCCTCCACCGTAATCCTCCTCAGATATAATATACTATTTACAGCGCTTTATCCAATGCTCGAAGCACTTCTGATATGCGACTTCTGGTCCTCAATCTTGGCGAAACGCCGATTACTCAAGATTTTTTTCAGTTTTAAGAACAGAGATGGCATGATTACGGTTTGGTTTTTTTGATCAAAAAATCAAGAACGATTAAACAAATCCTTCACGTTTGACGGAACTTGGCACTTAATCCGCTTCCATTGGGATTATTGGACGTTTGTTCGACGTCATAGCTATATACCCACATTCCGTCACCAGTGATGACTCTTTTCTGAATTAAGATCATCGTTAATGTTATTGCACAGCTCCGATGCTAATGCGACGGTTCTTTTGTTCATAATTTAGCTATTTTGTTACAAACTGCGCTGTCACATTGAGACAACCGATATGTCAACATCGTCAGGAACTTCTCTATAATTTTCTTCACGGCTTCAACGCTACGGCGCTCAAGACGTGCATAGTCATATATAGCTCTTGGCCTTCTGTGAGGAGCTTGTCCCATATTTCCCATAAATTCCCAAGCGCACTAAAAGACTTCTAAACTTTATAACTGTCAAGAAGAAACCAAAAATGAGAAATGTTTGATGCTGAGAATATTTCGAGAATATTTGCCGTAATATTTCAAAAGTCCCAATTTTTCTAACAAACCTCGTATATTTTCTGACACGAACTTTGAATTTTTTATAAATATTAAATTAAAATATTTATTTTTTTTAGGTAAGTTCTTCAATTGTTAACTTTCACCAAGAAAATGGAAATCTTATGAAAAACTTCAGAGTTTTCTAACTAAACTAAAATTCGAAAAGGTAATATCAATGAGTTATTTCAATCAATTTCTGATTACAGCAACAAGTTTTAGGACTTATTGACTTGTTAAGAATAAAATTATAGTTTAAAATATTTAATTATATATTCTTGATGAGCATCAAAAGACGAGTCCTTACTAACATGTGCGTTTGTCTTAGTGTCAGTATGAACAAGCAGAGACTATATTATATATTACTTCAATTCTATTGTCCATATAGGAGTAGTTGATGTAGCCCCAAACAAATATTTCCCCCTTCCTGAGTTTTTGTAAGAAAACCTTTTTATTATTGTCCCAGGAGTATAGCATTACATACATACCAAGGTATAGAAGCAAACCTGAGTTGGCTTTTGTTTTGAACTACTTTGATAATGTTTCTGTTGCCGTGGCAACACTTAAGTCCAAGAAGGAACAGCTATTGACCGGTAAACAGTCAACTTATTACTCAAACTGAGTTTGTCCTTGGTTCAGTTTTCGCTGAACCAGGTGCATATTCAAATAATCACAATTTGCATGAGGTAACACCAAGTGTTTAAGCGTGACTTTAGGATAAGTTCACTTCACATTTGCTGAAACTATCCAGGAATTGCTAAAAAAGATCCGCTGCCTCGCTATGGTTCATTTAGCTGGCAACGAAAACAGTATCATCCGAGCACTGCGTTGGGTGCAACTGGTGCCGACAAAGCTGCATTGCATGCAGCGAATGTCCGTACGATCATCTCGAAAAAGTACGACTTCATCAGGAAGTACTGAGCTGCTTCAAGGAGAGACTTAAGGTTGTAGAGATATTCATCATGTCAGTCATAAGTCATAAGTCTCAAAGAGTTTCTTCGGTTTTTCCGATTTCTGAACCATCACAATTTCAGCGTTTTTTCTTCGAGAGTGAAAGTATAGGCTACGACTCATAGTACTAACAACTAGTGGTAAGAGCATCACTCCCATTTCTGCATGTACCTTAGCACCTTTACCGTCAACCAAAAAAAAAAGAAAGGGGCTGTAAGCCTTTGGATTTAAAGCCGTATTCAACATGCCCTTAAAGTCTAATGGGTTACAGCTCCAATAGTTTAGTTTCCATAAAGAACTCAGTGTCCCGAACATCGCTTGAGCTTGCTAGATCAAAAGGCGTGTGCAGGTTCTGCGATTTGTTAGCAAATACTTCACCGATTTCTGCGTGTTCTCAGACATTGAGTTGTACAACGAACCCTTGTATTATTTAAACGACTTATTTTGCTTATTTTGGACCGACCCTTTGCATACTATAACAATAGGTGAGTCACCCTTTTTTGGAGTAACACAGATAATCGAGTTTTGAAAAAAATTTCTTTAATTAGCTTAAAATTCGACATGTTGACCTCTTTTGGTCCGACGTTAACCCTACTTTTTAGTGCATCCGGCCTACAAGCCCATCATTCATGTCTAGGTTTTACAAAAACAAATACTTTAAACATAAAAAAAAAACACAATGCACCTTGCCCATGCACACCAATTTATCCAATATTAATTTTAATATCAAACCCAATTGGATTCACCTTTGTATGTAGTGTTCCCAATTTGAAAACAATTATTAGTACATAGTAAAAAAAAAATTAATTGATTTTATTTAAATATATTGATTTAATTGCATTAATTTTATTATACCCTGTACCCTTAGAAAAAAAGGGTATACTAAGTTTATGCAAATGTATGTAACATCATAAAAGGAGTCGATATACAAGCAGACAAGTCCGTCTGTCTGTCTATCTGGCTGTCCGTATTAATATTGTGATCTTGGAGACTATACAAGATAGTGTTATCAAACTTGAATATTTAGATTCTCCTATTCATTCTTCAGATCATTTGTACTTAAGAGCACACTCTCTAAGGGGAAGTTGGAATTCTGAGAGACTCGTGTAAAAATGCGATTAAATTAAATTTTTGTTGTTAGTTTAACTAGAAACGGAAAACTTGATGAGTCTTACCCCTATTAACCCTGATATATCCATACTAAGTTATGGTTCATGGAGGCATCTTGAAATCAAGCACACTCAACTTCAGCCCGCTTTCTTGTTTTAGTTTAGAACTATAGTCGACTTTTATCCTCGACAAATTTATACCCTGTATATAGCATTTTTTTGCCAACTAGGATTAATTATTATATGATATATGTAAAACTCGAGAGTCAATAAATGCCATGAAATTATGTTAGATTCGTTCGCAGAATAGTTTCTTTTCATTCTCTGTTCATAGCAATTACAATTCTCAGATAGTTTTAACATATTTCGTATGACTATCAAAACAGTCTTAATAATATTTTCGCATAAGGTGATGGTGTGTGATGGTGTGTAATGGTGTGTAATGGTGTGTGATTGTGCTAGTCGGTAGTCTAAGGGGTGTGTCATAGGAGAGATAGTGTGATGAGTAGGTTAGATTGTTCTGAGTTTGTTGCGATGGAGATACAGTGTGCTGAGAAAGTGAGTGTAATGGGGCGAGAGTAAAGTGGATAGTGTATGTGTAACTCCCAAAGAGGTTGGTGAGAGATATTGTACTTGTAACATTTGGACAAGTATGCGTGGCACGTTGATAATACTGGGTGCGTGCACATTATGTTTTAAAGCTATCTGTAGTCTGGAAATATAATTTTATTTGATAAGCTGATCGTATTTTAATTTAGTATTGATTTTTGTTTTTTTGCCGAAAATTATTTCTGAAGATATTTTTCAGTGAAGTACATTCCGTTTTAATGATATTGTCAGGTCGAAAATAAATGTAAAGCCCGATAAGTGAAGTCCTATTTGTATTGGATGGAACCGTTGTTCTTTTTTTAATGTTTTTTAACTGTGACTACCAATTGTTTGGTAGCTGTTTGAGAACGATGTATATGTACTCAATAACCTGCGAAATATAGCTTAATATATTGTTTGCTTATCGACTTAAAATCGGGTTATATGTATGTATATGAAAGATGCGAAGAAATTAACTGATAAAGAATAACCAGAAGACAAGCAGTAATCGATATCATGGATACCCAAAGGAGTCTTAAATGCTTTCGTATTATACAATAATTCGAATAAAGGTTGTCATTAGTCTTCATTTTTTGTTAGTTTAACATTTATCTTTAGCTACTCCCTTAGTAGGCTTAGATAATGCAGAGCAAAATATCACAAAAATCAATTTCCGGTTTTTTAATTTGCAAATAAGCCAGATACATATATGCTAAAAATATATAATACAAATATATTCCAAAATACTTTTGATTAAATATTGATTATTAGCTATTTAGGCTTTACTAACTTAATAGCAAGTATTTTATTGATTCTATATTTTATTCCATTATCATCTCTCTTACTCTCACACACGGCACAAAATCTCCCCAACTCTTCTTTATTTCATCACAGTATGTTGTACATTCCAAACTCTCCGGAACAGTGCAGAAACCTTAAAATTCATTCACACAAAAACCAGCTGGCAAATGATTTCGTAAACAAGTTTCCCCTACATACAAGCAACCCTTACCACTGCAGAGAGTAAACTAACAACAATTATGGAGGAAAAAAAGGAGGTTGAGAATTTTAACAACCCCCTAAGTTTTCTACAAACAATACAAATTGTTTACAAACAACTGTAACATGGACTTGCGCAGTCGAAAGTTTGCTCTTTACTTTTTGTTGGATTGTTAATGGGTGCCTAGTTAAGCCACCCGCTAGAGAGAAAGACAGAGGGAGAGAGCGAAAGAGAGAGAGAGAAAAGATATAGCTCTATAATAACTTCCGCAAAAAGAATGAACATTTCATGCGTGAGAAATTGTGCAAATTGAGTAGAATGCATTCACAACTGACAGTTGGAGGTGTTAGAAGGTGATATATATATATAGCTACAATAGGTCACCTTAGCCATTTTAGATAGCTGTATTTAAATAGGCCATTTTTAGTGGCAAAAATCGATTGATTAAGCATACAAATCAGTGTAGCGTGCAACCCTATGTTAGCACCCACCTGGTAATCAGCTGCAACAGTCGCCCCTATCAACCAGTTTGAACAACAAAAAACAACAACAATTATATAAATAGACAAATATAAATTTGACACGTCAGCAAAATGCAGTAAAATCTGAAACATTTGCCTAACCATGCACCGCTTACTACCCACTCTAACAATCTTTCTCTTTCTGCAATTACCTTTGCAGTCAGCAAACCTAACCCCCTATATAGCCTTCACTGTATACAATTACTTATTACAAGACCCTTAGCACTGTGGGTCTTTGAGCTATGAAAAGTTAATATTGATTTTTATTTATTTTTTTGGCATGAGATACTTTTGTATCTTATATACATGCATAGAAATAATAAAAGTATGCAACCCGCTTTTGTTTAATTATAATGAAAAATAATAATTAGGGGTTGCTGTGTGTCACATAAGTAAAAATATGACGTCATAAATATGGTTTTTATATTGCATAATGCTGTCAAAAAAAATGTATCTTTTTGTGTGTGTAGGTTGCATATGCAGCGGTGCAGCCGAAGAGCCTTGAGTTAACAATTTGAGTTATTTTTTTTTTCAGTATTCCAGTTTCATGGCTGAACTTGACTTTTTCAAGGCAAAAAAAAGTATTTAAAAAAAAAAAAAAATATGCAAGAACCAGTTTTAAGCCAGCAGCAGAATAAAAAAAATGTGTTATTAGTAATTTGATATAATTTTTAATGCTTTTTTACTGCTTCAATAATTCTTGTTTAAAATAAAAAAAAATCGAATATTCAAGTTACAAAATGCCGTTAGAAAATAATAAATATCTCATTATTGACTGCAAAATATCTTAAGATATTCTTTGACAGCCAGACGACTGACTTTCTCATTTACTTTCTGTTGTTGTGTTTATGTCATAAATCATTAAAAAAAAAAATATCAAGAAGAAAATAACAAACAAAGCCTCAAATCAGTATAAGTCAGTGCCAGGATAAACAGGCACAAAAGGACACACAGCGTGCGAATGATAGGCAGACAGTCACTTGTTCGCCTGTCTGTTTGTGTCTTTCAATGTATACACTTGTCTAGAACGCTGGTGAGATTTGTTTTTAATAATTACGGTGGCACTGGCTGACTTTCTAATTATAGTGCGGTCTGCAGTTAAAGTGTGACAGTGAAATATAAACACACACACACCACATCAGTGCACAGATAATTTTGAAGATTTTCAATATCCAAAAAAAAAAAAAACTGAAAATCTGTAGAACAGATTCTGTACACGTTTTCAAACAAAAACAACAAACTACTTCTAGAATTTTAGCTACCTGCAGTGCGTAGATACGTAAGCAAGCCAGCACTGCGTTTCGATAAAGTGTTTCAATTGTTGTCTAACAGACATTAGCGGGTAAAAATATATACTGGAATGATTGTTAAATAAAGAATAAAGTTGTAAAATGATAAGTTGCAAAGAAAACAGTCATAATTTTAAGTCAAAACATATGATTTTATGAAAAAAACTACAGAATATTACTGAAAATGCAGATACTTTTATTGCAGGGTATTTGGAAATGTGTGTAACATAGCAAAGAAATTAGCGGTGTATATATATTCTTAATCTTAATCAAAGTCATGACATGATTATTTCATTAAATTTTCTTTTACAAAATTAGACAAAGTATCTAAAGGCTGGAAGAAGGTAAGAGAAGCTCTGAATTCATATTGCTCTGCAGATGAAATATTGCGATCCTCTATGAGAAAATTTAACCTGGTAGTTTTGGTTTAGAATTAGAATAACTTAAGCAACTTTCCATGCTAGGGGAGAGTAACCAAATTGTAAAAAAATTGCATTATTTGATCAAATAAATAAGAGGAAATATTGCGGATATGATCTATAGACGATAATATTCTGAATATTACGAACTGCGTTAAATGGGGTCAATTGCAATTATTGCCTGACAACAAAAACATTTAATAACATTTGAACTAATGTTGAAGTGTCGGATCAAAATATGCCGCAGTTAAGATGCTAGGGTGTTCATTACCAGTTGTAAACTTTGTTATATTAAAATAGAAGTTCGGAATATATAGTTGTTTCTTTTTAATAACTTTTATAAGCTTTCAGAATGGTTTTAAGTTTTTATCGAGTTTTCTAGCTCAAACATTTTTGAAGCAATATTTCGGTTTAGTTATTGACTCTGGCTTTGAAGATTAGTTGCCTACTTCTGATCCACTGTCTAAGCTTACATATAACTAGAAGTTGGTCAGATGATAGTTTAGTCTCTAAAATGCGTTCTAAGAGTTTGTGATGGAAAGTTCTAGAGTTTTCGTGTTACCTTTATAACGAGCAACTATAAACTTTGCGTTTTTGGAGTGAAGAATAGAGAAACCTCCACAGGATACCCCTAAACTTTGCACCAGCACAGTTCCGTGGCATGTTTCTGTACTTGAGATCATCTCTAACAATGTATGTAATCACCATTGAAGTGAGATAGCTTAAGAAGATCGGCTTTAAATATGTCTATTTTATGTTTAGATATATTAAGCGAATTCTATAGGCTGTTATGCATCTAGCCGATAATCAGGAGAATAAAGTTGAAAAATTTAAAAAAAAAAAAAAAAAGAAGTTTTTAAGATCACATATCGTCATACCAATATTTTCTATTATATGTGCCTAATTACTTTGCTAACAATAATAGCTTCACCAACATCTCTACTCATTCCTATAAAAATTTTAAAATTTGAGATCTGAGACTGAAAGAAGTCAAAAGTCCTTTTTTCAGTTTCAGTTCCTAATGTACTGAAATCGGTTTCAGTTACAGTGGATTAAAGTGCTGAACTTAGTTTCGGTTGTATGTCACAAACGAAACAAATATTTGGTTTTGCTTTCAAAAATCACGGCACGGCCAACGAATTCCTTGTCATTATATTAGGTATGTTTCTGGATAAGGATTATCTACTTCTTAGTCTCTATCTTTTAAAGTTACTGAGTTCTGCCTCATAATACACACAGATGGTCGGACAGACGGACATGGCTATATAGACTTTATTTTCGATGCTCATAAAGAAATATTGTGGAGTCTGTCACTTCTTTTTCTGCCTCTTACATACATTGCTTTATACCCTTTCGCTTTATGGTACAGGATGTATTTGCAGTACTACTCCTATTACGTGTGAAGATTATTAAAATAAAAGAAATATTGCGTTCTTGGTTTAAACAAATTTTCCAACACGGCATTGGCTACCACTCAACAAAAAAATGTCACCAGTAATTTTGTAAAAGATTTTAATATAACTGAAAAGGAGGTATTATTAAAGAGGTAACATGAAACATGTACAAAATCAATGACTTCTTAGAATACCATTTTTATACTTTTTACCCCTAATGGGAACTCGCCTTCTGTTATGAAAGACTATAAGTGTCGACTATTATTAACAAAACGTTTGGAATAAAAAAAAAAAACTAATAAACATTTGAGTCATGTGGTAATGTATTAAAAATTAAGTCCAAAACATGAATTTGATCAGAAACTTCCAAGCATACATACTCCTCATTCTCAAGTTTTTGTATGAACAAATTTTATTGATGTTATTAGTTTTGGTAAAAACATCAAATTTGGGTTACCTGACATTAATGCTTATCAAAAAACCATTTAGGTCCAAGTCGGACCATGAATAGAGATAGCCTTCATACAAATGAGTTTTTGTATGAACATTTTTTTATTCTTGCTGTTTATTTAGCTTGAAACTCCAAACTTGGTGTATCTACCATGATTTGTATCGTTAGAAACAGGGTTTCTCGTAGTCGGGGATACTCAACTGTAAAGTTCTTCCTTTTAAATAATATAAAGAACAGTCTGCTTAATAACTATTAATTGTCAAGTTTTACCATAGATTTGGAATTGGATAGTGGTCGACCAAGTCTAATTGAAGCATTTTGCCTGGAATTGTATTGTTGACTTAAAATTTTGAATAGAACATGTTGTCTGTTTCTTCCTTGGTTTTAGTTGGCACACAATTGAAGTACGGCGACCAACCGATTGGATTTTAGGCTTCGCAATTGAATAAGAATGGCGAACATATTTTCAAACGAGACTTATTTTTACCTCGTCAGTTATTTGAAGAAGCAAAATTTTTGCATTGGTAAACCTACACGGGCTCGTACAGTCCGAACATATGTCTGTTTGGTACAAATTTATTCTTCAATAATCGCCAAAGAGTCAACGGAAACAACTACCTGGTCATAAATTCTTGTTATTTTTGAGAGCGACTTGATGGAATCGATTTGGAGTACAGCTGGTTTCAGTAGGAGAGGGTGCCGTGCTCGACTAGGCACGATACAACCGCACTATATCGATTGAAGTTAAAAAACATATTACTTGGTCACTGAGATCACATTTATCTGTTAGGTATTTTTAAAGAGCAATGCTATGCCAAAAAACCAGTAAGCTATCCAAAAATATTTAGCCTTTTCATTGATATAGCAATTTTTATATATATATCTCACAATGGCTTAGCCGATCTATATATAAGAATGCTTAACCTGACTATTTGAATTGGGTTGTTCTTGTTAATTCAGCAAGAAACGGCAAATTTGTTGCATTTGACGTCAATTCTAATAAAATTTTCCATTAAGATCGAAATCAGCCGCCAATAGAAATTGAGTGAACAACAAGAACTAAAAGACTGTAAGAGATGGAAGCCTTCAAATTTGGATATTTGGTCTATCCTAGTCCTGCTTCAGATAAATAGTTTTAAATGAACTTTCCAAACATCTATTAGGGATAATACGAAAAAAAAAATTTTTCTAGTTCCATGTTTTTAAAACAAACCAATTTTTGTTTGATGTATCTTAACTGATTTCTAACACAAATATGTTCCATTTTCTGGATTTTTGTAAGAAAAACATTTTGTTGTGGTTTATTTTAGCTTGAAACGACCAATTTTTTTGTATCTATTACTATTAATTCGGAGGAAATATACCACACGGATCCAAATAGGAATACTTTTCCAAATAAATTTAAGGTCAATGAGGGTACAGACCATACCTAAGCAATCTAGCTTATCTACATTAAAATCGGTTGAAAAAAAACCAATTGATTATTATTATATATGGCCTATGTCACATGGGCTACTGAAGCTCAGTGATACTCAGTTTTATTGTCACAAACGATAAACCAATCACCTACACAGCGTCGTAACAAACTTAGAATAAAACTGAGTGTATCCTCTTTTCCAATGCATCTAAAGGGTTCAAACCAAAAGTAACTGCTGACTAAGCAACAAAATGTTCATTACTATGCACTTACCCAAATAAGGCAAAGACAACTTTGTTTCGAATAGTCAACTAGTAATCGTAGACTCTAGAACAAGAACCCTATGCCAATTAAATTTGTTGCGACGACAGCAACAAGAAACTAGCAACGAGATACTCGTACAAGATACAATACAGCAAACGATATGCGAATACAAGTTAATAGTATAGTTTTGTAGTAAAAGCAGACAGCAGAACACGGCACGGATTTCGTTATAGTGCGCAAGAGTCAAAGCTTAGAGCACTAAGCTGATTTCACAATATTGCATCAGCGCAGCAACAAATACAGAAGTAAAAAAAAAAAGATACACAGATACTTAACGCTTTCGATTGAGTACGACTACTACCAATACTACTGACATTATTAAAGGTAGATACTTCTTTGTTTTGGGTTTTTTTTTTCTTATTATATGTAGTTTGCTTTCACAGTACTACCTCCTTTGCGCTCTTTTGTGTACGTCGCTTGCTGATCTTGCCACATATAAATTGGTATATGTACGAACAGTTGCTGACGCACATAGCGCAGCATATATACCAAGATGTATATAGCATACATATATGCCATTTGGCGATCATATGTATCTACAAGATACATATACAATATCAGCTGATTCTTGCTTACTTGTCTGGGCTGCGACTTGATTTCTTATACACAGCGCAGCAGTATATGCTGCCACAAGTGTTTGTCGTTGTTTTTGTGTTCTTTTGGTCTTTCATCTGACTGGCTGGCTGGCTGGCTGGCTGTCCGTTTGTCTGTATAAATGTCCGTCTGTCTGTCTGTCTGTCTTTAATATGTATTGTTTTGTCTGTAATACCTGTTCTGCTGCAGTATTTCATGATTTGTGAAATTTTTCACTGCTAGCAATTATCTTTGTACTTCAATCGACAGCCCTACCACACACTCACTGACACTTTTCTAAACAAAGACCTTAAAAATAAAATTCTATTTAATAAAAAAATTTCTGCGGTTCTTTTTTTAATGCTCAAAGGTTCTTACGAAACACTTTTTAACGCCAAAAACAAACCAAAATTGAACTAAACAATATTTCGAAAATAATTTAATACATTTTTGGGCATTTCGCCAAAAGAAATTTTCGTTTATTTGACAGTTTGAAAAATTAACACAAAAATCAGGCAAAATTTAATTTAAAGCGATCATCTGTGACCATGCTCAACAATTATTATAAACGTATTTGGCGAAAAGATATATTTTTGGCATTTGTATAATTAGAAAGAATGAAAAAAAAAACTTTCGCATTGACCTTGTAACAGGTCAAAAGCGCTTCAGATATAAATATTTTTAGCTAAGTTTTTTAAATTTTGTAATTAACCAATTAAGTTCAACCGGAAGCAACAGATAAGGTTGTTAATTGTCATTAATTCTTTTTTTTTTTAATAATTTTAAAACACTGTTTAACACTAATCTTCTGCCTTAATCTCTACACAGCGTTCGTTTATGACATAAATTTGTGAAATTAATTTCATGCCTATGCAAAGTTCATATTAAGTGCAGTCATTTATTTCAACATGACAACAAATTGTCGACCAAGCGAAAATTATGTTGCCAACACATGCAATGAGTGCTGTAGTCAGTCGTAGTAACCAGCAGCACCAGCAGCAGCACAAAGTATCTCAATTATGTATCTGCTCGTATGTCGACGAAGCGTGTAAAATTTCTTATAATTATTGCCACTTTTTACAGTTGTAACGAAATAAAAAAGCTTAAAAATGGGCCATAATTTAACGAAATTGCGTAAATTGCTTGAGAAATGCAGTGGGTTTTGTTGGCAACATCATAATTGGAAATTTACATACAACACTTGTGCAGAAGCTATTAGGTTTTTACATCTTTTGACTTTCCCAAACTAACTAAAAAGGTGACACTAAATTATGTAGCGACCGAACTACTAATCAAACTGTGGCTAATATTTAGTATTGGAATATATACTTGTATATAGATATATATTAGCTGTACCCTGCACGCTGCATAGCCCCCACTGATTTTGATCAAACTATTTCCTGGCTGAATTACATAAAAAAGCCAATTTTTCAATACAAAAAATAAAAAGAGGAGCAGATATTTAAAGCTTCCGCTTCTAGCCAGCTAAATTATTGGGTGTATGCATTAATTCGTGAGGTTTTCTAGTACTAGTATTACTAGTAATACTCCGCCTCGTGTTCATCTGTGACTATATACATTTGGAAGCTACTGTCATTGCTGGTATTTTTTAGTATATGTCAATTGGTTAAAGCGTAAACAACAATTTTTTCTATTCATTTGAAAATGTCGAACTTTGTGTCAGATAAAATGTCTTTGCGGGGAGTTCTTCTTCATTCAAGTCATCGTATTTTAGTGGATGTTTATGGTGACTATAC
The DNA here is from genome assembly GCA_035044805.1 of Leucophenga maculata. NCBI lineage: Eukaryota > Metazoa > Arthropoda > Insecta > Diptera > Drosophilidae > Leucophenga > Leucophenga maculata. The sequence goes on along the minus strand of JAWNNP010000651.1, from coordinate 840,357 downwards.
TCTAGCTGAACAAACTTGTCAGAAGTGGTTAGCACCAGTTAAAACTGGCAATTTCGACTTAGAAGAGTAAGAACGACCCGGTCAGCCAAAAAGGTTTGAAGTTGATAAATTGGAGACATTGCTCGATGAAGATGCGTGCCAAATGCAAAAAAAAAACTTACAAAAGCTTTAGGAGTTGATCAAGCAACCAATTCCAGACGTTTAAAAGCATTGGGATTCATGCAAAAGCTTGGAACGCCGATTTTGCATGTCGAAGATGTTGCTTGAACGCCACAAAAAGAAGTCATTTTTGCATCGACTTGTGAAAATGAATTCATTACGATAACCCCAAGCGCAAGAAATCGTATGTGAAATCGTAGGTCAACCATCAACAACCAAGGCAAAGCCAAATATCCTTGGCGCCAAGGTTAAGCTCTTTATTTGGTGGGATCACAAGGGTGTGTTGTACTATGTGCTCTTCGGGTCAGACGATCCAAGAGGACCTCTACCAAACACAATTGATTTGTTTGAAGAGAGAACCAGACACAAATCCATAATTTTTCCATCATGACAACGAAAGATGGGTAATTACCGTAGATTTCAATGGACAATATTTTGAGTGTATAACCATTTTCTCACAATAAAGCCTTAATTTTCAAAAAAACCGAACGAATTTTTACATATTTTTGGGAACATATGGAACATTTCATTAGGATTAATGTAAGTTCCTGAAGTTGTGTGTCTCTAGCAAAATTACAATAAAAACAAGTAAGGAAATTACAGTCGGGCGTTACCGACTGTAAGAGGCCCTGTACCAGTTCAGGTCGCCTAACAAACACATTAAATGTTTCTCGAGCTTATGACCAAACACATGACCACTTCTCACTGCGCGAATATGAATGAAAAGAAAAGGGGGGTCGTTCAAATTTAATTGCTTATAAATCGTCATTAATTATCCGATTTTTGGATTTTGGCTTAGAGAAGCGTTATCTCTATACTGGTGCACTCAATTTTTTTTTAGCCTTGGGGTGATTTTATGGGGAAGAGGGGGTAGGGGCAAAATTTTAATATAAACTTGTAAAATTCCGGAGCAGTCTTAGTCGAATGCAAAAAACACGAAGTCTCTATCTATTACCGTTTCCGAAATCCTTTCGTTCATACGAACGGACAGACGGACATGTCTATATCGACTCCTCTATCACTCCTGACCATAATGGGGGTAACTTTGGGGGTCTCCGACCATTATTTCTACCTGTTACATACATTTGCACAAAACCAATAGGATCTTGTACCTTCGGTACTGGGCCTAAAAAACAAAATATACTTTCCATTCGAAGAAAAATAATTGGAGACTACCTCCTTCTATGGATCGAATGTGGAACTATTAGCATTGATATTAAATATATCAAAATTGACAATTCTAGCAAAAATAACAACAACAAAATTTATACAAAAACTCAGAAATGGGGGAGGGAAAGATTTGAATTATGGCCAACCATTCTATTGTTCGGATCTAGAAGTATTAGGAATGCTATAAGATAGATTATAATAGGCTTTTCTAGCTAAATTAACAAAAACAACATCAAAATTCATTCAGAATCTCTGAAATGTATATATTATGAAATACTAGTTATTCGAAGATCATGTTCTAAATACATACAAGTATAAAAACTGGATGGTTCTATGTTTTACATTCTCGAAGTTCATATAGACAGTCAGAAGGACGTTCTCATCTCAAACGGGTAGACTTTTGTAACTGAACTATAATATATAATTTATGAAAACTGCCTTAGTAGATGGGTTCTAAGGGTCGTAAGCTCTTTAGATAACTAATAAAAAAGTCAGCTCCCCCTTTGAAAACAGCTGCCCGTCCGCCTTCGAGGACAGGTGGACACGCCCTTGGCTATATCTAAATGCATTAAATTTTTCATTCTCGCCGATGCCTAAGCAATATTAAATGAATATATTATATACTTGTGAAGGGTATAAGGCTTTTGGAACAGAGAAGGAGCAATCGCAAGGTGCAATTCGGAACAATACTGCAATATATGTACAAATATTAGTTCCAACCAATTGTCTGATATGCCAAGCATATTTTAAACTTTTTTCTTTTCAATAACCGATCGTTCATACTATATATGCCAAGCAATTGAAATGCATATCAATGTAACATAAATGAATACAAAAGCATGCAGTACTCATAAAATACTACCTTATTTGTAGCTAGGCATAGCTAGCAAATGAGCCAAACTTGTAAGCGAACCATAAACTCAGCTAAAACAAAGAAGCCCCCTTCACACTCTTCGTACATGATGATCATCGAGCTGCATAAAGTGCAGTCAAGATAGTATCGCGGAATTTATGCAGAAAACAATTTGAAGTTGAATATCTTTTTGCTGTCAGAGTGCAGTCTTCTGCTGCCCTGCTGTCTGTCTTATATGTATACGAAAATACGAGTTTGTCTGGATAATAGACCAACTAACAAGTGTGCCGCCGTTGACATTTCATGCAGTTCGAAGGATCGGCGACAAATGTTTAAAACGTGATCTTTGGTAAATTTATGATATCATAGGCAAGTGTAACAGATTTCGGTAAGAAGATAAGCAGCACGATTAGACGATTATCGAGTGCAACACATATAATAAATAAGATTTTTCTTTTTCTTTAAAAGTATTTGTTGATAGCAACTCACGTGTCAATGAGAAGTTCCAAGAGATTTTGAGAACATTAACAGAGTGAAAAAAAAAAATTTATTATAAGTGAGTGGAAGCGGTTTTTAGATATTTTTAACTTCATTGAATATGGAAATATTTATCAAAATAAAAAAAAAAATATAAAAAAATTGAGATACATATTTGTACACGGTACACCGCCCCTCTGATTTTAAATAAATAGAGCCTATGTTACTCAGGAATAATGTAGCATTCTAATGGTGAAAGATTTTTTTTAATCGTTCAAATAGGTTTTGAGTTTATTCGTTACATACATACAAAAATACAAAAATTCGTATGATAAAGGCTTCAAGTTCCAGTATTTAATGTCTTCCTTCTTCAGATGGATAGTATGTACCCAACCTAATTTTTTACAGGGTAGCATACATAAAAACCTGCCCTTTCCGAGTTTATGTATGAAAACAAAATTTTTGTTGTGGTTATTTTTACTAAAAACGACAAATTTGGTGTACCTTACTTGAATTCTAATGAAATATTTCATATAGCTCCATATTGCACCGGTAATAGGGGTAACCCCCATATAAATCTGTCCCCTTTTCTGAGTTTTTATTAGTAGAACAACGAAAAATTTGGTTTAAATATTAAACATAATAAAATATTCCGCACAGATCAAGATAGGAAGGTATTCCACATAGAAATTTTGAGTTCAATGGGGGTACAGGGAATTTCGAAGTCAAGCTTAAACGACTTTAGCTCCCTTTCTGGTTTGTTTTACTATACACTATTCCCATAGAGAAAAAGGCAATAGGGTGTGGCAGACCTCACGAAGTATATACTTCGTATATATATACATATATGTATATCTTGATCAGCAACAAAAGGGGTCGAGTCGATACAGACATATCCGTATGAACAATGAAGATCTTGGAGGGTATAAAAAATAGAGCATCGAAATTAGCATGAAAACAATTTATTAATGTTGTTACTTTTGCTAGAAATACTAAATTTAGGTTACTTTAAATTTACCTCAAAACTTATTCTTATCAAATTTGGGTCCAGATCGGACCAATAAAAGTATTAGCCCCTATACAAATCTGTCGACCCTTTCTGAGTTTTTATATGGAATTTGGTGTACTTTGCATTTATTTCATTCTTGAGAAAATATGCCATATGGGTCAAGATCGGTCCACTAGAAGGGTTAGCCTTAATATAAAACGTTAGGAATAGGGTATCTCATAGTTAAGCGATCTTGACTGCAGTGTTTATTCTTGTTTTCTTTCTCTTTTTTCCTTATATGCTTGACTACTTTACCAAATCAATGTATGAGGGGAAGAGAGAGATGAACAAATCGTTATAGTATATTTTTTCTCCAAAATCGGTCACCAAAAAAAAACACAAAGAAACACTTGCCTAAGAATATAACTAAATAAATGACTAAATCGATGCGTCTAGTCATGTTTCTAAAAAGTATATGTAAGTTGCATATGTTCCTTCTGAAGCACAGTGTGGAAGTTTATTACGTAACTGTAAATTAATTCACATAACTCACGCAAACGTCAAAACTTTCCATACTATAATTTATTCTTATTAAGTACGAAGCGTGTCTAAAACATAAGAGTAACAACAACAGTACTCTAGACTGTGAGGTTTTCTTTCAAAAATTTCAAAAAGTTGGCAAGGCTGAGTTGTAGTGGGTGAACCTTAGTGGCTTTATTAGTCAAACTCTCTCCTATCTGTGTAAAATATATCGATTGGATATTTTCAACCAAGTTTAAAGTTGGACAATCCGCAAGTGAAACCCAAACTTCGAGTACTACTTTTTTTTAGAATTTTATAAAAATAAATTTAATTTTTAGTCAAACTCTCTCTCAAAAACTTCTACCAGCTCCTAATATTACCACACTTTCGGGGTCCATTATGCGGGGTGTCTCTTTCGAGATATTATAAACTTTTCAACAAACTACTACATAAAAAACAAGTAAGGAAATTTCAGTCGAGCGTAACCGACTGTAAGAGGCCCTGTACCAGTTCAGGTCGCCTAACAAACACATTAAATGTTTCCCGAGCCTTATGACCAAACACATGACCACTTCTCACTGCGCGAATATGAATGAAAAGGAAAGGGGGGTCGTTCAAATTCAATTGCTTATAAAATCGTCATTTATTATCCGATTTTGATGAACTTTTCGGATTTTGGCTAAGAAGGACGATATCTCTATACTGGCATACTTACTTACTTTTTGTGCCGAAGAAATTTTTACCCTTGGGGGTGATTTTATGGGGAAGGGGGGAGGGGCAAGTTTTTAAAATAAACTTGTGAAATTCCGGAGCAGTCCTAGTCGAATGCAAAAAACACGAAGTCTCTATCTATTACCGTTTCCGAGATCCTTTCGTTCATACAGACGGACGGACAGACGGACATGTCTATATCGACTCCTCTATCACTCCTGACCATAATGGGGGTAGCTTTGGGGGGTCTCCGACCATTATTTCTATCTGTTACATACATTTGCACAAAACCAATAGGCTCTTGTACCTTCGGTACAGGGTCTAAATATACATAAAATATGTAGGTATATATGCATGTATGTATATACTGGTATATAATTTCGAACCACGTAGGTGTGACTTCTCGCACTGCATTCAGAATTTAAGTTTTTTTTTTATTTTTTTTTTATGAAACCCTATATTCATCTCCATACGAGGGTGAGTAGAAAAGTTTTAATGTGTATTATTTTTATATTTCGTATGTCTGACAATCTAAACAATATATGTACGTTGTGAATCAGCATAGGCGCAAATGTATGCCATACCAATATGTCCATCAGTCTATATGATAGTATGAAGCAACTATTTTCAGAGATTTTATGAGCTATAGGCAGCTAACTTGAACCTTTATATTACATTTAGCCACACGCTAATTAGGTTTAAAATAAAAAACTTTGATAGCTAAACCCGGATGGAATATCTCTCGATCCAACTAACAAGAACTAATATGTATACACAATTTTATCTTTTTACCTCCAATGGATGCAAAGATATTACAAATTTTGATAAACCCATATATATGGTGTGAGATATCGCCCTTCCGTTTTTATTAAAAAGTAGCCCATATTTGTTTCCAATGTTCCATCTATTTCTACACCAATATTCATATAAATAGGTTAAGTAGTTTAGGCGTGTTGCGTGCACAAACAAAAATTAGAAAATTATCTTCTCAATGCCAAGTGTAGTCTAATCGCGAAATCTTTTTAATGCCACTTTTTTTAAATTTCTTTGGATTTGAAAACCGAAGCAAAGGATAATTCTTGATTCAAAAACTATATATGTGAGAGATGTGATTAAACTAAATAAATATGCAAAATTATATTGCAAGTTTCTCAGACCACCCTCGTATACACAATACATTTATATTTACATATAGCAGTGAATAACATGCATCGCTGCACTTTACCTATGCAAATATTTTCAACAGCAAAAAAGCAAGAAATAATGGTAAAAAGAATTGTTTTTTTTTTTATTTTAGAATCAAACTTACCAAATAAAAGTGTATACAGAAAATAATTCCTGATTTCTTATTCTCAGCGTATTCACTTCCGTCTTGACGTATTTCGTATATATTCGTGATGGCTGTTTTTGGGGGTTAAAAGTGCACTTCCTGCTTCCTTGATGTTTATTACTTTTTGCCACAAAAAATTCTTACGTTTTTAATACAGTTTTATCGATTTTATGCACCAAAGCTTCAAGCTTAATTTTTGGGAAAAAAAGCTGCAAATTTTCGTAGTTGTTGTAAAATTTAAATTATTAATTCTTCGTCTTAGTAGATACGACGATATTATTATAATTTGCAAGATTTGCTATGCGCGTTGGTTGATGGGGGCTGTGAGAAGTGCGTGCACAAGACACAAGACGACGACGAAGAAGACAAAAATAAAACTATTTGCAACTGACTCAAAACTGAATAATCCGGATCCGGACTTTTCGTGACGTATTCGACGGCTGACAGCGAGCGAATGATTTCAATTTTGTTTTTCCAAACTAAGCTCAAGGGGAAACCACCTCAATCACTCGCTGTTTGTTTCTCACTCTAACATACAATTTCTGTCCCACTCTATATTTATATTTGCTTTACATTCTATTTGCCACTCATTGCACAGTGGTTCAAAAACGTATGTTTGCATGTAGCAGCGCCTAGAATGTTGCCACAAATGAATAATAATAAAAGTCAATAAGTCTCTAACTATTTCTTCTGTCGCACTATTAGAACCTTTTATATATGATAAAACTTCGCTATTGAAATGCGTTTAAAATACCAAAATTCCAAAGTTTCACAAATTATGGTTTAGAAAACCAAAGTTTGAATCGATCCCTCCAGAGCAGTAAAGGCAGCCAAAAAACAAATATAAAAATTTTATGATTTTAGCTATATTTACTGTTAAATCGATCAAATTAAAGATATTACTAAACTATTCAATTAAGAAATTTTGTCAGTACCACGCCCCTACATATGAGGCATTCTCTGAAAGAAATTACGCCTAATTAAAATTGGTTTTTAAATTTTTTCTATGAAATATAAATTTAAAAAACTATACGCAGTTTTAAAAATTTAAAATATTCTGTACAAAAAAGTGTTTTAAAATCCGTTTATTCATTTAAAAGTTATGAGGACTCGAACATTTTTTTTCCAATAAAGTTTTTTGCAACATTTCGACACACTGTGCACTGTTGCAGGTACTCATTGGAATTATATGCACTCACCCTCATTGTCTCTTATCAAACAAACATACTCCATCTCTTTCTCTTTTTTGAACAGTTGCAGCTCTCAGCTGACTTTTGTTTGTATACAAAAATGTTGTAGAATAGGAAGAGGAAAGATAGAGAGAGAGAGAGAGCGAAAAAGTAGAATGGATACAAAGACAAACAGATGATGTTGTTAGCAACCGTTTTTCAAAAGGGGAAGAGTAAGAAACGAGAGAATGAACGAAAGAGAATAAAAATTTTACAGAGACACAAAGCGAGACCACAATATTTTTCATATTTGTAAATTTGGTTGATTCTGTATAAAAAATATAAAATTTAACAGAATTTTTAATTTTATTTTTTAAATTTTTTATTAGTTTATCACAATTTAATAGACTATTACCTCGTTTATACGTATATATGTACATATCATGAAAAGGTTTAACTATGAATGCAAAAAATTTGAGTATAAACTTGGATTGCTGATATCATTTTTTGAACGGTAATATCGGTACGAATTTCTAAAAACCGATTATATAGAACATCGATAGGATTGGTGTGATATATCCAGTACTCAAGCATAATGATGAACACTACTAAAACTGTAACTATTGTCAATAAGTAATTTTTTTTGATCGTTATGACATTCTTAATGACTAGTCTTCTAATAAGGGTGTCCCAAAACTCATGACATTCTTAATAACTAGCCTTCTAATAAGGGTGTCCCAAAATTCAAGCAAGAATAAGTTTTTTTGAAAAAAAAACCGATTTTTAGTAAATATTTTTCAAATTTCCATTGAATTATAAAGTTTAGGAATATGGGCGAAAGAATTATGGAATACCAAAAAATGGATTCTGATTTTCCAAACAAAATTTTCCTTAGCGAAGAATAATAATAAATAATAATAATAATAAATAAATAAAAATAAATAATAATAATAAATAATTCTTTTAAACGCAAAAAAATGGTAATTCTCGAAAGACCAATTCATCCACAACGTATCACTATTTGGTGAAGATTTGAGGCTAAAAGCATGGTTATAGGCTACTCATTTGAAAATTAAAATAAATGCCTCATTAATGAATGAACATCGATTCCGGTTATTGTATTAAACTCAATAATGCAGTTTTTGTTGAGAACCCAAAACTCTGATATAGATCTTATAAGTTTTGAAGTCAAATGTTCCCAGATGGTAGCCAAAATGTATGCCCTACAATACCTTTCATAGCCAATAGACTCGATTCATATTCAACTGGGAAGAATTGAAGTGGTCCGGATTTTTATATTTTAAGTGACTTAACGTCACGAATATTTAATACCCATAGCACCTCATACCACCAGATTTTTCTGCCGGTACTATCTCAAATCATAGCTTAACTAAAAGAAAAGATTACTCTGGGGTTTGTGCTGTTAATATTGTCTCGCATTTTCGCTACAAATATATCTTCAAAATGTTTACAAACCATCAGTAGACCGTATAGTCTCCTACCAGTACTATAAATCATTGACAAAATTGTAATCAATCGCATTTGTGGCTATTAAACAATGTATCCCTGAGTATCATTTGGAATATCGTCGCAGAAATTCAATTATCTAGCAAATCCATAAAGTGAAGTTCGAAATAGTCACACGGCTAGAACAGAAAATATTCTGCAAAAGCTTTTGACAAGGTCTGATGATTAATTTCTTATTAAAATATTATTTCTTACGACCATTTACAATTGGAATTCTATTGAATAAGCGTGCATTTTGGGACCCCTATTTTTCAGCTTATACAAAGTAGATCTTCAAACAAACAAGAAGGTTCGATAATTCTAACATTATGGGTAGATGAATGATAATTCAGATTCAAAAGAGAACTTGGGAGTAAAGTAAGCTCAACCTCGAAACAAATTTGTATAAAACCTACCCCTTATGGACTGAACTGGACTTGTGTACAATGCTTTTATAATAGGTCTTGAGTTCGGAAGAACGTCTGCTCTTTTGAGGCGCTTGATGTTGTCGTAGTGGATTCACTCTTCATCACCAGTCACAATGCGATTCAAAATACCCTTCCTTTTTTTGGCTTCCTTTGGCTTTCACTAGCGCAAAGCCGCCATTCGACTTCGCGCGGCTTCAACTCGTATGTCACCCAGTTTCCTTACTGTTAACCATCCAATTTCTAATAAACATTTTAGAATTTCAATTGAATCATAAAGTTTCAGATAATCTATGGAGTAGCATATCGAGATATGGAATATGGGGAAATAGATTATGGAACACCCAATTGGTTTCTGATTTTCCGAACAATATTATCTTTAGCGAAGATGTTCACCACAAATAAATAATTCTGTTAAACCTAAACCAATGCATACACAACACGTCACTGTCTGGTACGGATTTTAGGCTAGAAGCATCATTGATCCATATTTACTCCAAAATTAGATTGGTAAAGCAGTTACTGTTACTAGTGCTTAATAGTGCGACATGATAATCGAGTTTATCTGTCTAAATTGAATAAAAATGGTATGGTTTCAATAAACGGTGAACCGTAAAACTCTCCATTTATTCCATTTCATGGTCGTGTGCTCTTAAATTTCGGTGATCAGAATTTTTTTTTTTTTTTTTCTTGTACATGCTATTCAAATCGCCAATTTATCGATATTTTTGTCACCAATTTTTTCTCTTTCTGATTATATCTTTAAAATGTTTCCAAACCATCGTCAGACCGAATAGTCTCCTACTATTATTAAACATCATTTATTCGAATGCATTTGTGGCTATTAAACGATGTATCCGAGCATCCTTTAAATTTTCATCGCAGACATTCAACTTTATAGTAAATCACTTAAAATAACCACAGGCCAAGTATATTAATAATTCTGAAGAATCTTTCAACAAGTTTTGACATAAGTGCTACAGATTAAAATTGATTAAAAGACATGTTAATTTTATTATTAAAATTCCACAAGGGAGTGTTTTGGTACACCTTTTTTACAGCCTGGACATAGCAGATCTTTTAACACCCATGATAAACATATACGCAGATGACCTCATTATACTTATATATATAAACATGGTGCGCTATACTGCCTGCTACAATCTCTTTTAATTTTGCATAGAATAGTTTTCCCATTTTGGTAAATGCATCATTTTAAAGTGGAGAAAATCTACTTTTTTAATGTTATTAGAAAAAAAATCATGGTGTCGCATCTCGTTTATAAATATAATCGAATTGAACAAAGAATCTCTTCTATAAACATTTCATTGATTAAAATTGCAAGATTTAAAAATAACGGCTTTAAAAAACAAACAACTCTGACATAATGCCAATGCAAAAGTGCTACCACAGAACTTGGTAGCACTGTTCAACAGCTGTGCAGCTGAAAACTGTGTCTGCCATCGCTGCACGTGTTTTGTTTTTGTTAGCCGCTGTTACTAATTGCGTCGTTGTCCTCGTTTAAGCGAAATTTTTGCAAATAATTATACAAAATGGGACGCATGAACCGCTCACGTAAACGCCGCGATGAAATGAACAAAATTAAAAAAGCGCGCTATGAAGCAAAAGAGCTAATACGTCTGAAAAAGACGCTCGGACTGATCGATGCGGACGGCAATGAAATCATGAAAGATATAAGCGATGTGGCTGAAGTCAAAACGAGCAAGGAAATAAAGCGCGTAAGTAATTAGAAGCAGCTATGCACGCTACCCGATAATACAATTAATTACGCATGCTACCTTACAGGAAAAGAAAACCAAGGAGGAGCAGGAACTCATCTACGAGCATCAAGAGAAACAAGAAAAAGGCAAGGAGGTGGCCATGGTTAACGAGAAAACCGGCGTCGAGCATGTGTACAATAGCAAAACACTGCGTGATCAGTACGGTAACTTTCCACCATGGTTCAAGAAGCGTAACACTGCCAAACGTCTGCGCAAGAAGCAACACTCACAGAAGAAGAACTTCAAGCAGGCCTGGACAGTGACGAATGTGCCGCTCTAAACTTAATACAATTGGCGTACAATACAAATTATAGTTTGTAAGTAATAGTTTCTAGTGTATATATACTCGTATATAGTTTTTGGCATATTTGTACGAAGGGCGACAACTAATTAAATGAATTTCTATACACAATCACACGCAATTCAAGTTAATAACGCTAAAATTGTATTTTGGATTAAAGCCTTAATAGTTAAAACAATAATTTGCTATGCATTTTCTTTTTCTTTAGCTAAAGCAAATGCTTAAAGTACACTACAGTCTAAGTATATAACTAAACACAAAGATTCGTCAACGCACATATTTTGTATATAATAAAAGAGATGAAATATGAAACAAATTGTTACTACATACATACGTTGAATGAATAATGGCCTTGTATTGCACACGAGTATTCCTTTCGACTGCTACTACGCCTTTTCTTCACTGTATTGTACAATAGCTGCGCACGCTGCACATTACGCCAGTAGTGGCTGCCTCCAGGCGACGCGTATTTGCAGACCATAAACTTGACGTAACCAACGCATTTGACATAGCCGCCGTCGATACTGCTGGTACCGAGACCATTACCTGTCATTCGTTTTTCTTCTGCATTTCTAGTGTCTCTTCCTGTTGCTGATTATCTGCCTGCACATCGATGCACTGTTCATCAATATTGCCCTGCATTATCGGATTACTTTTGAGCACTGAGCCGCCCGTGAAACCAAGTATACCGCAACCAACTGCAGCCAGACCGCCTGCCTTAAGACCTGCTACTAAGCCAATCGGTCCGCCGACACAAGTACCAAGTAACGCACCCATCACCGGGTACATAGCTTTTCTATAGGTTAATGCGCGGCGCAAGTTTGACTCACCCTGCTGCACATTTTCTAAAGCCTCATCAGCATTGTCCGCAATAGCCTGCACGCTGACCGCCTGCTCCTGTACCAATTCACGCATATTGTGAAACATGCCATTCAGATCGCGTATCTCATGTTGCAGATGCACCAGCTCCTCGAGACAAGCCTCGCGCTGTTCTAGCTGATGCTCCTGTAACTGGAAATTTGTCTCCAGCGACGGTAGCGTCTGTTGATGTGCCATTGTATTGCCTATTTCGATGGTTTGTAGTTCGTGTAGCTCGTCATCATCATCCATGCTCGTCAATGTTGATGTGGGTGATTTTAGTTGCAATTCTATTTTTAAGATTATCATTTAAATAAAATAATTTAAATTTGTTGTTAAAGAACTTACCCAAATATTCGCGCATGCCTTCGTAGGCCTTCTGCTTGCCTAGCTCAAGCATAGCATCGAAACGCGCTAAATCCTCTTCGCGTACTTTCTGGCGCAGTGCATCCATTTCGAGCAACAGATTTTTAACCTGTTTGATAACGCGCAAAGCATTGACCTCCTCTTTCTTTATTTTAGTCCAATCGCTCAGCGCCAGACTCTTTTCAATATTACTGCGATGATTCTTCAGCAGGCCCAGGTGGTGGGGTATGGCCTGCTCATTAAAACGACGCAGTGACACCTCCGCCTGTTTATATGGTATCTTGTTATCGTTAGTCATGGTTGTTTTCAAAAAACTTTACTAAATATTATTAAACCGTTGTGCGGCTGGGAATGGTGGCGTGTTTATGATTTAATTTTTCTTTTAATAGATTTTCCTTTTGTTTTTTTTTTGCTCAGCGTTTCAGCACTTGCTTAACCACTGCATTTGTACGTGTATCAATTACTATTTCTAGGTCATATTGACGTTGATAAGCGCAAAGTGCAAATTATGCTGGTTTCATTTTCATCGTCTTCAATATTTATTGGTTTTTCTTTTATTTTTTCTGCGTATAATTGAAGTCTTTGTTGTGGTTTGTTGTTGTTGTTTTCTGCTGTGGCACACAATAATAAATGCGAAGTTGGCTGCGGTTTAGTTGTGAGTGAGCGAGCGCAATCAATGAGAGTGCTTGGCATGACCGTAGAGGGGGGTCAAAAAGTACTTCTCGTTGTTACTGGGCGCATATCGGAAATTTTAGATGAGAAATTTTAGAAATTCGCAAATTTTTACTGTACAATAAACAAAACAACTCATATAGTACAGTCAGCATCATAAACTTTTTTTTAACAGCAAAGTCTCAGCAAATTTTTGACCAAGTTTAAATCAAATTTAATATTTGCTCTTTTTTCTATTAAAACAAACAAAACTCTCCATCTAACATGTCAGACTCTCCACCTGACTTGTCAGATTCTCCATGTGATATGTTAGCTCTCCATCTGAGATGTCAGACTCTTCATCTGACAGACACTCCGTCTTACATATCTGACACTTCGTCTGACAAATCTGACACGTCTGACGGGTTTTCTGTCTGATATGTCTGTTATCGGAGATGACTATCAGTCAGACATGTCTGACTGTCTATCAGTCGGACATGTCAGACTTTCTATCAGTCGGACTTTTCTGACTGTCAATCTGTCGGCCATAACTGACTGTGTCAGACGCTCCAATCTGACATGTCAGACGCTCCAATCTGACATGTCAGACGCTCCAATCTGACATGTCAGACGCTCCAATCTGACATGTCAGACGCTTCATCTATCATGTCAGGCACCCCATCTGCCATGTTAGGCGATCCAATCTGACATATCAGACGCTGAAGAGTCTGACACGTCTGACTGTTTATCTTTCGGTCATGTTTGACTGTATACAAATATCTCTTAGACATGTCTGACTGCTAGTCTGTCGGACGTATTTGACTGTCTATCAGATATGTCTGATTGTCTGTCGGACGTGCCTGACTGTGTCTCTGTCGGCTATGTTTGATTGTCCATCTGTCGGACATGTCTGTTTGTCTTTCTGTCGGACATGTCTGACTGTCTATTGGACGTTTCTGACTGCCTATCTGTCGATGTCTGACTGTCTATCTGTCAGACGACTATCTATTTGTCAAGTCTGTGTATCGGACTGTGTGTCGGATATGTCTGACTGTGTGAGGGACATGGCGGACTGTATGACACTCTAATATGACATGTCAGACGCCATCTAACATGTCAAACTGCATCTGACATGTCAGACCCACCATCTGATCAGCACATTGCACTTTATTGTCTCACCTACAAAATAATACAAATATTATTTTAAAAATGTGCATTGCATTCCAATAACTTGGTACCTTAAAACATTTATTATACAAAAGCAGTTTGAAGGAAAAGTACCTTCTAACACTGTCATTTAATAGATGGCGCTACGTATTCTTAAATAAAACTTTGGTAATTTTTTGATCACATCGTGTATCTTACGTTTATAATTATAAAATATTCCTTAAAGACTTATGTAGATTGGAACACTAGAAGGGATAGTCCTCATGCAAATCTACCCTCCCTTTCTGCGTCTTTGTATGAAGAAAATTTAATTGGTTAATTCAGCTACAAACGGCATATTTTATACATTTAACAGCAATCCTAATAGAATTTTCCATGAAGGTCCAAATCGGATCACTGATGAACATCGATAATTTGAAGATTTAAAAAAATAGAGCCTTACACTTTAATTATTTAGTCTGACCTATTCTCTCTTTAGTTTAGTTTAGTATTTAATAAATGTACTGACGCCTCTTTAAGGGGTAAAACCCATAGAACCTGCCCCTCACTTCTGAGTTTTTGAATGAAAAAATTGGTCTTTCTGAATATTTCAGCTAAAAAACGCCCAAAATTTTGTAACTAACTTCAATTCTAATAAAATATTCCATATAGTTCCATTTCAGATCATTAAAAGGGGAAGATCTCGTACAAATTTGTGCCCATTCGTGGTTTTTGTTTAACATTTAAGAAGTTATATGGGTTTTGGTATTAAAAAAAAACAACCGATAAATAGTACCATATATTTATTATATTCTCCAAAAATTTTAAGTAAATCAGATTAAAAGTCTAGGAGTCGCTTACATCCGGTGCATCGTGGTATATTGCGGCAACTGCTAAGCTACTGAAAACTTAAATCGCGTCTTTCTCAAAACTCTGATTTTGAAGTCGATTGATTGATTCAAAAGTAATAATGGTTCAAACTTTGCCCACATTTTCAATACAAGATTGATTAGTGCTGTAATAAGATTTTTTTTTAACAAAACTAATTTTATAAGACACAACTGTACCCAATTGTGCCAGAAATTCAAATTTTCAATCGAAACATGAGCTATACAACAGAAATGTTTTGCATTTTTTAATTTCTGATTAATCATGAGTTATTCTGAGGGGTCTCAGGCAATGTGTTTCCAATGGATGAAGTTTTATACAAGATTCGTCAAATATGTTTGATATAGCAAAAAGTTTGTCAAAAATATTTATTATATATTAATAGAAAAGAATTGGAGAAAATATGTTTTTTAGCTTTCGAACTACGCTTAACTAATAAAATATCCTACACAGATTCCATCTTTTTTATAAATTTCTCGAAATCGAACACACTCGACTGAAGTGTTCTTTTTAGTTTTATGAAACAACTTAATATTAGATCGTACCCAAATAAAACTAGACTCAAACATGTTATTTGTTTGATCAACTTTTTCTTTATAATATATGTACATGCAATTAATCATAATTATACAAAAGCTGCTTAATACACTCAAAAACACACAAAATATATAACTAAGTAGTAGGTAGGTATATATGTATATAAAATAAAATAATAGCTTAACTTAGAATTTAATACGTTTATGACACTCGAGCACAGTTTTCACAAATTTTTGCGTAAAACAATTCAACTTAAGTACTA
Organism: Leucophenga maculata; assembly: GCA_035044805.1. Lineage (NCBI taxonomy): Eukaryota > Metazoa > Arthropoda > Insecta > Diptera > Drosophilidae > Leucophenga > Leucophenga maculata. The sequence continues at coordinate 824,257 of JAWNNP010000651.1, read as the reverse complement.
AAATTCTGCGCTGTGCTAAATCGACAGAAAAATTAATAATCTGGCTTACGACCTATTTAGACTATGACATTTCGCGCGCTAAATTAGCAAATTAATTATTTATTTTGAAATCAAGTTAAATTCCGTAAAGAACTTCATAGTCTGAATAGGCCGTTTTGAATTTGAACGCTCAGCTAGCAGCTGGGTTATAAGTATGCAATGCGTTAAAAGCTTGGCGGGGGGAATGACAGTTTTTCTTTTTTATAATGGAACAATGGAGCGTTTTAGTTGAAAAGAATACAAAAGTTGCGATAAATATTTTTACGATTATTACACCAATATTTTAAATTAACTAAAATTTAGGTAATCGATAATTAATTATGTTTATGTTTAGGAAAAAATGCAGTTCTGTTTTAAAAAAAATTTCAGTTGTGCTCTTATTATGTTGCGTTCAACTAAGGACAATTCGCATTTGGACCATTTCGACATTTCATAAGCAGATTGAGCATGCCTTCCAGTTTGTTGGTGCGTGATTCTGTTTGGAAAAGATTTGTTTGCAAATGATTGAAGTCCTGCGATTGTTTTTCCTGTTAAAAAGAAATAAGTTTAAATAATATATTATCTACCAAACAAAAATAGTACAAACCAATGTGATTAGACGACTCTTGAGCGTATCCACCATGCTATGTGTTGCCTGTAACGACTTTTGCAGTTCATGTGTATGTACACGTTCGTTGGCCAAAGAGCGTTCAATTTTCTGTAGCCGCGCAGTAACCTCATCACCAGTATCAATATCATTCTCAAGATCACGTGCCTCAAAAGCATCATCGGCATGTGCATCTGTTATAAATAAAGTATGCGGCATAAAAATGTTCGTTAATTAACAATTTGTCATGATTTACCTGACTTTTTGCAGCTCTGCTGATCTGCTTGCAATACAAACCCATGCCGACACTTGCAATAGTACGAACCAACAGTATTGACACACGTTTGATCGCAGGGCTTGTCCACATGGCATTCGTTAATATCCTGTTCACAGTGACGTCCTGTAAAGCCAGCCGGACAGCTACATTTATCCGGACCAGCGCAAGTGCCACCATTTTGGCAACGTGCTGCACAAAGTGCTAAATAAAAATAAAAATTAGTAAAGAATATAAATTTAAAAAATTGCACACTACACACGTTTCATGCATGCATCTGCATGCGCTGTTTCTCGCATCCAGCCTGTACAGCAATCATAGGTGACTTGTTGTGCCGACTTATGCCGTATAACATCCCGATAGGCCTGTTCGTGTACCAATTGCACGCGCGTGCACATTTGATTTGCATGCGTGGGCGGCTGACATGGTGTCGCGATGTGTTTCCAGGTGGGGCGTGTATAGACCTCGGTTGTCTTCACTGGCATCGTGATCGTACGCTGTTGCACGCAAATGTGACGTCTGCTCGTAGAAAAACCCAGAAAGAAAATAAAAAATAGGACACCACCATTAGATAGTTGAGCTACTGTAGCACTTTTTCACTGTGTTGAAAATAATGATAGCCAACCCACACATTTAAGACATGCGACAAACTTAAAAAATAACACATCGCACACAAAAGTGAAACTGACAAATAGTAGAGCAATTGTAGCCGTTGTCGTACAGAGTCGCATTAAGATAAGGCGACTGAGCTACTTGTCACCAACGGGCGCCAACGATTAAATATTCAAAAAATTTTATTCATTAATTTTTTAATTAAATCTCAAATCCATGAGCACAAAGAAGATCAATACCTAGTTTCATGTATAGTCAAGCGTTAGAACTCCTTTTTAGTTTTTCTCTTATATAGAGGTGAGGTATGACCTACTTTTCAAATCAATAGCATTTCATCCAATGCCATGCATTGTCGATGTCTCCTTTAAAAAGGCATAGAAGAGTCTAAATATCCAAACTTTAAAGTTATACCTCCCTCTTGCAGTCGACCAGTATTCGTTGTTCATTCCCACAACCAGACAGATGGGAATGCCTATATTGAAGCGGTTTTTGTTGCTGATGAAGTCGAAAGTATGACTCTCTATTAATATATACCCTCTTTAACCCGCGGGTACAGTATATAATTATAAAACTCTCTAAAAACTTGCCACATACACTATTAATCCACACTGTTTCCATTTGGGTGTCGATTTTTTGGAATAAATTATTGTGTTAAGTATAACACCCATATAACCTTTGACCATCAAATTTTACCTAGAAGGAATAGAATTTCTCAAAACTAGTCAGTTAGTCGGACTGTATATATATATATACTTAGTTTTTCAAATGTGAGCTACTGTTTTTGGGGTCCCCATCAAACGCTTCTATAGTATAGCTTTTTTTTGGTGAAGACTCTAAGCTGCTGAACGATATCTAGTATGTAGTCTGGGAATCTATACCGAATCAAAAACAAAATAATAAGAACATCGAGTATCTTTGTAGGTTGAGTTTTTCTGTATCCTAAGTTATACTGATGACAGAATAATGGTCGTCAACATTCTCTTTTTAGTTTAAGTAAGGAAAGAGCAAGGTTTCCCAAAACTCGTGCCGACATACTATCACAGCTTTTAATACTATGATATGAAATAGTAGTGTGAGGGTTAGCTTTGCATAATAATGGGAAGCGTGCAGAGGAGTGTGTATATAGAAGCAACAGGAGACATGAGAACATATACCACTTATGACTTATCCCTTGAATACTAAACACCATCTACCAATCAAGCTCTACAACAAGTACTGCTTCATGGCAAAACTTCTTTTATTTTCACATTTTTAAGTGCTTCATTACATGACTTCGCAACGCAAAAAGGATAATATTGTTATAGGCCTATGTAAATGTATGCCTATGTATGTATATGTTTGTTCATGCTTTAGAATGTCAAAGTGTTATAATTCTCATTTAGTTCTTGCTGATAACACTGGTTTGTTTCATTGCAGTCGGTTTTTTGTGCAAGTTTTATCTTTTACTTTTTTTTATTGCAATCATCAATTACATATTATTCCTTTGTTCAATAAACATTATGCCATCTCTCTGATAGCTGTATGACTGAGCGGTTGTAGAAGTTCTAGGACCTCTGACCAAAAAACTCATAATAATCATTTTTGAGTAGGTCTAAAGCAGCGAACGTTATACAATCTAAATAATTTTGAATGGATCGGAATAGATGGTAGTCCGATGAGTGAAGGACATCGCAACTGAGACGCAGTGTGTTTATGCGTTGTTCTTGTGGAACATTATCCCTTATTGTTTGTTGAATGTTTGCCTTCCCGGCAGCACTTATTTTGTCAGTTGGTAGGATTAATTATATAAATTGAATTTCCAAAAGGAACTCTTTTTCAATTCTACCAAATAGCGGAGCACAATAAGTCTTTTAACGTTGCTGCTGGGCTTTTTATTTAATTTCAATCACGATCGCTTGCTCATTGTTTCGTATCCGAATCGCACCGCTTCAGAAAATAATCATTTCATGCCGTTTCAGTAGGGGACTCGAGATGGTAATACGTTAAAATAAAAGTTTTTCACTAACCAAACATAGCTCTAGTTGAAAATCATACAACTTAAGCTGCTATCTCTCATGTGGTGAGTAACCGTTCAGCCACGATTATGGGAGATATTTCATCACTTTCAAGATCCGTGGGCCGTCTGGACTGGGCTTGAATTACGGATTCAGCATCCCAAAAGTTCTTTTTATATGCTTCCATTTCCAAAAAGTTTATATTGAATATATTATATATGTCTAATCAGTGCGCACATGTCAGGCAGTTGGAAACCAAGACTTTAAGTACCTAACACCATCTTACCATCTTTGTCGAGATCTGAGCTTCCATACAGATAAATTTTGTTTATATTATATTCGCCAAACTATACAAATTATTGTGATAGTGTTCTCGAAATAATATTTACAGTCATCTCCGTCTAAAAGTTGTAGCACTGACTCCAATATTTGTCCTTCTTAACCTTCTTATTATAAGCCTATGTGGCAGCCTGTAGTTGTAGCGGCATGTCTGGTGGATGATTGCTTGTTACATGGTGTTCAGCCTTAAGTCTCTGTGTAGTGTTGTGTTGCGAACGTTTCACGGGTAACCTGTAATCTAACGAAGCCTTCTATTTTGCAGCTTTTGGATTTGTCTTCTGCAGCGCACAGTTGTAAGCGGCTAGCCTACTCCTCCTGTTGAGCATCCAAAAGTGCGGCCTTCGTCTGAGGCGACATCTAGATATTAAATTATTGAGATGTCGTCCTGTTGTCCTGTTGTTGTCACACCTAGGTATTTGACCCCGTTTGCCTAATCAAGGACGTTGTTGTTAAGCTAAATCTGGGATGCCATTTTCTTCTAAGTGTAAAACACACATTTATGCACTTCCCCGCATTTAGTTTAAAATTCTATTGCTTAGCCCAAGTCTCAAGCTCGTAGCCCATTTGGCGTAAGATGCCAATAGAACTTTCTCAGGTGGTATTATATCCTCATCGGGTTCAGGCAGATTGGCAGTAAACAAGGAGTGCACAGCTCCACACTTCGTTTGGGAGCTCCGGCTTTCACGGGATGGATAGTTAAGAGCATCTCTCGCACTTTCACTTGAAAATGACAGTCTTCTAAGTAAAACCGTATCATCTAGTAGAAAGAAGATGGAAGGATAACCTCCTGCATGTCTACAAAAACTCCATAGCAGTTCTCCTTTTCATCAAACCCCTTTAGTTTGTGGTTCACTAACCTGTGAGCTTGCTCAACGGTGCCATGACCACACCGAAAGCCAAATTGGTGCTCAGTATAGTCCTGTTATTGGCAGATAGGAGCCACGATATTTTTTCAGCTTTGCTACGGACCGTTTGCTGAACCATACTTGCATGTCTAATAACTGTTAGTTTTTTGTCCAAGGCAACACCAACACTCAGTTAGCACAGCCATATCGTCTGAGTATGTGCCTATGACCACGTTGTTAGTCTCTACTTCAGTAACACTTGCAGGTGTTGGCATGTCTGCAGTGTATATTTTGTAGAAACTAGGACCTAGGACACTGCGTTGTGGTACACCAGCGTATATTGGACTTCTTGTCGATTTGGTGCCGTCTACAACAACACAAAAGGATCGACCATTCAGAAAGCTGCTAGCTAATTCTGAGAGCTGCGGTGTTAGTAAATTCTTTAACTAAAACAGGGGTTCAACGTGCCAAACCCTGTCGAAGACTTGTTGGATGTCCATGAACACCGGTACAGCAAACTCTTTTTGCTCCATGGCTTGCAGCGTGAAGTTGAGCATACGATGGAGATATTTCGGGGTTCCATTAAATCCAAACTGTCATTTTGGGATCGCCTGTGCCACACCCTATATCTGTATTCTCCGGTCCAGAATGATCCTCTCAAATATTTTTGCCAGTGCAGGGAGTAGACTGCTAGCCCTGTACGCATCAGCATCAGTTAGCTGCTTATTCAGCTTGGGGATCATCGTGATCAGCGCAAACGTTCAGATTTTTGGAAAGTTCCCCAATCTTAAGCTGTTATTAAAGATCAACACTATATAAAGCATGGCCTTTAGTGCCAACAGCTTAATAGTGCGGTTGTCCAAACAGTCATCACCCGGCGACTTTTTAGCCTTCAGTTTCTTCTTTTGCAAATAATTAATTCATGATAAAAATATTAAAATCGCACTTAAAATCTTTTTGTAGGAATTAAGCTGCAACTATTTTTGGGGCGCCCGAAAAAAAAAAAAACATCAACCTATTACGGCACTGTTGGACAACCTGTTCCATAGCCAAAACCTTGCCAATTACTGTCGTCGTCGGCGTCATAATAAATTTCTGCAGCAGTGGCAGACTTTCTGTCGTCCATGTTGCACTTGCAACACTCTGCATGTCAACAGCATTGTCAACTTCATATTTCTCAGTTTTAGTTTCAGCTTTTGCAATCGCCGACTGAACGGTTCAAGTCTTCGCAATTAAATGCATGTCTAGCTTGGACATCGTTCGGCGCGGATCATACATTCCAAATGGTCCGTTCCCGATATATAGTGGGTACGACTATAATATCCGTCGCTCATTTAGACTTGTAGCTGTCCCACGAGTCTGCGGCTGCGACAGTGACTGCAACTGCGACTACGGTTGCCGATTGTCACGATCATGTTGTTAAATGTTTTTATGTACTCCTCAGTTTAACTTTCGATCTTTATTTTTCTTTTTTATGAAAAGTCATGTTACACATTTACTACGCTTCACATCGAATACGACCGACCGACTACTCCAAGTTAGTTAATAAATATTTTTCTTCTTTTTCACGCTATAAAATAATGCATGCTTGTTTGTCGGAATGTTTTGCGGTAATAAATCATGTACAAGGAGAAACGTTTAATTAATAAAAATTTGCATAATAGTCTTTTAGATTTAAATATCAACACGTACCGTTGAAATCTAAGATTATGCCGAGAGACATTTTAGATATAAAGTTTCTTTGTTTTAGAATAAACAAGGAAGTTTAAATATGCATCTGAAAGCCTCTATTTAATCGATAGCTATGTGGCCAGTGGTTTCGAAGAAAAAGCAAACATGCAACTACTTGACCGTAAGAGCTTCCATGCCTTATAGCTAGGGGTAACAATTTAAAATGTGGCATACTACTTAAGACCTAAGTAACAGTGTGGGGTAAAACACTTCGCCCATCTCGATCATAATTCTTAATCGAAATTCCCTCAAACAGTCAACTTAATCAATTTAAACTTCTCAAACCTTCTCTGCTACTCAGAAATATCACTTGCAATCCAAAGATACTTCTCAACATTTAGACTATCATTAAACAAGTTATATAGCACATGTCATGCACTTTAAGAAAAAAGCTAAAAATCATACAAGCTGTAAACTCATTATGCCCTTTGGCACGAAGCTGTCCAAGGCTCTACTGGACGCTCCCAATTTGAGCTAAAAACCTGAAAAGAAAAAATAAATTTGCCAAAAGGTTGCACTGGACAATAAGTATTTTTGGAGCTACCAATTTTATTTCGTTTTACTTTTTTTTGGCGCTGTATGGCGTAATTGAATGTTGCCGGTAAATGTTGTTGCTGCTGATTTAAGCTCTTTGTTGCTGTTGCTGCCTGCTTCTGCTTCTGCTGCTGCTGCATTGTAACTGGGACGTGATACATGCGCGCATGCGCCATATAATTTCCTGCCACTGACTTTATTTACGTTCAAACTCAATTCAAGTTATGCATCAGCATAAATTCTTTAAGTTTATTTCGGTTTTCTTACCGCTTTTAAATTTTATTTTGCCACGACAAGAACATAATTTTGACGCTTGCTGCAGACGGACGGACGGACGGACAGCGCTTGGACCTATAAATCTGACGTTTTTCGTTTTGTATTATTTCTCAAGACGAACATTTTGTGAACTCCAATTCTCACGTTATTTATGTGATTCTTCTTATAAGTTGTGGAAAAGAGTTGAAAAAATAAAATGCGGAAGTTTTCCCAGAAAAGCAGACAAACAAACAGATATAAAGAAAGCGTAGAACATTATGGGATCAAAGCATTCTACTAGTGAGTGGCAGGAGAAATGGGATGCATAAATCTTCAAATTGACGCGGATGTCTCATGCTGTGTTGCTTCTTCGCTCTTTTTCGATTTCTTGAAATTTATTTTTATTTCATTTTACAATTGTTTTTAGTAGAAATACCAAACTGCTACGCTTTCTTATAAAAAACGCCTCCAATTAACCAACTCAACAGCTTCTTTTTCCATTTAATTATTACTTCATAAAATTAAACGATTTAATGCTTTAAAAGTGCTTATTTAAAATTCATCAAAATCGCACGACACTTTCTGGCCGGGCTTATATAATTTACCAACCATATGCAGCTGCCCGAAATTTAAGCTTAATTTTTTTTTTTTTTTTGGTTTCTCCTACATGTTTCACCTGAAAATTATAAAAACATCAATCAAAGCTGTGCGACTGCGTCTGCAGCATTTCATTTTATATCCAGTTGGCAATTAATCAACGAAAGAGTTGAAAAATTGGTGGACAGTATTTCTTTTCGAATTTAAATCGAAAATGCAGCGAAACATTGAAAGAAGCTCAAACCAATAAACCATCATCATCAACATCGTCATCGTCACACATTGGTATTTATTTAAGTTTGTTGGCCCTTTAAGAAGTTTAAACATAAAAATAAAAATTGATTATAATTTTTATTAATTTATGCTGCTCGCTCGCTTGTTCGTTATGGTGTCTTTTTCTCACTTTGGCCAGTTGTGCGAGAAGTGTCCAATTAATTTTGAAATAAATTGAGGTTTATGTGGTACATTAATTATATGCAAGGTTAGAGTGCTTTAACGAAGGAATTAATAGATGGCATATTTGAGGTCATTTTACTTTTCATTTCAATACTTGTTTCGGTTGCATTAATATTTGATTTTAATACAAACAAATTATTGAGCTATAAAAGAACTAAGCTAGATTTACGATAAAACCTAATTTTAACCTAATAGACCCACGGAGTTTCCAAACATGGCGCGATCAGGCGCTCAGTAAGTGTAAGGAACTGGAAGTGCAACAAGACTTATAGTCCTGCTAGCGATCAAGCCAGCTAGTACAAGCCCGTGCAATCCAGGCAGCTAGTGCTGTTAGCCAGGCAGGCAGGCAGCTAGTGCTGCTAGCTAGCTACCCAGCCAGGCAGGCAGCTAGTGCTGCTAGCTAGCTAGCTACCCAGCCAGGCAGGCAGCTAGTGCTGCTAGCTAGCTAGCTAGCCAGGCAGGCAGGCAGCTAGTGCTGCTAGCTAGCTAGCTAGCCAGGCAGGCAGGCAGGCAGCTAGTGCTGCTAGCTATCTAGCTAGCCAGGCAGGCAGGCAGCTAGTGCTGCTAGCTAGCTAGCTAGCCAGGCAGGCAGCTAGTGCTGCTAGCTAGCTAGCTAGCCAGGCAGGCAGCTAGTGCTGCTAGCTAGCTAGCTAGCCAGGCAGGCAGCTAGTGCTGCTAGCTAGCTAGCTAGCCAGGCAGGCAGCTAGTGCTGCTAGCTAGCCAGGCAGGCAGCTAGTGCCAGGCAGGCAGCTAGTGCTGCTAGCTAGCCAGGTATGCAGCTAGTGCTGCTAGCTAGCCAGGTATGCAGCTAGTGCTGCTAGCTAGCTAGCTAGCCAGGTATGCAGCTAGTGCTGCTAGCTAGCTAGCTAGCCAGGTATGCAGCTAGTGCTGCTAGCTAGCTAGCTAGCCAGGTATGCAGCTAGTGCTGCTAGCTAGCTAGCTAGCCAGGTATGCAGCTAGTGCTGCTAGCTAGCTAGCTAGCCAGGTATGCAGCTAGTGCTGCTAGCTAGCCAGGCAGCTTGTACTGCTAGCCAGCCAGGCAGGCAGCTAATTCTGCTAGCCAGGCAGGCAGCTAGCTAGCAGTTGGCTATTACTATTTCTATTAAATCTAGTATTCCTAGCTTGTACTACTAGTACTGAAAATAATAATAGGACAAGTAGTACAACTAATAGAACTAGTTACAGAACTTGTTCCACCATTTTGATTTCGAAGGCATATTACATTTTTTCACATTTTTTAAATATTTAACGAATAATTCGTTTAAAAATTATTTTTCCTAAATAAAACCCGGAAACCGTCAATAATTCTTAATCTCTGCCAAAAAATACAAAAAAAAAAACCAAAGCATTCCCTACAATCATCATCAAATTTTGTTCATTCATCTGTCCGTCTGTCTGTCTGTCTATCTGCCTCTTCGAACTCATTATCGTGCAAAATCCTTTCGGCAATTTAACACAAAAAATTGTAATTCACTGTGACTCGTTTAAGTGCTCCAGAAGTTAAAGCAAATCACTATCTAATGCAGAGCGCACATCAAAAGGCGATGTGTGATGCAGTTGGGCTGCCATTGCCGCGGCAGCTTCTGCTGTGTGCTCATCCGCTGCTGACATGCAAAATCCATACAAACTTGTTTCTGACACTGAGTTGTAAGTGAGAAGACGATAGTGGAACAAAAAAAAAGAAAAGAAAAATTGGCAACAAAAATCGCGTAACGAAAAGTGGCAATTTTCTTTTCACTTTTCTTTTTATGCCAGCCAATGCGCGATTTTGTACTCAATTTTCTTCTATTTTTGCTGTTGCAACTCTGCAAATAAATTTCATCGCACATTGACGCGCGCCTCTTCAGCGATCATGAATGTGAACATTTATTGCATAATCTGTGCATGACTCGCGGCATTGCAGCAATTGGAGGTGATGCAGATGGAGATGCAGTCAGGGAGACAAATTTGCAGCAAAAATTAGAACTGCATAGGAGATGACGCAGAAGAAGAAGAAGAAGATTATGTGCATCGTTCCCCAGAGTCGGTCAGTTTGAAAATGTGCTTAAAATATTATTAGAAATTGTTTTCGTTGTTGCAGTGAAATATAGCCGCAGAAATGCGTTACATACGCAGCGCGCGCGTAAATTTGTTGCCTGCGGGTCAGCGAGCTGCGAACGAAGATGATGAAGATGATGCGGCTGCTGTTGCTGACGATGATCCCAGCTGCATAAAGATGCATTTGCGCTAAATAAGAAACCAAATAGCAAGCGGGTAGACAGACAGACAGACAGGCGAACAGACTAAGGATGAGTTGTAGAACAGTCGGGGCAGGTGTTTGAACTCTGGGAAGTAAATTTTTCAGTTTTCAGTTTTATATATATGTATGCCCTATAAATGTTGGGTGAAATAGTGTATTATCAAATTATCAGTTTGTTTGCTAAGGAAGTGTTGCAAAGATTCCAATAAGTGTAAAGCACTTGATGAACTCGACTAAATGAAGCGCATTAATAGGTAGCAGCCATTAAGTTCATATGGGTACTACCCATTAGAGAGGGGTTTGAACATTCTTTGAATAAGAATAATCTAAAGATAAAAGATACTTATTGTCCAAAGTGGATGGCTTTTTTATAATCAACAAGTTCTTCTTATGGATATGTCTCTATCTACTCGCACAATTCTAGTTGTACAATTTGAACCTTTGTGGAATATTTTATTAGATTAACGTAAAATATATCAAATTTGGCGTTTCTACCTGAATTAACAACAAAAAATGAGGGAAAACATTCATTAATTGCAAATAGTTAACAAATGTTAATTTTCAGATTATTACAGGATTCGGTTTGACGTTAGATATCAAAAGTCTGCCAACATAGAAATACAATAAAAAATGAGAAAGAAATTTTTAAGAATCATCATACAGATGGGACCGACAGAAGTCTTATATTCTTGTAAATTCTTTCCAACTGGTACTAAAGTTTTCTTTTTAAATTCTGTCCAATCAGCCGGAAACCAAAGTCTAAACGCAATGTATGGTGGAAATCTGTGCTCGGTCAAATTAGAAGTTCTAATTATGCAAAATAATAAAAGACAACAAACTGAGAAATGGCCGAAAGTCCTTGCAATAGCTTATAGAAAACAACTTTCCGAGATGCATAGAAGCTGACACCAAAAGTGAGGATGCAACCTTTACTGCCAGAGGAGCAACTTGTGTGGTCTAGAAGGAAAACGTAGCAGTTATTAACGACATAGACACGAAAGAATATTTTCTTATTAATTAGGACCAATACATTCTATCGGTTATACTGCAAATAGCGGTTCATGACCTCTTGGCGTGCCTACTTAAGTTATTCAAGGAGTATTTTCTTACAGGGTACTTTCCGAAAAACTGTGGAAGTGAAAGTGGTCTTCGTTTCCATTGCTTGGAAGATGTGTTAGTACCATCAAAAGACTTGAGATTCGGTCTCTTATTTATATTGAAATTATAGAACGATTTTGGGACCCTCATCTAAATGTTTAGAGAGTCTCAAGGTTACCCTTAAGGTTTGCCTTGTCATAAAGGGTAGGTTAGATGACACCGCACTACATTAATTTTTTATCAATATTTAGGTTGGTAGTTTTCATTGAGATCGAGGAAGCCTTTAACAAGTACAGGATTAAATCGAGGCTAGTCTCTCTTTCCAGAGAGGCCGTCAACCGTCTTTCGGCCATTGCCGCATTTAGGAAGGCGCGGCAGCCTCCATAATCTTGTGCTCGCTGGCGCTAGTCGTTTTGAATGCCAAGTAGGCAGAAATCTCCCCATACCTTGTTATACCAACGCGTGCCCGGTCGTCTTCTATTTCGGCGTCCTCCAATCAAGTTTGGGCCTCCCATGTAAACCATGCGTGCTGGAGCTCTTTCATCCTTTCGAATGAAGTGATCAGTCCAGTGCAGCCGCTGAAGTTTTATGTGCTGGACTATGTCAACCTCATCGAATAGCTCGTACAGCTTACGGTTCATACGAAACCTAAACTCGTCCCCTACTCTAATAGGACCAAAAATCCTGCGAAGAATCTTCCTCTCAATGACTTTCAACGCTGTTTCATCTGACTCAATCACGGTATATGCCTCGGCATCATCTAGCGTCTTAAAGATCTTGATTTTTGTCTTTCGAGAGAGGGCTTTACTTCTCATTTGCTTTCTCAGCCCAAATGTATCTGTTTACGTGATTTTTAGCCTGATGTCCAGACTGACGTTGTTGTTTATCTCGGATCAAAGATAGACGAAGTTTTCTACAACACTGAAGTTGAAATTCTCCATCGTTAATGACCGTCCGAGATGCGATGACGGAGAGCGAGAAGACATCAATTACTTCGTCTTGTCCTCATTTACCGCAAGACCCATGAGCCGAGACTATTTTTTAATCTCCGAGAACGCCTTTCTGACTCGCCGTTCTTGCGTGCCGATGATATCGATGTCATCGGCGTAGGCGAACAGCATCACTTTCCTTGGAAGATCGCGCCCGGCAAACTCTGTATGTACGGGCACTGGCGTAGGCACTTCGCGGGAAGGTGCAATGGTTCGTCAACTGTCAAATTTGGTTCTGAACGGTTTTCTCAGGAAATTCAAAAAGTAAATGGATGGAAACAGTTCTACTGGAACGGGTAAAACATCTAAAAAAATTGGGCTGAATTAGGGGCGAAAGAGGTACGGTTCAAATTATTAGATTATCGCAGAGACAATCGCCTATTTAGGAGAAAGAGTTTTTTGCCTACAGCACATCAGATAAGAATTTTTAAAGGTGAAAATATTGCTTTACAAAAAAAATGTTGCTGAGTATTCGATTTATATCACAGTCTGCTATTGCTGTCAAGAACTTTAAGTTCGTTCAATGTTTTAAAGAAAATCGTTGTATCTTGTCTCAGAATATGTATAGCGAAGTGTAGGGCATAAAATCTTCAGTTTTACCGAGTACAATGCTGTTCCTTGTTGATGTTTTCTATTTTCTTCTTCTTATTATTTCTTCTTCTCATGACTTGCTACTAAAATATACAAATGTCGACTTTTCTTTAGTTCTTTTTTTTTTTTTTTTTGTGGGAGTTGCAATATTTTACATGAAGAATTTTCCGCACAGACTTGGCATCTTACAACGTCGTCGAGTTTCGGTACAGGAGTATGTTTTCGCTTTGGTTTATTTTACATTTTTCTATTTGCCAATTAAATTTTTAAATTTGAAAAAGAACTGGAGACGAGACAGGCACTTTTTGCAGCTGTTGACATTTGTTAGCTTTGTTTGACGTTGTGCAACACTGCTAATTTTACAGTTGAATTTTGCTAATTATTTTCCTTACAACTCTCACATTTAGTTAGCTAAATTAATAGCTAAATGCTTAATAATAATAAAAATCATTTGACTATACTATATGATGTGTTGGGACTATAAAAAAAAATTTTTTATTAGCATTTACTACAATTTTTTTATGTTTTTTTAAAGTCTATTTTTCATTTAGATGGTAATTTGATATCCGTAAAGTCAACGATTTGGACAATAAAAAATGCATTTGCTTTGTAGCATATTTGAAAGTGTTTTTTTTTTTTATTAAGCATTTAACTATATTTTAAAGATTTTTTTAACAAACACTTAAAGTGTTGTAAGACACAGAAACTGGTTTGCTTTGAATTTATGTTGTGTTGTTGTCTTTTTTTCTGGGCATAACTAATTAGTTGTGTTTCTGTTAAAGAAAACGCTTTTCAGATTGTAACTAATAAAAATGATTTAAATGAATCACGTATAAAAACGAAACAAATAAAAAATCGAAGATGACAGGCATTCAAGTGTCGCTTGTTTGTTTGTTGCACAGCTGAGCTGATTGCTTATAATGTTTGATTGAATGGAGGTTAATGCTTTGAAGTAGCCTTTGTGTTAAGCTATAGCTTAGCACTTTTCATAAATATTCGGTGCGACCTTTTTTCAGTTGATGAGAAGGTTTTACATAGCTGGAGGTTGAAGTTCAAAAGATTCGAGAAATCGTTATTGATATGAAATGAGATGGGAATTTTGTTGAGTTTGATAAAAGGCAAATGCAGCAGCTGGAATTGAAATGCGTTTAAAAGCAATGAATGGAATTTGAATATGCTTAAACAAGAGATGGTAGCAAGATTATCCTTCTTGCTTAACAAAATAAAAAAAACACAAAATACTTAAAAATATTAAGGATCATTCTAATAGCGCTTGAATGAAAGTCCTAAGAAAAGTAATTGAACCCGAAATACATTTTCTGCTTACTTCATGCTGACATAAGCCACGAACTGGAATCTCAAAAAGCTTTTACACTCCTAGTTAACGTATGGCATTAGTAAAAGATACTCCAATAATATGTTTGCTCATAAATGACGTTAGTTAAGCTACTATGTACATGTTATGTTTTTTTTTTTTTTAAAGTTGGACATCTGTCAACATATGTTGGACATATGATGATCAGCAATTTCATACAACAAAGTTCGATTTTCCTTTAATAATAATCATGTCTTGTTTTATGCAAAAAAAAAAAAGAGGATTTGCGAGAAGCTTTGGAAAAATCGTCGAATCGTCGTATGCATGTGGAAGTTTATGGCGACATCGCTTTATCGGAAACAACGTGCTAAGGCTAAAGACCACCAATTTCAGGCTCTTTCTGGATGTGGATGATACCCTATCGCTTTATAGTTTTCCGAGAAATTGGATATTACTCATCTAGGCATTTCTATACGCCTACATGTTATGGAAAATGTATAAAAAATTTGAAAATGTGTGGCTATGGGTGGCATCAAGATTGGTCCGAAACATTGTACCTGGGAGATGCTACCCCATACTGCCTATTTACCAGACCAGGCCCTTCCCGCTGAGCAGAACTTCGATTCTTACCAAGATGTCCAAAATTTGCTTACTAAATGGTTTGCCTTGAAAGGGATGGAACTCTTTTGGGTTGGTAAACACAAATTGCGCGAGAGATGCAATTAATGTATAGCTAGCGAAGGCCAGTACTTTATACTAGTATAGTATAATATAGGTTTGTATATCGTAATTTCTAACTGAATATTTCTTTTTAGCTAATTGAATGCGTTTGTTTATCATTTTTATTTTCAACAGTTGCGAAGGACTATATCTTTGGAATTCTTTTAAGTGCTGTATTTCCTATGAAGTTGGTTCTTGTATTGAAATAGTTTATATTAAATATTTATTCATATTTATCCAATTAATAATGGATATTTTAGAACTAAGTTCATATAAATTTATAAATATTGAAAAAAATGAATTTGTATTAAACCTAAAACGGACTTTAAATGACCTGAAAATGGATTTGAAATGTCCCCATAAAGGATTTAAAATGACCCAAAATGTTCTTCGAATAACCTCAAATCGGACTTAAAATGATCCCAAAATAATCTTCAAATTACCCCAAACGGACTTAAAATTAGTCCAAAACGGACTATAAATGACCCCAAAACAGACTTAAAATGACCCCAAAACGATCTTGATTCAAGATCGGCGGACTTAAAAAATGCGAACTTCAATTGAACCCAAGAAAAATCGTATTTGACCTATTATTGTCAATGAATTGGCTTGATTTCAGTACATTTAGAACGGATTTTTCCCTTAGTGTACTTATGAATAATTTAATAATTTTTTAAATATCGCTCATCGCTTAGACTGTATTTTATCGTCAATTATAATCAAATATATGACATATTTAAGGTCCAAATGAAATCAAAATTAGTGACGATAGATGTATGTCCGTGGTTCAGTTTAGCTTGAAGGGCCAAATTTTTTGTATATTTTATTATTACAACCTCATTAACATGTGCATTAAGTCTCCTCATTTCGATGTCTCTTGCTATATGAAGTTTGACTGCCCAGTTCAGCTGGATCTCTATGCATAAATCTATACTTATTATAAATTAAATGCCCCCGCCGCGTTTGTCCGCGCTCATTTCAAAAATTACTGTGTCTATATTTTCAACAATCAACGGACTAATTCACGAAATATAAAGCATATAATTTATGATTATATTTGGGAATATAGTTAAAGTTATTATATTATTTTTCGATTAAGTTGGCTCCAGAGAGCTTTAGTTATCAAATTTATTAAGCAGAAAGCGATAATAAAATGTAAATTGCAATTTAGAGTAGATTCATGTTGGACGTCACGACTACGAAACAAAAGCATCACTATTCTTCGAAAAATTTAAAGAAATTAAGAAGATATGTATTAATTGCATCCAGCGGAAGAACACCTACGGAAGAACTAAACATGCTGCTAAATATTCAATCAATTGAATTAATTGACAAACCTTCAAACTAAATAAATACACAATCGGATTGCTGTTATAGTTCTAAAGATTACTGAATTGACAATTGTATCTATGAAAAACTCTGAAAGATGGGTGGGTTTTTGTGGGTAGTACCGCTTCGAGAGTGGGGTTGGTATGTTCATTAAAAACTGCATATATAAAAAGGGAATAGGATAAATAAAAAATGCCCCTCTACAGAAAGTCGAGTCGATATAGACATGTCCGTCTGTCTGGCTATTTACAACAAGATTGCAGACTATAAGAATTTCTTTTATCTTATGTACTTGTAAATAGCCAGACAGACGGACATGTCAACTACACATTCTATAGATGTTTTTTTGTGGTCCGATTTGGAATATTTTATAAGGATTTACGCGCATTATATCATATTTGGCGTGTCTAGTTGTATTAACAACAACAAACAACATTTTTTCATACAAAAGCATAGAAAGATATGTATGGGTGCTAACCCTATTAGTAGTCCGATTTGGTCCTAAATGAAATGTTTTTTTAAGAAATAATGTAAAGTAGAAAAATGTTGGTACTTCTGGCCAAATTAACAATACCAATACTTTTTTTTTTCATTTAAAAACTCAGAATGAGGAGTAGATTTGCATGTTAAAATTTGCAGACTCTAGGTTTTACTTGGAACTTGGTCCATTTAACAGACAGTCAGGCGGACATTTCAACCATTGATGCTGATCAAGAATATATATACACTTGCACACATGTACTAAGTGGAGTGAAAAGTAACCTCCTTGACCGCTGCAATAGCAAAAAACGATGATGGCGCCTTAGTCCATTAATATTTAGGCAGATGTGTCAAATTTCAGCGCGATATAGCTCTTAGTTTTGTTTAGACAGCTGATGTTTGTTGACGTGTTTGACATCAGAGTATGAAAGCTGTAGAGTATGAAAAAAAAACAATTTTCGTTCTCTCATAAAACATTATTTTTTTGAATGGCAAAACGACGAAGGAAACAAAAGAAAAATTGGATAAATAATATGGGTCTAATGCTTCTACAGATTACGGCGTGAAATTTTGGTTTCGTGAGCTTTACGCTTACACAGGACAATGTCAAAAAAATACATGAAATGGTGTTGGCCGACCGTAAAGTGAAGGTGCGCGAGCTAGCAGATGCTACAAGGATTAGTATTAAGCGCACACGCCATATTTTGGGCGAGTTTCTGCATATGAAAAATTCTCCCTGCGCTGGGTGCCGCCTATGTTTACTACGGATCAAAAATATAAACGCGAGTGTACTTCGAAAGAGTGTTCGGCCATACTGCTGCGGAATCGGGTGGACTTTTGGCGTCGATTGGTAACTGTTGATAAGACCTGGATCCACTATTACAAGTCAGAGAAAAAAAATGTAGCCGGCACGAGTGCTCCGAAGCGGCAGAGGGAGGCTCAATGGGTCGAAAAGATCATGATTTCTGGGATTGTCATAGCATACTCTTCGTGGACCACCTCAAAAAAGTAAAAACCATCAACAGCGTGTATTTTTGCGCATTATTGGAACGATTAAAGGCCGAAATCGCTGAGAAACGCCCTCACATGAAGCGGAAAAAAAAAGATAATGCGTCGGCACACAAGAGCATCGCAACCATGGCTAAAATTAACGATTTAGGGCTCCAATTGTTTCCTTATATACCTTATACGCGCGATTTGGCTACCTCGTACAATTATTTGTTCCCAAACCTCCAAAAAATGGCTCATCAATAAATAATTCACCTCGTGCGAGGAGATCATCAAAGCCGCAGAGGAGTATTATGCAGACTGTCCGAAAAATAACAAAAAAAACTTTTTTTTTTATTCTCAAGGAGATTACTTTTCACCGCACCTAGCATGTCTAACATAAACAATGAAGAACCCATATAATTTAGACTTATTATATTCTCCCTGAAGCAGTGTCACAATTTTCTTGACTTCAAGATATACGGAATATATAATCTGCAGTGCAGTGTTTTTACGTCATGAATATATAGACTCTGCCAGTTATTATTCAAAACTTATACACAATTTTTGAATAAAGATTAACCAAATGCTTTAATAGTTGATAAGGTAGTATTAAGATAGATTTTTAACACAAAAAGCAATGTACAGAATTAGTCACTCATATAAATTATTATATTTGTATGTATTTACGAAGCTACAAAAAAATTCCATTAACTTTCATATTGTATAAATTCATGGATTTCTTAAACGATTATCTTCAACTCTAAATAAAGTCATTTGAATAAAAAAATCACGAGTCACTAAGCCTTCAATATTATAAGTCATATAAATTTGTATCTTTTTGTTTGCATTATCAGTGAATATGGCGCTGTGAAAGACAACCTTACAAAACTCAACTAAAATAATTTGCAAATCACGCAGCTTCAGTTCCAAAATAATAAAATTAGGTTAATGTAGCAGGGAACTTGATTATGAGCTTCATACAAGTAAATTCACAGCTGCTACAGATACATATATATATGCAAACTCATTTCATTAATACAAAAGATACTTTTACCACACACGAAACATGCTGCACTGAAGCGACATGACGCACATAATGCGCATAATGCAGCTAAAGATAAGCAAAGCAGTGCATATTTAAATTTCCGGGCGTCGGTTGCTGCAAAGAAAACCTGGACAATGTCCCAAACTGACACCGAGAGTAGCAGGGTAATTATATATAGTATGTTGCAATATGATATCTCAAGCACGAAATAAAAACAAAAAAATGGCAAACAAATGGCGTCTGTCGTGCTGCAATTTTCTTGAAGTATCTTGTGTAGCTGTTATTTGGTTGCTTTTTATACCCTACATGCACTGAATCTGCAACAAAATAGAAGTCTGTTTAGCTATGTGCAAACGTTCGTCGACATCTAACATATTATTACTTGAGAACATCACTTCATCACATCAAAAGTTAAAGACTGAAGTAGTAGTAAAACTTGGCAGGGTATTTCGAAGTCAAGTATGCAAGACTGCAGCATTTTTTTATTTTTTTTTTTGGTAGCAGCACTTGTTTTTGTGTAGCACAATTACTCCAAAATGTTTTAAAATGGGTTGTGGTGCAGCCTGACTTCACACCAAATCAATTAAATCATCATCGTAAACTTGGCCAGCAATTCAAGCTGAACACTTTCAAAACGTTTTTCTCTAATTTTCTATGCTGTTCATTGATTTTATCAGCACAACAAACCGAAAAAAACACGCTCAGATGTATGTTAATTTGTTGAAAATCTTCGCATTGCATTGTTCAGTTGTGTATTTTTTTGTTTGATTTTTTTTGTTATTTTCATCACTCCTCACGCCATGGAAAACGTGCTGCTTTCAACTCGCTGTGCGGCTTTTGTGTCATGCTGATTGCATTTCTTTCAACTGGTGAACTTCACTAATCGGATTTCGGCAGCGGTGACGGTTTTTTTTTTTCCTTCTTCATTTCAAGAGCCATGCAGTCAACTCAGTCTGTCAGTCAGTCAAGAAGCAAGAAACGAGTTTTGTGCTTAATTTTCTTGAACTTACTTTTGGTATTAGTTTCGTTTAGTTGAAGGGTTCCACAGCATACGAACAGACTTAGCGTATTATTGACCGAGATTTTATCGATGGATTTTGATTATGTTGTTGAAAAATTGTTGGTCATTATATGTAAAATTAATAAAATAAAACGAAGTTAGTTTCTTCTTTTTTTTGTGAATAATATCCAAACGTATTTTAGACAATTATTAGAAGTTTAACGCTCTTGGACTAAATAGTGATAAAATCGAGTTAGTCCTGTACACCAAATTGTGCAAAATAATCCACATCAAAATTTTTATTTTTTCATTTGCTGTGATGGCAATTCCATTTGAACCATGGAATGCTAAAAACAAGCAAACAAACTAGCTTCAAAAATGGGTTTAAATTACTGCCTGACAAACTTTCCTAAAAAATTTGAAGTAGCTCATATGGACACTGAAGACCTCAGTACCAGTTGTTTATGTTCGAGTTTATTGTTCCAATTTTTAAAAACATAAATTGAAGTTTTTTCTCACTGAGTTCTACGCTGAAGTGAGTAAAGTTGTGTTTTAAATCAAGAATGCCGTTGAGGTAAATTAGTATCCAATGAAGAAGAGGAGAACTTGAAAACAATTCTGCCCCGGCATAGCTGTGAAGCTACATTTAAGTCAGCCACCCATACAAAGTCAATTAGAAACCGATAATAAATAAAAAAGAAGACTTCGACATACTCTCTACCATCTTCTTACTTAATTTTGTATAGGTTACTAGCTATACCCGACACGCATTGCTTCGCCCGGTATATAATGAATGTTAATTTTGTGAATATCTATATATTCTTATATGTTCCTTATAGACGGCCAAAGGAACCCCTTCTTTTTCAATGGATCTTACTTTGAGGGCAGGGAATCACGTTCTCCGATTTTTACCAAACTTAATAGGATTACTTCCTCCGATCGCATTAACATGTATACCAATTTTCATCCTTGTACCTCAAATAGAAATGTTTGAGGATTATCTGCCGTATCTTCTGGCCAGAAACGATATCAAACGCTGACCTATGGCAAGTAACTAACACCGAGCCTATCAACATCGAAATTAAAAGACGCAACTGGAATTGGATAGGTCACACCCTGCGCAGAGAAGATGACAACATTGCAAACATGGCCTTCCAGTGGAACCCACAAGGCAGCCGTCAGAGAAGTTTGTGCCCCATCTTCATAGAACGCATAATTCCTGGCGATCAGACATGGCTATAGAAGTACGATACACCTACAAACCAGCCATTGTTCCAAAGGCTGCTGAAAGCTGCGCCATAGCCGACAACGCCAAAGACAATGAAAAGTGAAGGTGATCCACATTGTTTTCTATTCGATATTCGTGGCGTGATGTACTTCAAAAACATTCTACGTGTTCAAAGGGTCAACAAAGAGTATTACGTTGGTGTTATGAGGCGTTTGCAAGAACTTGAGAACCAATAATCCATGGTTATTGCCACATCTCACAGAGCCATCATTTTGAACGAATTTTTGGCCAAACACTCAACAAATTTCATCGAACAAGCACCGTATTCACCAGATATAGCCTCTGTAACTTCTTCCTTTTCTCAAGACTAAAATTGCTGCTTCGTTGAATACGCTTTGCATCGACTGAAGATATCAAGAAAAATTCGACGCAATAGCTGAAGTCCATCCTGGAAACCAACTACAAAAAGTGCTTTGGTGAGTGGAAGAAGCGTTGGCATATGTGTATCGCTTCAAAAAGATGTTATTTCAAAGGCGATAAACTAGATTTGGAATTTTCATAAAATTTTTTTCGTTCCCCATTCTTTTGGCTGTACTTACTTTCATCTTGATGCATGATGAAAGCTATATTTGAGGTGATACCCACACTTTTACAGGTCTTATCTAGAGCTATAAGGAAAAAATATTTAGGTTGGACTTACACTAAATTTGCTGTTTTCGACTATTTTTGAAGCAGGTGTGAGGCAATGCTTAATACTCGTAGCGTGAAGAATAGGACGTGCAGCTAAAAGTCTATATGTGCATTAGCTTATCTCTTCTTGTTGTAGATGATATAAAAAGTTTAACAACTTCATAGAAGGAAGGCGTAAATCTCACCAGGAAATCCAATCAACTCCGCCTAAACAAAAGGGTAATCAGTGGCTAGTTGTCACCATATAGGAAGCACTACAACATTCAGAATATACATTAGGAGCATTTTTAAACATCTCTCAAGAATTTAAGAATGTACAAATAGAAACTGTAAAGCAAAGACTAAGAACAACAGCACCGGATGCGACAATACACTCATGGACATATAAATAAAGAGCTGCAGAAGTGTAGAAGCTGAGTGGTGAAGCACAACTATATTGAAAGTGGTGCAAGGATTCATGCATCAGTGCGGAGTTCTATCATATCTCATATGAAATCAAGTGATAAGAGAAATAAGGAAATTTCGCAGAAAGGCTCCCACAATGACTGGGTATATGGGCATATATCCACCGACTATCATAATATAAGAGATTATGCGTAAATGGAGATACTCCGATGGGCCACAAAAACCAGATATAGAACAAGAAGGATTTGAGTCCTTTCACTAAGAGGTACAAAGCCCAATAATGCCTCTACACAAAAAAGCGGAACACCAGTCACACTCGAAAATATCGTAAAATAATGAATAGTAGGATGATTTGGAGAATCAGTGTCTGAGAAAAGTTGGAAAAACGAACCATGTGCTCTAGGTATGGCAAAAGATACTGTACAACATATGAGACCTCTCACCAAGAATGATGCATTCTATCTGCAATACAGTTGTAGATATTTGGTATGGTGCCAAACCACGAATGAGCTTGCATAAGTGGGCTTATGGAGATGGCAAGCACTACTTGGCATAACGGATACAGTTCAGTTGACAGGGACTTCAGTAATACCATTAACTTTTGAAACTTGAAACTTTTGTACTATCGACCATTGAGCATATTCTAGGATGCATACCTTGTACCAATCTGTACATATAAATAAAATTGGAGAATATATTTGGAATATAAAAAAAACTATTAGTCCAGTCGATCGTGCTTTGCCATGATCGATTGGTCTCTTAGTAGTTTGGCCATCCTTGGTATACGCGGTTTTTATAAGTAAAACTGCCTAATAGCTTATATTATATAGAGTATCTTAGGAAGGGACGATGCTCAACCCTCCATATAAACAGAAAGTAAAATTCCTCATAATTTTGCATATGAGGAAAAGGGATAATGTTATTATTCATTTAATTAGGATCAGAAGAAGCATAATTAATCCATAGGAAAAGTGGGAATGGATTGTCTGTCAATTGGGCACATACATAGATTGACAAAATATTAATTTTGACACCAGTTTCTACGAGGTACTGCGAAGCGTGCCGGGTACAGCTAGTTAATATATATATTTATTGATAGCTAAGATTAGATAAGTCTTCAAGGCGGATTATATCTTCTTCGGAAATGTCTATATCTACTATTTATATAAAAAATCTGAGTATTTTTTGTTGATTTTTAATTTTTTTTTTTTTAGATGGACGTCGTCGTGGCAACTAAAATTTCCCATATTACTGCTACTGTTGACAATGATGCATTAGAAATGTATCATCGTAATCGATTCCGGAGAGAATGAATTATACACGGAATGAATTATACACGGAATTATATGCACGGAATCGTCTTAAGTCATGGAAGCTTAACGTAGAATGCTGATTTAATGGTTATGTAAAGGGCACAGGAAGAAATAAAAACCACTAGAAAAATTGGGCAGAGAGCGTGAGCCACTAAAGAAATTTCGTCATATATCTAAAACTGTTTGATGTAATGATGGATGAGTGTTTTAGTATTTTAGTATTCAGATTAATAAAACTTGATTCATATATAAAGGGCGCCGGTTGAAATAAAAATTGAAAGGTGCCATGCCTATATAAGAGGACGTACCACAGTATACTGTATATCTTCAGATTAATGTATGCAAATAACTTAATAAATAAATTCGATGAAACCAATTCTTCGAACAGCTGCAATCTGCATGAAGTTATTGATGACATAAGATTTACTTTAATCGCAAAAAAGAGTTTTTGTATCTCACAGCAAAATGGCAAACGAATTTAAAAGTGTTCATTGAATTTATTTTATTTACAAAACGTATTTATTTATTTTTTGGGTCACTACAGCCACAATGCACTTGTGGACAGATAAATGAATATTTATTTTATATACAAGTATTCTAGTATACAAAAGACACTTGCAGAGACAAATCGCACAATCTTAAAATCTGTAATTCAATTGAAACAAAGCAATTGCAAAACCTTGACTTCAATATATATTCGAGTACAACATAAAATCAAATTGTCGGGCTTTTGGCCAAAATAACAAAAAAAAAAAAAACCTGATTCCCAAGTGTACTGTGCAAAATTGCTGAGGTTTGACCCTAAAGCTTGAACCAAACACAAGGTAAATTAAACCAACAGCAATAAAGACTGACTGAAAGCCTTAAGATTGTAAGACTTTTCGTAGACAGGGTGGGTGTCTTTAGTTAAGCGGTTGAATGCAGTTGAACATGCGCACAAATTGCTTGTCATCGATGTAAGTCGGCGATAATTACACGACTCAAGTCGTCGAGACTCGTTGCGGTGCAGTACTTCACTTAAAGTCTAAATGAACGTTCAGCGCAGTACATGACTTCTGGTTGCATTTGTTGTGCTAAACCTTTGCCTTGCTTCAAATTTTCTTTATTTTTTTGGATACGTTGTCGTAGGGCATTAAGCAGTCAAGAGCCACTTTTCTAAGAGTTTAACTCATTGCACTTTGGATTTTATCGACGACATGCAATCAACAACGTTCAACAACATTGGATAGGCTATGTGCGCATTTGAAGTGTTTAGAACGATGGTTGTACAGATGAAACAGGGAGGAGATACTTGTACATGTTCATGTTTTTATAGGTCTTGTTGTTGTTGTTATTTTTGTTGTTTGTCTTCTTCTTCTTCTACTTATGCAGTGTGGGTTGTCTTTTATGCTAAAGTGCTGTTAAAAGGTCTCTCCTGCATGTCTATGTAATTATTAATGATTTGCCTCGGTTCCAAATAGAATTAAAAAGAGATTTATTTGGTTCCGTGTCGGCAGAAGTTTCTAATGCAGTTTCAGCAAAATCATAAAATATTTGCGTGTTGGAATTCGTATTCGCTTCTTTATAACCAAGTTGAAGTTTATCAAATGCATCAGAGCGTTTGAATAGTGGAATACTTAAGGGAATACTTAAAACCATTTTTCAAAGTTTCACTGCATTAGGTACTAGCAATGAATTTTAACGGCTGCCCACTGAATTATCATTGTGTAGAGATATTGACTTAATTCAAAAAGTTTTTCATACTAAACTATATAAGAGTTGGTGGGCTTGTATGGAATCTACCAAAAAAAGGGACTATAAATCAATATAGATACATACTTCATCGGTATTGATATTATATGGATGAAGTAGATATAAAAAAAAAATCAAAAAACAAAAAAGGCAGAAATAACGCTGCAGTCAAGTGCTTTACTTCAAGATACTCAGTACCTCCATTGAACTTTTAACTTGTATGGAGTATATATTTTCATCTTGATCCGTGTGGTATATATTATTGAAAGAATGAAAGATACAACAAATTTGCCATTTTTAACCAAGCTAACACACCACATTTTACAAAACCCAGAAAGTGAAGACAGTTTTATATGGAAGCTATCCCTTCTAGTAGTTCGATATGGATATATATGGAATATATTACTAGATCTGAAGCTTTGAAGGTGTTATACACCCAATTTTGCATTTTAACTAAAATAAAAAAGTGTTTTATAAATAATACCTCTTAGAGAGGGTTCGGCACGCTTATTAAATGCTGCTTATCTGAATAGAGAATATGAATATTCAAATTTAAATATTATATCTTTTATAGTCTCCAAGTTGTTGGTATTCATACGAACAACCAGACAGACGAACAGATATACATGTCTATATGAATTCGATTGTACATCAAGAACATGTATACTTTATGGAGTCTATCTCGCCTCTTTCTGATTAACATATGCATTTGCACGAACTTTTTTATTAAGGCTACAGGGTATACAAATATTTTGATCCCTTGGACCGTAATTGCAGTATTTGAATACCTTCCAATTTTCCATTCTAGATAACATGTTGTCTTGATGGTATTACTGTCCTCAAAATATGGATATTATATTGTTGTAACTATAAATAGTCCTTCTGAAATGGAGGTCACCACTGCATTTCTTGCGGTCGAGAATATAAGCAAGAAGCATAAGTGCATATGAAGTGATCTATGTTTGATCTTCAATTATGCTATCGCTCTTGTACTAAACATAGAGACTTATACCGTTTCATTAAAAAACAAGTAAGAAAATCACAGTCGGGCGTAACCGACTGTAAGAGGCCCTGTACCAGCACAGGTCGCCTAACAAACACACTAAATGTTCCCCTAGCTTATGACCAAACACATGACCACTTCTCACTGCACCACTAAGTGCCTTATAAAACATTTTTTTATGTATGAAACGAAAAGGGGGGTCGCTCAAATTCAATTGCTTATAAAATCGTCATTTATTATCCGATTTTGATGAACTTTTTGGATTGTGGCTTAGAAAGACGATATCTTTATACTGGCATACTTACTTTTTTTTGTGCCGAGGAAATTTTTAGCCTTGGGGGTGATTTTATGGGGAAGGGGGGGGAGGGGCAAGATTTCAAAATAAACTTGTAAAATTCCGGAGCAGTCCTAGTCGAATGCAAAAAACACGAAGTCTCTATCTATTACCGTTTCCGAGATCCTTTCGTTCATACGGACGGCCAGACGGACAGACGGACATGGCTATATCGACTCCTCTATCACTCCTGACCATAATGGGGGTAACTTTGGGGGGTCTCCGACCATTATTTCTACCTGTTACATACATTTGCACAAACCCAATAGGCTCTTGTACCTTCGGTACAGGGCCTAATAAGTTTACAGGAGCAAACAGATAGAGCTTCTTCTTGTCACTAATCCGGATGTTTGCCTAATATCTATAAATATATATGAAGGTAATTATCAGTTATGTTTCCAAACTATATGAAAGGTGACCGAAAGATTAAGGTAAGCAAGTAAGTAAGTAACTTGTTCAATTTGGGTACACAACAATGGTTCACTCGATTCCGTTCTGGTGTGGAGAAAGTGGAAGATGTACCACGCTCCGGAAGACCTGTCGTCTAAGAAGTCGATAACATCAAGGAAGTGATCGTGCTAGGACGCCATAGTAGCAGCCGTACCATCGCCCGGGAGCTTAAAATCAGTCATATGACCGTTCAAAGGCATTTGAAGAAGCTTGGCTGCACAAAAAAAATCGATATTTGGGTGCCATACGAAGTGACACCAAAAAAACACATAAACCGAATTTCCATCTGCGAATCGCTGTTGAATGGCAACAAAATCGACCCGTTTCTGAAGCGAATCGTGACTGGCGATGAAAAGTGGGTCACTTACGACAACGTAAATCCCAAACGCTCAATTCTGTCCTTTACTGTGAACAACTGGACCGCTTGAAAGCAGCAATCGTGCAAAAGCGGCCATCTTTGGACAATAGAAGAGGAATTGTTTTCCATCAGGATAAAGCCAGACCACACACTTCGATTGTGACGCGCCAGAAGCTCCTAGAGTTCGCATGGGAGGTCCTTATGCATTCACCTTATAATCCGGACCTGGCACCATCGGATTACCATCTTTTCTTGTCAATGTCGAACAATTTAGCTGGCGAGAAATTGGCCTCAAAAGAGGAATGCGAAAATCGACTGTCTCACTTTTTTGCCAAGAGGGAAGCAAGCTTCTATGAGCAGGGCATAATAAAGTTGGAATCTCGTTGACAAGAAGTTTTTGATCAAAACTGCGCTTATTTGAACTAAATCCGATGAATGTACGCAATTTTATAAAGATTTGAAATAAAGGCGATAATACGAAAAGACTTTTTTTCCAACCCTATATGTCCTTATGTTTTTATGTTTGTGCCTCTGTATCGTTTGTTCCTCTGTTTGAAGATTTTAACATCAATGAAACGCCTTATTGTGAAAAAGAAAAACATTAAAGTAGGCCAAACCAATATTTGGTGTATCTCATGTCAATCCTGATCAAAAAACCCATATGGTCCCAATTAGACTCCTAAAAGTCTGCGTTCTTTACAAATCTGTCCCTCTTTTTGTTTTTTTTTTTTTTGATAGGTGTGTGTATTTGGTGTATTTAATATTAATCCTAATCAAATATTTCATATAGATTCAGATCGGACCAGTAGGTAGGTGCCGTACAAATCGGACCCCCCCTTTCAGGGTTATTGTTGATACTTTATCTAGAAACGCCAAATTTTGTGTATCCAAATAAAATAGTCCATATAGGTATGGATCGGACCACTAGAAGTGAAGGCCAAGATCAAAAATATTATCTCAAATTTAGGGTCAGAAGGGTTTTGAGTGTTTGTTCCAGTTTCTTCAATATAATAATTCGAGATTGCTTAAAGTACTTATCACTTAAAAAAATTATATGATTCATCAATGTTATTTGAATTGTTCGGGTTTCAAGTGGACCAAGTACAAATATGGAGTAATCAATCAATAATTTCTCCGGATTTCCCATACTAAATTTGAAATAGGCATTAGGAGGCATACTTGGCAAGTATATACATATAAAATTATTCAGTAGTAAAAATCGAGTCGATTTGGCTATATATTACTCCCGTCTGTCCTTTGCATGTGTAAACAACGAGAAATCGGAGACTATAAAGGATTGAGCCACAAAACTTCAATTCGCTGATACGTAAAGTTTTAAAAAATTCTTGTTTGCCATGCTCAGCTCGCCCCCATGAAGTTTGTACTACATTTTACCAATAGATGGCGTGCCCTGTGGCATAAGCCGGGGCCATCTGTTGCTTCTGCAAATTGCCATTGGTACTTTTTCACTGAAAGCAATTAGTTGCAATGCAAGAAATTTAAATGCCTGCTTAACTCATAGCAAATAGAAAATTGCGTACAACACAACTAAATCAACACCTGCAGCGCAGGAACAACTAACAACCAACTAAGAAAGCAACAAAGAAATCAACAAAAAAATCAACATTATAATTAATTCATTAACTAAACTTTATCATGTGTCGAAATCGGACAAGACTAACAGCCTCAAACAAAATCAAAAGCCAATCAAAAGTCAAAGCGCGAAAAAAAAAACTAAATTCAAAGTAGAAAAAAAAACAGACATCAATCAATTTGCCACAAGCAACAACAAACAAATTGACTGCAACTAAATTGAAATCATCAAATGGAAAGATACATGCACACACAGACACCAACACCAACACCGACACCGAGGCATAGAAACATTAATACACATGCTGTGCAATGCTTGCAACATACTGCATAGCTGCAACATGAGCAACAACAATAACAACGCAAATATATACAATGCAGGCGTCAGCAAACGCTCGTCAAATGCAACGATTAACACTTCCACGCAGCGGTGACTGGACTGGCAGCAGCAACAAATGAGTTGCTAAAAGGAGCAGGAGAAGTAGGCGGCGGTAAGCGGCATACAAGTGCAACAGCTGCTGGCATAAATGCAGTTAAACGCTCGCGCACACTGCGCTACGCTACCATTAGATACTTTGCATAGACCATATAGTATAGCTGTGTGCAACAGCGGCATTCAGCGGCAGCGTCCGGCATAGAAAAATGATTGCGTGTGAATTTTTGCGCTACCAGCGTCCAGTCGAGTCGACTTGTGTCGGCAAATATGGCCAATATGATTCGGCATTAATTTAGCTTTTGGGGTTTTTAACTCTTCAAATGCAAGTATATTAATTCTATTGCGACACACACACACACACACACACACACACACATACAGGCTGCACGTGCAACATAGTATGCCGCTGCAATAATGACTTGGCAAAATAATTTCGCAGCATTACGAACAAGTACACCTACATAAATTGCTTGCGCAGCCGCACCAAAGACTTGAATAATGATGTATGTCTTCTTCAGCACTAAATGTATGTGTATACACTCGTTGGTACATGTTGCACATAGGAGTATGTATGTATCTACATGCGCTCTAGGATAGTAGTTTCAAAATGCATAAATCATGCTATGTGTCATAATTTGCAAACAAACGCCTACCGTAAACTGATTTATTTATGATGATGTTTTTTTTTTTTGTTTTCGTTGTAGTTTAGTGCAACGTAGATAAGTGTGCAAGCAGTGGCAGAAGGAGTACGCAGTAGATACTTTAATTGTGGCATCCCAAAACCTACAGACCTAGTCTAAGCCATATGCATGCTTTGAAACTATTTTTAATTAAACTGATTAGTATTTATCATTTAATGTATAAATAATGATAAGACTCATACGTAATTGGATTTTCTTTTATACAGCGATCCAATATGTGGTTTTAAGGGTAAAAGCAAATAGAAGACTGCGTAAAATCCTTTACCATGAGGGAAACTGCAACTGTCGATCTTTTTTAGGTTTCTTTCGAAAATTTTCTTTACAACTTTCTTTTAAAAAGTAGAACTAGTTGCGAATTGTAAATGATTTTAAGTTTAAAATGGAAATTTACAGCTCAAGATACAATATCTGCCTTCGTGAACATATTTATGGATACCATAGCTCTCGACATGTTAAAGGTAGGGTGTCGCCTGATTTTTTTAATCTATTGATGCAGTCCATCCTACTGCCCATATAAACGAAATATATCGGCATCGATTTTCCCGAATGAATTAAAGCTATTCGCGTACACAGCTGACATTGTCATTATTGGCAAGTTGTCAGAGATCGCACAGCAGTCTCGACTCATGGATTTAGTAGTGTGTGAAAAAAAGACGTAGTACTTGGTATCTTCTCGAACGCCATCATCGCGTCTTGGACGGTGCTTATTATAGACATATTCGTATACCAATGATCAAAAATAACCAGCAACAACAACGGCCTAGAGATCATGCAAGGATTCTAGGTATTTGTTCCAATAATATATGATACTTTGGGCCAATTAGCCTAATTAGAAGTAAAGGAACATGTTTAAACTTATTTAAATATATTCTACGCGTTGGTGCGTTATTGCTTTTCAGTATTTGTATGGTCTGCTATCTTTGAGGTCGTTTAATTTACGATCGGATATAAGTAGCCACCAATGCTGCGCACTCATCGGTCATATAAAATAATATGCAGCAATTTAATAAAATTTATATAAATACTTCATATATAAACAGATTTGAATCAGTGAAGACTGACTGAGAGTACAAAAAGGGATCTCAAGCAGTGAACATTGAGATTTGTTTTGTAAGGCCCTGTACCGAAGGTACAAGATCCGATTGTCGGAAACCCCAAAGTTACCCCTATTATGGTCAAGAGCAACAAAGGAATCGATAAAGCCATGTCGGTCTATCCGTCCGTATGAACGAATGGATCGCGGAAACGGTAATAGATAGATACTTCGTTATTTTTGCATTCGACTAGGACTTTGCCGCGAGTTTATTTTAAAATTTTGACCGCATTTGAGACCCCTTGCTCATAGGAATGGATACCGATTTGAGTTTACAAAATCAGGATCTAATTCGAGCAGAAACCAGCACTGGTACAACTTGTTTTATATAAAAGATTATACAGTATCTCTCGTATGACTAAAACTTAAATTTATAAAATTCTGACAGTTCTGGTGGCATGGACCGTGATTGAATCACAGGCAACGGCGTTGGAAGTCTTCGAGAGAAAGATTCTTTGCAAGATCTTTGGACATATTTGCGTGCACACAAAATGACATCACGGTCGTGACTAAATAACGGTTGAAGACCCTTTAGGTAAGTATTCATTTATTCTTTATTATTTGTTATATCGTCACGAAAAGTGAATAATAATAAATGTTGCAGCTTACCAACTATGTCAGTTAATAGGATCATACAATTGAAAATAATAGGAGTCTCACATTTTAATTAGAAATCCGAGACTAGTCAACTGGTAAATTTATGAAAGTCACCTTCAGAGCCACTTACAGAAACAGCCCAAAAATAATGATTGATTGCAAACGGAAATATAATAAGTCTACCAAAGAGACTTCTTGGCGGAACAGGGATTTGAAAAAAGTAGTCGAGCAGCTTTTTAATAAATTTAAACTAGACTGTCTGAAATACACCATCAATACTAAATAATAGAATAAAAATATACGGAAAACAAACCAGAATATTTTCGTAAATTTTGTACCAACAGAGGTCTTAGCAAAACGACAACAGTCTCAGTCCTAACCCTGAAAAAGCCAATTGGAAAGTCACAAAAGATGAGTAGAAAAACACGCTTTCTAATCGAAATTGACTTTCTGAACTGTAGCCCAATAATGGTAGTGAATACACGAAACCTCGTAATCCCAGGAGAGCAAGTGACATTTGCATGGAGGAGGGATTAAGAAGAAAACACTCCAAGTACTATATAATTCTTATCCCTTTTGAGTAGATCTTATTTAAAAAACAAGTAAGGAAATTTAAGTCGGGCGTAACCGACTGTAAGAGGCCCTTGTACCAGTTTTTTTTTTAAATAAACTTGTAAAATTCTGGAGCAGTCCTAGTCGAATGCAAAAAACACGAAGTCTCTATCTATTACCGTTTCCGAGATCCTTTCGTTCATACGGACGGCCAGACGGACAGTCGGACGGATGGACAGACGGACAGACGGACATGTCTATATCGACTCCTCTATCACTCCTGACCATAATGGGGGTAACTTTGGGGGTCTCCGACCATTATTTCTATCTGTTACATACATTTGCACAAAACCAATAGGCTCTTGTACCTTCGGTACAGGGCCTAAAAAATTTAGTAGTTCCCTACTAACTTAACCTATTTTATGCTGAAGACCTTAGATAAAATGGTGGTGGATAAAATTAAGGAACATGAACCACTGCACACAAATCATAATTCATGTAGATCAGGCAAATCCACCGAAACTATGCCAATTGAGCTCCCCAATATAAGACGCCCTAAGAGACAAAACTATTTCCGCTTTTATACATATAGAGGGTGCTTTTGACAAAACTTAAAAAAGTTGTAATGCAAACTCGTATCGACCAATATATCTCCTACCTTCTTTGTTGAAGGTATGGGAACGACTTTTTGAGTCTCGAGTTACGTAGCTGATAGAGCAAGTCCACAAATGGGTGAACCATGTCTTGAAGGCATTCGACGACAAGGAGAACTGCAATCGGATAATTTTCGATGTGCAGGAAGACTTCGAAAGAGTGTGGCATACCGGACTCCTGGCTAAGATCAAGGCGCTACTCTCGGCACACTTTTTTCTGATGATCCGATCTTATCTGGAGAAACGCCGATTTCTGGTGGAAGTGCGAGATAAGTAAAATCTGGCAAATCCCCCAAGGAAGCGTGCTGGGTCCGCTTTTGTACTCGTGTTTACAGCTGGTTTCCCTGAGCCTTGCATAGACACAATGGCACCTGATGATGTTGCGATTTTGTACAACTTAGAATGCGAGTAAGAAGTGACCGTCGGGGTGCAGGAGTACGTACACCCATTTGAACACTGGTCCAGGAAAGGGAACGTCAAACTAAATCCAGCCAAGTGCATTAACGTGTGCTTCACACTACGCTGAAGAAGTCCATCCAATGTCTGACTGAACCTCACCGTGCTCACGCAGACAAATGAGATCATAGTTAATAAAAGCCGTCTAAATAGTATAGAATAAATTTGTTTTTGTAGAAAGCCTCCTTGTGGAGTAAGAGTACACATAGGAATTAAATTTAAATTGGATTTACAAAAGAAATAAAGACATTTGAGTTTAGTTGAGTACCATTCTGCTCAGAAATATCGAACTAACTTTGTTTAATTGAAGCCCATCACAACACTAACAAGCAAACTATGCAAAGCAGCTACAAAAGTCAATAAACAGCAATCAACACTTTATTTTTACAACTAAAAAATAAAAAAAAAAGTATCTATAAACTAAACAAATCAAAGATACATTTAAGGAGCGTGCTGTGCTGCGTTTTGCCGTTGATGATGCCTTTGGAATGTTCAAGTGCGCGACAAGTGCAGCTGCAGTGTCATTGTTGTTGCTGTTGTTGTTAAATTGCTGCCTATTGATTTGCTTTGATTTAAATTAATTGCTCAAAAAAAAAAAAAATAAGAAAACTTGTCTTACTCTGAATAGTCTTGGACCATGTAAGTAAAAAATAAAGCAAACCACTTAACCTTGAGGCTAATATTTTTTGTAACAACAATTTGAAATGATTTGAGCGGAAATTGAAGCGACTGGGATGATATCCAAATTAGCCAAGTCGTTTGTCGTTGCAGCTGAGTTTTGTGTGTTAGATGTGTACAAGTTTGTAAAAAAACAACAACAACAGCAACAATGCAAAATGACATTGAAAGTACAAGTGATATTTATTTAAATAATTTATTGTTGATAAGATAAGCGACTGAGCGGCTGAGCATGCAAAAGTCCATGTTGGCAGTTGAAAAATTTATTACCAAGAAATTTATGAGCCATTGCAGCATGTTGCAGCCGTCTATGAAAAGATTGCCTTCGAGTATATATTGATCTTATGGCCACTGACTGGACGGGTGGCAAAAGAGTGTTAACCTTGAGCAGTTGATCAGTTGAGCGGTCTTGGCGCTGTGATAAATGTTGTGCGAGATGAAGATGCAGACCCAGTGACTTAATGTGCGCAACGCGCTTATAATTAATAGGCAACGGACACACCTTATGGTGCAAACGGTAACAATAGCACATAGCATTGCGTATATGCGCCTTGTTTATATACCCTGCATTTAGAGTATAAGAAATCTATTCATTTTATTAGACTGTTTGTATAGCTTAGATAAGGCAGCAGAGTTTATGTAAAGCAAAACGACGATGCGTTTAACACATAAAGCACTGGATATTCTGTTATATGGTTTGATTGTAATAAAAGCAGTATTAATTAATTTTATATAACTTTCCCATCCAGGAACTTGAACCCTTTGACACTGTGTATCATCACCACACAGCTGTCGACTGGAATGACCTTTAAATCAGATATGCACCTAAGACATCAACTAATGTGGAAACGTATTTGTGTGCCCCACTTGTATGTGAGTATTATTAAGAGAAAATAGCCTGTATCTAATTCATTGAACTCATTCAGCTCAATATTTTAATACTTTTAGCAAAATAAATGCTTAGAAATGGTACAAGCTCTTCACAGAAGGCTGACAAGATGTTATTAACGCCATGGAAAAACGTTGAAGCAGTAAAGTATAATGTTATGGAGAATCGTCAAATCAATATCAAAGAAGATCTTGAGGATGTCGGCTTATCGGTTGACTTCTGCCATGCCATTTTTCTGTTGTTTGGGCAGAAACGAAGTTTGTTCCGAAATTGCTGAATTTTGGCCAAAAAACCGGTTAAAAGAAGTTAATGACGATTCAGAGTGGCTCAAAAGAGTCATAACTGATGATGAATCACGAGTATATGATTAAAAGGTTGGAACCAAAGCCCAATAATCCTAATGGAAGCGGCCAGATTAAAATGTGAAGATTTTGCTTAGTGTGTATCGTGTCTACTTGTCAGAAGGTTTTACGGAAACACGTCGTTCTGTCTGTGTGTGTGTTTGTAGATACCGTTCTTTGTTAAATATTTCTACAGACATCATTCCACAAATCGATATAGACTCTTTCTTGTCTCTAATTTGATTAAGAGTGGTTTAATAAGTCAATGACTTCTTGGGTTTTCTGCACAATAACTCCCGTCAACTACCATTTATAAAGAGACAACTGTAATTTTTGAGCACGCTGCGCCACTAAGTTTGTGTTGTGGAATTTTTTGTCTTGAAATCAAGGAAAATCTTAATAAATTCTATAGGACTCTGCACCATAAATTTTAATGATTAAGAAGTGTTTCAAAGAGTTCCATTGTGGTCGTACCAGTACAAGTGGCGCCGAACGTTTAAGTCACCCAAAAGAAGTCGTTGCACCATAAATCATTGATAAAATGTATGGATGAAATTGCGTCAGAGACTATATGCATCTCAGCTGAGCGGGTACACCACATTTTACATGAAAATTTGGACATGAAAAAGCTATTCGCACCATGGGTGTCGCAAATGCTCACATTGAACCATAAAAGCAAATTTGTGACCATTTAAAACCGAGTTGGGCGATGTTCAGTCACAATGTAAACGAGTTTCAGTGCCGTTTTGTTACCCCAGACTAACCATGGATCAATTTTACGACGCCAGAAACAAAGGAACAATAAACACAGTGAAGCTTTTGGACAGATTCAATATGGGTTTGAAGTCGAAATTACCGAATTTGTCGAAGAAAAAAAGTTTGTTCCTTGAAGATAATGCACGAGTCAATAGTCACTATTGCAAAAATCCATAAATTGTGCTACAAACTGCTACACCATCCAACATATACTTCAGATTTAGCCCCTTCTTATTATTTCTTGTTTCCAAAGCTAAAGAATTGTCTGGGCTGTAAGAGAATTAGCTCTAATGAAGAGATCATCACAGCAACAAACTCTTATTTTTAAGGGGCCTTGAGAAAACTTAATATTAAACAGTAAGAAAATTACATTCGGGCATAACCAACTATAAGAGGCCCTGTACCAGTTACTGTCAAATAGAAACTAGTATGGTGCTCTATTTTGGTTTAAAGCGTATTAAAGGTTCGACTTGAACAAAATAAAATTTTCTTTCGATTTTTTTTTTTTTTTCTCGATTTGTGCATCTCAAGTCGAATTTGTTATAAATTTATTACACATACGCCCCATAATCAGCGAAAACAATTTATCTTTTCTATCAATGGCTTGAACTGAGACTCACCTTTCCATGTCCTTGGTATCGCTGGGATTGTTGCGTCCAATTGTATTCGTTTCGTAGGGATTCTCTGTGGTTTGTGTTGGCAGATCATTATCACTGCGTCGTGGCGTTGATGGTGCAGTTGTAACATAGCCACGTCGCGCTGGCACTAGCGGCGGTACTGAACCCATTGTTGGGGCGGTACGTCGATTGTAGAATGTATTTGGTGCTTGTGTAGTCGTTGTTGCAGGCGGTATATAATCATAACCGCCACGTCCTGCAGCATGTGCAGTACCGGCGCCAATGAATTCAACATCCTGCATATTATCATCACCTTTGCCGGAATGTTGCCCACTGCCGGATGGCGGTGGTGGCGGTCCATAGGTATTCGTATAAATATTATATGTATTATAGTCCCATTCATTTGGACGCAGATTGCGCGTCAGTTGGCGATTATAGAGATGGCGACCCGACGATATGCGCCGCAGTCGCGTGGATTCAGCGGTGGCATTACGTCGCTGTGTCAGTGCTGGCATTGTAGCGCCTGGCAATAGTTCCACATCGGATTTGAGCTGTTGCAGCTTGCGTGGCTGTCGCGGTTTGTGCTGATGTGTGTGCTGCTGCTGCTGATGATGCTGGCGATAATGTGGTCGCAGTCGATGTGGCGGTGTTTTATGGTTTGCTGCTTCTAACGCTTCCAATTCGCTTGCAAATGCTGCTGTGCTTATTATTGCCAAAAGCAGAAGCATTAATACTTTTCTGTAATCTAGTTGCATTTTAATTGTGTATTGTGTGTATTTTTAGTTTTAGTGACTGAATAATTTGTGAGATCCTCGCTCTGTAAATGGAAACAAAAAGAAAATATATAAGTTTATTTATATTTAATAAATGCTGCTCGCTGCTCATTGAAATTCCTAGTTGCGTATTTCGTATACACAAGAAAACGGATCAGGCTTGTCAATCCATTCATTTTCAAGCATTTCAAGTTGCTGCTGACATGCAGCAGTGCCACTCAGTAGTAAATTCCTTTGTGTCTGGCAGTAAATTTAGACTTCAGCTCACTTCAACACCCAGCAAACTAAAGCGGTTAGTGTAATTTAATATAAGAGGGTAGTCTGAAGAAATTTATAAAGGTGGGGAATATGTATTGGATATTGTCTATTAAACATTACTAGCGACCATTCCTTTTTTACATTCTAATTTTTTCAAGTGACAACAAGGCAGATTTACAGAGCGGTGATGTCTCAATGACAAATTGAGAGAAAATAGGACCTTGTAATTGGTTTTTAGCTTTACCTGGATTTTTCTTTCAAATAAAAAAAAATCAACCGAATATATCTTAGGGACTAAGAAGGGTGGTAAGTTTTTGCAGTTGCCTATTTTGTCCAGTTATACAAAACATTTATGTCTACTGATCGTGAGTAAAGGCTACTTGGTGAGTGTGTACTCTCGAATTGCTTGACTTTGAGTTCAACCCATGTATTGGCTTTTTGCTCACTGGACATGGCTCGCTTAATGCATTCTTGCATAAAAGGGGCCTAGATACTAGTTCTGCTCGCCATTGAGTCATCAAGAGGTATGGAAACATGACCTCTATGAATACCCAATGTATGATAATGTCAGGGACCTGACAGCGAGGGTGTTTGTACGTCGTTATGGTGGGCACGATTTAAGTGGAGTACTACTCCACGGCAAATGGACTAAGTGTACCTCTTGTATCACACTCGTGTTTTATCATTGTGTTTGTCCATATTTTGTTGTTGGCCTAGGTGGCAGGAGCAAGTAGTCACTGAGTTGCGTGGAACTTACTGCTAGTACCTTGGATTCGAGGTTGTAGTAAACGCTTGATATGAGACATCGGACGTTTACGGTTCGGTTATGATTCGGAGAAAAGGAAGAGGTATGAATAAGCTTCGCTTCGAACAGTAAGGAAGTAACGTCCCATTAATGCAATTTTAGACTGTTTCACCTCTAGGGTTGATATGTGTAGAGTCATGTATCTGTACATGGTATCTTTAGCACCCCGGAACTGTTTGAAGATTCGAATTGCAAGTGTTACAAGTATTTGTTCTAGTTTAAGAAAGCCTTAGTCTCGTACCGCGGGGTTTATAGTTACTTCGCCTTAGTCATTAAAGAGTCCATTCCGTGAATAATGTGGTGCGGGCAAAGTTTCTTCGGAAGCTTATTTTGACTAACCGTGCTGTTGGCAAATCGTTTACTATTAAATATAAGAATTCTGTCTTTACATGTAAGTCTTGAATTAAGCTTCCTGCAAGCAAGAGTGAATTATCCGCTTACTAGTTGAAGTCTTGGATTAAATGTTCCATTAGTCTGATGCATCTATGTGGTTCAATGACTTGAACTGACTTAATTTTGTTGAAACAATTAAGTTTAATTATATCAAATAAAAATTTAACAAACCGTTAACAACGAAGCCTTGAACATTCCATTGTTCTCTTTAGAAAAAGTTTCTTCTGGCTTTTAGAATCTGACATAAATATTAAAGAAGAAACATGTTGACATCTTTAAAAAAAAAAACTCAATGCATTAATTCACCATTAAACAGAATGCAATGGTCCTGTCCGAATATTGAATGAATATTTGGGTATGCGAAAGCTGTGTTCAAAGTGGTTGCCGCGCGAGCTCACAAATGACCAAAAACCACAACGAATTTATGATTCAGAGCAGTGTACGTAGCTGTTCTATCGTAATAAACCCGAATTTTTGCATCGATATGTTACAATGGATGAAACATGGCTCCATTATTTTACACCGGAGTCCAATCGACAGTCAGTCGAATGGACTGCACGTGATTAACCGACTCCAAAGCGAGGAAAGACGCAAAAGTTGGATGGCAAGGCGATGGCATCAGTAAAAAGGGAAAAACTATCAACAGGGACTATTATGTAGCGTTATTGACGGACGAAATTGCGGAAAACGGCTCTAATTCAAGAAGAAGAAAGTGCGATGGCAAAATTGCATGAATTTGGCTTCGAATTGCTCCCGCAATCACCGTGTTCTCCAGAACTGACACCCA
This sequence comes from Leucophenga maculata, assembly GCA_035044805.1. NCBI lineage: Eukaryota > Metazoa > Arthropoda > Insecta > Diptera > Drosophilidae > Leucophenga > Leucophenga maculata. The sequence goes on along the minus strand of JAWNNP010000651.1, from coordinate 784,309 downwards.
GCGACTTTTTCCTGTTTTCAGACCTCAAGAGAATGCTCTCTGGAAGATATTTAGCGCCGATGAAGAGGTAATCGCCGCAACTGAAGCCTACTTTGAGTCCAAAGACAAATCGTACCATAAAAATGGTATAGAAGAATCGTATGACCGCTATAATCGTTGTATCGCCCTCGAACGCAACTGTATTGTGTAATAAAACTAAATTTTATAAAAAAAAAGTTTTTTTCTACGAACTTTTCAGCCGAACGTTGTGTTCCATTTTTACTAATAAGTGCCCAAATCTTTTCTATTTTTCTACACAATTACCAAACTCCTTTCTGTTTGGAAAGTAAATAAGCCACCAAAAAAGTTTTTTAAAAAGACATCATAAATGTACTTTTCCTTTTCTAAGATGACAGCGACACATTTTCACCTGAACAGTTTGGCTTCCGTTCGCCCCTTAGCCAGAATATTGTGAAAGCAAACTTTTCTTATCAAAATCTACAGGCATTCGACTCTGTCTAGCAGGATGGCTTTGTCCACAAATTGAATATATCGAACTTACCTTCTGAGTTTTTATTCGCTCTAAGCAAATCTCAAAAATTCAATATGTCGAAAGGCTGTTCACAAAGCCAATGCCTCTCACCCATACTCTACAACATTTAGACCTCAGATTTTACTATCTTAAGAGTTCTCACTGCATCAATTTTTGCACTTTGTTCTATGATACTCCTTGCGAAGATGACGTGTAACATTCAGAATGCAATATAGGCGATTGATAAAAAAAAGTACTGCGATGGAGTTTTTGAAGACGTGCATAAAGTCTTTGACCGAGTACGGAAAGCTAGTCTTTTTTGCGAAAGTCAAGGCTATTCTTCCATCCCCTTTCTACTTGATGATACGGTCTTACTTGGAAGACCGTCATTTTCGAGTGAAAGTGCGAGACCGTTGCTGTACTCCTTGTTCATTGCCGATCTCCCTGTTTCGATGAGGATATAATGTCACCCGAGAAAGTTATATTGTCATCTTACGCAGACGACGTTGCAATGCTCTACAATGCCAAATGGAAACTTCAATCATACCAAAAGGCTTGCAAGGAGTTTACCACATTTGCGTCCAATAAGAAGATTAAGAAGGACTAATGTTGGAGTCGACGGAGATGACTGTAAATAAATTTCGAAAACACTATCACAATAATTTGTACAGTCTGGCGATTATAATAGAAGGGTGCGACATGATATGGTTATAGGAAATATCGAATCCTGATTCCTATTAAAAAAAAATAAATAAATATAAATTCTATCGTTTCATTGGTTTTTTTTTTTTACTAAATGGAATGGACCCTGCTAAAACTCTGTTCATTTTTCAACAGAAATCGGAATTCCAAATACTCTAGGTTAGGTCGATTTGTATGTACTAACAATATTTTATTAGAGACAATAGATAGAAACATACTCCACGCAAATCTACCTTTAAATTTGTTTAAGAATGTTCGGTGATTTTGTGTGGAGGCTACCCTTACAAGAATTTATGATTGACCAACATACTACTAGAAAGCATACACGTTGCAGCCAGTTACTTTTGATTCAACTTATAAGCCTGGCCCATCGCATATGGATGTTGAGTGCGATGTTGAATTCGCAATATCCACTTTAAGACAGCCAACTGTGAAAATTTGTGTAAATTTTTAGTGGAAGTATTTTATTTTGATTTATGTACGAGTCTACAAGAACTTCTTCCTAATACCTGGCATCTCAAAGAGAGCTTCAAGAGTTCATGCACTACCCTCGTTGTAAAGCAGTAATACCACACAAAAAAAAAAAAAAGCGCTACAAAACGCCAACAAAAAATATAAAAAAAAAAACGCATTTCACGCTCAGCTAAACGCCAATTTCGACAGACAAAGGATTTAAATTTCAATTTGTTTCAGTTTAAATTAGCAACCGAAAATAAAAAAATACGCAAACAAATCATTATTAAATAAGCAAAATAAAAAAAAATTGTTAAAATATTAACAGTTATTTCGCTGCAAATGCTACAGATTTATTGTATTTGTATCGAAATGCGGAAACAGCGTAAAAATTTTGCCTTTTACAGTGCTATATGTATCTAGATACATTTGTATCTTTCAACTGTTGCACACTTGGCACGCTATTAATCAGCGAAATCATTAAGTGTTCATTTATTTCGAATTTTTTTTTTTTTTAATATTATAAATGCGCACTTAAATTTTTTATTTGGAAGTCAAAAAAAAAAACATAAAAACCTGCATTATATACCATTAATATTGATATTAATGTCTGCACTCGTTCTGGAAATGAGTTTCTTATGCTGTTGAGAGTATTACAGAATAAGCTGGGTAATAAATTCACACACTCCAATTACAAGCCTAATTAGTTATGAGGGCGTCGACAATGACAACGACGAGACTTTCTTTTGTAATCATGTATAATAAATTTGTAAGCAACATATGTCGCTGTTTGAATATATGTCTGTATATAAATTGTATTTGTACATATTTGAAATGCTTTGATGCGTCTGTCAAATTAATTAAAACTTTTCAGAATTGACAATTTTATGTTACTAATTATGCCGCAGATGCCAATTCACTATTTATGTTTCAACTAAACCACTTCGTTGGGATGCTCAGTGTCAGCTTTAGTTGCTTGACTGGCATATCAAATGCCACACCAAAAAATAAAAAAAAAAACAAGAAACTTTAAGTCACGCCTCAGGTGTGTTCGCTACTACTTATTGAGAAATATCTTATATCATATTCGATAAAGAAATAAACTTATATCAACTTATGCGCCTTACGACAGTCCTAGGACGTTGACCGCAAACTCTGAAACTTCAAAACGCCTTTAAATGCAAGCGCTTAGCACTATTTTTCATGCTTAGCACGCGTCTACCTACTAAAAATTCTAAATATCAATAAATTTCATAATAAAAAGTATCAAACAATACGCTAGACTAAGCATTGATTGCTTCCAAGAATTGTTAGGTAGTAGCCTTTGAGATTTCAAGAGTTTAATCGAATATGCAGACACAGTTCACAAAAAGTCAATTCGCAGGAAATTCTCTAATACGGATGAGTATTATGTATATCCATAAAAGTTGACAAACTTGCCTTGACCTTGCCGGCAATTTTTATATAGCCAAAAAAAAAAAAAGTATCTTATAAATAAAATACTGCATCAAATGAAAACGAAAGTAAATCAAAGCGGAAAGATCAAAATACATTTATAAATCAGACGACAGCAAAACAAAAGAGAGAAAAAAAGTAGGTATAAAAAAATATAAAGTCTTGGGGGAAAAAAAAGAGTAAAACTTAAGGAGTCACCGCAGGGGCGCGCATATTAATTTGATATATGATTTTTTTAATAAATTTATTTATATTTCTTTTTTTTTTTTTATTTCGTCTGATATCAGCTTTATTATGTGCAACATTTGTTGGGGAGTAGCTTAGCATGATTTATGCTAAACGTAAATTTCTAATAAATTTGTTTTATCTTTTTGTTTTTGCGTTTTCGGTTGCAGTTTGTCAACGTGTGTGGGCTGGATATTGAAGTAGTTAGCTGTAGATACATAGATACATGAGTAAAACCGAAACGTAAATACACTACATAACTGTTTGAAAGTAATGCAGCTTATATGGCTTATCATTGGAAGAATGTGAGCAAAGGTGCTGCTGTTATTAATCGAGCCAATATAATGTACTACCAAAGATAATCAGTTTCTCATATGAAGCTTAATGTGCCGATAAACAGCAGAAACTTCTCTAGTTGTATCTTGCACCTAAGAACCTTTGCTCCAAATAGCATTTTCAGCAGCTATTTGTTACTTTCGAAAAACAGATATATAACAGCCCGTGATTTCAATGCAAAACATCCTTGGTGTGGTAACATAAGGACATGCCGCCGAGATAAACGTTTGCAAGAAGTCCTAATTAACCTGTGAAGAAATTCCACTCCTACTACTCACAGCACGTCTCGTCCGCATTAGACTTTTTTATATTCAATGACATTGACCGCAACAGGTTCACTGTTATTCGAACTCTATTCGAACGCTATTCGAACTCTTTTTAAGTCATCTACAAAACCTAGCTACCTTGCCTTGCATTACACTCTAACCCGCAAAGAAAACGTATCCTACCAGCTGATTCTCTAGTTGAAGCTTTCAAGACTGAGTTAAATAGAAAAATAAGCCTTAAGATCAAAATAAACAGCCCAGAGGATATTGAAGATGCCTTAAAAAGTTTCATGCACGACTTAAGACAAGCTGTGAAATTTGCTACTTCGAAGACTCAATATTTTTTCTAGCTTTCGGCCGATTCAATTACTTGTACCAATTGCATCTGAAAAGGAGAACTAGAAGAGAACGAGCGAAGAATACTTTCACTAAATCTTCAAAAGATTGGCTATTCGTCTTCGAAAGGCTCTCGCTAGGAACAAAGATGCTCAAATTGACTTTAATCTGGCTTAATGCTGGTCCTGATGAAACGTCCTACTATCTCTGGAAGCATAAGAAAGTTCTAATCAACGATTTTGCAAGCGGATGATGGTATTGCAGTCAGGAGAAGGTATAGACCTATGCCGACAGTTTTAAGAGTAAATGTGTACCATTTGATCTGACATTAGATGTCAAGAGAGGGTTAGTTGTAGCACGTCCGAAGCCTCCTTAGGATTGTCGACAAATCCTATCACATTGCAGGAGGTAAGGCAGCATATAAGGACGTTTAAGGAACTAGGACGTGAAGTAATCAACAGCACCCTAAGACTGAGAAATTTTCCGAGACGCAGTATAACGATGTGGATGCATACAGGCTGATTCCCAACCTAGGTAAGATTATGGAAAGAGTGATGTTGAGGCGGTTTCTGCAATTAGAACATGTTACTCAGAGAACGCCATAATGACAGTTTGGTTTTTGCAAAACTTACGACACTCCGGTAAAACTACACCGTATTGTCAACTTCGCCCTATTTTGACAGAGTGAGGCATCGTGGTCTTCTGAGTAGGCCAAAGAACCTTCTAGCCTCTCAGCAATTCGAGCTAATAATTCAATGTTGTGGTTCGTGGTGCAAAGCTGACTAATAGAAGTATTTGCGGGGGAATTGTATGGAGTGGAGTTTTTAGCACTGGGCCTTAAAATCGAATATAGACATTAATGCTAAATGCAACTGACTAAATAGGAGTCTTACGGTTGCAAGACACATCACAATAGTGCAGAGAATGGTCTTATCCAATGCTAGAAAAATGGCTTGGCTGATGATCCCAAGAAAGAAGTGTCTCTATTCAACAAAGCGGCCATTTACAAATCCATTTTGAATCCTATATGGAAGTATACGCTTCAAGTATTAGGAATTGCCACCAAGTCCTACTTGAAAAAAATCCGAGTCGACCGAAGCAGAGTATAATATGCAATATTTTAAATGGTACTTGTGCACCAGGAATATCAAAAGGGAACTAGGAGTCCCTAAAATTGGCGACGTAATATAGGCACAATCGAGCAGGTGTATGGAAAACCTTGGGTCCCACCCAAATCCGCTGGTACGATGGCTGAAAGCGGAAAGACCACGTCCCAAAGCCAGAAAGAAAAGATTCTAATGCAGTCATCCACAGCATCTTCACAATAGAGCCCTGAAAATGCTCTTCCATATGCTATTTTGTCCGTAAGAGTATCCCTCGTGTAACGATTTATCAAATTACTACGATGAAGCTGGGCCAGAACTTACATCTCATGAAAAACACCAATTTCAACTTTTGTAGACATATTTTAAAGACATTTGAGCAATCAGCTAAAATAATAATAGTTTTTTTGGCACCGTATGGGCGGAAGTTCAAGCTTCCTTAAGAGAAGTAATATACAGAAAGCTTTGTTCATTTGCCAACGAAATTCAAATTCATTATGCCTCGCTCATAGAGCTTGCCTTTTTTGAGGCCAATTTCTCGCCAGCTAAATCGTTCGACATTTAAAGAAAAAGATGGTTATCCGATGGTACCAGGCCCGTACAATAAGCTGGTTGCATAAAGACCTCCTATTCTAACTCCCGGAGCTTCTGGCGCATCACAATCGAAGTGTGTGGCCTGGCGTTGTTCTGATGGAACACAGTTCCTCTCCCATTGGGCAAAGATGGCTGCTTCTGGGCGATTCCTGACTTCAACCGCTCCAGTTGTTTACAGTAGAGAACTAAATTGAGCGTTTGTCCATAGGAGAGCTGTTCATAGTAGATGATTCGCTGCAAATCCCACCAAACACACAGCAAAACCTTCCTAACCGTCAGTCCGGGCTTGTCAACCGTTTGAGCCGCTTCGCCACCCTTCACCCACGACCGTTTGCACTTCACGTTGTCGTAAGTGACCTACTTTTCATCGCCAGTTACCAGCCGCTTCAGAAACGGGTTGATTTTATTGCGATTCAACAGCGATTCACAGCTGGAAATTCGTTCCATTAAGTTTTTTGGTGTCAATTCGTGTGTCACCCAAATATCGAGTATTTTTGTGTAGCCAAGCTTCTTCAAATACCTTTGAACGGTGATATGACTGATATTCAGCTTCTCTGCTTTTCTCTGTTAAATCACTGATAATTTCTGTTAACTGTTTGGATTAACAGATGAAAACAGTGATTTAACAGAGAAGAGCTTGGATATAGCAGAAAAGAGCATTGACTTAATAGTAAAGAGCCAATTTTTTTAATAAAATTGTGCAGTTGCTAATTATATTCCCATCAAATCTAGCGAGAAAGGATACATAATAATGTCAAGAATTGTGGAAGCAACCGAGATGTACTCTTCTATCTGTCATGATGCATTACTTATTTGTTTGAGTACGATCTTCCTATACATAAATAGTGATCTATCAATGGCAGTGTAGAGATTGTGGACTACTTTTGGAGGCAAGCCTCATCTAAAGCCTATGCTTTTTGTATACCCACATTGAGCGAAAGTAGCTTACCTAAATTGTTCTTTTAAATTAAGCTTTCCCAAACCCAAGAAACTTATGTAACATTTGAATGAAAGGTGAAGCTTTTTAAGCTTGTTAGTATAGTAAAAAGTGATTGGTCAATCTTAGATGAGTTTTGCGGTAAAACGATAAGTCTAGAGAGAGTTGATACGCTAAGCATGTGCAGCTGATCTGGCTATCAACAACTAGATAAGTTGATGCTTAGCTATGCCAAGAAAAGATACCAAAGTGTATTCTTTATACAACAGAGATTTTTCTATGATGGAGTTAGAATTAAATGGAGTCAACAGAAACTTGTTGACTTAACCCTACTTCATATATACTATGACGCTAAAATATGTGAAGGACTTATCTTAGATTTTAAACAAGAAAGAACGCTGCAATCGAGTATGCTCGAATTCAATCCACAATAAACCATAAATTTTAATGGGCGATATACTCCTAACTGAATCCGTGTTGTATATTTTATTCAAATTAGTATAAAATACACAAAATTTGTCGTTTAAAGCAAAACGACTGGCGTAACCGACTGTAAGAGGCCCTGTTGCCTAACAAACACAAATGTTTCCCTAGCTTATGACCAAGCAGTGCAAAACAAAAAGGTAGGAAATTAATAAGAAAAAAATGGTACTAACGAAAAGTATTTTGCTCCTCCCACTTCTCACTCCACGAATAAGTGCCTTTTTATGTATGCAAAGATAAGGGAGGACGAAAGTATCATAAGTCGTTCAAATTCAATTGCTTGTAAAATCGTCATTTATTATCGGATTTTGATAAAGTTTTGGGATTTTGGCTAAGAGTGACGTTATCTCTATACTGGCATACTCTATACTGGCATATTTTTTTTGTGCCTATGAAATTTTTAGCCTTGGGGGTGATTTTATCGGAAAGGGGAGAGGGGCAAAGTTTTTAATTAAACTTGTAAAATTCCGGCGAAGTGCTAGTCGAATGCATAAAGCGCGAAGTCTTTATCTATTACCGTTTCCGAGATCGTCCGGCTATATCTTGTTGTGCATACGGACAGTCAGAGAGACGGACTAAGGAACTATGCATCTATAATGCATTTGAGAGAAAAGCTGTGCTAGAACGGCCTCGCCTGAGTGAAGGAAATATATACTTTATTGTTTTTCCGACGATTTCTTAAAGCCGTTGCAAACTTTTTGTCTTATTTATAATACTATTCACAAACTGCGTGAAGCGTACAAATGTAGCTACATTTGCTCAAAATTCTGTTAAATGCTTTTGAGCAAAGCATAAATCACACGCAATTGAAGATGTCTGGAGCACTAAAGTAGACCAGACTTATATATATCTATATGTATACATTTTTTTTTGTATAAATAAATCAATGAATCAGTGATATCATAGGCGCAACATCATAAAAGCAGAGCAGCATTATGCAAAATTAGTTAAGCTTCAATGAATTAATTGTAGCATGAAACGTCACACGATTTTAAAATTTATTAAAAAAGTATATCAATGAGCGCTGCTATTCCAAATTATTTATTACTCATTCCGTATGCAAATTTTTATTTAAGTTTTTTTTTTTCTTACTATATATTTTATTTAAAGCACATTTCTCACAAGATCTGCACAATCTTTTATGCAGAGATAGAAAGAAAAAAACTGTCAAACTGTCTAAAAGTCAACTTTGAAATGTTAGTTTTATGCTGTTACAATTTTTTTTATACAACTATTTGCTGCGCATTGGCTAAATTGTTTTGAAAGTAAACTATAAACAAAGAAATGCTGCTATACAGCATACATTGTAGATACAAAGATACGCAGCTTTTGCAGATACATATGGCATGTGGCTCAGAGCAAAAAAAAATAAAAAAAAACTGCCAATTGCCAATATGATAAGCAGCTGTTATGCGCGCGTAACTTGCTATTGTTAAGCTATAAACTTTAGCAACACTTATAAAAAATATTAAAGAAATTTTCGAACGTGAGAAAAAAATGCACAAATATTTATGACAGCAATTTTTCAGCTTGCTATGCGCTGCTAATTAATCAAATATTTTATTTAATTTCAAATATATTCTGAAATTTTTCATTTGCTGTTAAACAAAATTGTGCGATAAGATATTTTTGAAGCAACAGATACATTTGTATCTTTTGCAAAGTTTATTGAACTGGCGTACGGCGCCCCATAGTGTGCACATTTGGCTTAAATTTCAATGAGTTTTAAGCTGATCCAAAACAGTTTGCAGCTAATAAAAAAAAAATTCTATTAGCAAGCGATACACTTCTAGTACTAGACTAGTTTAGATATAAAACATACAAAATTTGTTTACAACACATTTACAGGAATTTATATTACAAAATCTTCTACAGTAAAGCACAAAACAATTTTTATTAGCCCAAAGTTTTGTACTCTTCAAGATTAAATTGTATCTTTTGTGCTTTACATTGCACAAAAAACAAATCCAATGCGTTTTGTATAAATCTTAAAGTTTTGTTGCTTCTTTTCTCGCCTTTTAAGTTTGAAATCAGCAGCTAAACCATTTAATTAGCATTTTTAAAGGCAGCGCAATGTAAATTTTTGTTTAAATTTAAAGTTCAGCTGTGTATCTTGCATATCGTTACTCTATATGTAAACAGGTTGCTGTTCTTTTTCCAACAGTTTATGTCATATAAAATCGTTTAAAGACTTGTAAATTAATTAATTTACGCATTTCAGCTGATTGCTTTTATTTGGAAATAAAAAAGATACAATTTGCATAATAAAAAAAAAAAAAAAAAATTGGCGTCTGTTGTTTCTTGCGTTTTATTCAAATTTCAATTACTATAGTCATTTATTATGCATTTTGTATGCAACTTAGCCTAGCTGCTGCGCCCACACTTGAGTATCTACAAATTATTCCATGCAATATGAGCCACAAAGACAGTCAGAGTGAATGCTCCATGTGATCTTTTGTTTTCGTAGGCAAGTTCAGCGTACATAAACCTAGTTTTATACAGAATGTCATTTGTTTAATAGTTTCATTTAATAAGGAACTGGTTCTATATCTACCATATAGCATATAGCATATAAATATTGTATAATGAAGACAATTGTGGTTTCTTTATGAAGTTGCTAATTGCGTGTTATGGGATTAACTTACAAGGACAAGTCTGGATTGATTATTTCGCTCGAATGAAACTTCCTGAAGCTGCAGTATTACATATGTAAGGCTCTAAAAGTTTAAATATTATTTATTGTATTTATAAACATTATCTTATAATAAAGTAGACAACAAAAAAGTTGACGAAAAATCTATAAAATACAAAATACGAGTTTATTAAATGAAATCTATAAGTCGTATGTTTGTATAATAAAAATAAAAGATAATTTTAGATATTAAATAATTTTGTTATATTCGAAAGTTACTTTAATCTCGATTTTATGACCAAAGTATGGAGATAGTTTAATATATTGTCACTTTTTAAAAGGGTTAAAGCTCTACTTTTGCTTTTGAACATGGCATTGAGACTTAAGCACTTCTCAGAACCCGCACACGTTTTTCTCAGAGAAGCTTACTAAGTCCCACCTTGGACACTTCTTATACCCTGTTTCCATAGGGAAAAAACGCGTTATGTAGCATTGTTTTTTTTTTAGGCCCTGTACCGAAGGTACAAGAGCCTATTGGTTTTGTGCAAATGTATGTAACAGGTAGAAATAATAATCGGAGACCCCCCAAAGTTACCCCCATTATGGTCAGGAGCGATAGAGGAGTCGATATAGACATGTCCGTCTGTCCGTCCGTCCGTCTGGCCGTCCGTATGAACGAAAGGATCTCGGAAACGGTAATAGATAGAGACTTCGTGTTTTTTGCATTCGACTAGGACTGCTCCGGTTTTTTACAAGTTTATTTTAAAAACTTGCCCCTCCCCCCCCTTCCCCATAAAATCACCCCCAAGGGTAAAAATTTCTTCGGCACAAAAAAAATTGAGCATGTCAGTATAGAGATATCGTCCGTTTTAGCAAAAATCCGAAAAGTTCATCAAAATCGGATAATAAATGACGATTTTATAAGCAATTGAATTTGAGCGACCCCCCTTTTCGTTTCATACATAAAAAAATGTTTTAAAAGGCGCTCAGTCGTGCAGTGAGAAGTGGTCATGTGTTTGGTCATAAGCTAGGGGAACATTTAATGTGTTTGTTAGGCAACCTGCACTGGTACAGGGCCTCTTACAGTCGGTTACGCCCGACTGTGATTTTCTTACTTATTTTTTTTTGTGTTTTCGATTTATGAAATATAAAAGATCGCGGCCCATTTACTATAAAGAGCAAAAAGTTAAATTTGACGGCGCATCCAAGTTTTTTTTTGTGCCGAAGAAATTTTTACCCTTGGGGGTGATTTTATGGGGAAGGGGGGGGGGAGGGGCAAGTTTTTAAAATAAACTTTTGAAATTCCGGAGCAGTCCTAGTCGAATGCAAAAAACACGAAGTCTCTATCTATTACCGTTTCCGAGATCCTTTCGTTCATACGGACGGCCAGGCGGCCAGAGGGGCGGACGGACGGACAGACGGACAGACGGACATGTCTATATCGACTCCTCTATCGCTCCTGACCATAATGGGGGTAACTTTGGGGGGTCTCCGATTATTATTTCTACCTGTTACATACATTTGCACAAAACCAATAGGCTCTTGTACCTTCGGTACAGGGCCTAATAAGTAAGAAAATTACAGTCGGGCATAACCGACTGTAAGTGGCTCAGTACTAGTACAGGTCTCCTAACAAACACATTAAATGTTTCCCTAGCTTATGACCAAGCAGTGCAAAATAAAAAGGTAGGAAATTAATAAGAAAATATGGTACTACCAAAAAGTATTTTACTACTCCCACTTCTCACTCCATGTATAAGTGCCTCATAAAACATTTATTTATGTATGCAAAGATAAGGGAGGACGGAAGTATCATAGATCGTTTAAATTTAGTTGCTTATAAATGCAAAAAGAACGAAGTCTCTATCTATCAGACAGACGGACATGGCTATATCGACTCATTTATCACTCCTGACCTTAAAAGGAAGGTAGCTTTTGGGTGTATACGACCATTATTTCTACCTGTTGTACATTTGCAGAAAACGGTATTTTGAAAATAAAGTATTTTATGGGAAAAACTGTCAATATTTTTTTTTTTTTGCGGACAATTGTTTAGTAAAGAGTTCCGAGGGTATATAGATAGATGGCACATTGGAAAATATTATAGGCAAATTTTTGTTAAAATCGAGGGGGGTGTTGCACCACCCACACCACACCACATCCCCTATACATTTTAATACAAATCGGAGGGGGTGATACGTTGTCCCAATATAAGCGATAGACAGAAGTTGTCATATCTTTGAATCCACTTAAGGTACAAAAATGAAATTTGGAATACATGGTAACGAAATCGGAGGAAGTAAGATCCATGACCAAGTGTAAAGTTTAGCTTTATTATGCGCGGGCGAAGCCTCGGGTAAAAGCTAATCATTGATATTTCGAAAACTATTTTATTGAATAATTTTTAATTATGATTTTTCGTGTTTAGAGGACTAAAATCTATGAAAAAAATAATGTTGTTACATACCGAGATATAAACGAAATGGGAATAAAGTTTTTTCGTACAGTCAAATGCCTTGAGAATAAAAAACAAATAAATAAGATGGAGCGCAACTTCGAGATACCCTTCCTGTACCAAGCCTAAAGCTCTGAACAATATTTTTGAATAGAGACTTATTTTATATAGGCAGAGGTGGAACTAATCCCTGCATATAGACTCTCTATTATGCCCGTAGTTCTAGTTCTCAAAGTTTGGATGTTTATACTGTTCTATTACCACAGCAAACAACTAGTACACAATAAATGTGACAATGCATGCCTATGTGAGGGGCAGAATGGGTTTATCCCTTCTAGTGGTCCAATCTACACATTTATTAAATTATTTAATAGAATTTAGATAAGATACAACAAAATTAGTGTTTCTAGTAAAATTAAAATCAAAAATAATAATGTTTTCATATAAAAACTTAGGATAGGAATAAATATCGGATGCAAATATAGCTGCAAGGCGGTAGAAGATATCATGAAGACAAGCACACAAGCGTTTATTATTGTTCGATATGTATCTAAATACTAAATTTCATTGATTAGCTTAATTAACAATAAAAGCAACAAAGAGTTTAAATATATAAAAAATCAAAAATGGGTGTCAGGCTTCAACATAGCGTAAACACTTAGAGTTGAGTTAACACATTATCAGAATTGGGAGTTGCAGTTTCTATATGTGCAAATTTGAAGCCTCAATATTCTCCCTTCTCAATGTTTTATCCTTTTGTTACGATTGCCGAATCCGAAATAATTGTTTGAAAGTGATTACTCTAAACCGTTTAGCTTTTAAGTCAATAAACCATATAAATTCAAATTACAATATCTTCCTGAAACTGAAAAGCAGCTAGTTTTAGCAAAATCAAATTCGAAATTATTTTTTTTGTTTGGATTCAAAAACCATAGCAGAAGTAATTAATTTTATATTAGAATATAAAAACCAAAGGAACAACCAAAATTTGGAAACTTTAAGACTTTAAAACTGAAACCAAGGACTATATTTGGAACTTATTAATTTTGATATATGCTCACTCATTACTGTTGTTTAAAATTATAAATATTTATTAATATATTTGCCAATATACTCTATAACTAAAAAACTTCTTAAATCTTCTTTTATAATCATAACAAAATGTAAATTTTATAGCTTTTTTATGCAAATATGTACTACATATCTCAAAGACCACAATCAACATCAACAGCTGATTATGTTGTACAGCTAGAACAAGAAAATTTAAATGCAACAAACACGCATTGCAACAAAAAAAAAAAAAAAAAACACACACACACGAGTGCTACCAGTTAATCTTCGAATTAATTTAGCTTAAGAGATTAAGGAAAACACTGCCGGAATTTCTAATTTCTAAAAATAATTACGAAAATATTTGTAAAACACTAAAAATACTCACAAATAATACTCGATGACTCCAAGATATTGCAATTCGAAAGAAAAATAATTATTTTTTTAAACTCTAAATTAATTATTTAATTATGCAAAACAGCTCGAAATTTTTATTAAACTCTCATGCACTTTGGCGTTAAAATAATAAAATATAAACTTAAATAAATCAAAGCACAATTATGTCAGAATGTAATCACAAACAATAAATTTTTGTTTTGGTTTGACAACAAGCAGATACGCAGGCAGATATGCAAAAAAAGATTTTCGGCAATTTCCGTATTGAATGATTTGTAGATTTATTTAATCACTTTTCTTTTCTCTTTTAAATTTTTCTTTCCTTTTTTATTATTATTTTTTTTTTTTTTTTTTTGTTTATTCGGCTACGGTTTGTGAAAATGTGAAGAATGGCTATTTACACAGCACTCCAAAAAATTGTAGAAACGATCGAAACGATTGACGTATTTGCTTTCTTAAGAACTTTTTGCTTGCATTCGATCTCAAGCACAAGAACGGAAGAAAATTCACGCAACGCACAACGAAATCCGCTGACGAATCATTTACGTCTGTACGGATTGCATGTACCGAGACAACTGAATTGCAAAAGTAAATCTTGCAGCTACGAAGCGGCAAATGCGTGAAGTAAATACACGCGAACGAACCGAACAACAGAAACGATCGATCGTAAGTCCAGTTAATCAGACAGATATTGCGTTTATACGGCAAATGATTAATATCGTGATATTTACAATATCATGAAATATGGTAAAAGCTCAGAACTCAAAAACAAGTTAGAAGATATGTGAGTATATTAAAACTTTTGAAAGAAAAATATTGATAATATTCAAAGGTTTATATAATCTTACATAATTCTTCTCTAAAAAGCTGAACCGATTTTGATACAAAATTTTTTCTATGGTGAATGAGTCGCTTGATGCCTTGGATTCACAATTGGGTTTAGTAAATGGCACTGCTTTCAGGTTCTAAGATTTTCTACAATTTTCTTTTTTCTAAAAAAAATTTTAAAAAAATCTTGCTCGTTTTTCTAAAAAAAAAGTTTTTTTGTTGTTGTTTATTTAACTACAAATGCCAAATTTGGTATATCTTGCAAAATTTCTCAGTAAATATTCCTTATACAGCAACACACACCGTATAAACGTGCTAAAAACAGAGCGATTGCAAAAGAGAGAGAAAGAGAGCGAAACAAATGCTACTGATTGCATGTTGGAAGCTGCATCAAACCGCTTCCGCAACAACATAAATGATCTTCAACTTCGAATGCTGCATTTTGGCGGCCAACATGTTCGCTTTCTTTGTTCGAAGTTCGAATAGAACACTTTTGTG
Organism: Leucophenga maculata; assembly: GCA_035044805.1. Taxonomy (NCBI): domain Eukaryota; kingdom Metazoa; phylum Arthropoda; class Insecta; order Diptera; family Drosophilidae; genus Leucophenga; species Leucophenga maculata. Next base: position 769,049 of record JAWNNP010000651.1, on the reverse strand, counting down.
TTTGATTTCATATTCATATTGCTTACTCTTTCGCTCGCACTCACTTGAGTGTGTTTATATTGGCCACCTTCGCCTTTTCATCTGTTCTCGGTGCCATACTTTGTTCTTTAAGGTTGTTTTTGCTTCTTCTTGCCTATTTTTGTAGCGGATTTTGCTGATTTTATTTTCTTGTACCTTGACGACTACGACGAGTACATGTTGCGGTTTATGCTGCTGCTTATGGATGCTGTTTGCAAGAGGCATTGCTTGTATGCTTTTCGATACACTACGCTGTTAGTCATAAATGCGGTAAATTCAGTTTGGTAAACCAATTTGTAACGAAAATTTGTATATTAAGATTGACATAAGATAGCCGAACAACGAATATCAGAATGAGAATTTAAATATACGGATCCTATAAGTATTCAAGATACAATAATGTTTATACAGTTTATTACGGTTGATCTCCAAAACGGCTAGACTACTTTTACTTTTGAAAAAAAAAATTTAATAAATCAAAATCGTCAAATATAACACAGTCCAGCAAATTTTAACTTTTTTCTGAGAACGGATTTCACGTGCTGAACACGAATCCGTGGTAAAAAACTTCCCATCATAACACGTTTTCGAGAAAGGCAGGAGTTGTAACCTTTAAAAAAAAAAGAAAATTATACAGCCAAACCCTGACGTGCTACAAACTTCGCTGATATCAGGGTGCTTGCGAACAGTTAGGCATAGGGCTTATTTTAGAGAGCATGGTTCAGCCTTTAACTTCTGGTATCTAGCATGGCTTGGTTTTACTGTATAATTTTTCAAAGTTTATGGGAGTTTTAACCGCTGCTTTTTCTTAACTGTGACGTGATGAGAATTTTTTACCCCGGATTCGTGCTCAGCATAACAATTCCCATATCGCATGCAGGCCAGTGTAATCAATAAAATCTTCTTCAAACGCAAATGGAAGATGGATGAGAAAAATAAATTCCAAATGAATAAAGTGCTTTGCCACCTCCCCTTTATAAGAAAAATCAAAATTGTTATAGATCAGCAATTATTGTACGCAAATCCCTTTGATACGTATGTAGAGGCAACCGAAATATATAAATATTGCTGGGAAAATAAGATCCATCCAATACCAGAAGCACGCTGGGTCAACAATTAATTAATATTAAATTTTAGCGAAGCAAAAAAACTCAAAAACAAAATTTTTTCAATTTAAGTCTTTAGTGTGAAACTGCTTAAGACCTACCTCTAAAATGTTTCGGAATAGGACCATTAATATAAAAGTAAAGTGTCTATCCATCAGAAAGCACCGTATTCCATTCCAAATTGACATAGTTAATAATAAAACATTGTTCACCCAAACATCTAACATCTTTATTACGGCATTGTATGACGCCTGCCCTTAAGAGTGTTTGGAACATACCCAACAACTTATAAATACATGGAAAGAAATTAATATATATAATTTCAAGTTGGTATTGTCTGTTGTACCATGGTAGGGTTTAAATGAAGCCTTCTCTAAGCCATGGGTCGTCCAAGAAAATTATGTAATAGTTACATGGTCCCTCCGATTTTAAATATAGGGACATTAGACGTCTAAATATGTTCTACGTTTTGGACCTTCCTCATAGATTTAAAAAATAAAAATTTAGGAGCTAAAAATTAACTTATTATACGTGTTAATCAATTTGTTTATTATCAAAAGACAGAACGCAAATTTTATTTAAATAAATAAAAAAATTACAGTCGGGCGTAACCGACTGTAAGAGGCCCTGTACTAGTATAGGTCGCCTAGCAAACTTATGACCAAGTTTATGACCACTTCTCACTGCACGAATAAGTGTCTTATAAAACATTTTTTTATGTATGAGAAGAAAAGGGGAGGACGGAAATATCATAGGTCGTTCAAATTCAATTGCTTATAAAATCGTCATTTATTAACCGATTTTAATGAACTTTTTTGGATTTTCTCTATACTGGCATACTTAATTTTTTTTTGTGCCGAAGAAATTTTTAAGCCTTGGTGGTAATTTTATGAGGAATGCAAAAAACCCGAAGCGAAACGAAACCAAAATATGTAACTACTAGAAATTCTAGATCCGATGGAGTGGGTACAGGAATATTTGACTGACCCATGGGCAAACTGCACCAGCCACTCTGCAAAGATGCCATAATATGTGATGCAGGTAAATACATAGTTCTGCATCACATATTATGGTATCAATCAGCACACTTTAAATCTCATCCGCTAAAAAAGAGCAAACATGGAACAAGAAATACGCTTATTTCCAACTGTTTCGATTTCGAAGTACCCTATTTTGTGTACATTTTTTCACAGCCCCACGTTGGGCGCCAAACAATTTTTAGAATAGAAAAGAACTTTTTTCTTATTCGTAGCAATATGACCACACCCACAAATTATATGAACATCGACAACTTGAAATCTATAGTAGATAGAAGCTTCAAGTTTGTATATGTTGAAGCTCCTTTTTCTTCTTCAGATAACTTCTATACAATGCCAATCAACGCCTCTCCTCACCAATCCCTAAGAGGGGACTGGTATTTATCATACAAAGCTACCCCTCCTTCTAAGTTTTTCTATGAACAAAATTTTTTGTTGTTGTTGTTTTTAGTAGATTTACTGAATTTGGTCTATCTTACGTTAATCCTTACATAAAATGCTATAATGATCCACATGGGAACACTAGAAGAAGCGGACCAATACAAATCTCTTCCTAGAAAAGCAAAATTTTTTGTATTTTAGTTTAAATCAATTCTAATAAAATATTTCATAAAGGTAAAAATCGGACTACTAAAAGGCTAAGCTCCGGACAAAGGCGATATAAACATGTCATTTCTCTGGCTGTCAGTATGAACAACGATATTTTGGAGATTATAAAAGAAAGCTTTCAAGCTTGGACATTTAGATTCTCTTATTAAAAAACAATTAAATAATTGTTGATCGAAAAACTCAGAAATGAGGACCCGGAGGACTCTCCAATAAAAATATTGTCTTTCATTTCTGAGTTTTTCTATAAAACAAAAAAAAAAAATGGTAATTTCTAGAACAAATCTATGTAGGTTCAAATCGGGCAACTAGAAGGTGAATAAAATATATAGCACGGATCCAAATAAAAATGAATCGCCCAAATTTAAGGAGAATGGGCTACAGGATGTCTCGAACTGGAGAACAGCCTATTACAGCGCTTATTCTTGTTGTTTTTTTGAACAGTTTTAGTAAAGTTTTCCATCACATTTAACAGAAATTTCTCTGAACTTGCATTTGAATCGCATTTATAGCGTATGAACGCTTCGTAATAGCCCAACGTAATACTTTTTCGCTTGTTTTGGGTTGCTTTCAATTCATGCTGTTCTTCAGTTTATGCTGCTGAGTTGTTAAGTTAAATATTTGCTTCTTGTTTGCTTTTAGCTTTGCTGCGCTTTGTAAAAGCCATCAGCACAAGATCAGCATCAGCATCGGCAGCAGCATCATGATCTTGTATAGATATCATGTTTGTTCTAGCTGTGCACAGTGGAGCAAAATGTCATTACATGTGATAATTCTTCGGTTAAATAGTGTTGAAATTGCCACTTGAGCAGTTGGCTGACTATTAAAGGCTGCAAGTTGCACACCGCAGCATACATTAGCCCTAGAAGCACTCAGTCAGACACTCAGTGAGGCCTGTCACTTTGGCTTCAATTCCTTTTGAAGCCAGTTGGGTGTGCAAATGCATAAATTATCATAAACTAGCTGCCGCAACGTTCCACAGACACACCGGCCGGACACTGCTCTGCTGGTAAATGACTTATTCAGCACGTCCGAAGTGACCATGACCATGTTGATGTCAACTTTAATAGTGCGCAGAGTGCTACTACGTATTTCTTTGTGCCTTTTTTGTTTTTGTTTTAATGCGATTGAGCAACTGCCAACTGGATTTAGTTGCCTACAGAAATTTGTGATTTTGATTTGACAAGAACTTGCGCAATTTTACTGGAAGGAAAGAACTGCTGCCTAGAAGGCTAAAGCGCGCATATCTTGCTTTGATTTAATTGATTAAAGGTAAAATAATTCTGCCATAAAGAAAGCAAGAATGTGAAAACAGTAAGTCGACATTTTTGAAGTACACTAGTCTACAAATCGTTTGTATTACACAAGTACGTTGGGACGTGTGGCGTGCACCAAGCTGAGACTAGTGCGTACCTTGGCTGCGACAAGATAGTGGTCCAAGTCGATGTTGGGACCACGTTACGTTCGCAAGTCACACGCTCCATGAGTGCCTTTCGTCAATCAAAACATGATCAATTTTAAGATGTTGAAATCTGGTACTACTAACTACCATGTTCCGACCTGCGGCGAAATCGATTAGCCTCTCTCCATTTTTGGAGGTAGTGTTTGGCACAGCGTTCGTTTAGACGTTCCAAGCGCTCATAGAACTCATCTTTAGCAGTGTCGTCTCTCTTTCCGTCGGGGCATGCGCACAAATCCGGCTTGTATTAAAATATTTAGCCTTGATGCGTATCGCGGAAACGAAGCTACTTAGTTTCTTACTCACCACGAAACCGCATCTAAATTCGTGCTTACTCTCATAACAGCTATATTAAATCCCTCGCATTTCCTGGACTGCATTGATGTCAGCCTTGTTTCTTGTGTAGACATCAATCAGCTGGATATTTGCACCATACCTGAATGACATCGCCTGCTTCCCAAAAAAAACTATGACCATGATACTGTTAGCCGACTGACCCAACTGGGTCTTATTCGGTGAACTTTTTCTCGAATAAACCCACTATTTTGATTTTTTCTTAGTTTCTGGCGCAAAAGCTCGTTCGGATTGGGTTAAACAGCGCCAAACACTCCTTTAAAGTAGTCACACGGTTTCGCTTATGGTCAAGTCTGAGCCATCGCGGTACCCATCGCGCGAATAGTTTTTTCAAGTTCAACGATTCTTTTAAAATGTGATGTACAGGCTGAATTGAGTAGCCTACAGTCTCAGTCACTTCACGCACTTTCATGCTTCCATCGTCCAATATCATTCCATGGATAGTCCCATATCATTCCATGATCAAAGAATGGCTGACTTATCAAACCATCCTCGAATGAAGATGGAGAAACTAAAAATTAACTTATAAGCCTGATTAAAATGAACTTATAAAGCTTATCAATTGGATGTAGTTCTAAGGATATAAATAAAGACGATATTACGATTCACGCCTTTTTCAAGAATTTGCCTATCCTTCCAATCCTGTGACAAACTTCGCTTCATTGAATCCTCCATATGCTATTCTTACTTCCGTCAATAAATATTATAATAATATGGCAGCTTGATAAGACAAGACAAGCCAGCATCACGTTTCAATTACAAGCAACTAAATAAATTATATAAAACGCGTCAAATATGCGAAAATTAGCCAAATCGAACAGGTGGAAGTTATTTTAATGAGCTTAATAAGGCGTCAGGGTCAACATTGGCGTACTCGTACAGCTACAATGCAACGAAACATCGATCAATGATGCTTCATGCTGCTGTCAATGTTGTTTTTTTTTATTTATTTTTTTTTCTTATAGCGATTCGATGACTGGGTGTTGTTGCTGTATCGATGTCAAAGTGCGCATCGAGCTCGCTTCCGACAGAATAATGCAAATAAATTACATGATAAGTTTTTAATATCGTGATTACTAAACAAATATGAAAGAGAATAGAACTCCATTAAAATATTGGAGACACGTACTCGTGATTAATAACAACTAATGGAATTTAATCTCAGACAAATTACATACATCCGTACATATGCAAGCATTGTTTTCGAAACTGTCGAAGCAGATTTCTATATATCTTGCTATACTTCAACTTCAAAATTTTTGTGCAACTGCCAACTGATATTGCATATTGCTCCAAATTGTTAAAATATTGCATCTGTTTGGGAACAAATCAAATGTAAATGTACTACTCAAGTGCTCAAATGCTGCAGTAGTGGGCCAAGCCCAAGCTGACAAAGTCAAAAGAGCTCTCAGAACGAACGAACAAACGAACGAATCGCTCGAATCTTGGTCTTGAATGACAAGCATGCAAATGTAAGCTTATTCTTAACAGGATAAAAAAAGGCACATGGCACAAAAGTCCAGTAAGAAACAAACAAGAATTATTTCTGAGACAAAGCGCAAAGTTTTCAAATGAGCACAAGTTCTTGACTTCTTTTCGATTCATTTTGTAGATACTTTTTTTTTATTGTATTTTTTTGGATTTGAATTTTTGACTTTTTTATTTATGTCGCGACAGGCGGCAGTTCATACAAATTTATGTCGAAGTCGTCGTTGTCGTCGTCGCAGCTATATTTGCTGCATGCAACATTTCTTGGACATTTATTGAGCGAGTCAATGAGCGCGCTTGTGGCAACGCCCCGCTGTGTGAGTCTGCAATCAAGCAGCAGCTCAATGTGATATATTTTGAAAACATTTTACTTAAATATGGATTAATAAACGTATTTCCGAAGTTGAGGAAGAAGAAGAGAATACTCATGCGAAACATATGAAATGCATGAAAACGATTTGAAATTGTTCAGCCCACGTCGCGCATCTGTGCTGCATGCTAATGAAGTCGAAATCGCTGCTTATCAATCGGTCTACCAAATCTATTTGAAGGCGTTAAAGCTGTATTCGTACGCATTTCGTTAAGGTTATCAATAGCTGCGGGTTTATCTCATTATATGCTGTTGAGTTGAAGTTATTATGCATTTAAATAGTTGTTTGAATTGTGTACATGTAGGTGTCGCGCTGCATTCAGGCGATGACTACTCAAGTGGCAACTAATTGCCGCATAAATTCCAATTTGATAATGATTTAAAAACAATTTACGGCATATCACAATGACTTGGCAGATGATTATTGAAAACGAAGAAAGTTGCAAAGCTGTTTTCTTGCTTGCTTGCATATAGAAACCTCAATTTTGGTATGGCTTAGCAGCAAGCTGCCCAGCCCAATAGTCACGGTCTGCCGTTCGACAACATGTTTTTACGTAGTCTTAAATTCATTTGATAACGCATCGTAGCCCTCATTCAGTATTTATGGACGAGATGTGCCGATCTCCATTTCTCTGTACATCTTTATGTCGCTCGGATCATGTAGATGGCAGCTATTCACATACCCAAGGTATGTAGTAACGCATTAAAACAGCATCCTAGACCCCATAAAGTAAAATTTATGGAACGCAATCTCGTTCAGAAGACCACTGTGAATACGTCTGCAATAAACCTTTATTTGAAGCCAAGTTTTCATAATGACTGAAAAGTTGGATATTTCGAGGATCCACTGTGGACGAAAAAGTATCTGTTGGGTCACTGACACCTAAATGGGAGATGGGCTTCGTTTCACATTTTGAGGAAAGTTCTTGACTACCATTCACTTGGGAATGGCCAACAATAATTCTTTTGCAAACGGTCTTAGCAGCTCACAACGTCCGCTAGGACACGTATCTCCGGCGTAAGTCTCTGAACATCCGTTCGGAGGTGAGCTAACGGTGAGAAGGCGAAAAAACCCTCCTTAATTAGGGGTTGGTGCGCTGGGCTTGGGACCCGCCACAGTAAAAAAAAAACCACTCGAATCAAAACAACAAGGAAGCCTCGGTTGAAACCCTACGATGACGGCCCCCGCCAACGATAAAAGGAACACGATTTACAGATATGCACCTGGAAGGTCGCATCCTTTATTGGGATAGTGCAAATATCTAGCTGGTTGATGTTCTCGAAAGCTGACATCACTCTAATCTAGAAAATCCACTGGATAGGACAGGATTGCTCGAAAAAAGCATACAGTGACAGCTACTGTAGCTGTCATGCGAGTAAGCACGAATTTGGATGTGGTTTCGTGGTAAGTAGGAAACCAGATTCATGCCTACTGACGACCGCCTAGCCGCGATACGCATCAAGGTTAAATTTTTTAATATCAGCCGGATTTGTGCTTACGCCCCGACGGAGGAGAAGGACGGCGATGTGAAAGATAAGTTCTATAAGCGCTTGGAACGTCTGTACGAGCACTGTCCCAAACACGTAACGTGGGTCCAACATCGACTTGGACCACTATCTTGTCGCAGCCAAGGTACGCACTAGGCTAAGCGCGGCGCACGTCCCAAGTCCCAACATACAACGAAAGCTAGACGTCGGAAACTATAATAAGAACATACCGCCGAAACCTTCTCAAACACACTCTCCCGACAGCTACGGGAAACCTCTTCGTCTTACAAAGATATATGTGAGCAGTGGAAACACATCACCCGATGCATAGATAGGTCCGCCAAAAAGATCATTGGTTATACAACATCTGTGACTAATTCTTGGTACGACGAGGAGTATCGCAGTGCTACTGCATAGCAGAAAGCTTCCTATCAGCAAACTCTGCAGTCGGGAGCAATGCGAGCTGTAAGAGAAAAATATCGAGAGAAACGGAGGAAGGAGAAACGCCTTTTTAAACGGATGAAAAAAGAGCAAGAAAGGCGGGAGTTTGATGATGTTGAGATGTTATGTGACAGAAATGAAACTCGAAAATTCTATTAAAAGGTCAAGCGTCTGAATGACGGTTTTTTAACCTGGAGTAACTTTCTGTAAGGATGACAATGGAAATCTGGTAACGGATGAACAGGAATCTCTGAGATTACGGAGGAGTCATTTCTTCAACCTACTTGGAGGCGATGAAACGCACAATTCTGCCGAAAGAGATAGGAAACCGGAACCACTTTTTGCGTCAACTACCGCAAAATAAATCTCCTTGCCAACGGAAATACGGATTCAATATCAGAACGGCTTCAGACCATAAAGGTCGACCACATATTACCATTACGACAAATCTTAGAAAAGACCCATGAGTTTAATAAAGATTATAAAGTCGACATATTCGACACGCCGATACGAACGATGTTTTTTGACGCCCTAACTGCACTAGTTATTCCGGCAGAGAACGTTCGTCTTTGCATGACAAACACACAAAGCGTTGTCTGGGTAGGAAGGAACCATTCCGAACCCTTTGAGAGGTTTCTGGCAAGTTGATGCGCTGTCGAATAATTTAAATTGAAGGCCATTTAAGTTACAAAGCGGGCGTGGCACCCACAAAATTTTATATAAACAGGCTGCTTATGAATAATTATTAGTAACTATTATTGTTTCGTATGTCTGTTTATTTATTCTTTGAGACAGATTGCCAAACGGACGGACAGCTAGACATGACTATATGGACTCATATTCTGAGCATAATTAGGAACATATATGTAGTATCTGGGGTCTGCTATAACTCCGCAAAAACTTATACCTTTGGACACACATTATAGTAGCGAATGATCTAACGGCGAATTTACTTCTCTTACTGAAGACAGATGCACAACTAATAATAAAAAATGGAATCATCGCCATGATGACCCAATTAATCTTTCTATATATAGACAGAGTGGGATTTTATAATAAGATATGACTGCTAAGTTCAAGACGAGTTTTATACGACATAAATAGCTATATTTGGAAATAGGCAATACAATAGAAATATGATCTTACGACCGCAGACCTAAATATGGATTTTGGTGCTTGGATCCGGGTAGGTTTGTCAACATTCTAAAATGTGCCGTTTAGGTGAGTGACCAGATCGAAAATTTTATATTATAGTTGGTCAGATCTCTGAAATTTTATTTTATATTAAACAATTATAAAATTGGAAACACCAAGTAGCTTCAAGTTTTGTACGTCAAATGTTTATTCATATTTTAACTTTTCGGTTCACATAAATCGATAGTCTTTCGTTGGGCCTTACAAAAAAAAGGACTTATTTCGATTTAACTCAAGGCAAGCGAAAGTCAACACCTTCATCCAAATGCAGGCGTATTCGATTTATTTCTGGCATCATTTCCACCAAGCCAAACCGGAACATGTCTCACAATTCTGGCATGATCTGAACCAAACGTTTGTAATGTGCGTGTCTAACTACTATAAAAAAAAAGTTTAGGCATTACCTAATTAATATATAATGATTTTTAAAGGATAATGACCTGCAGTTGGATTATATATTTGATTGCGTTCAGCATCATTGGTATTTGTGCATATTTCTATTTTTACGATCGGCGGCGAAGAGCAGATATTGTGCAACGGCGACATATTATGCAGCGGGCGCAAGAGCGGTGAGTTTTTCTTTAGACACAATGTAATCCTTAGGCTACGTCTCTATATCTCTTTATATAATTTTTGCAGTGCACCACAAAAACGTCGCCCAGGCGCTGCCTATCGTGATCATCAGATTTATCGCAACACTGTCCTAGCCGTATCCAAGTACATGAAGAACCCGCCGCAAGCTCGTGCAGACGAAACTGTACTGCGACGAGTGCGCAGAGAGCAATTGCATGGACTTGAAACCACGGGCGTAGCACAATCAGTGGAATAAGGATCAGAATGAAGACACACATTTATTTACTGGTATATACTTGTACTTGTAAAGGTGTTGACTGCAACCCAAAAAAAAAAACACGATTTACCAAATTTAAGGCTTGCGTGACTAAATTTTTATACGAAAAAATTTAACAGAAAATGGGCGAAATTTCATTTGTGAACGAAGTTAAGAAAGATGTGTGCGGCGGATTAATGCATTTGCGATTCAATATTATGAAACACAAAAACCCTTATTATTTAAAATAAATACATTAATGGCAAATGCTTAAAAAAAAAAATTAAGATGTCAAATCCAACAAGTATACAGCAAACCTATTGGCTCTTCTATTACCATTGAACGAGACAAAGTCCTCCATTAATCGAAAATACATGACTCACCTCAATGATGATGAATATGAGCCCTACCCTACGTTACAGTAATGAAACCGGCGGATGATCTCTACGATATCTGTCGTGGTAAGTAGGTTATTTTTAAAAACATCTAAGGCGGACTAATTTCGACAACGGACTTGGGAAAACTCTTTTTTGAGGCTACTCCAAAAAAAATTCATGGTAGGGCTCTGAATTGATCGTTTCAATATTTTTTTCCTCAACTTCAATATAATAAGAAAAAAGCTTCATAATTGCACCAAATAGTGACATACGTTGGATTATCGCCACCTCATACACGTTTAGGGATGTGAAGTTGAAAAAGAATATAGGTTATTTTATTCAAAATCGGAAGGTGCGATGCGCCACCCCTCATATAAGCGATAAACAAAAGTTGTCAACTCTTTGCGTCGATCGGATGGGATCGGAAGAAGTTCCATTGGAGAATTTTGTTAAGCTGGTGAAGGAAATATGTCGGAATTCTAGATTGTTGGCCTGACCTTGAAAATTTAAAGTGGCCCAAAAAATATGGACACGAATTTCTTAAAAATTGCTTGGATTCGCTCAAAACTGGTTACTCGGGGGTTTTTGTGGTCACTGAAAACAAATTTGATATTAATTTTGAATAGAGCCATTCTACATGATGACTTCATATGAATGGACGCTTCCCGTATATATTAATGGATATAATACTCACACTATTAAAGGCAGCCATTATACATATATACTCAGTCATTTTTGTTTTTTAGGCCCTGTACCGAAGGTACAAGAGCCTATTGTTTTTGTGGAAATGAATTTAACAGGTAGAAATAATGGTCGGAGATCCACAAAGTTACCCCCATTATGGTCAGGAGTGATAAAGTCGATATAGCCATGTCTGTCTGTTCGTCCGAAAGGATCTCGGAAACGGCAATAGATAGAGACTTCGCGCTTTTTGTATTCGCCTAGGACCTCGCCGGAATTTTTCAAGTTTATTTCAAAATTTTGCCCCTCCCCCCTTGCCCATAAAATCAACCTCAAGGGTAAAAATTTCTTCGGCACAAAAAATATGCCAGTATAGAGATAAAGTCCCTCTAAGCTAAAATCCAAAAAGTTCAAAATCGGATAATAAATGACGAATTTGAACGACCTATGATAATTCCGTCCTCTTTCCTTTTCTTTGTATACATAAAATAATGTTTTTTAAGGTACTTTTTCGTGGAGTGAGAAGTGGTCATAAGCTTGGTCATAAGCTAGGGAAACATTCAATGTGTTTGTTAGGCGACCTGTACTGGTACAGGGCCTCTTACAGTCGGTTACACCCGACTGTAATTTTCTTACTTATTTCATATAAAAATGTTTGCTTCTTAAGAATTAATTAGTTTTAAAATAAAAAAATAAACCAAGAATAAACAAAAATTATGATGAAATTTACGTTTATATGGATGGTTAAAAAATATATGTATTCAAGGGCGTGGTATCAAAATTCCATACAAACAAAGAATCGAAATTCAAATTTGAAGTATCTAGCTCTATAATTCGATCCCACATTAAATTTCAAGTTTAAACATGCAAGAAGAACTTTGCATGATCGAAAAATGGTTGAAAAACTAAAGAATCGTGGTAAACACTGAAATATCAGTTCATGTAACCTTTTCTTTAACAGAAGGAAACCGTCCACCCGTTAGTTTAAATGGCTCTACCATACCAGTTAAAAAGACTGTAAAATATTTGGGAACGCACCTGGAACGAAGATTTACCAGCAAGGCTTACATTAAATCAAAGCTAATGTAGTTGAAAGCAAAAAATAGAAAGAAAGATGCACTGCCTATAAGGAGCACGCTCTCAACTTAGCTTGGCAAATAAAATTTGTCTCTATAAAGCAATTCTGAAATCTGTATGGACATATATGTCCATAACTCATACAAATATTGCTCGCTCCCAATGACCATTAGGGGGTAAAAAGGTAATAAAATAAGGAACATTTTGGAGTATTTTTGAGAGAAATCTAGGGGGTCATTATGGGTTAAAAGTTTAAAAAAAAAATTTTTTTTCATTTTTTTCTATTAAATATTAATTTAAAAAAATTTTACGATACACAGTTTAAGAAATTGTACTTACAACAGGTCTTCCTTGGTACATGAGCCATTTCGATATTCACAAGGACTTGAACATCCCTTTTGTTAGAGAGAAATACATAAGTAGAATCTCTCTAAGAATTATATAAGCAGATTGCACAAACCCGATAATAACTTGGCATTAGACCTCTTAGATAATAGTAGGGACGTTAGATGTCTAGAAAAGGTTACACGTGTTGGACGTCCCTCATAGTTTTACAAATTAAAAAATTAAAAAGCATAAAATGAAATAATTATAAGTAAATTATATTGGTTGAGTTCACAGTACTAATCTTTTTGTTCATTGTCAAAAGATCTGTCTTTTAAATAAAATTTAAATAAAATAAATAAAAAAATTTAAAGAAATAAATAAAAAACTTTTTATTCTACCCTCGTGCAAGCTTTATAATTCCATGCTGTAATAAATTTCAAAATAAAATAAAATAAAAAACTATTCATTCTACTCTCGTTCAAACTCACCGTAAAGAATCTGTCAACTGTTGCATTTCTTTCTTCTGCAAAAACAAAAATTGATAGACACCGTTAGGTCTTATGCTCGCATTCAGTTGCGCTCTTCTTATGCGCTCTCTTTTATGCCCAACATTAAAGTTTGTGTTTATTTGCTTTGCACTGCGGAGTTGTGAAAATACTTTGATCGAGAATAATTAATTAAATTAAATTAAATTTATTAATTTAAATGAAAATGTTTGCAAAAGTTTTAAGTCAATATTGTTTCTGATATATTTTTATAGATGGTACCGCACACATATCTCTATTGACTTCACTGCATTTCACTTTCCGATTACTTTCTTTCGATTTTCATTACAAAAAAACATTTTCCGCACTGATTTTACAAGTTATAAGGTTATTTTCAATGAAATTTTATTAGATGCCGATATTTATTTTTTTATAAAATAATTTTTGTATACGAAACTTTATTTAATTTTGCGCGCACGTCTGCACCTTTCAACGAAACAATTGAAAATATTTGTACTACAATAAAAGGTTATATGACCGACGAAGACCAAGAGATAAGAGAGCAATCGGAAAATATCGGTAAATAACTATGCGAACATACCATTACAACAGCCACCACCCCCGATCAACGTAGGCATATTTCCATTTGTGCGTATGTGTGTAACAAGCAAAAAGAATCAGCATTGCAAGCTGTGTCGATCCAGCCATGTCCGTCTGTCTGAAGTATGAAACTCTTTTATTTTGTCGTTGTCTGTCAATTGTGAATCGCATGACATTTCGTTGGCGCAAATATTTGAATTTGAACTGAATTTGTTTGGTTCTGATTATCAAAGTTAGACAAAAATAAAATTAAGTTGTATTGAACATGTTTTGTATTGCTCTGCATTTTATAATAAAATATTCAATATTTATTTATTATACGCTTTGAACACTTTTACTATTTTTAGTTTGTTGATACTCGTTAAACAGCGACCGCTTTCTGCTCATCTCACAATTTCAATTTAAATGTCGCATAACCAGTAATTTTGCGTATTCGTTTTATGGACTATTCTATATAAAAACTAGAGCCATCGAACTTGTGTATTTAGAAACTTCTTAAACGTCAGCCAAATAAATGCCAGCTTTGATTTATATGTTTGTTTATTTTATTTATATTTTTTTATTTATTATAATTATGTCTAATACACAATACAACATTTTATACTAATTAACGAGTAACTAGCTACTGGGGCCTTCGACTCGCGGTTTAACAATAATTAATTTAATGATTTATGGAGTGGACGAATAATATTTATTAGTCTACTAAGTGAGGGATTTTTTAGAAGTTGGAATGGTGGTAACCAAAAAAGAAGACCCTTAAGCGTTCCATATGTTAGCAAGAGTCCAGAACATGATTTACGTTGAGAACGGTCCCGCAATGAGGCATGGTGGGCGAACTAATTCTTTGAGAAAGTGTTGTTGCGAAAGTTGAATGTGTCCGATACGAAGATGAATAAAAACTCCGCATGCAGATGAATAAAAACAACAAAGCTGCTGGGCCAGATGGTTTACCGGCCGAATTGCTTAAGTGCAGCGCAAACACCATCACACGCTCCCTATATCCCATTATTCGTGTGGCATGGATATATGCGACCATTCCAAATGACTGGACGGAGGGGGTGATCGTCACTATTCCCAAAAAAAAAAAGAGACATAAGTCAGTGCAGAAATTGGCGTGGTATAACTCTTTTAAGCCCCATCCAAAAGGTACTGGCCTTCATCATCATAGCCAGAAACCAGATTAATACCTTGCGCATCATTGTGGAACAATCGCTCAAGCGGAGGTCACCGTTATACCTTCTTTTTGTGGACTTCGAGCGGGCGTTTGACACCATCAATAGAGACGCGTCATTGGAGGTCACTGAGCAGCTTTGGGATCCCTGACAAAATTATTGATCTCATAAAGGCTCTTTACGAAGACGCAGCTCTCACCGTGCGGTTTAAAGGCAACAACAGCACCAATTTCACTATAACAGAGGTGTCCAACAAGGTTGTGTACTTTCAACACTCCTTTTCATAGTAGTCCTCGACCGGGTCCTAATGCGCACAAACGCGGATGTGCCAGAAGGCCTACAGTGGAGACTTAATCAGAAGCTTAGCGACTTAGATTATGCTAATGACATCGGCTTCATGACGCACACGCATAGTGGTGCTGCAGCGAAGCTTCGGAGTCTGGAAGCTAATGCTTACGGTCGAACTCAGCGACATCATTGAAAATGTTGAGAAGTTCCCCTATCTTGGCAGTTATATTACAGCGGATGGGGGTGCCGCGATAGACTCAGCTGCGCGTATAAGCAAAGCGCGGACTGCTTTTCGTAAACTCAACAAAGTATGGCGCTCCAGCACGATCTCATTGAGTGCAAAGCAGACAGGATTGGCGGAAAGCTTCAATCTTTCGTTAACAAATATTTGAGGATTATCTGCTGTAACTTCTGGCCAGAAGCGATATCAAACGCTGACCTATGGCAAGTAACTAACACCGAACCTTTAAACATCGAAATTAAAAGACGCAAGTGGAATTGAATAGGGCACACCGTGGGCAGAGAAGACGACAACATTGCAAAGATGCCCTTCCAGTGAAACCCACAAGGCAGCCGTCAGAGAGGTTGTCCAAAGCAAACATGGATTCGCACTGTCCATTTTGAAATGGGGTCCAGGGCAACGTGGAGTAAATTAAAAGCCATAGCAGCAGATAAAAGTCGTCTACTGGGATGTAGATTCTGTACTCACAGACAAACTATCATGGCTACATCGAATGGATTGGTGCAGCTGAGCAAGAAAATATATACTTTATATAGTCTCTGCCCTAAAAGATTGGGCGTGGAATATCAATGTCGATATTTAAAAATCCTGACAAATAAGTTTTTGTCACGAATTTCAGTTTTATACTCAAAGGTGTGATCATGCACAGTCATGGCTAGATCAACTCATTACATCACATTTTACCGAAGAAACGGTTGTAAAAATCGTCAACACCATATTTAATATGAAAATTTACACATGAATAAGCTATCCGAAATATGGGTTACATATTTTCTCACAATCCAACACTAAACACAATAGAACAAAAAACGGTCAAATCATTGGTTAGATTCAGGTTCGAGTGCTCCGAAAAAGATACCATCTGCCAGGAAATTTTTAGCGTTACCATGAAACCATTTATCAAATCTAATATCTGTCGCATTCTTTATCATCTCCCGCCACTTCGTACAGAGCGGCTTAACAAAAAACATTGCATAATAAAAATAAATTGCAAAAGAATTTAACCAAATATTATGAAATACAAAAACCAGTAATCAGTAATCCGTAACCGGTCTTAGAGAAATTAAGTAATTTCCGATTTGACCGCTTTTTAGCGTAAGCATTGGTGAAAGGAAGTCAAAACCAAAACCAGTTCAATGAAATTTAATTAAAATCTCATAATAATCAAAATTAGAATAAGACAACTGCAATCGATTCAAGTGAATCTGAACGGGGCTAATCAGTGGAACTGAATTCTTTGAAGAAGCACACGCAAAATGCGTCAGCAACCACAAACAATAGATTAAGTAAAACCCGCCAGATTGGAAACCTGCTTGCAAAATACACTAATGGCTCTTTAAGCATTCCCTGCGTCTGTGATACGCTTACTTTTACTTTTTAATTTCGATTTTTTGTTTGTTTTCTAAATTTGTCATAAATTAAAAAAATGCAAAATGCAAATTAACCAAGATGCTATCCGCACAGACAAATTAGAAACGTATAAATATGCGACAGAACTTTGAAAACAACATCATTTCGATTTGGATTCTACAACCAATTGGATTAACCACGAAGCAAAATGGTACGATATTCTGCAAAGCTATAAGGAGTCATTCGTAGAGGATATTTACATATTTTTTTTTAAATTTGTTTTTATTTGCAGAAGTTATTGTTGATCTGTGCCTTGGTCGCAGCTGTTGCTGCTGATGTCAGCCATTTGCCGAAAAACACATACTTGCCACCCCATCATCATCATGCTGCATCCGCTCCAGCACCAGTCTACTCTGCTGCACCAGCTGCTAGCTACAGTGTAGCTGCTTCAGCACCTGCTCCAGCTTACAAGGCTCCAGCTGCTTCATACTCTGTTGCTGCTTCTGCTCCAGCTGCATCCTATGTTGCTCCAGCTGCTTATAAATCAGCTACTTCTTACTCTGCTCCAGCTGCTTCATACTCAGCTGCTGCTTCAGCTCCTGCTGCCACCTTCACTGCCTCGTACTCAGCTCCAGCTAAAACATACCAAGCTGCTGCTTCCGCTCCAGCTGCTTCATACTCAACTCCAGCTGCTTCATACTCTGTTGCTGCTTCTGCTCCAGCTGCATCCTATGTTGCTCCAGCTGCTTATAAATCAGCTACTTCTTACTCTGCTCCAGCTGCTTCATACTCAGCTGCTGCTTCAGCTCCTGCTGCCACCTTCACTGCCTCGTACTCTGCCCCAGCTAAAACATACCAAGCTGCTGCTTCCGCTCCAGCTGCTTCGTACTCTGCTCCAGCTGTGTCGTACTCAGCTCCAGCTAAAACATACCAAGCTGCTGCTTCCGCTCCAGCTGCTTCGTACTCTGCTCCAGCTACATCTTACTCAGCTCCAGCTAAAACATACCAAGCTGCTGCTTCCGCTCCAGCTGCATCCTATTCTGCCCCAGCTTCTTCATACTCTGCTCCAGCTGCTTCGTACTCAGCTCCAGCTGCTTCATACTCTGTTGCTGCTTCAGCTCCTTCTGCCAGCTTCGCTGCCGCCCCTGCTGCCTCGTACTCTGCTCCAGCTAAAACATACCAAGCATACTCAGCTCCAGCTGCTTCATACTCTGTTGCTGCTTCAGCTCCTGCTGCCAGCTTCGCTGCCGCCCCTGCTACCTCGTACTCTGCACCAGCAAAAACATACCAAGCTGCTGCTTCATCTCCAGCTGCATCCTATGTTGCCCCAGCTGCTTCGTACTCTGCTCCCTCTACATCTTACTCGGCTCCAGCTAAAACATACCAAGCTGCTGCTTCATCTCCAGCTGCATCCTATGCTGCCCCAGCTGCTTCCTACTCTGCTCCAGCTGCTTCGTACTCAGCTCCAGCTGCTTCATACTCTGTTGCTGCTTCCGCTCCAGCTGCATCCTATGCTGCTCCAGCCGCTTCGTACTCTGCTCCAGCGGCTTCGTACTCTGCTCCAGCTGCTTCATACTCTGTTGCTGCTTCAGCTCCTGCTGCCACCTTTGCTGCTGCCCCTGCTGCCTCGTACTCTGATTCTTTTGCTGAACCAGCTGCCGCTGAAACTTATGACACTTCCGCTTCGGAACCAGAACCAGCACACACCTTCTCCGCTTCTGAAGGCTACCGTTACAAGACCGCACGTCGTGTCCGTCGTGATGTCAGCCATCTCCCATCCAACGAGTACTTGCCACCAGTGCATGCTGCCGCTTCTACTCCATCTGTTGACTATCTGCCACCAGTGCACCATGCTGCTTCCGCTCCAGCTCCAGTCTATTCTGCACCAGCTCCATCCTACTCAGCTCCAGCTTACTCTGCACCAGCTCCATCATACCATGCTGCCGCATCTGCTCCAGCTGTCTCTTATTCGGCACCAGCTGCTTCCTACTCTGCACCAGCTGCTTCCTATTCCGCTCCAGCTGAATCTTATGAGACCTCTGCTTCGGAAGTAGCACCAGCACACAGCTTCTCATCTGATGATGGCTACCGTTACAAGACCCAACGTCGTCGCGTCATCCGTCGCCGCCGTTATTAAGCGATTACTGCTACAAGAACAACAATAACAGCAGTCCTATCAAGCTGAAATCTATTTTTTGATTTGCTGCACTTTGATAAATTATTTCATATTGTTAAGAAAACGAATCCTCCAAATAAATCCAATCTTAATATAAAAAAACACAGTTCCGTATGTTTCTGCCCACAAAATTCGAAAAGTAGCCCTCGGATTGACTTGAAATTTTTAGACAACAACGAAGTACCAACAAAAATGGAAAGTTCTTAGCGTTTTGATCCAACGTCATATATATCATCTATCATCTCGACAATGAACATTAAACACTAAACATAGGAGACATAAGACATCCAAACTTCAAGGCTTTATCTCTAATAGTCTCCAAGTTCTCGATTTAAAAAATTATATTCGAAACGCATACAAAAACTCAAATAAAACAAAAATAGCAAAATGGCAGCCTAAAAGTATGCAGCACGCAGCGCGGCACTGTGTCAAATGAATGGTTCAACTGTGAGAGAGAGAGAGTGAGAGAGGTGGAGAAGTAAAGAGATAATTTCAAACAGATTTTCCGTCTGCAAATATAAACAAAAACCATGTGCGTACAAGCTTTTAACAATGCGCCGACGCCAGCCCGCGCAACCACACCTCTGCCTCTGCCACCAAAAACGCTACAGCTAGCAATTTAACCAAGCAGTCAATGCCAAAAGACGCGCACAAAAGTAGGCAACGCCATGCAGAGCAAGCTTTATGCACAAAAGCTTTGCTCTTTCGCTCGCAGCGTTTTCCAGCGCGTTTGATTTGGTTTGGTTTGCCTTGCTGCTCGCTCAGTTGATATCTAGATTTCCGACGATTCGATACAGTTGCGGGCTCTGAAGTAACGAAAAGTGAACGCGAACGTACAAAACAAAGAACGCACGCACGCACGCACGCACTCCCGCACCGAATAGTATCTATAAAATACAAAATAAAAGCCAAACAAGCTGGCAAACAGTGCGACCGAAAGACAGAAAGACAAGCAGGCAGACGGACGGACAGATACACGCATGAAATAGCAAGCAGCAGCAGCAGCAGTAGCAGCAAGCAGCCGCAACGCGTGGCGTTTAGTGGTTGTTTTTGGAAAAAGAATAGCAAAAGAAAATCAACAGCTCTGCCCTATTTTCCTAGTTTTTTTTTTTTTTTTTAATTTATAAAGCTATCCCAAAAAATGAAGCATCCTATTTAGATAAATTCCTAAATAATTGCATAAAAACATTTTAGAACTGTTAAGCATCCCTCAAAAAAAAAAAACACATTTTTTTTTGTTTGATAAGTGAAAAGAAAATTTGTGCTGCATGCCTTTTTGCAAAAATCAAGGCACACACCTGCGCAAAACTGTGAAAACTTGGAGCAGCAGCCTGGCTCAGCCAACAAGTTCCTTTTTCCCGCTTGCAGCTATGTGAAAAACAAAAAGAAAAAATTGTGAAAACCAAACTTCGGTCGAACCGTTGGTTTGATACGCTGCATATGCAAGTTGTTAAGTTGTGTAAGCATTTAGAAATGTTTTTTCCGGAAAGTAAATTAGAGAAGTTTCAATTGGAAATACTTAGCCTATTTTATTTTATAAACTGTATACATTTTGTATGTTCCATGGAATTAGATATAAATTATATTAAAATTTTATATCTAAAGCCTGTAATTTCATGTGTGCTAAAGGGGTCGACTCTGGACTACTACTGACTCCCAAAATAATGAAGTTTCTCATGTATAACAAGATCAACATCTATCACATTGATTGATATGGAAGATATTTACCACCACCTGATGGGCTCTATATTCTTGAAAACCATATTAGAGAAAAAAAATCGAAGCAGTATCATTTGGAGACTAGGTAAAGATACACCGTCTGACTCCCACATAGATGTGAACCAAGAAGAACTTATATAGATCTACAGTAACTGATTGTGCGTCATACTGATGCCAAGTTTCGGTGACTCCAAGTTGCTTGCATTTCCTGCAGTCGTTCATATCAATTTTGCTTAGCTTTTACCAGAAGTGGCTACCAGACAACGACCCATAAGAATGGTCCAGAGAACCTTTCCATAGCGTCTGTAGGTCGATGTTTACATCTTTAGTATTCTCTTGAAATGCTCCATCTTCACGGCATACAATATCTCAAACTCCAGAATCTATATCGGATCCATTTTAGTTGGTGTTTATGCGGGTTCGATTTAGGAAGTCATTAAGACTAAAATCCCTGACGACTGAGCAGTATCCAAAGCTTTTTTAAGTTACGGTGCCCATTGTATAGAGGCGGACTTCTGGGCGACTAGGCTCGCTTATATGTGCAGACGACAGAATTTTGCCATTGTTTCCAGTTTTTTTTTTTATGTTCGACTGGTGAAGTTAATCCTTGTCATTAGATCCTCTCGCTAAGCCTTAAAAATATGGACTGATTCGTTAGATAACATATCCATAGAACGTGACACATTTTTTACAATTATGTAACCCCCCACCCCCGACGGTAACAAACCATATTATATGCTAAGACCCCACTGTTACCAAACGTACTATTTTAAAGATCCTACTGTCACTCTGAACGGGTTACGTAGAATGGATACGTTCCGTGCTTGCCACCATTCCGAAACTTCTTGAAATCTGATCAGTATTATGTCATGAAGATTCTATGAGTAATTCTTGGTGAAGGGTTGCTCCGCATCTTTTGTGCTATATAAACCACACAAAAGACCTTCAAGTCAGCTAACTGTTCAAAATTGCTCCCAAGGCATTTTACTTTATTTTTCGCTTCAAGCGGTGTTCCGTTTATTTGGGTTGGGGACCCTAACGACTATCTTTTTGTGTAGAGCATGAGATTCTTCTTGACTGCATTAAAACTAACTCTCCATACTGAGTTTTAGCATGACAGACAGATATAAGGACAAAGTTAGCAGGCGTCGCCTTTTTGAGCTGTTCGAAAATATCTCCCTATTGCCACAAAAAGTCCACATACCGAGTTTTAGCTTGTCCTTTTGCCCATCCATCCAGTTGCTGCTAATGATAGCCATGCTCGTCCGTCCATCCAGCTGTTGCGTATGATAGCCATGTCCGTCTGTCCATCATGCTGTTGCTCATGATAGCCATGTCCGTCTGTCCGTCCAGTGTTTCCTTATGAAATTCAAGTCTGTCCTTCTATCCAGTTATTTCTTATGATAGTCATGTCCGTCTGTCCGTCCATTGTTTGCTAATAATAGCCAAGTCCGCATATTCAAGAAGTTTTTGATCATGATGTCCATGTCCGTCTGCCCATCCAGCTGTTGCTCATGATAGTCATGTCCGTCTGTCCATCAAGTTTTTGTCTAGTCCGCATATCCAAGAAGTCATTGCTATATTTTTTATATACACAGTTTTATAGATTTCAAGCGAAAACTTGGCATGGAGACTTTTTATTAAAGTATGAAGATATTTTTAAACAGCTCAACAAGGTGACTTGTGCTAACCATAAACGCCAGATTGTCTGTAAGGCTATTATTATGTATGTTATATGCTAAATTTTATAGAATTCAAATAAAAACTCAGTTTGGAATCTACTCTTCATCTCATGCCAAATATATTTGCTTTTCATGGCAACTCCTTTTCTTGCTACAAAACTTTACACATACAGTGACAAAATATTAATATACTAAACACACTTATATGTGAAGGGTATCAAGTTGAAAATAGAAAGCAAAACCGCGACGCTTTTTCATAGTTTAGTCTATGCAGAGCATGTGCTGCAGGTCGCACGTGAAGCTGCAAAGTGAAAATTGAAAAACTATAAAATAATAAAAAAAAAAAATACAAGAAAACAAAAACAAAAAAAAAAAACATTGTTTTTAACTATTTCTAGTGAAAAAAACTTTTCGTTTCGAAGACTTTTCCATATAATTTATGCAATTTTTCATACGAACAGTTTATCAATTCTGGCGATTTATCTTATCACACGGCGTATACTTAATGCTGTTTTGTATTAAATTATTTATTTAAAATTTAACATAATTTATTAAATTTTATGGTGTGTGTGTGTGTGTATAAATGTATAATACTTAATATTATTTAATCCAGGCGTGCTTTATACACAAAGCAGCCGCTAGGCTTAAGGATTTGAAGTCATAAATAAAGATTAAGTATACGCCGCGTTGTGCGTGGTATTAATGTGTGTCGCATATGCAAAAAAAAAACCGATAAAAGCTATAAAAACACGCGTTTTAGCTATTTAAAAACAATAAATTTGCTTAAAAATAATTTAAAAGAATATATTGAACACTTAGCGGCTAGCTTCCTCATCAAAGACTATTTAGTAAAACTTGTTAAAAAAAAAAAAAATTATATAAACACCCATTCTATCCATTTCCTTTGTACTATTTTCTTTTTTTTTTTTTCCAATTTCTTGCCGCCCACAATATAAAATTCAGTTCAAGGTTAATGAGGCGCCAAAGAGCATACAGCAGCAAGCCAAATACTAGACGCAGCAGCATGTTGCGAACACCTAAAAATGCAGCAAAATACGAGCGAAAATATTTTTATTAAATAAATGGATATTTTTTAGCAGGCAAAGAAGCAAAAAAAAAAAACAACAAATAGAATAACAACATAAGCAACTAAAGGTGAGTTACATATTAGACTTAAGCTACTTATAAATGTATCTAAGGCACACCTTGCAAAAACTCAGCAGCAGCAGCAGCATCCTACCTCAACAAAAATCAAATTCCGTTGAAATATATAAACAACCCCCGAAAATAGCGCTGCGCCCTGTATAGCTATTAACTATATAGTATACAAAATATCTTGCATATATATATACAATATATTATTGTATCGGCATGTTTTAGTGTCACTGTTTATTTGCTTTCTCTCATTTTCTGATTGTTTTCAGTTGTTGTCAGTTTTGCTTTGCTTTGCAATTTCGCTAGCATAAGCGAATGTTAGTTTAAAAGGCAAAAGTGTATAATAAGATAAACGATTTTTTTATTTTTTTTTTTTTTTTGCTTTCTCTGGTATGCCAAAATGTTTTTGGGCGCAAAGCTTGTCTATTGGTAATTCTACACACACATATATATAAGCAGCGCCTGCATACATATACATTTTAATAGAAATACAGCCCAAAAATCCAGTCAGCTTCATGTCCTTGCGCACAAGTATTAGACAAATCGCTAGTATGGGCAGCTAGGTAGTCAAGTAGTAGCAACCGGGTAAAATGAAAGCTTCTCCATTGAGCTCATCTGCTTTATGTGCGCTTATATTTGGCTTAAAAATTTCTGCATTTATTTTATATTTTAGATTCATGCTCAGTGAAACATAGCGCAAAGAAAATAAGAAAAGAAATATATTTAGTAAAATTTAGTAAAAGAGAAATATTTAATGAAATTAGATAAGAAAGTTCTTTGTCTCAGTGCCAAATAAACCCAGTCTGCCTAAATTTCAACCGCTGGACACCAGAAAACCATAAATTGCACACTCAGTCAATATAAAGGCTGTGTGGGGGGTATATAAACCAATTAAATTCTCCACACTTCGTGAAAAAGGGTAACAAAAGCAACCGAAACCAAACAGGTTGCATCCACGCTTAGTGCAAGTGTCCTTGTAAATCCAACCATTAGCTTTGTCAAGTGGCTAAAAATAGCAAACCGAAATCGGACGAGTACACAGCGCTGACTTCCACTTACTAAATGGCCTTCAACCATCTTTCGGTCATGGCTGCATTCAGTAATGTGCACCAGCTGCCGTTGTCTTGTGCGCGCTGGCGCCAGTTGTTCTGAATGCTAAGTATGGCGAGATCTTTCCATACCTGGTTATTACAACAAGTGCCCCTCGTCCTCTATTTCGTCATCCACTAATCAAGCTTGGACCTCCATGAAAACCATGCATGCTGGAGCTCTTTAATTCATTCGAATGATGTGATTAGCCCAGTGCACCCGCTGAAATTTTATGCGCTGAACTATTTCAACCTCATCGAATAGCATATGGAAACAAAACTCGTCACCGACTCTAATAACAACAAAAATCCGGAGAATCTTTCTCTCAAAGACATCCATCGCTAGTTCATCTGACTCAATCACGGTCCACGCCTCTGCGCCATACAATAGGACCGGGAGTATTAGCGTCTGATGGATCTTGATTTTAGTCTTTCGAGAGGTATTTTCTTCTTCTTTGCTTGCTCAGCTCAAAATAGCATCTGTTTGCAAGCGTGATTCCTCGCCTAATCTACAGGCTTAAGTTGTTGTAGCTGCTTATGTCTGTTCCAAGATAAACTAAGTTTTCTACAAGACTGAAGTTGAAATTCTCCATTGTCACTTACCGTCCAACACGCGATGACGGAGCGCGAGAAGACACCAAGTACTTCGTCTAATCCTCATTTACCGCTAGACCCATCAGCTAAGACCGTTTTTTGATTTCTGAGAACGCCTTGCTGTTTCGCCGTTCATGTGTAACAATGATGTATTCCTTTTGGAAAATCTTCCTCAATATATTCGGCATGTTCGGGCACTGGCATAAGATGTATTTCATCAGAAGATTCAAAACATCACACGACAATATATCACCCTGCCTGAAACCTCTTTTAGAAGGGTTGGGAAAGGTTCTTTCCTACCCTGACAAGCCTTTGTTTGTGTGACATCTTCACACAAACAAAAGGTTGTGAAGATGTCTGGTGCAGAAAGGCCGTCGAAAAACTTTGTTCGTATCGCCATATGAAAAGCGACATATAGTTGGTGCGTCTATTTGCCAAACTCACGGGTCTGTCTTTTCCAAGATTTGACGTAATGTGAATATTTGGTCCTTGGTCGACCTTTTTGGTCAGAAGCCACACTGATAAGGTCGTACCAGTGAATCCGTATATGGCTTCAGCCTATTATACAATACGCGAGACAGGATCTTTTATTCGATGGAAAGAAGACTTTTTCCGCGGTAGTTGATGCAAACAACGAGATCTCCTTTCTTAAAGATATGAAAGAGAACGCTGAGATTCCAGACATTGGGTATGCGTTCATCGGACCAAATTTTGCATAAAAGTTAGTGCATACTCCTAACCAACTCTTCACCGCCGGTCTTGAATAACTCAGCTGGCAGCCCATCAGAGTCTGCCGCTTTGTTTTTTAATAACCTGATTCGACCTCGTTATAGTCCGGAGGCTCTACAAAAGTGCCATCATAACCTGGTGGTTCCGGTGTCATTTTTCTATCGGCAGCATTGTGCGCTTCATCGCCGAGTAGGTTGGAGAAATGACTCCTCCATAATCTCAGTGATTCCTGTTCATCCGTTACCAGATTTCCATTCTCATCCTTACAGAAAGTTACTCCGGGCTTAAAACCTTCAGTCAGACGCTTGACCTTTTGGTAGAATTTTCGAGCTTCATTTCTGTTACGGAACATCTCAACATCCTCAAACTCCCGCCTTTCTTGCTCCTTTTTCTTGCGTCTGAAAAGGCGTTTCTCCTCTCTCCGTTTCTCTCGATATCGCTCTCTAACAGCTCGCGTTGCTCCCGACTGCAGAGTTCGCTGATAGGAAGCATTCTTCTCTGCAGTAGCATTGTGACACTCCTCGTCGTACCAAGAATTAGTCACAGGTTTTGTATAACCAATGACATACTTGGCATCTCTATCCATGGAGCGGGTGATATGTTTCCACTGCTCACATATGTCTCGAGAAGACTGAGAGGCGGAGCAGTCGGCTCTAGCCTTGGCTTGTCGACTCTAGCCTTTGTTGCTTGTCTGTGTGCACCACGCAGAGCCTAGTGCATAGCTTGGCTGCGACAAGATAGTGGTCCGAGTCAATGTTGGGACCACATAACTTTCGCACGTCCAACACGCTCGGTGCGTGCCTTCCGTCAATAAGATTATGATCAATTTGGTTGCGTGTTGATCTGGACTCACCCATGTAGCCTTGTGGTTGTTGAGGTGCTGAAGTCTGGTGCTGCTAACAAGCTTGTTTTGATCTGCTGCGAAATCTATCAGCCCCTCTACATTGTTGAAGGTAGTTTTGTGAAGGCAAAATTTTCCGATGGTTGCTTCAAAAATTCCTTCTTTCCCAATTTTGGCATTGAAATCGCCAAGCACGATTTTGACATCGTGTTTGGGACAGCGCTCGTACAGACGTTCCAAGCGCTCATAGAACTCATCTTTAGCATCATCGTCCTTCTCTTCCGTTTCCTACTCAAAAGTCACAATACACAAACTCTATGCTACGATATGATCTACATCGGGATCCAGAATTTTTTTTTATCAATTATAATTTTCGAATAGTTTTAATATACTTCAAACATGTATCATGTCAGTCTTCTGTTTATATTTATGCCTTAGTTTGCGGTGTGTGATTGTGGCTGATTGTGATAACCGGTAGTCTAAGATGTGTGTCACGGGAGTGTGAGAGGGAGAGAGTGATGAGTAAGTGAGAGTGAAGAGGCTATTTCTTTTTAAATAAAAACACTTTTAATTCGCGGTTATGATGCGAGAGTGGAAAGGTGTGCTAATCGAACGGATCTGTTAAGGGAAGAGCTGGGAGAGAGTGTTGAGGGAAGTATGCTAGACTCTAATTCTTGGCTTTCTTCTGATTCCAACCTATAGACGCCTAAAAAAACCCGTGCACTATGGAAATTTGCATCGTAATCTTTTATCGGTCCAAACAGTCCAGACCAATTGGTTAAGCATATGTTACGTCGCTCCTTTTTTGAATTTTGTGATTATTTCAGCTTGCAGTGATGAGCCTTTCATGCGAGATTCACTTATGTATCTGGTTTGGTTAGAAGGACGGCTATCTGGAGACGAAAAAAGTTCGTTTAAGTTCCCATTTGCTTTGCTTGCACTTTATTAAAGCAGCCATGCTTTGCTTACAGTGAAGTCTAGCAGGTGATAAAATATTCTCATCTGCTACAAACCAAAATTTTATACCTGCTGTCAATAAAATCCACACAGCGCATATAATTATTATACTGAGCTTGTCTTGCGGCTAAGCATAAAAGACCCGAATGCTTATATACGACTTCAACAATAACAAGAAATGTGCAATTGCCACTTTTCAATTTTCTCTAATATTCCAGAATGCCATACCAGGAACAATGCAGTGCAGTACTTTTCATTCTCTACAGCGTTCAGCAAATCATTTATAATTCTGTGCCATTGTTCAGGTTGTTTATGTGCTCTTCTTTTCAATAGAATTTTTTCAAATACCTTGGAAAATGTTACTGGCAAGCTAATCGGACGGTATGACAGCTTTTATGGCTTTGATATCATTATTATCTCAGCACGTTTCCATTGTGGTCTAGCAAAATGGTCTTGCCTAAGAATTGCATTAAAGACATAAGACAGAAAATAAATGCATTTAGGTGGGAAGCATGTTAATGGTGACTCCATAAATTTCGTCGAAGCCAGTTTATTATAATTTTTTTGTAGATACTTAGCTTCTGATTTGACTAACGCATTTGAGAATGGTTAAACGAGCGAGCTTACTTTTGACAGGCATTTTCTAGCATATTTTGCCCCATCAACATTTACATCCCCAGGTAAAATGCATGTAAATGATGTGATGTGTGTCTATGTCTGATTTGCAGCAGAATAAATATTTCTTTAGATTTTTTATCATCAAAATACATCGAATGAACTTTTATTGAAATTAACAAGGACCTACAATTAGTTTACAGAATAATCAGCCAAAAGGGGTTATTAGCTTGCCATAGAACCTCTAACAAAAAATGATGCAATTGATGCCATTTTTAAATATGACATGAAAACAATTTGCTAAACAACAAACGAACACACGATAATAATTGAAATGTAACATGGAAAATAAGTTTAAAAACAAAGAAAAATAGTTTTGTTAAAAAAAAAAAAAAAACAAGAAACGGCATACAAGAAAAAGAAACAATTACACTTTCAACGCTTCGTTGCATAAAATGGACATTGTCCATTGAAAGAAACAAGTACAGCAGTGAAAGCCATTTTGCATAACAACGACATCAACAACAACAACAACAGCAAATACGATAAAATAAAAAGTAAAAAAAAAATACAGAAAAGTACGAGATCCAGAACAAACGAACACCCACGTACATGCCCTGCATGTAAATTACAGCCAGTCGACAGCCTTGAAGTATGCTATGCAAAAAATTACAAACAAAAACAAAAATGAGAAAATGCATCCATTAAAAATTTATTTTAAGTTCAGTAGCAGCGAATCTTCTATGCCCTTTGTGTTATTTTAGCTATGAGAATTATATGACAAAAAATTCTTATGAAACACATTTCTCTCGAAATTTTGCAAACCAACTTCAAGAGACTTTTCATGGGGGGCTCTATAATAATTATTTTACGAATTCTCAAAGGACGACACTCGACATTTGATGGTGAGCTCTATTTGCTTGCTGAGCCCAAAGTTACATATATTAGCAAGCATCTATTAGATTATTTTACAGATCCTTAGACTGCCATTGTTATCGCCGGTAATTTATGTTCCCAGCTGGACAAATCTTTTTTACAGCACTGAAGTGTAGTTTCTCCATAACCACCGACTCTCCAAATCGCAAAGTACTTCGTGTTGTCTTTATTCACACTAATCCCATGAAATGTACCGCTTTTAAATCTCCGAGAACACCTAACTACTAGCGGTTCTTGCGTGACAATAATATCAATTCTTCTTGACGTAGGATGTACTGCATCAGTCCATCCTGAAATTTTTTCGCCTGGGAAAGCTTCTTTTCTATTCTGTCAACATTTTTTGTTTGGAATAGTAATCATGCAAAGACGTATAATATTCACTAAGTTCCGTTGTACAAAGAGGGCTTTATAATCGACAAATATATGGTGTACATCTTTGTTAAGTTGATCTGCTTATGATCCTGTGGTTCTACAATAAAACCATGATTAACATGTGATACTAGCAACGTGCCTCCAACTTGACTTCTCTAAATTCAAATATGCATCTGTAATCAGACTTCTGCAGGTACTAAACCGAAGTCACGATATTTAGTCGTCCATCTGCACTCCTTGGCCTATCTAAAAGCTCTGTGGGCCCCAACACCCGGTTGTAAACGCAACTCCACGTTAAGTTCCTGAAGAAACTTTGCCCCATTTTGAGGGTAACCACGTGCCACCCCGAAGGTCCTTAGCCAAACGGCCAGTGCAAAGTAACTAAGAAGTACACTAATTGGGCCCCTGAACCCTGTGGTACGAGATTAAGACTATCGTCAACCCTCGTAAACAAATAATAATACTTGCAATTCGAATTCCTAAACATTTCCGGGCTGCTGACCCATACAACATTTCATTTCACACCAACCTTATAGGTTATACAGTCTAAAAATACGCACATAGAACGTAGTTTGCTCACTGGTCGGAGCGAGGCCTCTTCTGTTAATAATAACGGCATGTAATTGCTTGAAGCACAACCGTATGCGGCCAGCTATACCCTCAATGGTTCATAAACGAACATGAAACCCTAAAAAGCGTCGTCCCAGAACAAGCCTCTGGTACGACTTCGTACCCGAGGTACTAGCAGTGAGCTCCATGTTACTCGGAGTTTGTTTGCCCCTAGGCACCTAGGCTAACAACAAAAATGGGGTAGCACGAAGAAACCTAGAGGTACCCTTACTTTGCCTACATACTACGCCTCCTAAAGGCTACCCTCGCAAAACAACTTAATTCCCTTATCCCATCTGCCGAGGAGAGTACTCTACTTACATCATAGACATCCTCGTACAGTGGGCATTCCTAAAAGACATGTTTCCATGTCTCCTTGTAAAACTCACAACGGCAATCAGAACTGATATGTAGGCTCCTTTTATGCAAGAATGCATTCAGAAAGCCATGACAGCAAAAAGCCAAGACAGAATATGTACCCAAAGTCAGGCCTATTCACATCGAACATGACGTTATAGGAGTACTCGTCAGTAACCCGTCCCTAATCACTACTATCCCATCTATCTTGCTAGCATGAGAGTACAGACTCACCAAACATCCAAGTCTATATCGGGCAACCATTCACGCTGTAGCAAAGGAAGCTGCATCTTTATCCTGAATTCGATGGCGGTCTGTACAACTTTAAGATCAAGAGGTGGAACCCTCATTAGGACTTGCATAGCCTCAGTCGAAACAGTTCGACATGCTCGGCCAGCAGCAGACATCCTCTCCTTCAACCTAATGCGGAAGGAAACACATCCTCTTCTTCAATCTTTTGCCAATATATCTAATACATATCTTAGACTGACATTGTCCAACATGACAACAGGAGGCCTACTAGTGATAACTTGCTCTTGAGGAACATGGTCACTGTATTCTCCATTGCCACACTGACACCGACACTGCTGCCCCAATCGGCAATAATACGCACATATTGCGTCGCTTTACGCTCTATATCGAGCCGCGATTGCCCCTCAACAATGAAGAGCAGATCATCTGCATACGCACAGCACTTGGTAACCAGTTCGAGTTGCCTTAGAAGGGAATCCATCACAAGGTTCCAAATGAATGGACCACAGCACCTTGTGGAGAACTACGAACCACATACACAGTGACAGAGTCACTCACCTCCATGCACATGCACATGTTTTAAACATCTGAAATAGCTCTGTTAGAGAGCTAATTCGGCACAACCCAAATCTTAAAGTTTTCGAAGAACATTGTTCCACAACAAAAAGTCAAAAGAACAAAGGACATACTTGAACGTGCTGGAATCGACACTTTCAGTCACATACCTCCAAGTGTTCTCAACAGATTTGCCAAATGTCAAGCCGAATTGTCTATCAGACAATCGATCTCCAATTAAAACTTTCAGCCGCTTAACAAGTACTCGCTCGAGAACCTTGCCGAGAACTGGGAGCAGACTGATCCCACGATAAGAGCGCGTATTAATGTGAACTTTTTTCGGAGACTTCTAGAGAGCAATTACGCTAGCACACACCAAGCATCTGGAAAGTAGATCTCACTGACACACCTACAGCACACACCAAGCATCTGGAAAGTAGATCTCACTGACACAGCTACTGTATAGCTCACACAGATATTCTGGGATAACACCTTCCAATTTAGTGGCGAATCAAGCGCAAAAATAAATAATTGGAAATAATGGAATCTTTTGGTTTTATTTTTAACAGATTAAATTCTTTGTAGAAGCCACCGTACACCTTCTACCATATGATCCTTTATCTTGATGTCCAATTGTCTAATTGGAAACATTTCCCACTCGTTACAAACTTTCCAAAACATGAATAATACAATTAAACCATTTACTGCAGAAGGGTATATGCACAACACATAAAGCGGAAAATGTGAAAAGCGACATTTACGAATAAAGCCAAGAAAAACCACCGCCTGCGACCTTAAATGAATGCAGATGCATGTCAAACATGCATGTGAGAAATTTTGCAAATGTGGTCAGCTACGACAACGACAGCACAGAGTATAAAAAAAAGGAATATATCATTTACAAGTGCTTCATGTGCGACGTGTATCTAGAATTCTAAGAACAAAACAGTGCGGGTGCTATTTAATAATGCAAAGCATCCTTGAACGCATTTGCATATTGCACATACATACTACTAACCGGACCCGGACTCGTACACACCTTGTGCTATATGACGCCGCTGCGTCGCGTCGACATGTCTACGTCTACGTCAGACTAGGAGTCGTCAAAATTGATTTGTAGCGTTAAAGTTTTACGTTTTAATTAGAAAACTTTCGCATGTAGATTGAATAGAATAATAGTTTTAATGATGTTGATGGAGAGAATAATGTGGCTTCTGTGGAGGCCGGCCTGTGAATCGTGCAAGGTGTGCTTGACTTCTACTTGGCTTTTTGTATAATCGATATGCTGCATAAATTATACAATTTACATTGTTGCGTGTCCTTGAGCGTATAAGAAGAATATAATATAAAAACCCGAAAAATATAATAGATAGAAGATATATTTATTGCGCTTGACTTTCTTTATGTGGCTCAAATTTTATGCGCGTATAAACAAGTTTACGCGCGAAAAATGTAAATGCTTGAGCAGGATATATGTTATTTGTGTATACTCGTACAGTTAGATCTGTTTACACCGAACGGATTCGTGCTTTATGACTAGCGCAAACAAATTGCCAATAAAAGCGTATCTCAGAGCGACTTGTGTGCAAAAAAAAAAAAATAGAAATCTCCATAAAGATGCAGCAAAATATTTTCAATTTCTAAGATGAAAAATTGAAAAAGAGAAAAAATGTCTAAATTATGCAAGGACACGTTCAAATTTGGTATACTAAGTTGTGCAAATATTTGTAATAGGCAGAAAGTGTTATAAAAGTCAGAGATCATCCCTTAGGAAGGAGGGTGAGATTCAATAAAAGTTCTGTGAAAATGGAATACTCCTAATTATGCAAACTTTGAAGAGTATATCTCTTATAGACTCCAAGATCTTAATATCCTTCAGGAAAGCCAGACAATCAGTCTATATCGATACGACTTTTGATGTTGATCAAGTATACGAGGGTTACTATTTATATTTCGGGAAAAGCAAATAACAAACATTTTTAAATGAAAATTTGCACTTTTCCAATTTTTGAAGCAGCTACTTCATTCGTAGCAACTTTAACGATATGCCAAAATAATACGGCAATCTGAGCGGAGAAAATATAGGTGAAGTGTTCTGTGACTGGGTCATATCTTCCAGCACCAATATTTGGCTACAATAAACGGAATTATTACTCACAGGAAACTAAATATCTAGATAGGGCCGTATAGACCTGCGTTTGTACCACATACCGCTCATCATATTCGATTAACTCAGATATAATAAAATATTCAACCAAGAAGAGACTTGTTAACCATGTGAAAAATCTATACCGACCGTCACTCTAAAAAGTTTAGGTGAGAAGAGATTTGTTAATGTCATAAGTTGTAACGACTTAAAGGCGGATCACCAGTTTTGTTTCCGTAGCATGGACAGCCTCACAGCCTGCCTTCTAATATTACAAATGCAAAAGTTCGTATGTATGGATGTGTGGATGGATGTATGGATGAATGTATGGGGACGTATGAATGTATGGATGTATGGATTAATGTATGGGTGTATGGATAGATGTATGGATGGATGTATGGATGTATGGATGTATGGATGTATTGATGTATGGATGTATGGATGTATGGATGGATGTATGGATGTATGGATGTATGGATGTATGGATGGATGTATGGATGTATGGATGTTTGGATGTATGGCTGTATGGATGGATGTATAGATGTATGTTCCTCTCTTACGTCTAAACCGCTAAGCCAATAGGTATGAATTTGAGTATAGCGATAGATGGGACGATGGAAAAGAACATAGGCTACGTTTTGACAAAATTTGAGGGGGCAATGCCCCACCCCCCACTAAAAGCGATAAACATAATTTGTCATATCTTTGCATTTATTCAAATTTGGCTTACGTGCTAAGAGGATCAGTAAAAGTCAAACTGTTAAGTTTGGTCAAAATCGAAGGGGTAAATAACCCACACAACAAACCCCCCCCCCCCCCCCCCATTTAAGCGATAACCAAAATTTGTCATACCTTTGCATCCATTTAAGGTAGAGATATGAAATTTGGAATACATATTAGGATGATCAGGAGAAGTAAACCTTTTAAGTTTGGTTAAAATCTGAGGGATCGATAATTCACCCCCTAATCCCCCCCATTTGTCATATCTTTGCATGCATTTGGGGTACAGATATGAAATTCGATATACATGTTAAAATGATTAGCAGAAGTCAACCTGTTAAGTTTGGTCAAAATCAACTTTGCATGAACCTTAAATTTATGTAAGGGATATGTTTCTATCTGGATCCATATAGGATATTTTATTTGAATTAAATTCTGTAATTTCTCGTTTCAAGCTAATCTCAAATAAAACAAAATAATTTGTTTACAAAACTTCAGGAGGAGAGATACATTTGTATAAGACTACACCTTCAAGTGGTTCAAAATGGATTTATATGAAGTGTTTTATTTTTATTTGATATTTTTTTTTGGCTAGGAGGCACTTTATCTCTACACTGGCATACTTAATTTTTTTTGTGTCGAAGAAATTTTTAGGGTTGGTGGTGATTTTATGGGGAAGGGTGGAGGTGCAAAATTTTAAATTAAACTTGTAAAATTACGGAGCAGTGCTAGTTGAATTCATAAAACACGAAGTCTCTATCTATTACCATTTCCGAGATCTTTTCCTTTATACGGACGGACATGACTATATCGACTCCTCCACCACTCCTGACCATAATGCGGGTAACTTTGGGGGTGGGGTCCCCAACCATTATTTCTAACTGTTACATACATTTGCACAAAACCAATAGGCTCTTGTACAATTATGTTACACTAGACAACACTGTGCGGCTTATTAAAAATTTAAAATTAAGTGGTTCTATAAATTTCGTGTTTATGCATAAAATTAAAGCAGCTGTTTGCTATATAATATATCCCCTCAGCATTAATACTAAGTATTGAGTCACGAGTTTCACGCCTACTTTTTTTTTAACCAGACACTTCTGGAATGATGTATACCAACAAAGCCGCAAAGTTCAAATACAAAACGCGCCGACATTTTTATGAATACTTTTCTTTCTTTTTTTTTTTCGTATAAATATCTTTTTATACATGCAGAAATATATATTGTATCTAAGATTTCGCTCACTCGACGTGAACTCGGCTGCTGCTCAGTAATTTTTAGCGACGCGTGAGCTCAGCATACACAGAGAAAACAAAAAGCAAATAAATTAATGGACAAGCCAATGCTGCTAAAAATAAAATAAAAACGCACAAATAGCGCTTAACAATAATATCAACAAAAACTAAACAAAATTAAATTGGAAAATATTTTCACATTATATTTGATGACGAGTGGCGAAATGTTTGTGAAAGTTATACGATCTATATATACAATATATATCGAAACAGCGCCATATCGTCAGCGCACACGCCCACGCATTCACATGCTTTGAAATTCTTTACGAAAAAATTATGGCAATAAAACGCGCCTCTTGCGAATTAGTCGATGACGACTGGGTCAATAGACTGACTATACATAGATCTAATTAATTAGACAAATAATGCATTTATTTTCTTTAGTTTTTTTTTTACTTTTTTTTCGCTTGGTCATCAATCTATCTATCTATCTGTCTGTCTATCTATCTAAGCACTCAATTGCGCGCTATAATTTAGTTTAAAAACGCTTACGCTGCAATCAAAGTATCGCATAAAGCACACTCAGCCACTTGAGGCACTAATGCATAGTTCGGCATCAAATTGCTGTTTTGAGTAGTTCATTAAAGCACACACACACACACATACAAATGTATCTACGAGTAGCATATGTAGTTTATACTAGGTACTGCTCAGCTACACTTAATCGAAAAGAGCATTCGAGCGCGTCGTTGTCGTAAACTGTTGCCATCAACAACAGAAATCAACTAAATACGCAGCCGAACAATTTCAAGCAATGAAAGTTTATATGCAGCGTGCGAGAATTAGGTGAATGTCAAAACTTATAGCAAACATATATCACTAATACAGAGACATACAGAGACACATAGATACATAGATACACACCCATTGATTTAAACGCCTTTAGACTAACAGATAGATCAACGTCATCATCATCAGCAGGACAGCAAGCAGCAGTAAGCAAGCCAATAAATGAGCTTGAAACATGAGCACAAGTATGTATAACAAAGCATCAGCGCATTGGTGCGAGAGAGAGCGAAAGAGAAAGCTGTTAACGGTCATGGCGCCTGAGCTTATGCAATGAGTTGGAAAAATAAATATAAACAGCAACCGCAAAGCCATTTTACACATACGCTTATCAATCGGCCACAGAAAAGAAATAAAAACAACAACAAAAAAAAAAAGACAGGAGAAAATACGTTGGCAACGAAGCATTAATGCGCTTCAGATTAGCAATTCTGCAAAAGTACGTAACTGAAAGAAGGAAGCGAGGTAGATCTAATAAAAACAAGTAAGAAAATCACAGTCGAGCGTAACCGACTGTAAGAGGCCCTGTACCAGTGCAGGTCGCCTAACAAACACATTAAATGTTCCCCTAGCTTATGACCAAACACATGACCACTTCTCACTGCACGACTAAGTGCCTTTTAAAACATTTTTTTATGTATGAAACGAAAAGGGGGGGGGGCTCAAATTCAATTGCTTATAAAATCGTCATTTATTATCCGATTTTGATGAACTTTTCGGATTTTTGCTAAAAAGGACGATATCTCTATACTGGCATGCTCAATTTTTTTTGTGCCGAAGAAATTTTTACCCTTGGGGGTGATTTTATGGGGAAGGGGGGAGGGGCAAGTTTTTAAAATAAACTTGTAAAATTCCGGAGCAGTCCTAGTCGAATGCAAAAAACACGAAGTCTATCTATTACCGTTTCCGAGATCCTTTCGTTCATACGGACGGCCAGACGGACGGACGGACAGACGGACATGTCTATATCGACTCCTCTATTGCTCCTGACCATAATGGGGGTAACTTTGGGGGGTCTCCGATTATTATTTCTACCTGTTACATACATTTGCACAAAACCAATAGGCTCTTGTACCTTCGGTACAGGGCCTTAATATTTATACTGGAACAGCTTTGTATGTACAACGTGGACTTGGAGATATAAAGACAGAGGCTTCAGTTTGGCTATTTAGACCCTCATATTCCTTCTTGAGTACTTGTACATGACAACCAGCCCAACCTTCATAAGGGGGAAGGCACACACACCTATCACTCCTTTTTAGCTTTTATAGCAAACAAAATTTTATAGTTGCTAATTTAGCTAGAAACATCTACCACTAGATGAGGTAGGCCCATATAAATCTGTGCCCCTTTCTGGGTTTTTGTTTTGAAAAATATTTTGTTGTGTTTTAGTTTATCTTGAAAAAACAAATTTTGTGTGTTTAACGATAATCTTAACATAAACATATATGCAGCTTGCATTATATACTCAAACAAAATAAAAGTTCAATGCGGTACAGAGTATCTCAAAGTCGTGCATACTCGATTAAAGCGTTCTTTGTTGTTGTTAATGAAACTTAATGTCAAATCAAATTCACTTTAGAAGTGAGCTAATTTCAAAACAATTATAATAACTAACAAGGAAGAAAACTGTAGAATAATATAGTCGATTTATAGATACCCTACAACACCTTGAACCTTAATTTGTTAGCGAGACATATACCAACGAAGATATGTGTGCTTTATTTTATTAAAATTAATAAAGAACTCACCAAATTGTGCGTTCTTAGCTAAACTAAAAACAAAAAATTTTCTTGCAATAGAAAAACTCAGAAAAGTTGGAACAGATTTGTATAATGGCCGAGCCGGATCAATGTATATGGATTTTTTGCCAGCGTTTTTAGCTAAATTAGCAAAAACAAAAAAACTTGTTTCATACAAAAACTTAGAAAATACTAGGTGTGGTAAGAAGTAACTTTCTTGGAAATAATATCGACTTACTTATTCCAGTGATTTTTCAACTTTTTGATCCCGTCCGAACAGTAATTTTCCGGAAGGTCTGCAAAATACTACTCCGCGGTTTCGATGATTCCCTCGCGCGAGCTGATTTTTTTATTGATGGGGCATCATTTTAGGTTTGGAAAAAGATAATAATCCGAGGGAGCCAAATCGGCCAAATAGGAAGCATTCGGAAGCATTTGGGGCCCTAAATCATTTATTTTAACGATGCTCTTGTGTGCAAACAAAATTGTTTCGCTTCATAAGAGGCCGTTTCGCAGCTATTTCTGCTTTTAATCGCTCCAATAATGCGCAGTAATACTCGCTCCCTCGGCCGCTTCAGAGCACTCGTACCGGTTTCATGAACAGTTACCAATCGAAGCCAAAAGTCCACCCGATTCCGTATTAGCAGAGCCAAATACTCTTTCGAAGTGCAGATCCGGAGTCGGCACCCAACGGCATTATAATTTTTGAACGTGCAGAATCTCGCCTAGAATATTGCCTATGCGCTCAGTACTAATCCTTATGGCAGCTGCTAGCTCGCACTCCTTCTCTTTACGGTTGGCCAGGGCTGTATCGCGCTGAAATTTGACATGTCTGCCTAAATATGAATGGACTATAAGGCAGCATTTTCACCCCACCCAGTAGGGTTTGGTTTGTGTTGGGCCTACGGCTTAGGGAGCGTTGAGCACGTCTATTGCATAGTAGTAGTTATTTGAAAAGGCAATAGAAGCGTCTATTGAAACTTGAAGGCCTTTTCTCTTATAGTCTTTAAGTTCGCGTTGTTCATACGGACTACCAGACAGACGGACATTTAAACAGCAATCGACTTTTAATGCTGGTCAAGAATATCCTACGTGCTCTCATTTTCAGTTATTTTAAGTTTTGTGATTTCTTATCATATTATCTAAAGGTACAGGGTATACACAAAATAAAATGCTTTTATTATTTATGTATAGGAGCGGGACTTTGTAGTAACCCCTGAAATGCCTGATCAGTAATAAAAAAAATGTGTTAATCCCATATAATTGTTTATCTCTTAACCCTTTCATGGGGAAACATTTTCCCAAAATTGACGGAAATATGTGTTTAATTACTTTAAGTGTAGAGCATTCGATTCTCTAGACTACATGAACAATAATAATATTGGTTACATATGCTATATACTTGTATACAGAATCGAAGAGATCCTTTCGTTCATACGGACGGACAGACGGACATATCGACTCCTCTTTTGCTCCTGACCATATTTTTACCTGTTACATACATTTGCAAAAAACCAATAGGCCTAAGAATTGTGGGTTTGATATACATTCATAGATATGAGTTATTAACTTAAAATGTGTGTTGGGGGAGGGGGAGATAGGTGAGGTTGTGGGGCGCTAATCGGTTGTGGCGTACTGTATGTAAAATACAAGTATTTCGACACAAAATTGATATCAGGAATTGAGCCTAATTGTGGGCTTCCGTGGCTTCTGCGATAAGGTGTATGACAATGCCCCCATATCTGTTAAGTATCCAAGCGTGAAGTTTGCTCTTGATATGGCTGGCAAGAGTCTACAATTTGTTAAAGATGATAACAAGTTATGGTATTTCATGCTCTCAGCATTATTGCTGCTTGGTGCACTCCGCTTAGTAACTTCGTCGGATTGTGCTTTATATTTCAGCATCTCTGGAAACGTGTCCATGTATGCTTCAGCTGCAACTGCTATCATAATTATTTCAAGTTCGTCAGCATTCGCTGTGGGATGTACAGCTCAAAACAGATGCCCCGACTCAGATCCTGAAAAAGTCACCCTACAAGTAAAATCGGTGCAAGGCAATGTAGGGTAACATACGGCAGGTCAATCTTGAGTTTTACACGTAATTCGGAGTGCCACATTCAAAAAACTTGTTCGGCAACCAGAAAGGCGGCGTTGTAGCTGGTCAATCATACAAAAGCCACTTCAAAATTCTGGTGTGGTTCAGTCATAGTCTTAAATAGCTTGTACAGAAGACCATCGGCATTGTTTGTATTAAACATATAAGACAGACAGACGGACAGAAAAATCGGATAATTTTGTCATACAGTTATACTATTAGGCATATTGTCGGTATGATCCGGTAATCAATAAAAGATAGCTGCATATGAACAGTCCTGATGTTTGTCATTGTCTCTGGCAGTCTTAGGGTTGAAATTAAAGGACAGTAACCCAAACAGCAATGGAATGAAAGCACCATCTCCATGTACTTATTGCATTAAAAGAACTGGAGTTGAATTCGAATTTACCTGCAAATCGACACTTTTTTTAACTGGGTCTGAAAAAAGTTTGCAATAGCAAAGTTTCATGGTCATACAATCTGTTATAGATCTCAATATATAGCACGTACCCAAATATCTATCAGAATACGACAGTGTCACAGATTCTCAATCCAGAATTATACTGGAAGCGCAGTATATCAATTAGGCTGTGGTTTGAGCAGACCAGACAGACTATTATACATAGACAGGTTAGTGGACCAACAGAAGTGTGGCTTCTTTTCCCAAGGTTCTGAACCAACCCGTTTCTTTGCGGCATTCCTAAACACGACTTCCAACACTTCTATATAAAGTGGAAGAACCACAGAAGAAGGTACTGTTAAACTGTCAGCAACAGGAACATCAATGCCAATCTTACTATTAAATCTAATTTCTTAAGACATTCCACTCTAGTAGCGCCACCTATATGTCAACTAGTGTACTCGAATATCATATTCACCTTCATATTTTCATGCTATTATATGAAATATTGGTAAAAATTGGTCTTACATTTGTGCTATAGATCTGGAAAATTATCTTCGGAGATATAGACACCAAGACACAGTATTCTTGTTGCCTTGTTATGAACCAATTGAAGGTGAGAGTTCCAGTTAGATTTTTACTGCACCTAAATCTAGTTTTTATATTTTGGAGTGGGATACAGGTAAAGCCTTCTTTTTGACTTTTTCTAAGGCCTTTGTTGGCACACAATATGCAAACCAAGCCACTGATCATATGAAATCAGAAAGAGTCCGACTGAAACTTTCCGAAATCGATATCCCGATATCGTCGATCATGAGAATCGGTAAAAAAGAAAGAACACTTCCTTATGCACACGCTTTGATAGATTTATTTTTAACTGATACATTTTCTAGGGAGTCTATTATAACTCGAGGACTAAACAT
The DNA here is from genome assembly GCA_035044805.1 of Leucophenga maculata. Taxonomy (NCBI): domain Eukaryota; kingdom Metazoa; phylum Arthropoda; class Insecta; order Diptera; family Drosophilidae; genus Leucophenga; species Leucophenga maculata. Next base: position 727,313 of record JAWNNP010000651.1, on the reverse strand, counting down.
AGCATCTAACCAAACAAAAGGGTTATCATCCAGCCCTCTATGGGCAAATGCTGTCAAAAGCATGTTTTTTTATCAAGATTTTTTTATGCGGGAAGGACTTTTCGATTTGCCTGAAATTAAGGAAATACGATAAACTTCCGAACACACCACCAGGATACATATAGGTGGCTTCACTATAATGAAAATTTTTTTAGTGCTTAGCATCGAAATCTGAGTCAATACACTAATTTCCTTCCGTCAATCTATGTATTCGAACAAAAACATCTGCATTATGAAGCTAATTCACCTCTCAGTTACATTAACCATTGCATGTGTGAAGGGTATCAAAAGAAAAAAAAGAAAAAAAGAGATACAAGAAAGCGGAACAAACACGAAAGTGTAGCACACAAAGAAACACTTTGCCGATATACAAATTGACAAATTGAAGCATTGACATACACACACACACACACACATACACTGCGACATCAAGGACTGCGACTTTATTTTGCTATCTCTTTCATTTTATACATGTCCGTCCGTCTGTCCGTTCGTATTATTGGTCTTGGCTCATGGTTGAATGTCAAGCGAAGCGTAAACGGAAATATCAAAACGACAAGCGAAACCTTAGCGGAAGCGTACTTAGAACTATGTATCGACTACGACGTGGCGGCAGAATGTAGCCACGCCAACTATTTATTCAATACGATTCGAATCGAAACGTTGTTTCTTTATTATTGATTGATGCCTGCGCTCTTATGCTAGTTGTTGTATTTTATATAAAGGACGGTGCGGGGTATTATAAGAAAAAAAATATAATGCCAAGCCGATAATAATGACGACACATGCAACATTGCACTGGGACTTGTCAGAGTTCAACTGTTCTTGACTTGCAGCGAATTGGCTCATTTATTACGTATACCCAGTGAGTGCGCGTATTGCGAATATTTTGGTTGTCCTTGCTTGCAGTTTTGTCGCTTTTGTAGCTTCTTTTTGTTCTGTTTTTCTTTGCAATGGGTCAGTCAGAAGTTTGTTTACGCCAATACGCGCGACCTTCACGCTTCAATTGTGACAACAGAAATAAAAGCAAAAAAAAAAAAAAATTTTCACCCAAAGCGCTGACGCTCGGGAATGAAAAATGGCATTGCTTGCATCGCATTTTCCTATTTTCCTTGGCGTGCTTTTGTCTGTCTTGTATTTTTTCTTAAGAATTTTGCCAGCGTTGGCTTTAATTATCTTTCGTGCAGCATCTTTGTTTGGTCAATTTAACGCTGCGAATTTTGCAATGAAGTTAATTAGCTGGAAAAGTTTTTTTTTTCTCTTTGGAAATTATCTCTGAAATACTAAAACTTAATCGGAGAAAGTAGCAAGCACTGGGGAGTAGTTATATCAGATATTCGTATTAACTGTATTAGTTAAATTCTTTTCGTATTAGCTGTAGTCGGCGTGCGCTTATGTGATACTGCGTGTTGTATAGAGAACGCCCAGTTTCCATTTGATCTTATTTCTCCCGGTGCCCTTTATACATGAACCATTTTTCAACATCTGCCTCATATAGTTGCTGAGCAACAACGAGATAGAGATAGAGCCTTAAGGTTTAGCGTATTTAGGCACTCCTTCTCACATTTCGCATAACTTATATTCGATGAATTTGACAACCCATATCTAGGGGTTAGTATCCATTTAAAAATTAACCAAGCTTTCTGAATTTTTTAATGCAAATTTTTTTATTATTTTTGTAAAATTAGCTAAAAATATTCATAAGTGTTTATTGAAGGATAGCTATAAGGATATAAAAATCTATGGTTCCTTTCTGTATGAAGAAGTAAATCTGTTTTGTTTTTAATTCGGCTATTAAAAACCAAATGTGCTGTATTTTATGACAATCCTAAAAACACAAACCAACTTACATCAATATTTTTTTTTATTTCTTACGGTAACCTAGCCTCTTACCTCTCTAAAGCACTCAATGCTCGATGTTTCAGACTCACAAGTCTCTTGAATTGCGTTTCATCATTGTTATTTCACCATGCACAAAACCAAACAGCAACAACAACAACAATAGCATCTCTCTCTAACTTATGTTTACGCACTCAATCTCTAAGTTTCAAACTCACCAGCTAATGCTTTTCTCCTTTTGAATTCCGTTTCACCATTGATATTTCAACCAAACAGCAGCAACCACAACAATACAATCTCTCTCTCTCTTATTCACGCTTAAACTCTCATTCTCTACGCTTCAGACTCACAATCCAATACTTTTCCCTCTTGAATTCCGTTTCACTTTGCACAATATTCTAAGGAATAATATTAAAAAATCTATTCGACTTGGAGATAACATGAACATACTTGAACCTTACATTTATTAGGGTCCTTTACTACGAACCGGATGCTTGTTGAATTAGTTAAATAAATAACAGGATACACAAATTTGATCACCACTTTTCAACCACAAACATGACGAGCAAAACGAACCAAACTATTCATGTTTGCCAGATCTTCCTAAATAAATCAATATGAATAAAAACTAGTTCCTCAGTTTATAAGACATCAATCTGGAAATCGATACTTCCAATCTTCATAGACCCCAGGCCAACACATCGTCCACTTTTCGGTTTTTGTATGAAATACCATATGACGACAAAACGAAAGATCTTTTATGGGTGTTGCATGAGCCGGAGGTCAAACTAAGCGGACGTACTTTATATCTGCTTAAGTAAAAACAGACCTGATCATCTATGTATGAGGTTTGTAAGTTATTATGTCATCCATCCAGCAAGAAGAACAACAAAAGGAGGGGCAAAATTTTAAATAAACTTGTGAAATTCCGGAGCAGTCCTAGTCCAATGCAAAAAACACGATGTCTCTACATATTACCGTTTCCGAGATCCTTTCGCTCCATCAGATGGGTGGACAGACGGACAAGGCTATATCGACTCTTCTATCACTCCTGACCATAATGAGGGTAACTTTGTGGACTTTGGACCGTTCCTGATCATTATTTCTACCTGTTACATACATTTGCACAAAACCAATAGGCTCTTGTACCTTCGGTACAGGGCCTAAAAATCAAGAAAGGCCTAAAAATCAAGATGTAAAGTAGAGATAAAGAAGGGTGTAGCAGCGAAAGCTGGCTGCGTTAGTAAAAAGTAATTAAACAATTTTTAAGAAAAATATAAATTTGCAGTCAATAAAAACAATATTAAATTATTAAAAAAAGGTTCGTTGCTTGGCAATTAATAAGGACTCTTTACAAGGAATTTCAATTCCAATACACCACACAACTTAAGCATTATCCTTTTATAAATTATCCTTCCATGCCTTTTCGTAACTTGTCAAAGCACATTCATGCTGAAAAACACCAAAAATATTTTGCTGACGTCAAACACTTCAACGTGCACAGCAGCACCTGCAACCTTGGCAAACGCTTAAATCAAATTTCAATTTACATTAATATAAATTGAAAAGCCCAGCAGCAGCCGCTTCAATCTATTCAAAATCTGGCAGTTATTTTTAGCACAAGGCAAAAAAAAACAAAAAATCCTGCAAATTGGAACGGAGATAGCTTTCACTTTCACTTTAAAATGACAAAAATGGCCGCCAAAACCAATCAATGGCAAATAAACAGTTGCGCCTGTTTCCATGGCAAATCTTCAGGAAAAAATATGCATAAAAAAACGAAAGTGGTAACTTAAACACGCAATGCGAAAATAGGGAAAAAGATGTTCGAATGGCAACTATAATATACGCTACAATATTTAATGTGAGAACTATGCAGAAAAGTTTATTAAAAAGTAGATTCTTAAAAAAAATAAATATAAAAAAAATAGATGAGTTCGATTTTACTCAATATTTATATTTTAGTCGAATATCTGAACCCCCTAATAGCTTTATGCCTTTGGTTGAACTGAAAAAAATTGCCACCACAAATGTTTCTTTCGAAAGTAAACAAAAATTATGGAATTTAGTACATTGTAATGCTCTCCTAACTTCCATTAAAAATTTCTTGACATTTCTAAAACCACTGGAAATTCATTCTTTGAACTCTGTTAACCTGATCGATGAACTGAAAAAGCTGTTCATACGGGACCGAAACCGGTCGCCAAATCTAAAAGGTCCAAAAATCTTTCTCACGAAATCGCCTAAAGCCTTTTTATCTGGTTCAATCAGGTTTCATGCTTATGCGTCATATAGCAGAGTGGAGATTATCATTGTAGATTTTCATTATGGCCTTTCGAGACAGAGAGATCTTCTTCTAATTTGGTTACTGAGCCCAAAAAAGCACCATGGCAAGCATTAAATCCTACAGAAAGCTTATGATGAAGTTTGAATCGTCCGAGCGAGGCAAAGTAATTGCAAGCAGCCCTCCTTAGTGATCAAAAATACCTGATGACGAAGTGAAAATCGGCAAACACATCAAAGCATCGGAAGTATATGATTAACAGATGGAAATCAACTCAGAACGGAGCTTCAGCTCAATAGAAAGTTTGGTAGACTTCGTGGACAACAGACAACAAATGTGCCAAATCAAAGACTGTTTGGTAGAGCCAATCATAGATGACCTCTTAATGGATAAAGCTATGTAAAAAAGCTATTACTCTTCAGTAGAGAACAGCCTAACAATACTAGAGGTGAAATTCGAAAAGTATGCATTTGACCAAGATAAGATATTGTCAAATCTTAAGTCATTCGCTTAGAGGTACTCATTAAAAGATGAATCAAGGAACTACAAAGCATAAAACTCGATGGCAGAAAATATCTCAGTGACACTAAAAAACTGGGCTATCTAAAGGCCTAAAAAGAGAAGCCAAAAGGATAGTCGGTCATTGGATCAGCGAAGCCCGATTACAAGAAAAGTCTTGACCACGTAGTTCAGTTACATCATTCGCGAAAAAGCCAAGATTGGCCATGAATCAGATATAATACTTGGTGAAATACTGCTGCGTATATTCTCACCCGAAGCGCTACAACTCTATGAGCACAGCGTGAAAAAAGTAAGAACGATCAAATTGTTGAAAGACATAGTTCTATAAATTCGGTGCAAAGAAACGTCTACCAAATACCAACAAAGAAAACACATTACAACACGTTCACATTTTGATCCAAGGAGGGGCACGAAGAATCAATTGCAAAGCGAAGAGACTTCGTTAACAAAATGTTTGGTGTTTTGGGCAGCATAACGTCAAAGATTGCTAAAAGGATTGGAAATACAATTGCTGCAATAAAGGCCTTAATAAACTGCTGTGCGGAGCTATGAAAATGGGAAGTCACTCTAGCAACTTCCTTAAGAATAAGACACGCTTCTGGTTACAGCGCTTATAAAAACATTATTAATAGTGGCTCTCAGAAAACACTGATTTCAAAAGAAGCCCTGAGATGTTCAATCTACAAAGTATGAAAGATACAGTGCAGGTTCAAGAGATCTTCTCAAAAGGCAAAACAATTTTGAAAAACAAGATATCAAGCCAAGAATGGAAAGCACTTTCAATGCAAGCTTTAATGCTTCACAAATCCAAAGAGCTATTTCGAGCAAAGAGCAATGCGATCTACCAAATACCGAGAAAACCCAACAGGATCGAGCTCTCAAAATGAATACCCAAAATAATGATGGGAAAGGATAAAATAGTGGATGAATTGGCCCAGTCAAAAAACCTAAATGGGATACATTGTTTCTTTTAATATATCAAGAGCATCTAAGAAGCAGCTAGAAAAGAAATTTGCTGACGTCTATGAAAAAGTGGAACATTGGACGTCAACGGGCGGAACAATTTTCATAATGGCACGAAATATTTTGCTCGAGAAGAAACAACGAAAATTTGATACGAAATATCAAATTTTATAAGACACCGTGCTACAGGAAAGCCAGGCAGCGAAGCTCTACTCAAGCAAAAACGATAGCTGACTGCTAAGATGTTTACATTGAAGCAATTCCTGATGGAGACACACTTGAATCTTGATTTAAAGGAAGATAAATTAATGACACAACAACTTGAGCTGAAGAAAAAAATGAGGTCGAGCGACATCTATAAGAACAAGAGAAAAATTAGATATTAGAACGAGATAAACTGCGTCTAAAGGTGTCACTGGAAATATTGCGCAAAGATTCACTTCGTGAAACGCAACACGATGAATAAGAGGCGGCACTCCAATGGCAACTGGAAGCTGCACGTAAGGAACAAACTTTGTTGTTGCGCAAAAAGTGCCTATAGAATGATGAGTAGAAGAAGCGTTGAAGATGATAACATAAATTTGGATGATTTATTAAATTTCTCCGTTTTATTTATAAACTTCCGATACATCTTCTGTACATATACTCTAAGACTTCTCCACCTTTTTAACATTTTCAAATTTCAACAAATACAACATATCCTGCTCATGTACTCTCATGGCACCCAAATAAAAGATATTCACCCTAAATACAAAACCAATTTACTCAAAAACAGCGAGTAACAACCAAATTAAGCAGCCATCATTTAAATTAAAACCCAGCAGAGCGAAATGCTATTTTTAGTAGCAAACTCATTAAATTATTTGGCTTCATTTTGTGCGGCTTTTTAACTGTCCCGAAAAAGGACCAAAAATGGTGCTCGCTTGCGTTCAAACAAAGTTGCCAACTAAAAACGCCACAGGATACATAATACTTAGCTGGAAAGCGGAACGAAACTTTGAGCAAGTCATGGCGAGTGAAAAAGTCGTCATGCTGTTTCTTGGCAGTACGCAAATATTTGCTAGCTACAAAATGGTAGACGAGCTAGCCGCACACGGCATACACGCAACATATGTTCAGCGTGACATTAAGCAATTTTGCATAAATTATGCACACAGAAAAAAAGAAATAAATAAAAAGAAAACTCTAACAGTTAAAAAAAAAATAAATGAATGAAGGTTAACAAAGCCAAAACACGCACATACTAAGGACTGAGACATAAAAATATATAACAGCATTTGCCCATATCTTAGAATAGAGCATATAACTGAAGCTTTTGCAAGTGTATGTCTAAAAATAAAATATTTACAAACGTCACACGTCATCTGCAGGCGAGCCAAGGGTGGTTTATAGATCGAAGTAGGCGCCACGATAGCACTTCAATGTCGCAGCAAGGATGCTGAAGCAGTTAGTGTGGGCGTGAGTTGTAGACTGCTGTAGAACAGCTCCTGCTCTGTAGAACAGTCATTGTCCTTAAGCTTTGGCAATGCAAACGCTCGCTATTACGCCTTCAACGTCATCATAACCATCATCATTAACGTATAGAGTGAAACTCTGTAACTTATATAAACGCTTCTGTCACACCCACTCGCTCACTGATACACGTTGTTGCCGTATCTCATAGTTTTGGGGCTAACAAAAGTTCGCTGAAAATTTAAGGAAGTAACGTAATATTAGAGTTGCGATAGTAAGATTGGTTTAATCTAAAGTAACCCATAAAAAATGTGTTTATCTGACAAAAATCGAGCGAATAGAACAGATTTGTATGGGAGCTATCCCTTCTAGTGATCCAATCTGTACTTATCGTCAGAATTTAAATAACATAAGAAAAATTGTAATTTTTAGCTAAAAAAAACCTTTTAAAAATCAGAATGGAGTGAAAGTTTTTATAGGTACAACCCTTAGAGGGGTGTTGGTATGTTCATTTGAAGAGAAAAGAGCAGACATTCAATATCTTATATTTAAGTCCGTATCTTATTGAAGCCTACAAGTTTTTATTGTTCACAGCCAGAAGGCCATGTCTATAGCGCCTTGTAAGGGGGTCACCTCTTTTAGTGTCCCATTTTAACCCTAATGAAATATTTTATTATGATTGATGAAAAGTATACCGAATTCAGCTGAATTCACAACAACCAAATTTTTTTCATACAAAAACCTGAAAAGATGGGACACTTTTAATAGTGATCCAGAAAATAAACACATTATGGGGTCTTCCTCGCATTCTTCAGTTTCTCGTATATTTGCGCAAACTTAATATATCCTTTTAACCCTAAAAACAGACAGTAATATATTTCCTTTTTCTTTACTCTGTAGACCTACCTTTAAAAAATCCCCAAAATTGTGCTTTTGTAAGTGTAAAAATTTCTTTGTCACAAAAAAAAATTAAATCCAAGCCGAAATCCAAAAAGTTCTTCAACGATTTTATAAGCAACTGAATTTTAACGACCTCCGATGCTATCTTCCTCCCTTTTCTTATTCGTACAGTGAGAAGTGAGAGGAGCAAAATACTTTTAGTCAGTACCATTTTTCATTTTTTTTTTCTACTTTTTCTTTTGCACTGATTGGTCATAAGCTAGGAAAACATTTAATATGTTTGTTAGGCGACCTGTACTGGTGAAGGGCCTCTTACAGTCGGTTATGCCTGACTGTAATTTTCTTACAGTCATTCCTTTTGTTCATACGGACGACCAGACGGACAGACGGACATGTCTATATCGACTCCTCTATCATAATGGGTTTAACTTTAGGCGGTGGTGTTCCTGACCATTATTTCTACCTGTTACATACATTTGCACAAAACCAATAGGCTCTTGTTCCTTCGGTACAGGGCCTAAAAAGTCAAATTTTGCAGGCCTGTGAAATTAGTATTGGCCTGATTAGTATTGCTATATTGGTGACAGCATTTCGTCCGACTTTGCATTACTAATTTTATGTTTTACTCATCTGCTTGCTAATTAATCTTCTTGAAATAAAACTAAGGAGTTTAATAAAAATACTCTTCATACTAGTATTGCTTTCTTAGCAAGTATGCTAGACATCTGAGCAAACCAGGTCTCAATTCATTACTAATTTTCAAAATACAGTCTGAGTAATAATATTATATCGAATTGAATTTTTTATAAAGTTTTGTGTATAAACATATGAAGTTTAATCATTAATATATATTTTTAATTAATTTTTTTAACTTTTCTTTCTATTTTTAGGTAAGTTTAATGGCAAAGTTCCTATTTGGAATATAAGATATGCAGCGAAGTCTAGGTCTACTGTAACAAATTGTTAATTGGTAAATATTTAAAATTAAACAATTAAGTTTTCCATTTCGAGCCACTGGTCAAAGAATGAAAAGTGGATTCATATAAAAGTTAGCGATCCAAAAGAGATATCATTTTATACCTTGGATAAAGTAAATTTTATTAAAACTTCTACCGAATTCTAATAGCAATAAATGAATGATTTGGTTATGAACAACATGTGGATTCAACACGATTGCGCTACATGCTAAATCGACTCGAGCGATTTATGGATATGGCTATATCATGGACAGACGAAGTGAACTTGTCTCCGAGATTGAGCGATTGACCACGATAAACTTTTTTTGTGGCATTTTCTTAAGTCGTAGGTAATCATGAGAGCGAAATTATGGGCACTTTCTCTGGAAAATTTCTCAATTCTATAACCTATCTAAAATGTCTTTTCAACCACTTGGCCGCATTAGCTAAATGGAACCTTTTTCTATGTTTCCTGATATTTTTAGAAAAAATGTTAACAAAATTTTCACTGCGTAGTCCTTTCAAGATACAGTAATGCCATTATTTTCACCAAATTCGTCTAGTGGATAGTAAATAATAAAGAGTCCCTCCGAAGCAGAATTTCTTAAAAAAAAACTTCACTCGAATGGTAAACATTAAGATCATTATTTATGGTGAGATGTTTCAATCAAAGACATCAGAAGAATCTGGAGATAAAGTAAAGGCACTATCATCACTCAACTTTTCAACATTACTTGTTCATATCATGAGACAAATATCTGTATCCGAGAATGTGTCAGAAAGAATCCTGGGTATGCTAAAATTGATAATGTTTGATATGAAGGGCTGCTAAACAAAGTACCAGCTCCATAATTTCTGCTGTTGAAATTATATTTAAGCGATAGAACTTTTTATATGAATAAAAACGCATGACGTATCCAAATTAAGCACTATCAAGGCAGGCGTACCATAAAGATGCAATATTTACAGCAATTATACCATTCACTCCAGATGTTCTAACAATTACTTATGCGTACGATAAGGATATCATGGCGTGAAGTGAATTGCATGCGAAGCTAGGAATTTTGTAGAGTGTCAACTTAATTAAGTGGAGTGCTTGCTTAGAAAAATTATTTCAATATAGAAAAACCAGTGCAGCTCACGATAACTCTTCGAAACGGAGACAATCCACTATTCAACAAACACAGTCTAAAATAAGTAGATATAAATAATTCAAGTTCAAAACAAGAAAGAAACTTAGAGTAGGGCGTAACCGACTGTAGAGACAGGTCGCCCTTCGAATTACCTGCCGATTATGTAAACTCAAATCGACATCCAGGGAACACCACAAGGAGTACATTTCTATGACAAATGGGTCCCAAAATGAAAACTTCCAGTCGACTTGAGATTTTTTTTTTTTTAAAATTGTGTAGTTCTAAAAAACTTACCAAATTCCGGCGAAGACCTAGTCGAATGCAAACAGAATGAAATATCTATTTATTATCGTTTCCGAGGTCCCTACGGGCGGACAGACGGACATGGCTATATCGACCGCTCCATCGCTCTTGACCATAATGGTGGACACTTTGGGAACTCTCCGACCATTATTTCTAACTATTACATGCAATTGCACAAAACCAATAGGTCCTTTAACCTTCGCTATAGGACCTAAAAAGTATGACTTTTTTCAGCCATATCCACATAGGGTAAAGTTGTTAAATGAATAAACATTATTAAGCCATTTTTTTTTTTCGAAACCACATAACCAAACTTTCCTTTGTTCCCTTTCTCATATAGATCAAAAAAACTCTTCTCTCATATAAACTGTCATTCTTTCGACTGCCTGCTGCCATTCGCAAATGTCATATTTTTCCATACTACTTGCCAACAAAATCTGTTATTTTATTTATAATACACTTTACTACTTACCTACCTTGCTACGGATTTTGCTATTTTTAGTTTAACGTACAACAATTCAAGGTTGGCACGTTTCCTGACTGACTCTGCCTGTCCGCCAACCTACCTTCTACCTTTCTGAGTGCACTTCTTGACATACGAAGCTGCTCTTTTGCTGTTCTTTCTCTTTTATATATGACAAGCTTAAGCTATAAATACGCTAAAATGTTAATCCTGAATAAAATTCATAATGCAGCCATTTCTGTAGAAAACCATACACTGCCAATCATTTGTTGTTGCTGCCATTCTTAAAAATACCCACGATTAAATATATCAAATTATACAATGAAGTCAAAATCAATAGTGCTTAAGTAGAGACAAATAAATAACAAAAAGCCGACATTTTGCATGAATATTGAATAGTAAAATAAGGTGAAAGAGTATTACGGTGACACTAAAGTTTAAATACGGTTTGCACTGTTGAGAAAAGTGTGCAAACTTACGGATTGTAGGTATGCATCAGGTACTTTTGTATAGACTTAACAAAAAGCCAGATTAACTTTAAAAATATTTTTTTTTGTAAATTAAAGGATATAAATCAACATTTTATATGGCATCTATTTCAATGCATAACAACTTTTAACACAAACTGAAACTAAACCTTTTTACGCTTTGTGTGAAGGGTATAAAAAGAAAATAGCAATCCACGTGGCGTATGCGTAATAAAGAAACGATTACGCGCGCTCACTCACGTTGAGCATTAAGTGTCACCACTTTGCCCTATTTTTTTGTTATTTTTTTTTTTTTGTTATATGTTTCCACTTTTGTTCACAGTAACAAAATAAACAATAACTTTTATATTTCTTTTTTAGTTACCTGACAATGTAAATCAAAATACTACCATCTGTGCCCCCTGTCTTCATTTCTTCATTGAATCAACATATACATATCAGTCTATGAATACTCGAGGGTGTTTGCTGACCTGAGAACTCATATGTTTGCATTTACTAGCAGCCAGAAGCGTTTAGTTTTTCATTCAGTTTTCATAGTAAATGCATGTATATACAGCGTTAGATACTTATGTAAAGTAAGCACATATACATATATCTACAAGTATATAGATACAGACCAGTTACAATACGCATATAAATATTTTATAATGTACGTGTAAACGTATGTATATATGTATTAAGCTTATACATATGTATAGAAAATGTTGCACGTTATTTTGTATTGTAAAATTTTTGTGGTAACGCAGTACAAGATACATAGATACATATATATGTATATCAATCCATCTGTCACGTTTTTCACATGTTTCATGTATATTGTTTGTTTGTATTTATGGCACAATTGTTAAAAAAGATAAATAGAAGGAGCTAGACAATTAGGATTTCCGTGTATATATCCATATGCTATAAATAAATAGCATATAGTGCGTGTATATAATCTTTTTCAATATCCAAAGTTGAGTCGTATATACATAGCTATGACTTAGAGACTCCAAAAGTTAGTGCTACCAAAGTTGGAATTATGCACTCTCCTGATTCATGTGCATGTACAGCTTTAAATTTGGTTAACTCTTTTATCTCTTGTAAGTGCAAAACATACAATCGAGCATGCTCGATGCCAATCTTAAACCTATTAAGCGCACAACTGCTCGATCGAACAGCACAACGTCTAGTCAAACACGAATCTTTTATGTTTGCCAACATGCTACATTGCATCGTACTTTGTTACTTACTTAAACATCCTTCGGTCATGGCCGCACTTAGGAAGGCGTACCAGCTGCTGAAGTCTTGTGCGTGTTGCCGTCAGTTGTTTTGAATGTCAAGTATCTCTCCACATCTGATCATTCCAACGCGTGCCCAGTCGTCCTCCAGTGCGTCGTCCTCCAATCAAGTTTAGGCAGCCCTACCTCTCTGATAAAGCATTGCTGACTTGCTATTCATGTGAATAGATGATGTTTTTATCATCCGCATCACTTCCTTTTGGAAGATCAAGCCCGGATGTATGCCATCAGAAGAGTGAAACAATCGCACGACATCAGCCTGCCGGAAACTTCTCTTTTTTCCCCACCCTGACAACGCTTTGCGTATGAGACAGAGTTGTCATGCAAAGACCTAGTGCAGAGAGGGCGTCGAAAAACTTTGATCGTATCGGCATGTCGAAGAGGCCTTATAATCGACAAAAAGTTGGTGTGTGTCTTTATCAAACTTACAGGTCTTTTCCAAGATTTAGCATAATTTGAATTTTTGGTCACTGGTCGACCTTTTTGGTCTGAAGCTACACTGATATAGTCCTATCAGTGAATCCGTATATGGCTTCAGCGCACAATACACGCGAAAGAATCTTATACCCGATGGAAAGGAAATTTATTCCGCGGTGGTTGGCGCAAACAGCGGGGTCTCCTTTCTTAGAGATAGAGCAGAGAATACTGAGATTCTATACTGCATTCAACGTACTATATCTTCCATAAAAGCTGGTGCATTCTCCTAACCAACTCTTCGCCGCTGAACTTGAACAACTCAGTTGGCAGCCCATCAGAGCCTGCCGCTTGGTTTTTTTCAGCTTTTTTAAACTGTATTGTTCTCGTTACAGTCTAAAGGCTCTGCAATTGTGCCATCATTAAATGGTGGTTCTGGTGTCATTTCTCTATCGGCGGTAATGTGCGCTTCATCGCCTCCGAGTTGGTTAGAAAAATGACTCCTCCATATTCTCAGTGATTCATGTACATCCGTAAGCAGATTCCCATTTTCGTCTTTACAGAAAGTTTCTTCGGGTTTAAATCCTTCGGTCAGACACTTGACATTCTGGTAAAATTTTCGATCTTGCCTTCCGTCAATCAAAACTTGATCAATTTGTTTGCGTGTAATTTGATCTGGACTCAGCGTTGTGGGTGTTAAAATCTGGTGCTGCTAAATACCACATTCCGACCAGCGCCGAAATCGATTAGCCTTTCTCCATTAGTGGAGGTAGTGTCGTAAAGGCTAAAATTTTCTGATGATTGGGCCAAAAATTAATTGCTTTCCAATCTTGGCGTTGAAATCGCTCGTACAGACGTTCCAAGCGCTCATAGAACTCATCTTTAGCATCGCCTTCATTCTCTTCCGTCGGGGCATGCGCACAAATCAGGCTTATATACAATATTTTGCCTTGATGCGTATCGCGGCTAGGCGTGAGTCTGGAAGCGAGACTACATAGTTTCCTACTCACCACAAAACCGTATTAAAATTCGTGCTTACTCCCAAGGCAGCTATAGTAGGGCAACCCTGTCCTGGATTGCAGTGATATCAGCCTTGTATCTTTTGAGGACATCAACCAGCGGGGTGCACCATCCCTATGCATGGTGCGGACATTCCAGATGCATATGCGTAAATCATGGTCCTTATATCGTTTGTGGTAGGGTTCCATCCGAGGCCTCCTTTTTGTTTTCATTGGAGTTTAATTTTTTTACGGTGGCGCGTCACAAACCCAGCGCACCAATCCTTAATCACCTCCGAACTGCTGTTGTGAACTGCTTGCGCCGTTTGCAACAACAATCATTGTTGGTCATTCCCAAGTGGCTGTCAACAACTTTCCTCACAATGTGAACTTCTGCAAACGTCCCCATCTCCCCAAAACATTACTTTAATTAATGTTTCAGTTGAGTATCAGACATCTCTTAAAATATATCCCCATATATATTCCTGCATTGCTAATGAAACCGAGTCAAAATAGCCAAGAATGTCTGCCCGTCTTACTGTCTGATAGTATGTGCAACACTCACAAAGATTCAGGAAACTTGTTTCGTAGGTTTCTAAGGGCACTAAACTTTAAAGTCAGTGGAACATATATGTACATATATAGGACCTGAGCTATCTGAGCTATCACAACAAACAAATTTCCTTTTTTTTTTTTTCTTGTATATACTAACTTCTACAACTAATACATATAATCTGCTCGTCATTGCCATCGATTACTAAGGCCACGCCTTAGCAATTCATCAAATTTTTCTTCGAGTTCATAGAAATCCAGCCGTTAGACATAAAAAAAATCGCTTCCGCTACACTAAATTTCTGTTGAAACAACACAAATTCGCAACGCAAAGCCAAATCACATCCTCGTATAACAATTACAATTAGCATGAAATCTCATGGAGAACATGAGTGGCACCCACGGCGCAAATTACTGGACTCATTACAAAAGGCGCAGAAAACGATACAACACTGTACGCATAATTTGCACGTAATGAGCAGAAATCATTACAAAAAATGGCGCACAGCAATCAAAAAATCATCAACTTGTTAGGAACAACGAAGGACAGGAAACCCTATTGAACCCGTTTTGAAGAAAAAAATCGCATTTATTGTAATTTGTATTTAATCGTGCAACACTACTGTAGCAACAATCCCTCAGATTATAGGTATATGTTCCATCCGGTATGTAACACCGATCGCGAAGAATTTTTTTTATATAATTTTTAGAAGTTTAAAATATTTCATATGAATTTAATGGGAAATAACTTAAGCGGAACCTATACAGGAACCGTTAAGCCAAATATTCCACCTATCCAGTCTAGCTTCAGTGTAGAAGTTCTTTAAAGTGGATGACACTGAGTCAGATACTCCAGTCATGTCCAACACAAAGCAGTTTCGAAAGCCCAGCAGAAGCATTTCCATCGATGCGCATACTGCGAACGAAATAGTCCTGTGTCTAGGCAAGCTAAAAAAAAAACCTGGGTAAGATGGTTTAAATACAGCGCAAACCCATTATTCTTAAGAAATATTCCAGAGGACTGGATGGAGAGTTGATCGTCACAACACCAAATATTGGCGAAGGCAGTCCATATAAAAACTGGGGGCATATCGCGTTTCCACCATCTTTGTCAGAATCTCGCCAACATTAAAGACCCAATAACAACGTGAACAGAGTGGATTGCCAATTTCAATATAAAAAAGTAAGGAAATTTCAGTCGGGCGTAACCGACTGTAAGAGGCCCTGTACCAGTTCACGTCGCCGAACAAACACATTAAATGTTTCCCGAGCTTATGACCAAACACATGACTACTTCCCACTGCGCGAATATGAATGAAAAGAAAAGGGGGGTCCTTCAAATTCAATTGCTTATAAAATCGTCATTTATTATCCGATTTTTTTTGTGCCGAAGAAATTTTTAGAGTTGGGGGGGATTTTATGGTGAAGGGGGGGAGGGGCAAAATTTTAAAATAAACTTGTAAAATTCCGGAGCAGTCCTAGTCGAATGCAAAAAACACGAAGTCTCTATCTATTACCGTTTCCGAGATCCTTTCGTTCATGCAGTCGGACATGTCTATATCGACTCCTCTATCATTCCTGACCATAATGGGGGTAACTTTGGGGGGTCTCCGACCATTATTTCTACATGTTACATACGTTTGCACAAACCCAATAGGCTCTTGTACCTTCGGTACAGGGCCTAAAGAGGTTTCCGAGTTTCCAAATTCGTGCTTACTCTCATGACAGCTATAGCAGATGTTACAAGATTCTTTTTTGAAGCAGCTCTCTCCTATCCATTCCATTTCATGTATTGCAGTGATGTCAGCCTTGTATCTTCCCATCATCCCACCAGCCCTATTAATGGTCCGGTCATTCCAAGTGCATATCCGTAAATCGGGTTAGTCCTTATATCGTCTGCGGGGCTCGTCATCATAGTGTTCTATCTGAGGCTTTCATTTTGTTTTCATTTGAGTGATTTTTTACCATCTTAATAAAGGGGTTTTTTTTTGTCTTCTCACAGTTAGCTCACCTCCGAACGTCTGTTCAGAGGCTACCCAGTAGATACATACGTGGCCTAACGGACATTGTAAGCTGTTGACCATGCTCTAATTTCCTCAAATGTGAACTTCTGCAAATGTCCCCATCTCCTGATCTCCTTAACATGCATACCATTTTCCCTTTATACCTCAAATGGATGCAAATTTATGATAAGTTTTGTATATCCTTTGTATGGGCGGCGGAGCATCGCCCTCTCCAATTTTGACCAAAATAAATAAAAATGCATCCCACGATGCCATTGACATTTATACCAAAATTCATCTCTGTAGCTCAAATGTATGCAAAGATATGAAAAATTTTGTTTACTGCTTAAATGGGGTTGAGGCAAAGTCATGTCCGATTTAAAAAACAAAATAAGTAGCCTATGTTCATTTCTAACGTGCCATTTATTTCTATTGCAAAATGCATACAAATTGGTTGGGCGGTTTAGGCGTGATGCGCACACAAACAAAAATTATTCTGCTTTTCATATTCCCCGACTATTTAATACTACACATTAAATGTGTAGGGTATAATATAACAAACACATAAACAAGCAAAGACCTTAAAAAAAAAGTCCAAAACAAGAACTTAAACTGCATAATTAATCATATTCACGTGCTTATTGATTTTTTAAGAGTACTCAAGTGCCCACAGAAGCAAACAAACGAGTGCGTGGTAAGAGCGCAATGAAAAAGAGCGAGAAGAGTAATGTTTATACAAAATATAAGCGGGAAGTATGTGTGTCTCTGTGTGTGTGTGTGGGTAAGTGCGAAAGTGTACTAAAAGTTCATTGAACTAATGACCAATATACAAACAAACGCACACACACACACACACACACACACTGAGAAACTCAGTCGAGATGATTTCTCACAGTATCACTTGAAGTAATTGCAAAATGGCGATGTCAACAATTGTAAAATGGCGTCGCATTAGTACACAAGTATGACGTAATTAACGTGTTAAACGCTATCAAAGTTCACTACGTCATAGTTCTACAACTAGTTATATTCCTCACATTTTGTTAACTTTGTGCAATTGGTTTTTATGAGCCCCATAGGTGGCATTCACACACACACATACATACAAACATAGCTGAAGGTGTCGGTTCATTGTAATTTATAGCACCATGCAACCGTACACATATATCACTGCTAGCTGCTAGTTAGGCAAACTTATCACAGCATCACAACCCATTGTGAAAAAAAACAATTTTAAAGGCAGGCATTGTCTTACGTTGCCGCTGTCGCCTCTGCTGGTGCACTCGAAGGTGTTTTATTTAATTAAAAATCGAGACTTTGCACATTTTTAGCTAATGGCAATGGCACCAGATTGCCTAATGACACTCAATAATGTCGAGTCTCTTCTTGCACCATAGTCCAATGGCGTCGATAGTAAAGATCTGTCGTCGTCGTCGGCGTCATTATTTCAAATTGATGATGCTTTTATTTGTGTCAGAATGATTTTGTTTACTTAATGACAATATAAAAACTTGCTAAATTGATTATACATAGATCCGAAAAGACATATACAAAATGGCGTCTGCTGCCATTTTGTCAGGCATTCATCTTCATTGATTTGAGCCTGTATTAGTGTTTAAACATCTAAACTGGGTCATTGCGCCATTACGCGCCAGCGAACCGTCAATGATAAGCTCGATTATGTAAACTTTCATGGCATAATGAGACATTTGCAAAGACTAATGACTGATTTTATGGTATATATATATATGTATATATTGATTTGCCATTTATAGGTGTGATGCGCAGGAGCGCGGTTGTGCTGGGTATATGTAAAATGTCAAATTTTTACAAAGACAGCATCTATAGTTAGAACTACATCTTATAGAAATAACAGTGAATATCAATTGTATAACACTTATTTACAGGATGCAACACAAAAGTATTAGAATACATTTTTGCGTAAAAAAAACCCATTACCGAAACCAATAAAAGGCTTCATAGATACTATCCGGAATCTTCACAATCAACTTCAATGTATATGAAGTGGATTACTGAGTTCTGTCGAGGTCAGCACAAGAGTTTGTCACTACAGAAAGGATCAATAAAATTCGTGGAATAATATAGGACTATCGCAGAATGAAAGTGTGTTAGCTGAGGCAGATATATATTATATTTTAAATAAATATTTGCTCATGAACAAGCTATCCGCGCAATGGGTACTGTGATTGCGCACCCTCTATTATAAGCATAACCATTTGACCACTTCAAAAGAGTGATGGACGATGTTCAGCGGCAATTTTCTGCTTCATCGAGACAAAGTACGAATTCCTACCTGATAAAGCATATTTTTCATATTAGCATTTTTAGTCCCATATTACTTTGTCCAGTCTTAAAACCCAAAGAAATGGATGAACGCTATTAAGTTGACCGGAAAAAACGGTCATCACTGAAACAAACTTCTATTTTGAGGGCCTTGACAAAACCTAGTAATTGAAATATAAATAAAAAAAAATGCTGGACACAATGTATCGAGCCAAAATGAACCAGACGCATAAGTTTATATCTTACTTAAATGGCCGTCAACCGCCTCCCAATCATGGCCGCATCTAGGAAAGCCAGCCTCCATAGTCTTGTGCGTGCTGGCGCTAGTCGTTTTGAATGCCAAGTACGGAGAGATCTCTCCATACCTGGTCATTCCATCGAGTGCCCGGTCGTCCTCTATTTCGGCGACCACAATTTAAGTTTGCGCCCCCCATGTGAACCATGCGTGCTGGAACTCTTTCATCCATTCGAATGACGTGATTTTATAAACTGGACGATGTCAACCTCATCGAATAGCTCGTACAGCTCGCGGTTCATACGGGACCTAAACTTTTCGCCGACTTTAACAGGATCAAAAATCCTGTGAAGACTTCCAACCCTGTCTCGTCCGTCCGTTTGCAAGCGTGATTCTTCGCCTGATCTCCAGGCTGGTTGTTGCTGGTTATCTCGGATCCAAGATAGACGAAGTTTTCTACAACACTGAAGTTAAAATTCTCCATCGTCACTGACCTTGCAAGACGCAAAGACGGAGTGCGAAAAGACACCAAGTACTTCGTCTTGTCCTCATTCACCGCTAGACCCAAGAGCCGTGACTGTTTTTCAATATCTGAGAACGCCTTGCACTCTCGCCTTTCCTGCGGGCCGTTGATATCGATGTCATCGGCGAAAGCGAGCAGCATCACTTCCTTTTGGAAGATGGAGCCCGACATACTCTGTCGCAACATGTCCGTATTTCGAGTGGAAACATGCGATCATTTGCCTTGATGTGCTGCGCGAGCGAGTAACTTTTGTTGGATTTTGCTTGTCTTGACTGCTCTTTTGTTTCGGGCTCATACGATTGGGTAGACGGCTTTTGACGCACCTCGCATGAATTTCTTCAGCATTTGCTTGCACCAATCGATACGAGCCTTCTTTTGAGCGATTGTCAAATTCTGCGGTATCCAACGTGAACAAACCTTTCTGACGACCTTTCCTGCTTTGTCAACATCGTTGTGTCAGAGAAGAACGACCGATTTTGAACGACCTTTACGAAATTCGTCGGGGAGCGAACTGCGGCCACGATTGAGATTAAATTCGTGCTCTCTTGTCTTGATAATTCAAGTTGAAAATCGTAATAATCCATTTTTTGGCCGAGATGAATTTTTTAGGTGCTTGGAAAGAAACCAAATTGCGCTCGTACGTCAAAGTGTTCACAGTAAGTTAGGTCTAAAAAATGTCAGACTTTACGATGAAGACGTCAGATTGCATCTGGCAACATGTTTTATTGCTCAGGCTAGAAATATATGTAGCAGACCTCGTATAGAAAATTACTAAGTTGGCAGCATCAATTATTCTTTCAAATTATATTTATTTGCTAATTTTTTATTAATTAATCTTTCCAGATGCGCACAACTACAACAACAACAACAACAACAACAACAATATTTACAACAAAACAAATAATTTCAACAACAACAACTACAAGAAGAACTTACATGCAAAAGGATAATCATCGCAAACGAAATTAACGAATAAATAAATAAATAATTAAATAAATTAATAAAAAATAAATTAGTTAAACAAATTTTAACTGAATTAAAATAAATAAATAAAAGCGATTTATAAAATGCGCAAAATGCAATTAAACGCCTTCAAAATCGCATGTGTTTAATAATTTAAAATAAATAAAAAAAAAACAAATGTGCTGTGCTAAGATTATTAGTAAATTTAATTAATTAATTAAGCGAAAAGTTAAAACGAACTATTTAACGAAAATAGATAAATAAAAAACAAAAAAAAACTTAATATTAATTTTACATAATCTATTTCTTCCACATAATAAATATATATAAGATTTACAATTTCAAACTCGA
Source organism: Leucophenga maculata (assembly GCA_035044805.1). Lineage (NCBI taxonomy): Eukaryota > Metazoa > Arthropoda > Insecta > Diptera > Drosophilidae > Leucophenga > Leucophenga maculata. The sequence continues at coordinate 706,348 of JAWNNP010000651.1, read as the reverse complement.
CTTTCAAGGTTCAAGAAAATATATTTCAATATAAATAATTAGTAAAAATTAATAGGTTATTCAAATATAAAGCAGCGTTGTGAATTCAAAATAATCAGCAATTAATAGATTTTAATTACGCGTGAAAAAAAAAACAAAAACAAAATATATTAATAAACTATATAAAATTTTTAAATTTTAATAACATAAACAACAAGTTTTAACAAAAGAAATTTTAAGAAATTTTAACAAAAAATCGAGCTTCAAATTGAAACAGAATAAAAATATGCAAATTGCACAGCTACAACAATAATAAGCAGAGTAACTACATACAACATATTTCAATGCAATTATCCTTAACCTTAAACTAAGCCGAAACGCTATAACTGCAGAAACTAAGCCCGAAAACGTGCAAAAAAAACCTACAAATCCAAATAAGGCCAAAAGCGATTTGGCTAAGATCCAAATAAAGCAACGTAAAACAACCCAACTAACCGCCAAGCAGCTAAAAGTCAACCAAATTGCAGCGTGTCTCAAGGCGTTCGCAGAAAGGATATACAAAGACATTCATACAAACCAAGATATATATATATATATAAGTACATATAGTAACTGAAGAGCGACGTGCGACCTTCGCGTGTTGCAGCATTAAATTGCAACGAAAAGGAGGCATAGCAGCAAGCGGAAGTACAGTTAAGGCCAAAGGCAGCAGTAACAAATAAACACACGTACATACACTTACCTGTGCCAAGGCGAGGCTTACTCTTATACACTCATACTCCTTCTATCTCTCACTCTCTCTTTCTCTCTCTCTCTCTCTGAAGAATTTAAGGCAGACATTCCACCTTCCACAAAGTTATACACACACACATATAAATATATATAATTTAACAGTTATTCATACACACACACACACACACGTACACTCACATTTAGAGTTAGACGAGCGTGAAGGACTTCATACGAACTTCGGTGTAACCGTCATGACCGGAAGTGAGGTAAGACCGGAAGCGCACAATTATTCTCGTTCGTTTTCACTTACTTTCCCCGTCATTGTTGCAACCCTGATTTATTGCACTTGAAAGCGCGTGAGAAATGCATACCCATCGTCATGTAACAGTTTCTTTTTTCCGAGTTACTTTGCAGACATTGTTCAAATTATTAGAAAATTTTCATATTAGCCTTTTTTTCACTTTTCTACTTTTTATAGTTTCTACAAAAATGCAGGAAATGAGCTACCTGCAGGACAATTCCAAAGTGGAGGCACTTACCAAATCTGTACTTATTTCGATATTGGGTGTCGCCATTGTGTTATCGAATCTGTTGATTATAGCAACATATGCGAATTTTAAAGGTGAGTTTCTATTTAGAAATTTATATAATGTTAAATACTAATTAAGAAAAAAGACTTCGATGTATGGATAACCTCCAACTTTTTTTTTTTTTAGTCGGTTAAAAATTATTTGTATTTGTATACACGTTAAGTTGGGATAGCACTGCTGCTTAAGTCTATAATTTCAGTTAATTTAACTGCTGAAGTTTTAGATATTTTTTAGCTCCTTCACACACGCAATACAGTTCCGAAGTCAAGTCTTCCGATAAGTTGGCTACACAACCAGCTAAGTAATATAAAACTTTTTCGGCGAAATCTCAATAATTTTTTTTTAGTGAAAGTACTTCGAGAGATTTCATTTTTCAGACTTGAAGAAACAACTGACTTTGGGATCTGCTTGTTAGGTTGGACCGTATCCTTAGGGTTCTCTGTAGATAAAAATAATATAAGATAACAACGAATCAGTTCTTTATATACACTGTTCTCCCAGTCCCAGTATCATGTATATCAAATATTGTACTTGTACCTCAAATAGATACAAAGATATTGTGAAACGCCGATGGCGTATTCTGCCGAGTTGACTGCGCACGAATGATATATGGCTTTGAGGCCTTTCCTGCCAACGCCCCGAGTTTAGGCAACTTTAGAGAAGGAGGAACGATCAAGGTTAGTTCAACCCTAATGGAATTTCCTCTAAGACCTGGTGCCACAGAGATATTGAAACTGGCTTCAGCAGCCAGCTGAAGCAGTTTACTATCCTTCGTGGTACATATGGACAACTGAAGAGTTCTCCGCCATATTTAGTAACGGGAGACAGGAACACGTCACACTGGCTCTGGGAAGCGGGTAGAAATAACCAAAGAGGTCGTGCACTGGCAAAACTAGTCCTGAACACAGATGTGAACACTTTGGCAACGGACGGTCCAACGAAATATCCTTATGTTAGGAGAGGCACCCCAAGCTGCATTCACTTCGCTCTGTCGAAAGGCATTCTAAGCAATAATGCTGACATACAAGCCCTGGTTGAGCTTAGCTCCGACATTTGTCACTCTTCATCACACTGGATGTCGAAGCGATGACATTCCCTCTAGCTGAGCGACTGATAACCAAGCACACAAACTTGGAAATCTTTCAAGAGCTGCTTGAGGGATCACTGCACCTCAATATTGAAATTACATTAGGCGAGGACATTGAGGACGCCATTGACTTGTTCGTCGGCAAAGTGCAATCGGCAACCTCTATTGCTACGCACAAACTGCCTCCAAACAGCAGGAATATCGTTAACGCATGAGATTCCTCAACTCATAGCCGAAAAACGCGTCCGCAGAAGATGGGTGAGATGCCGCCACGCGCTGAACAAGACATTGTGCAAGAGAGCACAGAGAGTGCTTCAGCGCACATTTACCGCTCACAAAGCGATGTGGTTCAACGACAGGCTTGCAATGCGATGCATTCGCTCTGGAGGGTAACACGCGCCATCAATAGGAGGTGCGTGAGGAAGGCGCTACTGGCAAATGCCAACGGTATATGGTGTCGAACCGATCTGGAATAGGCAAAAGTGTATGCTGTATACCTAGCTAAGAGCTTCAAGATCGACCTAACTGAGCAGCAGGAAGTAATAGAGATGCGTGAATATCTTTCCCAAGTGCTCCAAATGGATCTGCCCATCAAGCTCTTCGTCTCAATAGCTGAGGTAATTGGCCGCCAAAGCTTAAACAGAGCGCCTAACCAGGATGTCATTTGCAATGCTATTCGGAAGGCACTACCTGGTCATGCAATTCAACGCTATTGTGAGGTTCCCTGCGCAGTGGAAGTACGGTTAATTTCTATGATTCATAAACCTGGCAGCTGGAAACGGACGCTGTGTCCTACCGACCGATAAGTCTCCAAATCTTCGATCTCAAAGGTAATTGAGAGACTAATTGCTCCCCGGATTGTCAGAATCATGCAATTTTAGGAAATTCTTCCTGAACACCAGTTTGGGTTCCGAGCTGGCCACAGGACTGTTAAGCAACTGCATCGCGCCCTCGACCAAATACTGCAAGCGTTCAAAAATATGGAGTATTGCAACGAACTCTTTTTGGATATTAAAGAAGCGTTAGACCTGGGAGACACTGGCTGCGCCATACTTTAGTCCACTGCAGTCGTACCTAGGGGAAAGGCAGTTTGGAGTTCGCTTCCAATTTCTGCAAAGTACAATGTGGAAGCAGGTGTGGCACGAAGAAGTGTACTGAGTCCACTACTGTACTGCGTGTACATGGCTGACATGCCGCAGCCAAACGAAAGAATGTCGATGGCGAAAGATTGATGTTGGCTACATTTGCAAATGAAGTCTGAAGATCATCCAGCGAGTAAGATGCTGCCGACGACATCCAACAGAAGAGTAAATCTGACTGACAGATCTTCCGGCTGCCATCCGGTTAATTGCTTGTTCGTAAGTGTTTCGTACTGCACTCAATACCTTTTTAAGAAGAAATTCAGCTCTATCGGAACTAGTCTTGCAGCAACGCGTTGCATATCCAATTTTTCGTTGCTCTCGTGTGACATCTCCAAACATGATCGATCTCTGTTTACTTACCCCAACGATTTCCTTCATTTAATCGACTATATCGTCGAGTCACTCGTTGAAGGCCGTTCAGAACGAGGCATGACTTCGTTGACCTCCCGACCATCCGACCATCCACTCATAAGTTCGCGTTTTTGACAAATCTGAAATTTTGTTCGCAACACAAAATTAAACAAAAATACGTTGATCAATATTTTCACTCACTTTAAAACATTGATCGTGCAAAAAATTTGCATCATAATTAGGGACAACTGGGAATAGTACTTTCTTGACAGGGTGTATATGAGATCGTAGAATTTTTTTGCCAAAATATAAGCCAAAAGTTTCATTTTATTGCCATGCAAAAATAGAAAATATCTTTCTTATTTTAATGTGTGAAAGATCAGGTCTTCGTGATACCCTGTACACTCCTAAAATTTGTATAGGGCATATATTCCTTTAGGATATTTTGTTAGGATTAGATAAACCAAATTTCTTATATCAAGCTAAGCTAAGCAAGAATAAGAATAAACCAAACTTCGGGATTGGGGTCAAATTTATATGGAGTATACCACTTCTAATGGTCCAATATGGATCTTAATGCAATATACACAGGCCATTAAATTTTTAACCCAGAGACTAGACCTATCGTACTCAAAGAATTTTGATGCGCTGAATCCGAATCCGTGCTCGTAATTGGTTCTTTACGTCAGGTTTTCGAGATATCCTAACGTGACGGAAGGAAAAAAATGATTATCAAAAAACGTTGAATGGCAATTGAAAGTACCACCCTTCCCCTTTCAAACCTTTTGTGATTTTTTAATATATCTTTTTTTTTTTTGACCGAAATATCGCTTTTGAAAGTCCTATTTTTATTTTTATTCAAATACTATACAATACTAGCGGCCCAACCCACCAAACTCCAACCCACCTAAATCCTACCAGCCGCTTATAGTGGTGTTTTCTAGGGATTAGGTGAATGACTTAGGCAAGACCTAGGATTGCCTGTCCAGTTAGAAAAAACATGGGATTTCTTAGCCATTCAAGGCAAGACCTAACAGAGTCCAGCCAGTTAAGGCAAGACTTGGAGTCGTCATGACAGCTTGTTAGTTTGAAGTTTATTTAAAAAAAAAAGATAATAATAAGCAATTTAACTCGATGCTCCCTGGGTTAGGTAGGTGTGGGAGATTAATATAAATCAGGCAGAATTTTTTCGATTTTTTTTGCGGATGAGTTAATACGCCTTATTGTAAAATTTCAAATAGCGATATTCCTTCCATCACGTAACCTCAAAAACTGAAAAAAACGCGTCTGTTCCCTTTTGGGTTAGAATATCTTTGTTAGGATTTACCTGACGTATAGGAGCAATTTCGAGCACGGATTCGGATTCAGCGCATCAAATCCTTCGGGTATGTCAGGTCTGGTCTCTGGGTATAGACTACTGTAAAATTTTGTCGGCCTGTAATATCATTAGCTGAAATAAAAAAAAAAAAAAACAATAGTTTTATTATTCAAAAACTCATACAGGAGGGACAAGTTTTATGGGTACTGCACCTCAAAGAGGCGTGAGCACGTTAATCAAATACTTCCTGAAGAATCTGAAGAGGGAATAGACATTACTAAAACTTTAAGGCTCTATCTCTTATAGTCTGCAAATTCTTGTCATGACAGACGGACATTTTTAATATTGGCTGTATATAAGTTGTCCGATTTGGACCTTAAGAAAATATTATATTAGGATTGATACAAAATGCTAGCCGAACTAAGAACAAGAACAAAAAAATTGGAAACAAAAATCCAGAACGGTGGAATAGATTTGTATGAGTTTGATCTGGAATAAAATTAAATCCTAATATTATAAATGCGAAAAATAGTGAGGATAGATGTATGGATGAATGGATGGGTGGACGTATATATGGGTGTATATATGGGTGAAATATGTAGAAAATTGGAGAAGAACAAAGGCTACATTTGTCAAAATCGGAGAGGGTGATGCTCCACTTCTAATATATACGGTATACAGACTTTGACATATCTTTGCATCCATTTGAGGTACAGGCATTCAGTTTAGTGTACATATTAAGGGGATTAGGAGAAGTAATCATGATAACTGTGGTCAAAATCGGTGGGATCGATCCGACCGACCACCCCTATCTTTGCATCTATTTGGGGTACTGAGGATCGGAAGAAGTAATCTTATTAATCGGAGAGTAGGAGTAGGAGAGTAGAATGCTCCTATTCCAAATAAGCGATAAACAATATTCATAACTAAGATTTAAACTAATATTTCTCCAACTTCTTATATTGCTAAAAAACCTTTACTCATCTCTCACCATAGGTCCCACAGAGGTTATCAACTATTATCTGCTCTCGTTGGCAATAGCAGATCTACTATGCGGACTATTAGTGGTACCATTCTCCGTATATCCAGCGCTGACAGGCGAATGGATGTACGGCGACATTGTCTGTCGCTTTACAGGCTATCTGGAGGTGACACTATGGGCAGTCTCAGTCTATACATTCATGTGGATTTCGGTGGATCGTTATCTGGCTGTGCGCAAGCCATTGCGCTATGAGACAGTACAAACTAAAACGAGGTGAATCTTATTGTTGGTTTTGATTTAATTGAAGAAACACGGTAATTACTTTTCCTACGCAGATGCCAATGCTGGATGGTCTTCACATGGATATCGGCGGCACTACTCTGCAGTCCGCCCATACTTGGCTACACAAAACCGCTTGAGAACAATGACGCGCACATCTGTATGCTCGACTGGGGCAACATGGCAGCGTATAGTGCCACATTAGCGATATTAGTTTTAGGTCCTAGTCTTATATCGATTGTTCATAATTACGGTTATATATTTGTAATGATGCGTAAACTTAAATCGGGTGAACCGATACACGACAAGGAATATGCAACTGCACTCGCTGAAAATTTATCGAATCCTAGTCATATGATGTCATTCGCATTAGTGTTTGCATTCTGGCTGTCATGGTTACCATGGATATTCATTCGTCTATATGAGGTTGTAACCGGCGACGTTATCCAAAGTACTCTTATCAATTTCGCCGTAGTCTGGATCGGCGTACTTAATTCATTCTGGAAGATAGTGATCATGACCGGTATGTCGCCACAATTTCGTATCGCTTTGAGAGTATTTTGCTTAACAATATGCTGTAAGACTAAGGGACGTTTGCAAGCAGAGCTAATCGGGTTGGACCCAGATGACTAGAGTCGCTAGATTTTCGTATGATTCGCTTGAACTAAATGTGTGGTGCTTGTGTAATTGACAAAATTGTATTGCGTATTGCTAACAAATACCAAACTGATGATGTTAAGAACTAAAGAAAAACTGAGTTTTTAATTAAAACGTTTTTCCAAAATTTCATAGAACATAGCACAACTTTGAAAAACTTTTAAGCATGAAAAGTTTTTCAAAATTGAAATTATGTACGAGCAGAAATATTTGAAATTCACATGAAATAATTGGTTGTAAAACGTAATTAATTAAAATTAAAATTGATCACGATATTGAAAATTACTTATATAGTTGCATATTAATTGCCCCAAATCCGATTCCGTAATGTAAAATGCCAATGTATTTTAATTTCAAATTTGATTTTGTTAATTATTATTGATTATTGATTAATTATTAATTATTATTAGTTTAGTAAGCTACTAGCGTAATTATATATTATATTGTATTTATGAGCTTATAACGAATCTAGTATGTACTTCAAAAAAAAAAAAAAAGGCAAACCTTAAAAAAAGAAAACAATAAAAACTAGGGTATACATCCATCAAATTTTTCGAACATTTCATAATTCGACAAATAATAATGAATTAAAAACGAGTAACCATTTAGTATGTTAGTATGCGTTATATATTTGTAAATATTTTACTTCTTCTTCTTGAACTACGATCTATTTATACATATTGTAGTACTGTACGTAGTAATAAAAGTCTTAAATACCATACAAAAATCGTGTTCGAAATTCACAGCAGCATTTAAGAATCCAGAAATAAAATTATTCGTAAAAAAAAAAATATTAAAAAAAATTTAAAAACGAATGTTTTTTGTGCGTTTTTCGAAAATATTTTCGAATTTTTGCCAAAAAAAAAAAAAAAAATTTACAAAAAAAAAAAGTTTTAAAGCACTTGAAGAGCCAAGCCAGCACGCTTTATAGCGCTTGCTAGTGTATAACAGTAAAATCTAACGGCAAACTGTACATTCACAACAGAAGCGTAAAAGACATTTTTCCAGTAGATTTTAGTAGTGAACCTAACCTCAAAAAGAAAAGAAAAAAAACCTAAACTATTTACACATTAAAATTAAATTAAAAATTTGTGAAAATGCTAAAGTTATATAAACACTTTGATACGCTGCACAAAATTTGAGTTGAAGAAGAGAACAGAAAAATTTATATTTAAAAATTTATGGAACTACTTGTGCAATTTCGGGATTGTAATAACAGATCTTAGGGCAAGGGAGAACTTTTCGAAAAATTTTAATTTGACAAACCAAACAAGAAGATGAAACCCGAATGTAATAGAAACTCAACTGAATTCTGTACAATTCGTACATTTTATACAATCTCAACTTTAATTATTGGAAAATAATATCAAACTTTACAATTAAATTCAACTTTCTATGTGAAAAAATTTTGCTACGTGTATGGCGTATAAAAATCACTAAACGAGGGTAGTTTGATAAGAAATCACATTAAAACAGAATATGAAAAAAAATTTTGAGGGTTGAAACATTTTTCGACTCAGTTCCTCCAAGTATAGTTCAGCACTGAATAATGTTTTATTTATTAAAGTTAAAAAATCGAGCAGTGTTACTTGACAGAAGAAAATCCTGTTTATTAAGCTTGAGCCATGAGTTTCGAAAGGAAACCTAATTAGAAAAAAATAAAAGCAAAACTTCATTTCATTTTATCATTTTATAAAAGAAATATCGTAGATTCCTGATTCACCCAAAGTTGCATTTGTGCAGCGTATCAAAAAAAAGAAAAGGTAAACCCTCCCAAAAAAAAACATCATACTTAAAATCGTTAAAAACTAGTTTTTATTGCATTAGTTCTAAGTCCTACATACATATTATATATTTATATATAAATTTCATTAAATTCAATTTGTTTTGTACATATAAACGTGATTTTGTGCAGCGTGTTTAATTTTTTCTAGATTTCATTGTATTTTTAGAAAAAATTTCCACCAAATGTAAACATTTATCCTAGTGTTTCCCTTAGCGGGATAAATTAAATTTCCAGCATGTGCAGAGTTGTGTTTATGTGTCTCAACGTTGTTAATATTTGTTAATTTCGTTAACAATTTGAAGTAATAAAAATATTTCATTTTAGTTGGTTCGTTCGTTCGTTCTTTTCATTCGTAAGTATAACGAAATTAATTTTTGTTAAGCGATTTAGTGTTAAAGTTTACTTTTAGTATTAACTAAATTAATAAAAATTCAAAAACAAATAAAAAAATAAAAAACTAAAAACAAATATATTGAAAGAAAGAAATTATGCGATAAATGAAAAATGTTACGTAAATTAATTAAAAATAATGAATGAAAATAAATTGCCATTGTAAGAGACATGAAATAAAGTGCGTTTTTTTTTTTTTTTTTTAAGAAATTACGTTGATCAATATTTTCAAGCAATTTTAAAAAATCGTCAATAACGAGTGAGTTCGACTGAAACAGCTGCTGACAGTACGCAGGAAACACTCCATACCTAATCATACCAACAAGTGCCCGGTCATGCTCTACTACATCTGACTTGTTTTTTTATTATTTAACGAAAGTGATAAGGACCCTTAGGACCCATCCACTAATTCATTGAATCAATAATATTTCAATAAAACAAAGAAAACTACATAAAAATACGAAAATATGTAATAGAAGACATTTTCTGACGCAGTTTCTGACGAATTTTGTTTATTGCGGTGGTGCATCGCCCCCTTCGACCTGAACCAAACTTCATGAAATGACCTTCTTTCAATCCTATTAACACGTATACCAAATATGATCCCTGTAGCTCACATGGATGCAAATATCTGTGAAAATTGTATTTTCACTTAAATATTTGACCAAACTCTTGAAGTGAATTTCTTTCGATCCCATTAATATGCATATATAATCGCCGTACCTCAAAAAGCTGCAAAGATATTTTTAATTCTGTCGTTCATCCGAAAAAGTTTACCATCCCAATACAGATGGACTATATTAACTTCATCGAAGAACTTATAAAGCACATGGTTCATTGAAAATTCATTGAAAATGATCAAACACTCAAAAAGGTCCAAATAATCGGAGCATATTTCACACGAAGATTCGCATCCATTCGAATGAGGTGAACAGCCAAGTTCAGCCGCTGGAATTTTATGCGCTGGACTATGTCAACCTCATCGAATAGCTCGTACAGGACCAAAAGTCCTACGGAGAATCTTCCGTTCAAAGACTTCCAACGCTGTTTCATCCGGAAAATCGGACGACAGCGAATCACCCTGCCTGAAACCTCTCTTGGTATCACAGAGGTCTAAAAGGTTTTTCCCCACTCTGACAACGCTTTGTGTGTGAGATGGCGTTATCATGCAAAGACGAATGATCTTTTCCGCGATATCTAGTGCAGACAGGTCATCAAAAAACGTTGATCGTATTGGCGTGTCAAAAGCGGCTTTGTAATAGGGTCTTTTCCAAGATTCGTCGTAATGTGATGGAAAGGAGACTTATTCCGCGGTATTTGGAGCAAACAACGGGGTCTCCTTTCTTTAAGATTGGACAGAGAACACTGAGATTCCTGTTATTGGTTGTGTGTTCATCGGACCATATCTTTCATAAAAGTTGGTGCACATATATCTTGAGAAGACGGAGAGATTTCCCGGAGCAGTCGGGAGAGTATGTTTGAAAAGGCTACGGCGGTCTGTTCTAATTTCAGATTGCCGACGTCTTGCTTTCGTTGTTGGAACGTGCGGCGTGCACTACGCTGAGCCTAGTGCGTACCTTCGCTGCGACAAGATAGTGGTCCGAGTCAATGTTGGGACCACGTAACTTTCGTACGTCTAACAAGCTCGATGCGTGCCTTCCGTTTATCAAACCATAATCAATTTGGTTGCGTGTTATTTGATCCGGACTCAACCATGTAGCCTTGTGGATGTTACTACTAACTACCATGTTCCGACCTGCGGCGAAATCGATTAGCCTCTCTCCATTATTGGAGGTAGTATCGTGAAGGCTAAATATTCCGACGGTTGGGCCAAAGATTCCTTCCTTCCCAATCTTGGCGTTGAAATCGCCAAGCACGATTTTGAAATCGTGTTTGGGACAGCGCTCATACAGACGTTCCAAGCGCTCATAGAACTCAGAACTGGTTTAAATATCCTGCGTCTAGTACGACATTCAGCTTCTCTAGCTTTGATTATTTTTTGCAAGGCCAAACCGCGAATGTGCTCTCTATCATCGAACAGCATACTGACAACATAACAGAATCACTGACAGATCTCATATTTCCGGGTAAAAATCGAGAGTACATAATCAATTGATCTTTGGTTTCTTCCTTCAAAGACGTCTTTTGCTTGATTATAAACCAAATCGGAGCGTATACTTTAACCACGTAGTTGATAAGCAATTGAAGATTTTCTGATGGATTGAGGGTTCTTATGTAAAGTATGAGTATACGATTAACATAAGTAAGCCATCTTGAGTGCGCCATTTTTTCAGGCTTGCTAGCTCAGCACTACATGAACTAGTTGTTACAGCTTGACATAACATATTTTTGATCCGTACTTAGTTCATCAACCACACCATTGTACCGGTCTCTTCGAATACTCCTCTAAATATTGAATTACGCCACGTTGCCTGCCGGTGTTAGTTGGAGTTCCGTCACATCCAACGCAAATCATGTCATCTAAATTCCAACCTTGACCATGTAAAAAAGTTTTGATCGATGTTAGAATCTGCTTTGCAGTGTGAACCAAATAAATTAATTCACGTTCTGCTAAGATGAAGATTTGCACTTCTAAAAGTTCTTTGCGATCCCCTATTTTCTCATTATCAGAGTCTTGTCTTGTCGTACTTCAAAGTAATCATTTTTTAACAACATCTCCAATATCTTTTGAAGTGTTTCTCCGGGCTTTAGAGTTAAATTTCCAGTAGAAATCAATCCGATGTCAACCAAAACCGCAGAGGCAACAGCAGCAACAGATCGCGTCCATAAACCGTATCTATCACAGACTTTAGCAACTGTTGGCAACGACAATGTATTCTGATTAGCCGTTGAAGTTGATGGTGTCTCAGTCGAGGGCATGTTTGTTGGGTTTATCTGTGTTATGGGATAAGTTTCTAAGGAAGATTCATCACAATCTGCTGGTACAGAATTAGTTACTTGTGAAGAACACGAAATTTTTGCTGTCCTTATTGACTCTTCATTGGACTGCGTCTATTTTACATGTAATATTTAACGATCTTAACAACATCTACATAGAGTAAATATTTTCCAGTTTTACACATAAATATTCAATTATTTCACCGATTTCTCCAATATGTTTTATATATATTTATTTGTTTAAAACAAAATTATTTCTTTACTTTTGCACATTTTATTGGCCTTTTTTACAATAAAATTCATAATATTCTTGCAAATTAGCGGCAAATATTTTAGCCAAAAAACATATTTTATAAATAAGGCAACTTTTTAACGAGTAACCAATTATAATTGTTTACAGTGCTCGTGCAACAATGTTAAATTTCACAACTATTTTCGAGTGCATGTGGTGTATTAATTACAACAACTATAGTTGGAGTATTTAAGCAATGTATATGTATGTACAAAAGATAAAAACCCTAGGTGGAGACAAATCGAGTCATATATCTGTCGGCAGTTAAATAATTTTTCATTGTTTGTATTTCTTGGAATAGTTTTTTACATTTTTTTTTTTTTTAATAATTTATTAGGATTTCAATTACGCTTTTCACTTAACTATTTTTGTTTTACTTTTCTTTGAAGTTTTGTTTTAATAAGACTTGAGTTAAACTACAAGTATTTCGCTACTTGATGCTACATAATTTCTCTCTCGTTTTTCTCGTACTATTCCCCTCTTACTATGTCACGGCTGTTTGGTTATTCGTTCGCTTAGTTTTCATAATTTAAACTAATTCCAGACGTTTCATTTCCTTGTGCAATTCTTTGCCCATTTGCGCTGGACTTCTGGTTACAATGACACCAGCCTTTTCGAGCGCCTTAATCTTATCGTTGGCACCGCCTTTACCACCAGAAATAATGGCACCAGCATGACCCATACGACGGCCAGGTGGAGCCGAAATGCCGGCAATGAACGAAACTACAGGCTTAGCTTTGATGCCCTGTAAAAATGAATTTGTTTTAATAATGTATTAAATTTTTTTTTTTTTTTTTTGTATTTTCACTTACCGAGTTGTATTGCGTCAAGTAATCGGCAGCTTGCTCCTCAGCAACACCACCGATCTCACCAATCAATATGATACCCTTCGTATCGGGATCATGCAGGAACACATCGAGACAATCGATAAAGTCTGTACCGTTGAAGGGATCACCGCCAATGCCAACGCACAGCGTTTGACCCAAACCAACTTCGGTGGTTTGATGCACGGCCTCATAGGTGAGTGTACCCGATCTGGATACAACACCGATCTTGCCGCGCTTGTGTATATGGCCGGGCATAATGCCGATTTTGCACTATAAAATAATGAGAAAAAAATAATTGTATTTTAGTATGTAGATTAGAATTGGCATAATGCCAAAGTACGTGAAAAAAAAATTGTGGTGCGATAATTAAAATATTTGCACAAAAGATTATGAAATCTATGACTCAATTTTATTTAGGTGGGCGCGGCGGCTGTGTCGTCTTTGATGTAGGAGTATTTACATTGCATTCTGCTGATAAGCAAAGAAACAACCGTATAGTTAGATAAGATTATAAAACGCGTAAGCAACTATCAAATATCTACAAATTTTGTTTTAATTTTTGTATATATAATTATATTTCAGATCAGAGTCAATCAGATCAGTTCAGAGATCAATGTCCGTTTGCCAGTTTTTCCTTGTGTACTTATTCTCCCTAGTCCCTTAAGAAGAGAGATCAAATATGGTCAAATTTCAGGTAATTTCAGGCAATCAAGATCGTTGTTGAATCACTTTTGTCGCTGTGGACTAACAATTCTTAACCAGATGTCTGTTCCAGTCCGCATAACTAATTGCTGTGAGGACAGCAAACACTGTTAATTTATAATATGGTGAAGTTAGAGCCACCAGACTATAGCTATGACGAATCAGTTATGAAAACGAAGAAAAATGTGAGCTGCTATCTGAATTATTCCAGACTGGCGGCGTCGACTTAATAAGGCGTACACAACAATTTTCATTCAAGATATTTTCCAATACTTTCATGACCAACTATTGGAAGCTCAATAGTCTTTATTCTATCTTTAATAACAAAGACCCCATTGTTTTAGCTCGCTATGCTTCATTCAAGACGTCTTTTCAAGATTGACCACATATTTCCAATTGCGTTGATATCTGAATTAGAATACGCCCAATCCAGGATATCTATTTCGATTTTTCGAAGAAAAGTTTGGTTTGGTTTCGCGTTATCTGAAGTATCACCATCCTTTTGAAAAATATTCGCATCAGTTACTGAAGGAATAAGTTGACTTTAAAATATTCTAGTAAATTCTAGTAAATAACTAGTAAATAGTAAATTCTTTTAATAAAAAGGTGCCCTTAACACAATCTGCTTCCCGGGGAGATGTGCATCACGCCTAAACAGCTTAACCGATTTGTTTGAATATTGTCTTAGAAATAGATGAGATGTTGGGATTGAAAATAGGCTACTTTTTGTTAAAATCGGAGGGAACCCGTCGAGGGACGGGTTTCAGCTAGTATGAAATATGTTAAAACCGTCTGAGAATTATAGACAGGACATATCGTAGAATAGACGTATTATGCCCGAAATATCCGCAGAGTTTTACTCTATAACTTCACAAAGTGATTACTTTCGATTCGTCCTTTAAATTAATTTATGTTACCACGGACGATTGAGTTTATACCCCGAATTCATCTTAGCAGAGGTATCAACGCTACAAAAGTTCTACCTGAGCACAATTTTCTTTATCAGCCCCAAAAGAGCTGTTGTAACAACATTGGTGCATCCGATCAGCACTTGATTTTTTTTTTTTCAATATTTTTCGACCATTTCGGTAGTCTATCTCTAACTGTTCTTCATCATTATTTTAGGAAGTATTTTTATGGTTTTTATTTCCCCTACGCCCTTTACATATGCACAAAATATTATTCAGGTGCGCCAAATACGAGATCTAACGATTTTCTATGTGCTGCCTTGGTTTATGCTCCTGTTTAAAATATCCATTTTATTTAAGCTATAGAACTATATATTCTAATAAAGTTCATGCTCCTTTTGAGTTTTAGGGTACAGAAAAAAAATAGTGGAGAATTTTATGTTTTTCCATTATTTTTTTAAGATTTCAAATAATTTAAATTCAAATCAATCTTCTGATGGATTACATCTTACGCCATTGTCTGTATATAAAAAAAAAAAAGTTGTAGACTTTAATGTTGTAGAAAACTTATGCTAATTTGAGCTGAGCTGAGCAGAGGCATGGACCGAGATTAAATCATACGAAACGGAGTTGGAAGTCTATGAGAGAAATATTCTCCGCAGGATTATTGGTCCTGACGAATTTCGGTCCTGTATGACCTATTCGATATTGTTGGCATAGTCCAGCGCATAAATTCCAGCGCTGGACTGGTCAGATCCAGCCAGCAAATACAGAATACCATTATGTTATGTGTACAGCATTATTTCAATTATTTTAAGTCTTAACTCTGGTATATATTCTTCTACATTTGTTTTTGTTATATGTAAAACATCCTTATGGCTTGCAGATTTGCAAAGAAACACAACCAAATAGCACACTCTTAATCACTGTGCACTTTGCACTCATCAGTACATTTGTTCTTTACATTGCATTGCAAGTTGTCTAGCTTATCATCAATCAATGCGCTGTCAAAAGACAAGAGTGAACCCGTTGCTTATCGCTGCCGGCGCAACTAATAGCTTTAATTATAAAAAATACTACTTACTTGTTCGGGCGCAATGATACCAGGACAATTGGGTCCAACGAGACGCGATTTACTCTGACGCAGCAGCGCATGCTTAACGCGCACCATATCATGCTGTGGCACGCCTTCCGTAATGGCAACAATAAGCGGAATTTCAGCTTCTACAGCTTCCATAATAGCCGCTGCAGCGCCGGGTGGTGGTACATAGATAACAGTTGCATGTGGGTTTGTTGCCTTTTTGGCCTCGGCAACGCTTGCGAAAACTGGCAGACCCAGATGTGTGCTGCCGCCCTTCTTAGGCGATATACCACCGACCAGTTTCGTGCCATATTCCAGCGCTTGTTGACTGTGGAAGGTACCCTGTTTGCCGGTGAAACCTTGACAGATGACACGCGAATCACTTGTCAGCATGAGATTGCCACGAGTTTTATTGTACTGCGAATTGCAGCGTACGCCGGCGACGAAGCCATCTGAAATGCAAAAAAGGCAAATATGAAATGAATTAAACGCTGCAAAAAAGCAAAGCGGTATCAAGCTAATTAAGTCTTATTAAAGTAGTTGTAGTGTTGCTTACGTTTTTTTTTAAATTTAAAATTGTTTGCATTCTTTTCTCTTTGCTATGTTTGCTCATGATTAGACTTGCTTTTTTTTACTACATATATATTTCGTTTGCTTTTTTTTATATGCCTCTCGCTTTCGGCCGCTTCTAGGTCACATGCGAACCTTGAACAGCAACACTCGTCCCGCACACCGCCTCTTGCGCGAACATAAATTCAATATACGAAAACGCTTGTATTGTACGTAATCACAACTGGCTGCAATCACCGCAGCAGCATTTGAATATTCATTCTTGATTAATGTAAATTAATGTTTGTCCGTGGCGTTTATCTTGATACACATTGCTTTCAATCAACAGTTCGTTGCTTTCTATTGCGCTGCGCGTAAAATTTAGTTTTTTTTTTTTTTTTGGTATCTGAAGTTATTATATAATTTTGCAGCATGCAAACATTTAAACTGTTGCTAAATAAAGCAATTACTTACCTCTCACTTTAAGCAATACCCTCATCGAAGCAGACATCGTGATTTAATTCGAATTCTATTCGTTTTATTCAACTGGAAATTGCAATAATTATTAAAATTAATGCACGCTCTTTCTTTCTTTCGCTCGTTCGCCGACTCTCCCACTGCTATCTAACTGTGCGACTGGCAAAATCGTAAAGAAGAAGAACGTCAAGCAAGTGCAGTGCACTGTGTTAACTGAAAATTTATTAACAGTCAGAGGGAAGCAAATCTATTTGAGTTTTCGTTATTTTTAAATGCAATTTAAATATAGTATGAAATGGTTTTATTTGTACGAACGTTTAGAGGTTCTAGCAACTTTAAAAACAACAACAAATATTATTATAATGTATACACAAATGTAGCAGGTTTTTTTTATGGCCTTATATCCCGCTTGGTAGTCCTATCAGGCTTAAATTTACGAGAAAAAAAAATAATTACAACAACTTTAAGCAACATTACATGAGAAGAGCAACCGAGACACTTGTTTCGATTTCCGCTCAAATTGGTTTCAGGTATTTTAACATTTTCTGCTTTTGTATTTTACGATATTTCATATAATAACTCTATATAACATTATTAAGTAAAATCTGTCGTTCGTTATATGTTAATAATAATTCTTTAAAAAGGGTTTTTATAAAACAAAATATTAAATCCGATATTTTTCCAGTTGCTATGTATTAAGTTGCGAAGTTTTAAATTTCTTTTAGTGGTGGAAGTACTTTAGTGGTCTTATCATCATCTGCACAGACTTTAGTGAGTAACGATAATTATGAAATTCTTTCCAAATAATTCCGTATGCATGACTTGATTCAAATTTTCCACCTAAATACAGGCCATTGAGGTTGCTATAAAATAAAGATAGTTAGGTATATTTCCATTAAAACAATATGCATACAAACCTTTCAAGGCAAGCGTTATACCACCAACCGGCTTGGTATAGGCTAGCACAGTTGCTATTCCCAGAATCATTATCAGAATCGAATGTGGAAAATGCCTGTCCTTTGTGAATTTTCAGCGAATCACCAGCATCGCCTGTATATGTACCCAATTGCTTAAGTTTATATAATGATTTCTCGTTGCCAATTTCAAATACGTCATATTTTGCATACTTGGTAACATTATCAAAGTCTTCCATCACTATTAGCAATTCTTGAGGTTGATAAGTGGTCATTAGGTGCAGTTTTTCAAGTCCAATAAAATATTCGCCATTAACACTGCCAAAGCCATATTTGTACTCTGACCATGGTCTATAGAAATCAACGCTACCATCCAAACGGCGCTGTATTATGGTCCAGTTTCCTCTTTGCGTATCAACATCACACGCAACCTCAAAAGCGCCAATTTTTGTATATGGAATTTCAATTGTTAATACGCCATTTTTTACGACTGCTGCATCGGCGCATGAACGTGGCATATACGTAGCAATTGGCGTGACCTCAGTATATTCTTCGAAATGTGCTTTGATTGGTTCTACATTTTTAGAAATTTCGTTGATGCTTTTTAGGAGAAATAAACAGTTATTTAAGATATACAAATTGTATTTGGTAAACTTACTTTTCCGATATATTTTTTATATGCTCGCCAAAATTTTTGCATTTTGAATCCAATATTTGATTTTTATCTTCAATGTTTTGCAGCTTTTTACTATTTAAAAAAAAAAATATTTTATATTAATTATACTTGGTTTGAATAATATAAAAATTAATACCGAAAATCGAATAAATCGTGTTCCAGTTGCGCATTTTTCAGTTCCACATTTGAAATATTCAAACGTAATTCAGAATTTTCAACTTTTAATTCTAAATTCTTTTCTTGTAGTTCGTTGACAAGTATAGAATTGTCTTCATCTCCAGCACTACCAAGCTTGATAAAGAGCCAAAAGCAAAAAAATTTAAAAATAATTTTCATAATTTAATGTGTTACTTTATAGTTCAACTATTTAGCAGCGACTGAAAATTGCAAAACCATTGGCTCTTTCCTTAGTAATTGCTTATCTTAAAAAATATATATATATATATTAATATAGTATATATGGAACCACAATAAAAATTCGATAAGCATATTATTATAATTTTTTTAAAACTCTTAGAACTACAAATATGGTTATCCATTTTGTGGTTTCAAACCAATAAAATTCACTTATTATACCCTGTTTTCCATGGTGAAAAGGCTATACAAAGTTTGTACAAATGTTTGTGACAGGCAAAAGAAGGCATGGCAAACTGCACAAAGTATATATATTCTTGATCAGCATCAAAAGACGATTCGATATAGACTTATCCATCTTTAATATTAGCCTGATTTGTGCGCACGCCTCTACGGAAGAGAAAAACGACGATGCTTAATACGACTTCTATGAGCGCTTGGAACGTCTATAACACGATGCAAAAATCGTGCTTTGCGTTCCCATAATTGGGAAGGAATTAAACTTTGGCCCAACCGTCGGAAAATTTAGCCTTCACGATACTACCTCCAATAATGAAGAGATGCTAATCGATTTTGCTGCAGGTCAGAACATGCTAGTTAGCAACAAAAGATTTCAACACCTCAACATTCAAGGCTACATGGCTGAGTCCAGATCAAATAACACGCAACCAAATTGATCATGTTTAGATGGACGGAAGCGAACGTGTTGAACGCACTAGGCTTAGGAAAAAACCTCTCCGACCCATTTGATACCAAGGGAGGTTTCGGGGAGAGCGATGCTCTGTCGTGCGATTTTTTCAATCTCCTGATGGAATACATCCTACGCCAGTGCCCGTACATACAGAGTATGTCGCGCTCGATCTTCCAAAAGGAAGTGATGCTGCTCACTTACGACGATGACATCGATATCATCAGCACGCAGGAACGGCGAGTCAGCAAGGCGTTCTCGGATATTGAAAATCAGTCTCGGATAACAGATAACCAGCAACAACAACTTCAGCCTGGAGATCAGGCGAAGAATCACGCTTGCAAACAGTTGCTTTTTTGGGCTGCGCAAGCATAGCGCATTCCACTTGACTATGCAGTCCCCGCTTATTTGCATTCGAGTAAGTTTACGTCGAGCCAAGTGGTTCCGCGCTGGTATTTGTTTTGACACAATCTCACCCAGCTTTTGGAATTCTTAGAATTTATTATTTAGTTCTTAGTGTTCTTTTTTCTTAACAGTTAAACATTGTTCATTAAAAAAAAAAACATATATTAAATTTGTACCTTTTTTCTTTTTTTTTATTGAATTAAATAAACAAAACTACACATTTGGGACGTACAAAGATTCTTTGATTAAAGCAAATATTTAATCATTTAACTTAAACATGAATTATACGGTTTTATGGGGAAGAGAATCAACTACAAAATATTTATTATTAAATTTAAAAATTTAAACGTTTTAGAAACTATTCAAAGGCCAAAACATTTGCTTAATATCAGTTATTTATCAGACTTTAAGCGGAGGGTTGCTCAGAAATTAAGTCTTTCGTCATTTGTTGTTCTTGTTGTTACTAAATAATTTAACTTAATTGAACACATTCTGTGCGGCAGCATCCTCACCACCAACACCGGCTCCACTACCTGCAGTACGAGCATCTAGAGTTTCTGCCGCTTCCTGAAACTCAGCACGATTAAAAGTGTTCTCTTCACCAGAGCTCAAACGCTGAAAGACAAGTATTTGTCGACCCGTTTTGGCTGGTACATACTGTAAAAGAGATTCAATATTAAGCTTTTTCTCGCGCAAAGCTGTGGACCATTCATCGAGGAGCAATTGGGGGTTAACATTTTGGTTTACCTCCCCATAGTTAATGCTATGCAAAATCTTGTAATTGACAAGAAAATCATTGATTTTATCGGCCAAGGAACTGAAGAGCACAACATGTGTAGGCATGGCCGTACGTGGATGCACAGGAATATGCGAGCGTAGCCAACGTTCGGGTGAATCAAAGAAGATATCAGCTTCATCTTTATAGTTATCCTGAGCATGGAAATTTGGTTCACAGGTCAGGAAGCGCATGGTGACGTTTTCGTGTACGTGGCTAAGCAATGGATTATAAATTAAGTAAATATATTTCTTTTGTAAAAGTACGGCAGCGCATTTACCTGTAATACGGCGTTGAGTGACATGGCATTAGGAAGAGTATATTCGCGCGAAGTTCACGCTCGTCACGATAGTTCTGTGCGATTTTCTGTAACTTGGGCATTAATTCAATGGGTCCCTTCTGATGCACAGTACTCAAATACCAAGCGGGCACAAAATTTCCAACAATTATAATACCAGCAATGGCGCAGAGTAGCAGTCTGTAATATGCAAAAATGTTAGTGTATTTCAAAAATTTTAAAGAAAAAAGCACACAAACCTGGAAGCATTGTAACTGAAACGTGTCAGTACATCGGATGTGATGTATAAGCAAAGCGGCAACAGTGATGTAGCAAAACGGAACTCCTTATGCTCAACAGTGCTTAACACAAGCAAGGAGAGTAGTATGGTAATCAAAAGTTGTTTTCGTACTGGATACTTGTCACCTTTTCGTATGGTCTCAACAATGCCAAAGATAAACGGCAGCGTATTAATGCCGAGCACAACGGGCAGTCCTACAGTGAAATACCAATGCCACGGATGCGAGCCATAGAAACTGCCAACATTGTAAGCAATATTATACTTTAAGAACTCGTAGGGTGTGACAATCAGATGTCCATGCCAGTAGGTATCAATGGCAATACCAATTGCGGCGACTATTAGTCTAAAAATAACGAAAAATCAAAGTAATTATAGCTTTTAAGTACAGTACGCCGCACAGTGCAGCAAAACATACCCAATCAATGCGAAACGCTTCAGTATCAAATCCAATGCCGACAGCCTACTCTTGCGCAGATGGTAGAAGCATAGTGGCAGCCAAATAATTGCTGCAGTTGGACGCAAGAAACAACAGATGGCCGCTGGCCATAGATATGAGGTACCCTCGCCGTACCACGGAAAATAGCTAAGCGCAATGGTGGTCAATGAAGCTTCCAGCGTATTGGCCAAAGTACGCGAGCCGGTGTAAAACCAAAACCAAGGTACCAATATCAAAAAGAGCGACCACTTACGCTTGCCGCACCAAATGTAGAAACGATAATCCGAATAGGCAGTCAGTGTTGCCTGCAACAAGCGCGGCAGCAGCACAAGCAAAGAAGCGCTATCGAGACTGAAGAGTGCTAGTATTTTGTAAACGCCAGCAATGAGCACGGGATAGATGTAACTGCGTATGCCATGTACCCATTCCCAGGTGAGGTAGCCGTATCTAAAAAAATAAAAACAAATTACTTTGGATATACAATCTTTAATTACTATCTAAAAATACGCACCCAAAGGTCAGTTTATGCGCCACCTCAAGACTCTGCCAGTATTCATCTGGTACATAGTATGTCTGTACCAGAAAAACCGAAGCCAAACGCACCGCCAAGATGATGCAGAAGACGAGCAGTAAATTCATATTTGGCTTTTGTAGTTTGACACAATCAAAATGGAAGACCAAGTGCCGGCCGGGAGGTCTGCTAGCGTTACGCCGGCGTTCCTTATATGTTGCTTAAAATTTTTACGCAAATGTTTTGCGCTACTATTATTGCACAGTATTTAATAATTTATTAACTATCTTTTTTGCTTTTTGACTGACAGTTGCCGCCAATTCTGTTCTAACCTAAAATTATTTTCTTGAGCTAGTTCACATAAGCGCGAAAACTGTGTGTTTCCTACGTTTTAGCTATCTAAAATTATGTACATATAAATACATACGTACGTATGTAAATTGCCTCTTGTGGCTTTACCAATCCGGTCCGTGTTTGTCCGTCCTAATGTGGACAAGTTATTTTGTCTAAAAATATAACAACACGCACCGCGCGAAAGAATTGATCAAAATAAAATGACGAACGAGTAGACGCAGAGAGTGACGCTACTAGTGATGTGCAATGCATGAAAAATAATACTGGGAAACGTATGAGTAATATCGTACTCAGAAAATTTTATTATGTTAACCAGCAAATTTAACAGCGCGTTAGTTAATTTACATTTAGTAAAACACCTTTTTTTAAAAGGCTGAGCTGCGGGAGTAATAATATTTTCTTTTTTTACAAATTTTTATTGGCACCCTTTATATAGGCGAGAAACGCAATTCAATACATCTTTGTTAATGTGACCAGGAGAAGATCATATCATGAGTCTGGTAAAGGTCGGACGGGGTGGTTCCTCACCTCCTATTTAAGCGATAATTAAAAATCTAAATGTATTTGTATCTATTTGGGGTTCGCGGATGACATTTGGCTTACATGTTAATCGGACCGGGATATTACATTATGCGTTTGGTAAAAAATGGAGGGGGTTCAGCCCGCTCATATATACAAAATTTGACATTTCTTTGCATTCTTGTGTGGTAAATGGATCATTTTGGATCATACATGTTAATGGAGTGGAAATAAGGTCAGTTCATGAAGTTCGGTCAAGATCTTTTGAGGTATAAGGATGAATTTTAGAACACAAGTTAGTGTGCTCAGAAGAAGTAAAATCCATTCGAAAATTGGGGAATTGGCTGTTTATAAAGAACAAACATTTGTACGAGGGGCACTTTTAATATTTCTGAAAATTTATGCACTTTTGCATTCGCTCCAACCAGTATTCGAAGCAATTTTTCTTCTCCGATTGAGGCACCTCCAAAACATGGGTTGTGAACGCACCAACATCTTCTTCGGGTGTAGAAAAACTGTCACCACGCAGTTTTGGGAATAAAAATAAATTAATTCGGTATATTGAGTGCTCAAAAACTGTCTTGAGTGAGCCGGCGAGTGAGTGCTGGCATTGTCATGGTGGAGGGTTATACTTCTTCGGCGGTTAGTTTTGCGAATTTCTCCGAAGAATTCAGGCAAACAAATGGTCGAAAAGTTATTACGGGTACTGTGAAGCCTACCGGGTATATAAATAAATAATTCAAACTGTTGTGTCTATCTAAAGTAACTAGTTTAACATAATCTAAGTTTGTCACTAAAACAACATCTATCTAGATCTAGAAGCAAATAGTACAAACTAATAGATAAAATGATTAAAAAAGCTTGGTAATAGGCTGCCAATTTTGCATTGTTAGATAAGATATTACGAGTGTTTACTTCACTTATCATATAAACTTCTTAGAAACAGAACTGTTATTGAAAAATTAATTATTAATAACTAAATTAACTAAATAAACAAACTTAACTGGTTTTGAAAGAGAGTAAGAGAGAGAGAGAGAGAAAGAGAGAGAGAGAGAAAGAGAGAGAGAGAAAGAGAGAGAGAGAGAGAGAGAAAGAGAGAGTGAGTGGAAGAGAGATGTATAGAAATATATAAAAACATAAAATAATTTAGCGTCTTAGCGATAATTTAAAGATTTTTTGCATATTTAAATACTACATAAATGTGTTAATGGAGTTTATTTATTTAAAATTTAATGTTTGTAAATAAATCTTATTTATTAAACAATAATTTTATTTTATAATCAAAATATTATTTAACACATAAACGTCTTTGTATATTTAAGAATCTGTTTTTTTTTTTAATTTTTAATCGAAATAATTTCGATTAATCGAAGCTGTCATTTCGATTTATTTCAGTTTTATCGAAGTCTTTGTTGCAAAAAGGAGAATATGCAAAAACGGGCAAAAATATTTTAAGTAAAAAAAATAACTGCAACTCCGTTATATTCAAAATTAACATTTCGCACACGTGACGTAGACGAAGATGTTTTCCGCCTGCTGCAGCCGTATTAACTGCTGTCAGCTAATAAGGCATACACAATTATATTCAAAAAGGCGCCCGAAAATCTCGTCGATTGTCGATTACCGCACATATTGCGGAATAAAGCGCAACAATGTCGTCAGACTAACGGTACCAAAGACAATTAACACTGCACCGACAAGACGTTATCTGCACGATAAGGCGGAGGAGCAGCTGTGGCTGTTACGTTTCGGACGTTCGCTATGGTCGAAAATGTTTGGCAAATATCTATTCGCAACAAATGTACTCGGTTCTGGTGTGCTGATGGTAGTCGGCGATGTTGTGGCACAAGAGTATGAATATCGACGTGGTTTGCGACGCGAGGATGGATTCGATTATCCGCGCATGTGGCGTATGTTCGTTGCGGGCGCACTGCAAGGACCGCTGCATCATTGGGTCTACAATTGGATGGATCGTGTAATACCGCAGCGTACATTCCGTGCAACAATCAATAAAATACTTATCGATCAGTTTGTCATGTCACCCATTTGCATTGTGGTCTTCTTCTACTCAATGTGCTTTCTGGAGAATCAAACTTTGGAGTGCACAAATCGCGAGCTAATGCAGAAGTTTCCGTATATCTATCTGCTCGATTGGATGACATGGCCGGCGGCGCAGTACATAAACTTTCGCTATCTGGACCTAAAATATCGCGTGGCATTTGTTAATCTCTGCACGGCGGTATACAATGTATTTATGTCGTATATGAAACATGATTTTGGCATGAATATGCCGCAAGAATTGTTGGGAGAGAAGCAAATTGCTAATGCAGAAAACATTGAAGAACAGCAAGTGAGAAATAACGAACAGCAGCAGAAGTTGGATAAGAATAAGAAGAATGAGCCTAGCAGTGAACTGAAGCCCTCCGACAAGAAATAGGCAGCATTTACTGTACATCTATATTTAATATTTCTAGATTGTTATTAGCCAAAAATTTCTTGTTTTACAAATCAGTAGTTAAGCAATGCACAAAGTGTTTGCACAACACATTTATTTCAAGACTACTACTTCACTGGCACCAAATAAATTGTGTGCAATTGTTGCATGCTCCTGACTAATAAAATTAACAATAATTGTTGTAATATTCTCATTTGCACGTGCGACTTGTTGCTTAATTATGGCACGGAAGTCATCGCGCACACCTTTATCTGCGCCACGTGTACCAATACGACGTTGACTGCCAGAGCTTGAGCCAGCACTAGCACCGGAAGCGGTACTTGTGGGCGACGACGTTTGACCAAAATCAAAATTACAATCCTCGTTGTGTTTATTCCAGATGTAAGCAATTTCCTCTATAAAATCAATTGTTACTATATACGTGGGCAGCAGTGGGTAATTGAATGCACGACGTGAGTTTATAATGCCAAAGATTTGCTCTGCCATAAGTGTATCACGTGGATAGTCCAGCTGCAGCAGCACCAATAAATCGCCTAGTATATGATCGTTGCAGTTGGGCTCGTACAATTTACGCTGAAAGAAAGTAAAGGAGACTATTTAATTAAGCCGTATTTCGTATATTTAAAGCTAATACACTTACGCCTAATGTATTAATAATTGATTTGGTACAGTACTGCACCAAGGCGCGTTGTGTAAGCGGTATAAAGATCATGTGACGCTGCACTTTAAGCGTTAGATGTTCCATATATTGCCCTTTTGTGCTGGGCAGCTCAGCAATTATCTTTACAATGCATTGCAGTCCTTGTGGCTGTGTCGAAGAAAAATATTTACTTTTTATTAGTTTAACTTTTTATGAGGCTTGATAAGCTATATTTTTCTATTAAGGGTATTAGTTGGTCTTAGGTCTTAGTAGTATAGAAATCTTCACCTTCTCTGGCATATGACTCACTCACCGACAAACTACCCTGCAAGACATTTAAGCTCA
Organism: Leucophenga maculata; assembly: GCA_035044805.1. Taxonomy (NCBI): domain Eukaryota; kingdom Metazoa; phylum Arthropoda; class Insecta; order Diptera; family Drosophilidae; genus Leucophenga; species Leucophenga maculata. The sequence goes on along the minus strand of JAWNNP010000651.1, from coordinate 679,671 downwards.
AGATCTGCAAACTCTGCACCAATGCATGTTGTCCGCTCATTTCATTCATCAGTTTCTTTGCCTCATCACGATGTCCGAAATATATAGCCAAATCGCAGAGAAAACGTGATATCCATGGTGCGAGTGGTAGTGTGACCATTAAATTACTAAAATCACGATGAAATTGTTCTGTATTCAACAATTGCCAGCATTGTGCAGCGTGTAGAAATGCTTTGGACAAGTCCTGACTGATTGGTGTAGTTAATGAAAACTGCGGTGGTTCCATACTGGGTGCTTCAGTACTATCCACTTTCCATTCGGTAAAACCTTCGACAAGTACATGACTAACATCTGCATCGTCTATGCGCATATTTGAGTTTTTTATATAATCATGTAGCGAATAGATGAACAAAGTTGTTGCATAGAAAAGTACTTGTGTACTGCCCGCCGGACTGGCAGAAATAATCTCGACCAGTTTTTCCCAGTAGACATTTTGACCCCATGATTTGTTGAAGGGTAAAAACGGTTCCCAACGCTGCATTTTAGCACAGATCATTAGTACTTTAAATATTTCTTTCCATGTGCTATTATTGCTGTTATTATCACATTTTGTTTCATCCTCAATAATCTGACGCAGATAGTATTCGAGTGATATGGTATATAGACGACAGGCTAGTACGGGTGGCAATTCCGGTGTTTTATGCTGTATAAGCGGTAGTGCTTCTTCGACCAGTAGCTTCTGATAAGTGGGTATGTCGGTTTTCATGTGCTCCACTAGCATTTCCAGCAGGCGGGGCTAAGCCAAGGAAAAATTAATTTATTAAATATGTAAGAAGCTACTAATTTGGCGCAAATATTTGGCTTACGGCATGCGTTGTGGCAGCTTGCGGAAATTTATTCAACATGAATAATAATAGACGACATTGCTCTAAACTATTCGCCGTGTGATTTACGGTTAGCATTAATACTTTATGCTGCACCTCGGTTGTTATGTGTTTGAACATTTTTACATAGAAATCATGTTCCGGCGTACTGGCATCCGACTCTTTCTGCCGCAGCGCAGTCGTTAGTGCGTTTATCTCTTGCCATAGCTCTGCATTTTGATTTTGGAAATTTGTTGTGCTATGCGTGTAAAGTAAATACAATTAGTGCTATAGAATTTATAGGTAAATAATAAACTTACATCAAACCAAAACATTTGGCAGCTTCCTCATAATTCATGGCATCTTTTTCCAGTTTGTATGCTTCGAATTGTATATTGAATGCATTGGGAAATAGTGTTTTGGCAGTAATAATCCATGACTTGGCAGCGCAAGGATCACTCTTGCGTAGACTTCTTGCATTTGTAATAATATAATTAATTTGCTCAGCCTTCGAATCCATTCGCATTTTGTTTATTTACTGGCAGTCGGCATTGAATTAGTGTTGGTACACAATCGATAAAATGTTTTTATGCATATTATCGAAAAAGACCGATAGTTTTTATACACTGCAGCCAGTGGGTATATTAATATTTCTTCATTATATGCTTATATATCAAAAGCTGCATTCGGTTACAAAAGCAAATATGAACACACAACTAAATCATTCTAGCTGGTTATATTCTGTACCTATATGGTAAAAAATATTTATAAGTTTTACAAAAGTATAATAAAATCGGGAGGAGGTGAGTAATACCTCATAAAGCATGTAAATATATTACCGTTCTGCTATAAAAATAAGTTAAAATACACCTATCCTTCCTTCCGTTAATCTACAACAAGAAAATCTGCAATACTTACAAGATCTTTTAGAATATAAGAGAAAGAGTCATCAAGCTTCGTTATTAAGACTATGCTATTCCCCTTTCAGATAACTGGTATTATTTAATTGTACCCAGTTCGAAGCATAGTCCTCAAGCAAATCTATTTCCAATATTTTGAGTTTTCTAAAAACATATAAGCTTTTGAATAATAATATGACTTGGTTCTTTTGGTTGTTAAACACGTTTGCTGAAATATTGTATATCCATTTTTCTAATTCTAGAAAGTGTATCCATAGTTTGACCATAGTTTTGAAAATGATTGCATGCAATCACTATTTACTATTTCAGTTTGTATATTTCGACTTTCATAAGAACTCTTAAAATAAGATAAAGATTTGCCTGCATTCAAACCTGCATTCATTTCACCATTTTCTTAAGAAATAAGTTTGCCTTTACTAGAAAATAAGTTACAAACCCCAACTTTTTTAAATCATCCGTCAATTCTAATAAAACATTTATGAATATATACGATGCATAGCGATAAAGTGTATCTAAAAGTCGAACACAATCAACTACAATAATTTTTAATGCAAAGTGAATGTCAAATAATGTATACATGACAATCAAACGAAAGAAGAATAAGAAGAAAGCAATAATGCACAGCTGATTCATACGCGAATTTTTTTTATTGTACGTGTGCGGTTTGTGCAAAAATTGCGCGTTTTATGTTTAATAAGTTTAATTTATTAATTAAAAATAAATAATACGCAATTAATTATGCAAGCGAAATGTGTGTGCTAATAAAAAAATAGTGAAAATAGCTGTAAAAATAGTTGCCGAAGCAACAAGTTGCTTTGCGGTTGCTTAAGTGTGTGCCTATGTGTGTGTGTGGCTCAAAAATAAATGTGCGCGCGTGTATGTGAGTGACATAGTCACCATAGAAATAGCGCTCAGTCGACCAAGAAGAAGCAGAAGAAGAATCGGCTGGGCAATTTATAAGTGTTTTGTTTTCTAAAATTATTTCTTTTGAAAAATTATTAAAGTTGATTCTTTAAAATTATGTCAAAAGCAACAAAAGACACAAGCATTGCCGAAAGCTGTAACAGTAATCAGACGGAAAACGTTGACGCCGCAAAGAGTTTGCCAAGTGACAACATGCAGGAGCAAGAAGAGGCACAGTCACAAGGTGAGTAGGCAGCCGGGTGACGAACACAAATGACACCGGCAAATCTCTCGACTTTCTATAGTGATTAAATTTCGTTTTATTTTTTTTGCATCTAATATATATACTTAGTTGTAATTAGTTGTTATAATTTGTTGCGTTGTTTTGTTTGTTGTTAATTTTGTTGCTAATCAATTTTTATACCCTTCACGCATAGTATAAATAAATTGTTTATCAGTTTTGTAATACAATTTGTTACTTAATGTAGATATTGGAAATAGTTAATGAAACATTGTTAGCTTTGCTTTATTTGCTCATTTATGTAGCTGACTCAGCACAAATTCCAATTAGAATTTGTTGTACAATTTTTGAACAGTATAGTATATTAGCCAATAGGAAATTTTGTCAATATTGTATTTATGTCCTGTTTAAAGACTTGTTTAACCATAGAAACTCTAAAAGTCTGGTCAACAAAACAACGAAACCTGATAAAACGCAAGAAAACCATAGTTCTCACATGGTGATCGCATAAGCTATGTCCAGTGATTAAGGTCTTCTCGAAGATGTTTGTGTTTTCTTATCAGAAAAGAAATTCTAACTTATTTCTCTCCACAGATATTTCTGACTTCACTAGTGAATGAGCGGCACCATTGTGTGTTCAGATTATTTATCTTGGAGTACGGATTGTTATGACTGGCTCTGTATAAAGCCTTCCTCGATGACCTCTTCAATCTTAACCCTTATTACCTTGGACGCAGTCTTTCTTAGACGACATATTAGGTATTTCATAACTCTACGCAGTTGTTGGAGCGCCATATGACTCTTAAAGTAAATATTCGTTTATAACGTGTCAAATTTATATATAAAGCTCCATTACGAACCCAAAAACATTCTAATTCAAGATTTTGGTTATACTTCTTTTTCATTGCAACCAATATCATCTTGAAACACTATTGATAGGTTTGGTATGTCAAAGGAGTTTCTATAAGTTATCTTCTGAACCTATTTTGTTTTTATAAAACTAAACGTAGGTGCACACAGTGCCAGTTATCTGGCAATAATACATATTTTTTGAGTTTGCATTAACTTTTAGTTAACATTTTTACATATTTGAAAGAATTTTCAATGCAATTTGATGAAATTGTCGAATATATTCTACCGTCTGAATGTCGAGACATTTTGAAAATTTTGTTTACCTAATCCCTCTCGAAATCTTTCATCTAACATAATCGAAAATTAAAAATAATTATAAAAATAGGGTTCCAATATAGTCCCTTTATATACGCTACAAAGTATTTTTAAGCTGAGTTCATTTGACTGTTTCATTTTTGATGAATATTTTAAAATAATGGAGAATGATTAAAATAATTTTTTTTTTCTAACGAAAGAATTATTTATAGAAAACAATTATCCCAGCATGTTCATCGCGATTGTCCCGTAATAACTCGACCCTTTTGACGATAAATTGTATCATATTTTAGAGTATTGCAATCGGAATGGCGGGAATGACTAGTTACGTACCGCATGAAGGGTGGGATGGGGTTTGGATCTTCGTCGGTGATTTTAACTCCTTCGTGAAAAAAAAGCTTTAGTTGTGAACCTAAATTTGTATGCTATTTGGATTCGAAAAAATTTTGTTTTTAGATGAATTACTAAAATTTGGATTTTAGAAAACTCAGAAAAGATTGGTTACTATGTATGTAGGAAGTCTAAACTTTTTAGCGGTCTGATTTAGACCTTTATCGACTATTTTATTTGGATTTGCGTAAATACACTATTCTAAATACACATATCTATAAGAAAGGAACATATTTGTATGGGGCTACTTCATCTGCTTGACCGATATGTAACTATTTTGAACTATTAGGATCAATTTAGGATTCACCATATTCCACGTTTTAAGCTAAATATAATGTTTCTAGCTATATTAACAGCACGAATTAAATTTTTCACAAAAAAACACATAAGGGGAAAAGATATGTATGGTCTGAAATGGACATTTTTATATTTTTTATGTTTATTTTCGTTCACAGGTAGAAAAAGTTTTCAATATTAGTGAAGTCACAGACATCCCACAGACATCGAAGATTGAGCCTGAAAAGTTCTTCTGTATGTATAGGCATTGACTAAAGAATATTCCATCAACAGTGCTCCGAGAGGTTCATTCCTACTCTGACAACATTTTGTGTGTGCGATACCATCAGCTTGTAAAGACGAAAAATGTTTGCTTAAATACATAGTACAAGGCGTCGAAAAACATCGTATTGGTATATCAAAAGTGGATTATAATCAACAAATGGGTTTTGGCCTAAAGCCATATTAATACTATCCTAGCATGTGAATATCAAAGAATTTTATAATCGATAGCTGTGTTTCTTTTCTTAAAGATGGAATAAAGAACACTGCTATTCCAACAGTAGGGTATATACTAACCGGACCATGTTTTGCATAAAGTTGGTGTATACTCGTAATTAACTCTCTTTCCCCGATCTTGCATAACTCCGCTGGCAGTCCATCGAAGCCTCATTGTTATTTCTTTTGAATAACTGAGTCAACTTCGTTATATTCTAGTAGTTCTGCAATAAATACTTTATTAACTGGTGGCTCTGGAAAATTTCCGACGCAAAAACTCCTTATTAAAAAAAGTTATATGAAGTTAGAACCACGTGTCGCTTTAATCTTAACGAATTTCATGTTATCGCTAGATATTGACCATTTCGAGCATTTGTCCCCATTAAAAAAATACGGTTTAATTATGTCCCCGATCCAACAATCGTACCAAAAAATAATATTCGGTGGATGCATTGGTTTTTGAACAATCATTTATGATTTTCGGAATTTCGTTTTGCTTCTTTATGTATCTGCCAAGTGAGATATGAAAGTACTCTTCCCAAAACATAATTTTTTTAATAAAAAAAAACAAAGCACATCTTTGCTTCATAGTTTGTAAATTCAATTAGGCGTTTCATATAATTAGAAAGCTTCAATATGATACGGGTGTCCCGTCAAGTTCAAAGAAGAATGAAACCACCATTGGTAACCGTTCTGTCCCCATAAGTACATGGCTTTATGTTTCAGGCAGTAGAGAGCAAGGTGTATTCCATGTATACTTTATAAGCATCAAAACTCAAACCGATGTAGATATATTCCCCTGTCCATCTGCCTGACTGTCTGTATGAACATCGTGATTTTGAAGATTAAAAGGACATTCAAGTTCGGAAATTATGGTTTCCTCTTCAGATTACTAGAATTCAATAAACGTTTTAAACCGTTAATAAGTTTTTAAGTTTTTGTATGAAAAATAAAAAAATTTATTGTTTCGGTTGGCCTGTAATTTACCATAATCTAATGATTGATTGATTGTATAGCTTACTTTCGTTCTGTATAGATTACACATTTCTAATTCCATTGAAGGGTATACATTTTTATTATTTGTGACCTTGTAAAATTATTATCTTATTTGTAACAATTTGCGTTATCAACGCTGAATAAGTACACGATTTTTTATTGAATTTGTTTTTTATTTTCAAGTATTTTAATTAGAGTGACTAATTATGCATTTAATATTTGTTTAATTTGAGCACAACACACGCACGCACATTGGCTAATAATTTGTTTTGAATTTAGTTGCATTCACTAGATTATAAGTTTTTATTTTGCTAAGCTACTTGAACTTTTTCCTTCACACTATTACCTTTTTTTTTAAATAATTTTTTTGATAATGATGCAGCTCTTAATTTGTAACACATAAAAACCAGCACCGAGTATACCCTACTACAGCAACATCAACGGCATGTACACAACAGTCTTCAGTTTAAAAAATAATAATTTCGCACAACACTCTGTGCTTCTCCATTACAGCAGCGTCAGCAACATCCTCAGAAGCCATATCCACATACACGGTGAAAAAAGCCAAACGAAGCGAACTACAATCCGATTCTTCAAGCAGCAGCATAGTGAACATAGCTGATGATTGTTTGCTACTCGAGTACGCTACACTGGCATGTGTGCCACAGCATGTGCGCCAACTATTTTCGCACTACGAGCAACGCAAACTCAGTCAGGCACAAGCGCTCGTACTGCTCGTCTATATTGTGGCGCTCGAGTGTGGTTTTGCCATCGAAAGTGATTATGAAAAATTGCAGCGTGTGCTGGAACCAGTGCCCATCACCAGTTCTTTTCATGCATCAAATGTGCGCATGCTGACACAGGAATCTGCGACAATCAGCGCCATACTCGACTTTGATGATACCTTCTCCATGCCTTTGCGTACCATACTTGCCTGTGGCAGTAATTCGACGGCAAGCAGCAAGGATGCAACTTCAAGCAGCGCAGAATATGCTGCAACTGAGGCGCATATATTGAGCTCAAAACTAATGGCTATCGTGACGGGTGATCTACTGCTGTTTACGCTGAGACCTGCAACACCGAGTACCGAGCGTGGCTTTAGCGTTTGCTTGTCTATTGGACGTTATGTGCTCAATACGCAGGCGAAGGGTAAACCGATCTTTCATCGCTTCCGCAAGTTAAATGATCTATCCATAGAGCTGCGCGAGGTACTGTTTCAGCCAATGCGTATGCAGCAGCTGGCTCTATTGGATGTACAGGTGTATCCTACGCTGGTTGGGCTGCCGGCAGAGCTATATGATGAGATATTTCGACATTTGAATAAAAATGAGCTAAATGTTGTAGCGAATGTTAATAGACATCTAAATTACTATAGTACACATACCAAGCATCGTTCGAGTAGCGAAGAATGATTAAAAATTACTCGCCAAGGTCCGACCAGCCTGAGCGAAATATATTACTCTTTAAGCACACTTTTTGGTTATTGTTAATTAAATATTTAGGAATTTAGTAGTTCGGTAAAACTTTCAAATGTAATAGATTTTAAGAGTAACTTTTGAACTCTGTTGGAAATATAGTATATAACCTGAAAGACAAAAATAAATTGAAATAAAATAAAATAAATAAATAAAGACTAAAAGAATATCTAAAATTTATTTAATCGTCTGTATAAATATTTTTTAAATAGGGCAAGCGTAGACAATCCAAAATTAGCTAAATAAAATATATTCATTCATACGGACGGCCAGACGGACATGGCTATATCGACTCCTCTATAACTCCTGACCATAATGGGGATAACTTTAGGGGATATCCGACCATTATTTCTACCTGTTACAAGCATTTGCACAAAACCAATAGGCTTTTATACCTTCGGTACAGGACCTAAAAATAACAAAGGCATAAAACAGAAGAAGAACACATTCGACATATACTGAATCTAAACTTGCCTCATATTAGTGTAGTAAACCGTTGTGCCCCACTAAAATTCCTACCGCGATTGAATCCTGCATATAAATGATCTTAGAGTTCAAAGTAAAAGGAGGAACACAAATAAGAATTTTTTACCTCTTGATTACGTGTTTTTTTTTGAAATTGTGAAAAATTAAAATATGTTTTTTGCAAGTTTCTTCTTTGAGTATTCGAAGAAACAACCAAGCTACCGAAGTCGGAGGATATTCAATCTCACGATTTTGCAACTTTGCAAGATTTGAAATCTATGAGGTTGAAGTTCATGAATTGACAAAGCCATCTGCAGCCACGCAAAATAATTAGAACAATAATCAGCTGTGAGTCTGGTTGCATTTTCAGATATATGGCCAACCAATAAATGTCGCATTGCCAACTTTATCTCTGTAGCTTTGCGCCACTTGCACCAAATTTGTGAATTTATTAATCCCTGCACTTCAGAAAACCAAACCCATGAAATTGCAAATCTAGATGTCTTTCGATCCAGTCAAAAAATATGAAGATAAAAAAACTTCCCTAACTTTATATTATCTGAATTCTTGAACGTTTCAAAAAAAAAAAAGAAAGAAATCTGTCTATATCTTCACAATTGCTATTGCTACTCGACTGAACTATCTTTCAGATCATTATTTTTGTATGTGTATTGTTATTGGTGTCCACAGTAGTACCAAGACCATTGAAACATTTTCTGTTATAAGAGCTTTAATCACATGAAAGGATTCTAACAGATTTTCTAAAATTACTAGTAAGACAAACATTTGTTTAACCTCGGAAAGGGTATCCTTTTTCCGAAATAAAATATTTTAAAACTGTGCTCCAATTTGAAAATATAGATCTGATCATTAACATTTAAACTTACTTTGCAATTGCATTGATTCGCGAATGTTGATCGGTTTCAAACCCGTTTATCAATTGGATGTGTTGGTTGCATCGAAGCTTTCTTTTAAACGACATTTCTTCATTTTATTTTGAGATCTAAGAACATATGTCATTTGGATTAGTGGTATTTTTCAGCCTCTGTTGGAGAAACTTTATTGGGGCCCAACGGTTTACTGCGCTAATATGTGGCAATTTAAATTATGACATGGACTTGTTAAAAATATTTTGCGGAAAGATATTTTGCGCCTTCAGAATATTTTTTTGTATATTAGAGGTTTACAAAATATCTAGGAAAATCATGCTACTTCCTACTAATATTATAAATGCGAAAGTTTGTGCGGGTGTAAGTATGGATGTATGTATGTATGGACAAACGTCTTCACCGCTAAACCGGTTGGTATATAGAGGCTACTTTTTGTCAAAATTGTCATATCTTTGTATCGATTTAAGGTACAGAGATGAAATTCGAGAGATATGTTGATAGGATAGGGAGAAATAATACTAATAAGTTTGGTCCAAATCGTAGGGACGATACCCATTATAAGCTATAGATGAAATTCTTCATATCTTTGAACCCATTTGCTGTGTAGAGTTAAAATTTGAAATGCACGGTAATAGGAAAGGAAGAAGTAATCCTATCTATTTCGGTCAAAATTGGATGGGGCGATAACCCGCCTCCCAAATAAGCCATAAAAAATTTCGTTATATGTTTCCAGCCATTTGAGCTGCTGGGTTGAAATTTGGTATACATGTTAATGGAATTGCGAGTTGTCTTATCTTATCATAGTGTCGACGCCCCACCCCTCTATAAGGTATGAAAAAATTTATCAAATCTTTGCATCTATTTGACGAAGAGATTTGGTACAAATCATAATGGGATCGAAAGAAGATCCACTGGAATAGTGTGAAAAGATTCGAAATATTATGTGCAGACGAAGCCACGAGTAAAGCTTGTCCTACTATCCTACTAATATTATAAATGCGAAAGTTTGTATGTATGGATGTATGTATGGATGTATGGATGTTCCTCTCTTACGGCTAAACCTCTCAACCAATTCGTCTGAATTTTGGAATAGAGATAGATGGGATGATGGAAAAGAACATAGGCTATGTTTTGACAAAATCGGTGGGGGCGTTGCCCCACTCCCCATATAAGCGATAATCAAAATTTGTCATATCTTTGCATCCATTTAAGGTACAGAGATGAAATTTGGTATACATGTTAAAAGGATGAGGAGAAGTCAACCTGTTAAGTTTGGACAACATCGGAGGGGGCGTTGCCACCCCCCCATATAAGCGATAATCAAAATCTGTCATATCTTTGCATCCATTTTAGGTACATAGATGAAATTTGGTATACATGTTAAGAGGATCATTAGAAGTAAACGGGTTAAGTTAGGTCAAAATTAGAGGGGTATGGTATGGTAAGTTCCATCAATAACGAGGAGGAACGTACATTAAGTACTAATTATCTGTAGAAGTAAATGGAGAATCTGAACTTTACACTATGGTTGCAGGGTATAGAAATGGTACATGCTTTTAGCTTCCTTCCTTATATAAAAGCATCTCTTTTTTGTATACAAGTCATAGTATAATGTAGCTATTTGTTTGGTTATAAATATTAAATATTAAGCTCATACTTTATGGTATTATTTGCGGCTTAACTTTTATTTACTGTTGAAATTTTGAGGAGATATTTTTTCCGCAGTGCATATTGCTCTTAAACTAGCCATCCTCCTTTATTGCATTTTTCTAATCTCCATAAAAAAAATACATCGTCAATAGCACCCCAAACACAATGCAAAAGCCTTTCTATTTGCGCGTATTTCATTCGGTATTGTGAGTGGAAAACTCTTTCAAAATTGCTGTGCGCCTATTACATAGACGTATCATGATATCGACTTTTGTCAACATACCGCTTATCACTCCAATTCAGTACAATTCTGTATGGAAAAATACGAAGATACTTTTATGAGGCTTTTAAAGCCATTAAACTGCTTTCAATGTGAGCAGAATGTAGAGCTAAATGTGCTTTATTTCGTCACGGTTTCAGGAATTTTTGTATTTGTTAATTAATTGCTTTTGAGTTTTATTATTAAATTAATTAATTTATTTAATTTATATTTTTTTTATCATTTTTTATTTTTTTTTTAATATTCTTTTCATCGCAGTCGCTGAACCTCTCACACCAGGCGCCGAAGGTATACGCGCCGAATTGGAACGTTTTTTTGATACACAATCTAATAGAGAACCCGATCAAACATCTTTAGGTAAGATATATTTGTACTTTGCTATAAAAATTTCAAAAACAGACGCTCAGGGAGTTAGGACAAACAAAAAATTCTCTACGGACGTCACAAATGCCACATGCATTTAAAAACAAGAAGATACATTTGTATCTATGCGTTTGATAGATAGAACAGCCAAGAATGTCAAAGCAAATAAGTACACCCACACAGTAGATATGTAGAGCAGCCAGCAGCAGTGCTGTATTGTAGTAGAATAAAAATAAAAACAAAAAAAATGAAAAACAAATCGAGTCGAATTCCCATAACCTGCCCAAACCTACAAGTACATCCTCAATAGCACCCCACCACAAGGCGAATGCCTTTCTTTTTGCGCGTATCTCATTCGGGATAGTAGTATGTACACATATATATTGTACTAGCTCGACATTGCTGTGCGCCTATTTCATGTTTGTATTATGATATCGACTTTCGCCAACGTACCGCTTATCATTCCAATTTAGTACGCTGCTTAGAATCGTTGTTGTTTTTTAGAGCTATGACATACTACAGTAGTATCTACTATCAGCAGAGTACAATATAAAAAAATATAAAAAAAAAAAAAAAACGCTTGCGCCGCCCACACACTTGATATGATGTGTACTGGAAAAATGTTACTTCGTTGAGTGTTAAAAAAAGAAATCATATAAATAAATGTTGTCTTAGTGGTTGCCACATGGGAAGCATCCTCCTCCACTGAAGCATATAGGTAATGAGCATATGCTGCTGAAGCTTTTTGCCTCCTAGAAAGCTTGCACTCTTGCAGACTCTGCAGCTGCTGAATGGGCTCTGGTTGCTGCTGCTGCTCACCATCAATGACCATCAACACACATCAGCTGTACACCATATTTGTAGTTCATTCACCCAATATCCTTGCTGCCAGTTTTTTGTTATTCTTCTTGTACAGCTGGCTATGTCCTGCCTCAAGCTGTTCTACTCTGCACAAACAGCACACATACTCATTCTACACCTAATCAAATGTCCATTAGACGATTAAATGAGCTGAGTTGATTTTCGTCATAGTCTGGTCTTCATTAGGCAACATACTGCGAAATCACTTGTAAAAGGGTCAAATGGCTAGCGCATATGAGGACATCATATGTAATCCAAAGGATTACATATATTGAACGCTTTAAACGAAGAAAAAAAAAAAAAAAGCTTTCAATATTGTCAAAAACTAAAGCCTGAAAATATTTAAGAAGTTTGAAATATTAAATTTTTTTTATGCAGGATGTCGTAAGTTGCAAGGAGTACTTAAATTGTATTTGTCGAAACAGCGTATGATATATATTTTAGAATTACTTTTACTTTTGTATCTGCTTTATACACTACATTGTAACGTTTGGGCTTATTGGTTTATTTTTCTCAATGATATAAAATCCCTAAGCTCATACTTGTCTTATAGATGAAATTAATAGTCGATTGGGTGAATTCTACGGAGCAGACTCTTTATTATAATTCCAGACCTCTTGCGCATGATTTATAAGACACTTCCTGTATGTCGCTGCTTGTTGGTTGAGAACATCTCTAGTTTGAAAACATTTAAGTACCTTTGAAGGTTGACCGTTCTCATGTACCAAGGTGCGCCAGAGAAGTTGCGGAGGACCTTTGACGCAGCTTCTCTGGCGTACGAAGATTCGTCGCACCAGCATAATTTTTTTCATCATTGATTCTACTCCATCTAAAACAACGGCGAAAGTTCTGTCAGCCAAATAACTCTTCACTAACAAGAACAATTGAGACGGCAGTAGACCCTTCAGCTTTTACATAAGGTTTTTCAAAAGCATGCCTTATATTGAGATAAGCCGCCATCACGTACTTTTTGGACTGATATCCGTTAAGAAGAAAGTTAGCCATTTCACGGGACTTGAGGAATCCAAACTGAAGGAGTGGTGTCCTCCTCCTGACTTTCTCTATTGCAAGTATTCTCGTAAGAAGCCTTGTTATGAAGAGCTTCGTTACGTTTGATAACAGACTGATTGGACTGTACAATTCCAATGCTGAAGGGATTTTTGCAGCCTTGTGGATCATACAATCCTTGCCTTCTTCCATTGTGATGGACTGAATCCGAGTCTAAGCACCACATTATAATTAAGGACCAGTAACAGAAACGCCTTCACAGGCAAAGCCTTCATCGGGCCTGGGGACTTCCTTGTCTTCAGGTCCTTTATATGCGCTGTAATTTATTCAGTAGTGATGGGGGCAACTGAAAGAAACAACTGGACAGGATTGGTGAGCCTTGTCTGGTGGAATTATAATTGAATGGCTGGAAGCCAGCTTCTAGATCCTTACCGAATGCATCCACACGTTCCCTAGGGGACTTAGGCCAGGAAGCATCAGCCTTCCTTGACGGGAATTTCGGGAATTTTCATGGAGGAAACAATCGGTGTCCTTCTGTCTCTGCAGCATCAAGCTTCCTGATTCTATTTGGGACTCTGCGGTAGATTCTATTGCATTATGGACCCGGAAGCATTGCCACCTAAGTCTCCTCTTCACCAAAAGCAAGGCCTCTATAACCGGGGGGAGTATGTTTTGCCGCCTTGAATATTTCATCGGACTTTCGGATCTAGCAATAAGGGCATCTGCGTGCACCTTATTAAGGAAAATCGCAAGTGCATCTTGGATATTCTCTGGCTAAAGCATCTCAAGATAAAAATCATGGGTTTTCTCCAGCTCAATTCTAAATGTAACCATATCAGAAGAAGACGGTGGTTGCAGGTGTATTATGGGAGCCATGGTGCTTGGAGTGGAATCCAACATAACCACCAGACGTTGGTGGTATGAGGAGAGCTGATACTTATTCCTTATTGACAACTCTTCCGGTCGCAAGCCATTGAAGATGAAAAAGTCAATGGTGCTGAAAGTGTAACCTTTGGCGTAATGAAAATGAGTCGCTTGGCCAGTAGCCAGGATTTGGGTGGAAGAGTTAATAACTGCTTCCTGTAGGCACCTGACCTTCCTGTCCGCTCTAAAGCTGCTCAACAGCCTGTGTTGGGCGTTGAGGCAGCACCGATAAGAAACTTTCCTTTTTTTCTTTGTAGTAGCTCTGTGGATTTTTGGCGAACTATGATCACTGCATATAGATCTGTTAACCTCCGTTATAGTCATAAAGTCACTCAGTTTATCGGTTAAATTGTGATTCATGCTAAAACCTCGGATTTCCTGTAAAGCGTTTACCACTAATGTAGAAATATTAAGTCTTTCTGCAAACTTTTCATAGTTTTCAAAAAGTTAAAGAATCTTTGCGAAGGTAGACGAATATCTTTCATCCGTTTTCTAATGAGCTGCGTTTTGAACAGGACAAGGTCGGTTGGATGCCTATACTTTATCTAGTTATTTCGATAGCGGTTCCTTTTAATTACATTTTTAATGCTCAGGCAAGTGTTTTGGGAAAAATGGAAATTTTTTTAGGTATACTGAAGTCTTTGAAGATGACAATCATATCATGAACGTCTTCTGATAGTCTGAATTTGGTGGAGTCTACCAATCTCTTTAGTAAGTTGCCCCAGGAGTTTGATTTCTAACAGCCCCATGATTGGTTGTATTGGGAAGGGATAGCAGTGTATAGCTGACCCTTCCCCTCAGGTTTCTGGGCAGTTTTGTTAATAAGTTTTGTGTATTTCGTGACAATTGGCGCGTTTGATATGTCCGAGAATCATCTTAGTAATATCATAAATGCGAAAGTTTGTGAGGTGGGATGTTTGGGTGTATGAATGTTACTCTTTTACTCCTAAACCGCACAGACAATTGGTATGATTGTTAGGCCCTGTACCGAAGGTACAAGAGCCTATTGGTTTTGTGTAAATGTATGTAACAAATAGAAATAATGGTCGGAAACCCCCCAAAGTTATGGTTAGGAGTGATAGAGGAGTCGATATAGATATGTCCGTCTGTCCATCCGTCCGTCTGTCCGTCTGTATGAACGAAAGGATCTCGGAAACGGTAATAGATAGAGACTTCGCGTTTTTTGCATTCGACTAGGACTGCTCCGGAATTTTTCAAGTTTATTTTAAAATTTTGCCCCTCCCCTACCAACCAACCATTGAACCCGCTGAAGAAGTTTCGCTTCAAAAAATGTATTGATAAATCCAGTAATTCAACAAAATTCTATACTGAAATTGCACGAGCGCATGACGAATTTGACGGATACAGCGCATGATCACCAAAATGATAAAGCAGTCGTTTGGTCATGTGCGGTGTGATTTAAAATAAAACGGAACGAGAGAGATATGACAACATCCGTTGCAACTTAAGTGTTACAATGTCGTGACGATATTTTATATTACCGACACGCTCAAGAAATTCCATCTCAATATCCGGAACAATGTAGGGTAGTGAAAATTGGAAAGCGAAAGAGAAAATTCAACACTTCCGTTGCAACACAAGTATTTTAATTTCGTGACGGTTTTTTATTTTACTACCCATGCTAGAGAAGGTTCACTTGAAACATTTTTTATCGGCTAAAATATTTTCATAGCAACGATTTGAAAAAACAATGCTACCCGATATTACCCTAATTATTTGGTGGGCATTTAAGCTTCCATTCCATCCCATTAGATGTTCTCACTCCTTTATTAGTATTTCTTTGTAATAGTTTCCAATTAATTTGTTTCCTTTCTCTTTTAAATTATGTAGGGTATCATAAGCTTGTCATTGCTACAATTTACCTATTCAAATGGTTGGTAAATTTTTTTTTCCTACTGATTTCATTCAATTTCCGACCAGCTAAAACGTGCAGCACTCCCACAGCGCCTAGCATCCGCTCGTCTGTCATTTTTTCGTGAGTATGTAGTCGCGACTTGAGACTCGAGACTTTCATGCATACTTTGGCCAACCGCCAAACTGTTTTGCAATGCTATACTCGTACACCACTACTCTCGCTGAGGCAAGAGATTTCCATGATAATGCACCATACCACACCACACCACTTCACACCACTCCACACCACTTTCTCTTCAGAAGTTTGCAGCAGCAGCAGCAGCAGAACAACAGCAGCAAATGGCACACAAAAAGTTGTGCTTTTTGATGTGAACTGAAAATACTCATACACGGACAGACGACGACTCACTCTCACTCTCAATATGAGTAGTACATCCTGTCTGTGCGCTGCGCTGTTTAGGCCAACGCGTCTGCTAAGCTTTCATTTTCGCAGGATAACAAAGCTCTTTGCCGACGACGACGAATATGAACGACAGTCTTCGTGCAGCTGTTTTACCGTGCGGATGTTCGTCCTACTGAATTGTAAAACGCGCGCCAATACATAGTAGTGGTAGGCAAAACGAAAGGCTCGCGAACTAGGTCCTGATTAGTGTAGAGCAGTACGCAGCCTGACATACATAAAGTCAGCGGAAAAAAAAATCAAAAGATAAATAAAGAATTTTGAAATAGAGAAAGATAAATAAAAAAAAATAAAAAAAAATGGAAGTGTAAAATCAGCAATTGTAAGGATTTCCATGCAAAATATAGATGTGAATGAGTGTACGAGTATATTTCGTGTCTGGCTGGCTGTCTGACTGTCTGTCTGTTTGCATAGCACAACATCAGCTGTTAGTGCGTACAGCCAGAGCGCCTAAAAGTAGCCTACAACAAAAAAATAAATAAATAAATAAAAATAAAAGTCAGTCAAGTGTTGAAGACAAATTTAAATAAAAATTAAAGTCTGACCAGTTTCAGCATTTCTTCGAATTAATTTGTGCCAATTAAAATGTTTTGCGCGTCTTCAGCAGTGGCGCGTTAAGCTGCTGCCTTCTTTACAGTTACTTGGCTTGAGCCTGCAGATTGTGTTTTGCGTTAATTGGTAGTCGTGAGTTTTATTTCCGTTTCCGCTTGCTCAAATTGCTTTGTGAATATTTGTTTCTTATTTTCGGACGTGACGTGTTTGAATACGAAAAATGGTAGCGCAGTTTTAATTGGCTGACGATTGCCAGACATCCTTAAAGTACTAAGTAGTAAGATGGCGGCAGCAGCAGCAGCAGCATGTTTCTGCTTCGACAGTTCGTAGACTGCGCTTCAATGATGTGTTTGTCATTTTAATTGGAAAAGTTTAAGCCGAGTCACGCATACGACAGCCAATCAGTGATAAAATTCACACACACACACACACACACACACATAGAGAAGGGAGATATCCTTTGCAATACTTGTACAACTACTAATAATAATAATGATGATCCTCTTAATGATGGCGGCAATGTTGTCAGCACTTGTGGCAAGCATATAAGCGCAAAGGACTTAAATTATTAGACAGCAAACTGGATTACGCAACTAGCAGTGGTGTTGGTGGTGGTGGCGGTGGCGCTGGAGGCGCTGCCAGCAATAATGGACCATGGGAGAAACAGACAGCAGCCACAGTAACTGCAACAGCAGCCAATGCACATGCTGTGGCAACAACAAATGTTCCTACATGCAGTAACAGCAGCAATAAAATGTCACACAATGCTGCTGTAGATGCTGTAAATCAACAGCAACAGCAGCAACAACAACATCACCAGCAACATCATGATTTGCTGCAACAGTTACAACAACAATTTCAACAACAACATCATTTACAAACACAACGTCAGCTGCAACATCAACATTCACATCCGCCATTTCAGCATCCTATGCATGCGCATCAGCATCCGCCGTTGCAGCATCATTTATCGTTAGGTGGTGCAGGAGGCGGCGCAGGCGCCGTACAATATCAACATCAACATCATCATCACCAACATCAGCATCAACACCAGCAGCAGCAGCAGCAACAACACCAACAACAACAACAACAGCAACAACAGCAACAACATCAGCAAGCAGCAAATGTGGCGGCTGGTACCGCCCAGCAACAACAACAGCAACAACAAAAGCAGCAACAACACTTGCTGCATTGCCAATATTCAACGCCGCAACATCATCAACATCATCATCGTTCGCAGGCAGCTACTTTACGGCGTCGCACTTTAACGCATGTAACGCGTTCCTATTCAACAACAACAGCTCCCTCAGCGGCTGCTGCAACAGCAACAATGACCGCAGGCGGTCAGCATGTTAGCAGTGGCGGCAGTAAAAGGGGTAATAAAAGCAATAATGCAGGCGCTGGTAGCAGCAGCAGCAGCAGCACGGCCAACAACAATAGTATTACAGTTACCGTGGAACGTGTCGCCGGGCGTAGTCGTTCGCCCATTATGCTCTGTCACAGTCACAGCGATGGCGAGTTTCCCATGTACAAAGGTGAGCAGAAAAAAAATCAAGGAGAGATTATAATTTTTTTTTTTTAAATTTTAAAAGCATACAAAATTATTTACCAAAAATTTACAGTAATAACTTCTCCATTTAATAGACTTCCCGTTCTTTGCAATTTGTTTCCTCTCCAAATAATAATTCTTCAACTTTACGATTTCTAGTGTCACCTTTTTTCACCCAACTCAATGAAAAGCAGGCTTATACGATATGGTTTAAAATGTTCCAACCGTATTAATCCAAAAGCTTAATGGAGCAATTGGTCGTGTGCGTCAATACACCCCTCTGTTCAAAGAGATAACGGTATAATAAATTTGTGCGAGTGTATGTAAAAGACAGATGAAAGCTTGATAGGCTTTTTAAAGTAATATATGTGACCTAGTCTATGAAATGGCGGCTTAAGTGTCAAAAATCATTTTCCTTTTTTGTGTCGATTCGGATAGAGTAGTTGTTATACTTTTTAAGAACAACATCTTTATTCCTCTTCTCACTTAAGACTAATTCTTATGCTATGGAGCTATGTGTTCCATAGCATGCATATATCAACTCCGTATCTGAAGCAGCTTTAAGAGCGAGCTGTAGCTCAGATTGTTTACATTAACAAACTGCGTTGTTCGATTGACTAGTTTGATTGATTGAGTCAATAAAGCCATGTCCTTCTGTGTATGAGCAAATAAATCTTGGAAACTGTAAGAGCTAAAGACTTTTCGCATTTCAATTCTCCTTCTCCATACGTATATTAAGTGCATGAATTTGTGTAGGTGGAACACTAATTATTGTCCAGAAATTGGGACAATAGTATTGCAGAAGGAAGTTGAGTTGGAGTGAAACAGATGACTATGGTTTAGTTTAGTATGACCAAATCGAATCGTTACTGTATAACTTTTTTATATTCTCAGAAATTTGGTGCTTTCGGAAGGGAGTGGTGAAGGAGGTGTAGAATTTGAGGGTTGTAATAGATAATTTGCAGAAAACATCCAATTAAAACGATGGATAATGTTTGGTAAACCTGCAGTACAAGATATATTGTATCATTGGACTACATTTATTTTTGTTTATTTTGTTTAATATTTCATTAAGGATTTTTTTTAAGTTCCTTATTTTATTTATTTTGTTTTTTTTTCGGTGTAAAAGGCACCTAACTAAGCGCTTGGGGTGGTTTCTCCATATAAACCAAGGCCTGACGATTCATTACATTTCCAATTTTAGAAACTTTTAGGTTTTTTTTTTGTATGTTTGAAGTTCGTATGTACCATGGGACATTTGGAATCCTACGGAGGAACTATACCTGGAGTACTCTTATTTAGTTTAGATAAGTTTTCACTGTGATGCCAATTACTTGTAATTCATATCGCCAGGCTAACGCTATTATGGCTTTGTATATCTTAACCTTCTTCTTTAAGGATAACTTGTTTTTTTTTTAAACTGACAATCCTTGCTCTGAGGAAGCTTACCAGGGTGCCTATGTGCTAACTGTACGTGAATCTTCTGTAGGTAGACGCCAAGGTATTTGTGCCCGGGACAATGGCTGAGCAGTAGATCTTAGAGGCACATTCATCCAATAATATTTTGTGGTTCATCCGTACATATTAAAAAGCCACTAGTCATGTCCTGTGTGAAGAGCACACTTTCTTCAAGTACTCCAGCTCGAATGATTTTAACACGCGACTATACTTCATCCAGAACACCAGAAACCGTTCTATTCCACAGATAGCTCCGTAATACTTAGACAATTGGGACGGCAAAATACTTTTGAGTTTATACAAGAGGACATCGTGCCATACACTGTCAAAGCGCTGCGT
The DNA here is from genome assembly GCA_035044805.1 of Leucophenga maculata. Lineage (NCBI taxonomy): Eukaryota > Metazoa > Arthropoda > Insecta > Diptera > Drosophilidae > Leucophenga > Leucophenga maculata. Next base: position 659,289 of record JAWNNP010000651.1, on the reverse strand, counting down.
TATATCTTAGGCCGCGACTACGTGCTACTCGGCCTCAAAACCTTCAAAAATAAAATTGTGCACATTATTTAATTGCTTTGAAGTGCCATGGGCTTTCCGGAATCTAAACTGAGAAGATAGTCTCCGTTCTTTGACAGGTTCAAGTTATAAGCATCCTCGGTAAACGAAACTTTTCGAATAGCTTGGCTACCAAAGAGAGTTAGCTGATGGTCCTGTATAAATCTACTGTCCACGGGCTCTTTACTGATTTATGGATCATACAGATTTGAGCCTTCTTCCACTGCTTTGGTATATGACCTAACCTCAGCACCGCATTTGGCTGGCATAACTTTTAGCGAAAAGCTATCCAGCACATCTTCAACTGGGGTCTTACTGGTCTGAAGAGTTTTTATATGTGACTGAATTTTCTCGGATGTAATGGGAGCTCAAGTCGCTGTCTATTTTTTCCCCTTTTTGTGTCTGCAGTAGTCGTGTCGAAGGGCTGCGAAGGTATGGCTCAAGTACCATCTGCCATCCTGATTGGGTGCTTTGGGACTGCTTGTCTTTTATAGCGCTTCGCCAGCGACCAGAGTAGTTTGTGCTCGCAACAGCTGTGACTTTTTGTTGAAATTGGTCAGTTTCCTGGTGTTTATGCTTCACCAAGAGCTTTTTGACCCTATTAGGCACTCTACGATATATTCAGTCTACTATAGAGTCGCGAGTACGAATGTGATGGCGCCTCAACTTCCTCTTAATCAGCAATAGCGTATCTAGAAGCCTTAGTAATGGTGTAGATTCTTGAGTGGAGTAGGAGTGCACTTTGTTGCGAAAAGTCTTCAATATCCTCAGCCTGCAGAATCTCAATACTCAAATTTAGCAATTCTTCCGATTCTAAGCGAAATACTGTTAAACTTGCATCAAGTGGCAGCAGTCGTCTCTTTGAAGCCTTAAACGGTGGGATGTTGTCTAGGTCTACAAAAAATAATTGATACTTCACTCTGATATTTAGTTGGTTAGATCTCAGTCCATTATAGACAAAAAAATACTACGCTCAGTGGTTAAAATTGTCGCTGAAGTGTTAACAAGGGCTTCTTGTAGTTTTCTGCCTCTCAAATCCTCTCTGTTCATTCCCCAGAAATGATGTTTTGCATTAAAATCTCTGAAAAGCAAGAACCAGCCTTCTAAAAATATCCTGAAAGTCGACTGCCGACTTAGAAATTGGCGGGGGAAGGTTCAATGTGGTAATAATCAGGTCTCTTCTGTTGTTTGGAACTTGGATGGTACTCATTTGAAATTTTTTTTTTATTTATTTTTTGTTTTTTTTTTTGTTTTTGGTGTTTTTTCTTAGAATTGTTCCTTGAGCAAATTGTAGCCAATCATAATGTGGTTAAAATTTTCCATGCATGTAGACTGAAGTCTAAATTCGTAATTTTTTGTCAATAAAGCGCCTAATTGGCAGAGCTGTAAGTTCGACTACGCACTTCAAACTCTTTGCATTCGAAACAGTTTCTTACAACAAAACTTTTTAACTTGTGGCAAACTTTTTTCATATAAATGTGAATGGTTTTAATAAGCAGCGCAACCAAATGGAGAATATTTTCTACTCAAACTTAATATAATGTTCTGTAATATATTTTATTTTATGTACAAATTAGTACATATTTATAAAGTTTTACTTTCGTAATATTTCGTATTTTGTATGAAAATCCAATTAGAGTGCAGCCAATGTGGCTATGCATGCGCCATAGTTGCCGTCATGGCCGCTAGCGTATATGTGTCATTGTCCTGTCGTATAACTGTTGGCGTCCTTTTGGTGCTTAATTAAATTATGCTTGTAATGATGCGTCTCTAATGCGACTTAATAGCATTAATAAGATTAGCTGTTATATGGCTGCATGCTGCAAGTGTGCTGAAGATTTTGCACACTCTTAATGTCTGGCTAATGTCCTTTAAATGTTCGCAGCAACATCGATTTGTTGTCTTTAAATATACATATACATAATATATTTAAGTATGTAGATATATAAAGTTTTTTTTTTTTTTTTTTACAGCAGCCAAACGCTCGCTGTCACCAGTCACACACATGTACTGTCGTACTACTCCTTGTGTGTCATTGCTTTGTTTTTATTTTTGTAGCGCGCCGCTGTTTTTGGGTGATTTTTCTTTTCACTGCTTAGCAATATGGCGCCATTTATCCTTGTTTCCTTCCGTTCAAAGAAAGTGCGGAAGGAAGGGTGTCCTTCCTTCCTTCCTTGCTCGGTTATTTGCTGCGAAATGTGAGCGTGTTACATAAAGTTGTACAAAACAAGTCGGCGAAAAAATTGCTCCTTTGTGGATCCTTGTCTGCAACGCTTCACTTAATGTTCATCGTTTTTGTGCAGCTTTCTCTCCAGTTGAGTCAAGTGTTTCCAGAATGGCGTTAATATTTTTGTCGATTTTGATTTAAATCGTCTTGGCATGATTAATGAAGTGTTAACTTGTTTTTATGCTCAGGAATGTTCTTGAATATATGAGATTTTGTATTTTAATTGACATTTCTTTGAGTTGCAGCTGTCAGTTAAAGGCTTAGATGTTAATTGAAAAGGATTTTTGTTTTATTTGTATGGAAATTTATGCTGTTTTTTATTTGCGTAGAAGGGTTAGTGAATTAGGTTTGTACAAATGTTTGTTGCAACCCAAAAAGGCGTGTCAGATTTTATTAAGTCGAGACAATCATATCCTTTTGTACGTTTTTGCACGCTGAGACCACGAAGGCTGTATTTGGAAGTGTCAACAAAAATTAATAATTACTTTTGTATGCCAAATTAACTTTTATTTTTGCAAGTTTTTAATTAAATTATTTAATTTGATTTTTTAAGTTAGAATCAATAAAAATTGGTATGGTTGGAGTTTTTATTTATTTATGTATGGAGCGGAGTTATACATCCCCACTAAACGAATGAAGCTTACTTCTCCTGACCCCATTAACATTTATTTTATTTATATGGGTGGTGGGGCGCCATCCTACCATCCTACGTTGACAATACTCATGAAATCATCATCTTTTGATCCAATTGACTTATATACCCAATATTATTCCCCTACATTAAATAGATGCAAAGATATGTCGAATTTTGTCGCTTATATGGGGGTGAAGCAACGCACCCTCCGCCCTCGACTAAACTCCCGAAGAGATCTTCTTTCGATTTCATTAAAACATATAGCAAATAGCAACTTTACTTACTTACTTCAATGGCCGTCAACCGTCTACCGGTCATGGCCGCGTCTAGAAAGGCGCGTCAGCCTCCATAGTCTTGTGCGTGCTGGTGCCAGTCGTTTTGAATGCCAAGTACGGAGAGATCTCTCCATACCTGGTCATTCCCTCGAATGCCCGGTCGTCCTCTATTTCGTTGTCCCCCAATCAATTCGAATGAGCTGCCCAGCCCAGTGCAGCCGCTGGAATTTTATGCGCTGGACTATGTCAACCTCATCGAATAGCTCGTACAGCTCGCGGTTCAAACGTGACCTAAACTCATCGCCGACTCTAATATGACCGAAAATCCTGCAAAGAATCTTCCTCTCGAAGACTTTTAATGCTGTTTCATCTGACTCAATCATGGTCCATGCCTCTGCGGCATACAATATGACAGGGAATCAGCGTCTTATAGATCTCTAGAGAGATCTTTACTTCTCATTTGCTTGTTCAGCCCAAAAAAACATCTGTTTGCAAGCGTGATTCTTAGCCTGATCTCCAAGCTGACGTTGTAGTTGCTGGTTATATCTGTTCCAAGATAGACGAAGTTTTCTACAACACTGAAGTTGAAATTCTCCATCGTTAATGACCGTCCGAGACGCGATGACGGAGTGCGAGAATACACCAAGTACTTCATCTTGTTAGACCCATGAGCCGAGACTGTTTTTCAATCTCTGAGAACGCCTTGCTGACTTGCCGTTCCTGCGTACCAATGATATCGATGTCATCGGCGTAAGCGAGCAGCATCAATCCTTTTGGAAGATCGAGCCCGACATACTCTGTATGTACGGGCACTGGCATATGATGTATTCCATCAAAGGATTGCAAAAAAATCGCACGACAGAGCATCGCCCTGCCTGAAACCTCTCTTGGTATCAAAGGAATCGGATAGGCTTTTCCCCATCCTGACAACGCTTTGTGTGTAAGATAGCGTGGTCATGCAAAGACGAACAATCTTTGACGGCATACAGGTCGTCGGAAAACTTCGATCGTATCGGCGTGTCGAAAGCGGCTTTATAATCGACAAATAGGTGGTGAGTGTCTTTGTTGAACTCACGGGTCCTTTTCAAGATTTGGCGTAATGTGAATATTTGGTCACTGGTCGACCTTTTTGGTCTGAAGCCACACTGATATAGACCTATCAGTGAATCCGTATATGGCTTCAACCTATTTCACAGAACGCGCGACAGAATCTTATATCCAATTGAAAGAAGACCTATTCCGCGGTAGTTGGCGCAAACAGCGATGGTCCCTTTTTTAAATAGCATCCCCAAATAACATCCCCGTACTTCAAATAGATGCAAATATATGTCGAATATTGTATATTAATTGTATCATGTGTTTTGTCAAGGGTGCGGTGGCCCCCCTCCGACCTTGAAAAAACTATGAAGAGATCTTCCATTAACACATCTACCAAATATGATCCCTGTACTTCAAATAGATGCAAATATTTAAATGTTGTTTATTTCTTATATGTGGGTGGGGGGGGGGGGGTCGGTGGGTGTGGTGGTAGTGTTCCACACCCATCGATCTTCAGAAAAAACACCTAAAGTGATCTTCTTTTGATCACATTAACACATTTACCAAATATATATATTTCGTTTATTTCTTATATGGGGGTGGGGTTCCACACCCACCAATCGTGACCAAACTAATGAAGTGATCTTCTTTTGATCACATTAATACATTTACCAAATAAGATCCCCATACTTCAAATAGGTGCAAAGATATAATGAATCTTGTTAATCGCTTATATGGTGGACGGGGCATCGCCTACTTTGATTTCAAATATATACAGCCTATGTTAATCAGGGATAGTGTAGCATTATAATGGTGAAAGAATTTTCAAAATCGGTCCAGTAGCTTTTGAGTTTATTCGTTACAAAAATTTAAAAATCAGAAAAAAATCACATATCACAAGTCGACCAGCCTCAATCTGAGATGAAAAATTTTTTAAATACTTTTTTTTATATCTGATTCTGGCTAGTGGTCCCATATGTCATAAAACTAACTGCCTTCTGCCGACAACTGAGCAAATTTTTGGCATTTTCAAGTGCCAAAAAATTGATCACGAAAAACAAGAAGCCAAGCCACCTTTCCCAGGATTACAGCAATATTTCAGCAATAGTCTATAGTCTACTTTTAGGTGCCAAAGCATCCTTCAAATTGCAATATGCAATCATTTTGTGTGCGTAGAATTTGAAATAAACAATTTGAATATATTTATGCTCGTATGAGGAGACGCCTTGCTGTCTGACCCTGAAATGGTGATGTTTTGCACACTAACTCATAAGACCGAGGTGTACACAGGCAGGCAGCAAGCAGCAGGCGATGCGTGCCAATATCACTTTTTATACAGCAATTTAGTTAGAAAAAAGTAAGAGTAAATGCGCAAAGATTATCTTTATTTGCCATGAAATCAAATCTAATGCAAGATGCGAAGACGCAGCGAAGCGGCTGCACAGACTGTAAAGAAAATTTCACTTGCGCGCATTGTGGAAAGTCCTTGAACCTAAAGGACTTTCTTGAGGCGTGCACACGCTGTTGTGCCTTCCTGTCGCATGCCAATTTGCGGTTTATAAAACAGAAACAGAAAAAAGAAAGAAAAAAAATTGAAAATGAAAATTATTTTGGCAAGCAATTCTGCCGCAGACAAACAACAACAGCAGCAGCGGCAGGAGCCGCCGAAGACTTTGGCACCAACATTTCCACAGAATCGATGTGATGGCGTTGTCTGTCTGTGTGTCTGCCAAATGATGGCGTTGTGGCGTAATCAAATGGGTGAAAGTCGGCTGCCGCATACAGACAGTATGATGTGTGGTGGGTGCTCCGATTGGTGGAACAGTTTAATAACATTCGTAATATTTAATGTTAGGTTCGTTTAGCCAACAACAACAACAACAACAGTTAAGCTGAGTTGATTCGAGCTTGTTATGCGCCACAGTTTCTCTTGTTTTATTGACACTTTTTTCCCATATTTTTTTTTTTTAATTTTTTGCTTTTCTTTGCTACTTTAACTAATATCCAACAGATTGCACATAATTGCATTGTAAGCACTTTGAGGCCACTTAACTCGCTGCATGTCGTCGACGTTCTACAAAAGCACAAAGCTCGTCTAATGCCGCCTGCCCTGTCGTCTGCCTGCCTGCCTGCCTGCTGTATGTATCCCTGAACCTCCCATTTGCCTTTCAGCGCTTTATGTCACGAATAAGTGCCCCTTTTGTGTGTTTGCTGTTAACTTTGTTTAGCTCTATTTACCACAATTAAGTGCATTAATGTACTCTAAGTGGATGCTGCACACGCTTGCCGCTCTTAGCTGTTCTGCTCCGCTCTATCCTGCCTTGGTTTTAGCTCGACATTTAATAAACACAGAACGTTAAAAATAGACTTTGTGTCGCCTTCATGTATGGATTTGATGTAATCTAATTGATTTTGCTTCGTTGAAAATAAAAAGAAAAATACTTCAAGATTTCTTATTTAAATTTGGACATTTATGAAGAGGGTGTGATGAAACATGTGGATTAAGTAGATGTTATACACATAAAGTGTCAGAAAAAGGTTCTTGTGATCTTATGCGCAAAGTTGGGAGAGTATGTGTAGAATATATTTAGTTTGGGGAACTGTTATACTACAACATTTAGGGTCACCATGAAATGGAATTATCTGACTGAATTTTTATTATTCAAAATTGGGCAAATGGAAGCAAATATATGAAAAATTTTGATTATAGCTAATATAGGGGGTGGGGCAACGTCCTGACAACACAATCAACATGTTCTTTGTTAACATTGCCACTCTCTGTAACAGAGATGCCCTAAAGAATATCAGATTTGTGGCAACGATATACCATTGAGGAAGTCGAAAGAAACAGGAGTTACTCCAGTGCACCAGATGCCAATAATTCGGGCACACGATAAGATACTATCGACAGAATTTTATTTGTGTTAAATGTGCCGAACAACATAGATCAGCTGAGTGCACACTGGGTAAATCTGTGAAGCCTATCAGTCCGGTGCAACCCGCAGCCAGCGCAACTACCGCTCACGAACAATCCAATTTAACAGCAATTCAACCGAGAGCCGACCAAGTACAACGCGAACAACAGCCGACCAGTCTCAAATGGACATCCCCAACTCTCACGCATAGTGCCCGGGCTCACGTATTCTTAGATTACAGGAGAACATTACACTTTGTGAAATGACTGGACACTTTGGTGCAACCGCAACTCAGCAGCGACAACAACAGCAAAATATCCACAGGCTTGGAGTGACCGCACTTCAGCAGCAGCACCACGCTCAACGCAATTCACCGCTAATTCTTGCAAGAATGCAAGAAGAGATGTTAGGTACGCATGCTGTCTAAAATGCTGAACCTACTACCCGCGCGTATCCAAAAATAACTTCCCAACAGCTCAAAACCATGTGCGAAGTAGAGCGATTAAAATCGTTGGTTTTTCTTGCTACACAGAAAACATCCTCCCCCAAACCGCGGGCGAAGTGGTGCAGCAATCTTCGTGAGGAATAATATACAATACTTCCCAAGCATGCCGGTCTGCTCTCCTTCAATCCAACTTTTTAAGACTATTGTAGTGACTGGATTCGGATAAATAGAGATTGGTGCCATCTACTGTCCGCCCAACATTCCTTGGTCTAATGTCAAAATGCATTGCATTGCCCGATGCCTAAATTTAAAAAATTTAGTCGCCGAGGACTGGATCGCACTGCACCAGTTCTGGGGCTAGACTTTGCTCAAGCGACATTTGCGCAAATATTCGCAGCAGGCAGCCCAACTAGGTATCCAGACAATGCCCGACAACGCCCTAATTGTATCGACTTTGGCATCTACAAGGGAATTTCACACTATTTCTATATTTCTACGGAGTTCACCTAGGTCTATTTACTATCAATGTAAAATATAGGGTTGGAAAAAAAGTCTTTTCGTATTTTCGCCTTTATTTCAAATCTTTATAAAATTGCGTACAATAATCGGATTTAGTTCAAATAAGCGCAGTTTTGATCAATAACTTGTTGCCATCGAGATTCCAACTTTATTATGCCCCGCTCATAGAAGCTTGCTTTCCTATTGGCAAAACAGTGAGGCAGTCCATTTTCGCAAGCCTCTTTTGAGGCCAATTTCTTGCTAGCTTAGGCGTTCGACATTGACAGGAAGAGATGGTAATCCGTAATATAAGGTGGATGCATAAGGACCTCCCATCCAAACTCCCGGAGCTTCTAAAGCGTCACAATCGAAGTGTGTGGTCCGGCGTTGTCCTGATGGAACACAATTCCTCTCCTATTGGCCAAAGATGGCCGTTCCTTGAAGCGGTCCAGTTGTTCATAGTAGAGGGCCGAATTGAGCGTTTGGCCATAGGAGATTCGCTGCCAATCCCACCAAACACACAGCCAAACCTTCCTAACGGCTTGGCAACCGTTTGAGCTGCTTTAGAAACGAGTCGATTTTGTTGCGATTCAGCAGCGATTCGCAGATGGAAATTCGGTCAATGAGATTTTTTGGTGTCAATTCGTGTGGCACCTAAATAGCCAAGCTTCTTCAAAAGCCTTTGAATGACTGATAATCAGCTCCCGGCCGATAGTATGGCTGCTATAATGGCGGTCTATCTCGATCACTTCATTGATTTTATGGACTTCTTCGACGACAGGTCTTCCGTAGCGTGATGCATCTTCGACTTCCTCCACACCAGAACGAAATCGAGTGAACCCCTGTTCTGCTAAGCGAATTGAGCAAGTATCACCTTTTGATGGAATTTTTTAGCTTCATTTCTATTCTATAAACTCTGAACAGTTCTTGCTCCTTTTGCATGTGTCTGGTAAGGCATTGCTCCCGACTGCATAATTCTTCTCGTTAATAGCACTGCGACACTCCTCGTCGTACTAAGAATTAGACATAGCACTGGTGTAACCAATTATATTCTTGACAGCCTTATCCATGAAGCCGATATGTCTGATGATATGTCACCACAGCTCACATATATCTTCAGAAGACTGACAGGTTTGCGGAACAGTCAGGAGTGTCTGGCAGAGAACAGTACGGCAGTTTGCTGGGATCAAGCATCCTGACTTGTAGTTAAAATTTGGGTAGTGCGGAGTGGACCAAGCTTAGCCTTGTGTGTACTTTGTCTGAGCCAAGATAATGGTACGTGTCGATTTTTTTCATTGATTTGAGATAATATAATATATTATATGAAATGAAATGATGATGTGAAAAAAAAAAATTACTGCTAATTAATTAATGCGGTGTGGTTTGGGAGATCCAAATGGTGAAATATGTAGAGTCTGTGTAGAATATTCAAGTTAAGAAAGTCAGAAGTCAGATGGTTTGGATGTAATGTTAGACTTCCAAGATAGTTTTAGCTGTGAGAAGAAAATTCTGCTACAACCGTTGGGATTCTCAGATCTCTGTTCTTGCGGAATTTAATATATTTGTATCTCCGTAAAATATGTATGTTGGAACTAGCTGCAGTTCCCCAATGTTGTATTTCATATGATATGTGGCTACATTGGTTTCAGGATTGCTTTGTAAAGCCTTATTTTGTTTTCAAGGCTGAGTTTTGAATGGGGGACCAAGGAACGAGAACAAGTATGACATAATCAAGTAGTGTATGCATCTTTGAGCAAATATTCTTTCAATTATTATCGAGAACATTCCCAAGAGATAAACTTATTTTCCACGTTGGTAATTTAACAGAAATTCGTTGATCAATATTTTCACTCTTTCTAAAAAATCGCCGAACACTATTGAGGCCGACTGACTTAAAGTGTTGCTGTAAACACATTAGTTGACTGCATCGTTTTTTCTTCCTACCAAGTATCATATCTACAAAAGAGTCACTTAGTAGCATTTGTGAAGAAATAACTAATCTTCTCGTCATCGATTGCTGTAGCTGTGCATATTTATCGATTTATGTTGTGCAGCTTTTATGTTAAATTGCACACAAAGACCTACCCACCTTCGATTTGGCTAACCTTCAGTGTCGTACAATGACCAACTAAACTCCCACAAATAAAAAAGCAAGAAAGAACATTGCAGTCTATTGTACTCGACTTCGAGCTACCCTGTACTGCCATTGCATCTTAAATTTGTTTTGGGATACAAACTGAACTAAACTGCAACAAAATTGTTTTCAAAAAGCAAGGAAAAGGGACAAATTTGTATGGAGGCTACACTACTAGTGGTTCGATCTGGACCTATAAGGAAATCTTCATTGGAATTGAAGTAAGATACATAAGATCATACAAAAAAACTAAACGAATGGGAAGCTTGTTATGGGCTTGACACTTTTGAGAGGAGAGAAGGAATAGTATAACGTAAAGGCTCTAACTCTCATAGATGTTTATACGGAGAGCCAGACAGAAGGACGGACACATCTATATCGACTCGAATTTTTGTAAGAAGGCTATTAGTCGTTCGATTTGAATCTTTATGAAATATGTTTGGACAGATTATGGGGCCCATCCTTTCTAGTGTTCAAAACTGAATCCTTATAAAATATTTTATAATAATTAAAGTACCTAAAATAATCCGAATTTAGTGTTTCTAGCTAAATTAACAACAATAACAAAATTTTTTTTCATACAAAACCTCAAAATTAGTCGGTTTGCATAAAAAGTGCTAAGTGCTACTTAGGGATTGGAGCTTGGTACATACATTGAATACAAGTGAACTGAAGAGGATAGTTAGAATAGGAGCATATTAATATCCAAACTTAAAGGCCTTATCACATATGGTCTTCAAGTTCTAATTATTCAAACAGGCAGCCTGACAGACGGACATATTTATATCCGACTTTTGAAGTTGAATCAGAAAAAAAAAATACTCTAACAAGTCTCTTGTCTGCTACATACAATTACACAAACCTAAAATACCCTTTCACCCTACAAGTGCAGTGTATAAAAAAAGAAATTAGTTTTTTTTATGCTTTACTTTGTAACGCCTGACCGTTTGCAATAGATTTTAGTGCGCGTTGAGAAGCCGTAAATAGAAAAACGTATAAGTCGCGTGAACCAACCAACTAAATAAAATAGAATTAAATTGCAAAAAACTGAATAAAATAAAAAAAAAGGCAATTTTCAATAGAAATCTATTATGCGCCGCGTTGCACTTTCGATTTGATTTTGATTATTTGCGAACAGTATTCGAGTGCGCCTAAAATTATGCTACGCAAAAATGAATTTTCAATTTAACGCAAGAATTGTTAGGCGTCGCCATTATCAAGCGCAGCAGTAGCATCCACAACAACAACAACAAAATATTGCTGTCAACAATAAATGAAACTTGAATTCTCAACAGCAAAAGGCTTTTGTGTGCTGCTTTACGTGTGTGTGTGTGTGTGTGTGTGTGTTTGAGAGACAATGTGTCCTTGTTGTTGTGACATAGTGTAAAGTACTTATTGACTGTACTATGTGTATTGCTTGTCAACATCAACGTCAGCAACATAGGCGCACAACTTCATCACCTTGATTTGTGTCGTTAATAGGCCAAACATTTATCATGCAGCCATTTGCGAGCTGTAGTTGCTGCTGCTCTGCTGATGCTGATGCTGTCATGTGAAGTGTGTTGTTGCAACAACAAAAATAATAGCAAACAAGGACATACGGCGGCAGCGACAGTAGCAACAAAAGACTACAAGTGTCGTCGCAGGAGCAGCTTCGCAACCACACAATAACTTTTTCTATATACCTTTACTCTTTCGTCCTGCTGCTGCAGGTTGTTGATGATGTTTCGCAAAAAACATGGCGCCAAAAGTGTTAGCAGTCATTGCGAAAATTACGGTAAACACTCACACCGGAAGCGGAAATGGTTGTTGTGCATTTTTAAAAGAGGTTCGTTCAGTTCATTTGCCATTTTCGACGCTATCACTCTTCATTTTTTTTTTTTTCTCATTCTTTGTTGTGAATTGAGCAATGAATGTTTTATGTTTAATAATGCATAAAGGTCGTCATCACCACAATTAACCTTTTCTTCTTTCGTTCGCACTGCTATGTCCTGTCTTGTGCTATAAAGCCATTTGTTTAAACTTAAATGTTGTAAAATGTGTGTCTTTTCTTTTTTTTTTTGCTCACTTTTCATTTGGAAAGCGTTGTAGTCGCATTTTCATTTATTATTTACGCAGCAACTTGTGCTTAACTTTTCATTTCCTTTTGTCTTTTTCAAGTAGCACGCTTAGTGTTGTTTGTCTTTGGTTCTCTGAGATCGTTTTCATTTATTTTGTAGTGATTCTTTTAATAAGTTGTGATTCTTTTATGCCATACTTTTGTCGTCGCTTGACTGCTGTGTTTGTGCTTAATTTGTGCGAGAAAAAAAATCGATTTTGAACCGAGTATCTGAAGGGTTAAATCGTGAAAATATGTGTCGGGCAAAATTAAAATTAAATTACATTTTTATGTTGATTTCAATTTCAATTAAGAAACATCTTATTGAAATTTTAATGTGATATGCTTAATTAATTAATAAGGAAAATTATGTCATATAAAGACTGGAGTCTGTTGCACAGATTTAAAGCTGTCAATTTTAATGTTGCAAAAGTTATCCTAATGTAGAAACACTACCAAATATTCTTGCAGTTAACACATTTTACTAAGAAGGGGAGTAAACTACACGTAATATTGAATCAAATAATACCATCATGAACAGTATCCCTTAAACAGGTTGAGCTTATACCATCTTAATATCGATGTCATACTTGATTTGATGTCTCCTTGGGCTCCTTAGACCGATTTTCGCGCTGCTTGTCACTCAGCTCCAAATTGCCTTTTTTTGAACCGACAAAACCAATATCTGCGCTTAGTAACTAATGTCGCTGCGAAGTGACCAACCGCTATCCATGGCTTGGTAGTTCTAGCTAAGTCATTTCTTTGATAAAACTATATATATGATATATTATATGATATTAGATCATGTTTGACGATGCTGTCTAACATACAAAGCGTTGTCGGGGTGGGGAAAAACCTCTCCGACCCCTTTGATATCAAGAAAGGTTTCAGGCAGGGCAATGCTCTTTCGTGCGATTTTTTCAATCTTCTGATGAAATACATCATACGCCAGTGCCCCTACATCCAAAAATAAGTGATGCTGCTCGCTTACGCCGATGACATCGATATTATTGGTACGCAGGAACGGCTAGTCAGCAAGGCGTTCTGAGAGATTGAAAAATAGTCTCGGCTCATAGGTCTAACAAGACGAAGTACTTGGTATATTCTCGCACTACGTCATCGCGTCTCGGACGGTCAGTGACGATGGAGAATTTCAGCTTCAGTGTTGTAGAAAACTTCGTCTATCTTGGAACAGATATAACCAGCAACTACAACATCAGCCTGGAGATCAGGCGAAGAATCACGCTTGCAAACAGATGCTTTTTAGGGCTGAACAAGCAAATGAGAATTAAAGATCTCTCTCGAAAGACGAAAATAAAGATCTATAAGACGCTGATACTCCCTGTAATATTGTATGACGCAGAGGCATGGACCATGATTGAGTCAGATGAGACAGCGTTGAAAGTCTTCGAGAGGAAGCTTCTTTGCAGGATTTTCGGTCACATTAGAGTCGGCGATGAGTTTGGGTCCCGTTTGAACCGCGAGCTGTACGAGCTATTCGATGAGGTTGACATAGTCCAGCGCATAAAATTCCAGCGGCTGCACTGTGATGGGCAGCTCAGTCGAATGGATAAAAAAGTTACAGCACGCATAGTTTACATGGGGGGCCCAAACTTAATTGGTGGACGTCGAAATAGAGGACGACCGGGCACTCAATGGAATGATTAAGTATGGAGAGATCTCTCCGTACTTGGTATTCAAAACGAGTGGCGCCAGCACGCTCAAGACTATGGCGGCTGGCGTGCCTTAATAGACGCGACCATGACCGGTAGAAGGTTGACGTCCATTTAAGTAAGTAGATCATGTTTAAAAATAATTATTTAGCTTCTTAAGAAACCATATTCGCTTAGTAAATATGATATTTGAAGTTAACAAAAATATGTTTCTTTCTAAGAGACATCTAAATATGATATCAACCTCTACCTATGTTCACCAATTTTTCGATGACACGTAGTAATATTTTGGAGATGTAGCTTCTTTAAAAATTCATGTTAAATTTTGTTTATCTCTGTGCATTACTTCACCATCTGTCGATAGGAATCATTCTAGCTAAGACCAGAGCGGTATTATCTAAGGTCTTGCAGAAAGCACAACAAATTCTTAAGGTCTTGAGTCTGTAAATGGGTTCAATACACAGGTAGGTGCTTCATAATGAAAGACTGACCTCGCAACGTTTTGCAAAAGAAGTGGATGCTCTCTGTGGCGCATATAATTTTGCTGCCTATGAGAACGCTTTAGTTCCACTCTCTGTCAATTCCAGGTGACTTAAGGAGAGCTAAACTACATACTTTTTAAATTCGTCGGCTCACTTAATTCGAATGTGTTCTCTACTAGTTGAAGTCAGGTACTGTTTGGAGTCCTACGAATGACCTTTCTAGAATGTCACCAATTACTTCATATTGCCTAGTGCTTCTCTCGGTATCATAAAGTAGATGTCGGTGTTGAAAAAGTTTGAAAAAATTAAACTATGAAGAACATCCCGAATTCGGCCCTCTTTTTACAATACTCTATTTACTACTCTATGGGCTTCCGGCAAGAAAGTATCATTTGTAGAGTTAGCTCTTCTGACATAATGTTATGTTCCAGGCTTCCAGTCTAATTGCAATAAGTTACCCAAATATTTTTCCTACATTATCTAGAAAGCAGATTGAAGAGCAATCTCTGCTGGTATGCTAGATTTCTGTGGAAAGGCCGCGTACCTGTTTTAAAATATCATTTTCTCAGATAAAAAACCAGAAATAGTCATTCATCGTTAGCTAGTTTTATACTCCTTGGTATCTGATAGCTTCTGATAGCCCGTCCTAGTCTGCATTCCCATAGTGGTTCTTTTTCTTCTTTGATGGTCACCAAACCATTCATTTTTATATTGCGTTGGAGATATTTCCATTTGAAGCGCCTATGGAGATCATGGAGATACTTTTGCTTCCATCTTCGAGCGATGGAAAAACGTCAGATGAACTTTTACTCATAGTGGATAATGGCCGAGTATGTGGGAACTGGCTACTTTTTTAATGAGGTGAGGTGCTGATGGGTAAAAATTTCGTCCATATTGTCCATTACGAACAATGCAGCGCAGTAAAGCATCCTTAAGCAGGAATGAGCTTAGGCACAATATGATGCTTTTCTTAAAAATTCGCTTTCAGAATGGTATTCTTGGAATATTAGGATCAACTTGTGTTTCAGAAAGCGCGCTGCAGTAGCACAGAAATTTATTTAGAAGATCGTACTCAGGACAGAGGATGAGTAGTGCTTCTACTTTTCGAGTTTCGGGCGTTATGACTTGCGAGAATGGATTTTTAGGTCCAGTCTATTAAAGGGTATGATTCCTCAACTACTGTGGGTGCAAACGTGGGTACTTATATGAGCTGAATTCTCTTCCGAACGTGTCAGCATCTGTAGTTGCCCAAATTGTTCCTTATCTTTGTGATTCGGTTAGTTAAAAATGTCTTCGTCGCGCAGGGTGGTTGTAGACAGGAAAGCGCGATTGAAGAGTCTCGGACCATAAGTAAACTGTGTGTGTGAAGGGTTTAACATGAGACAAAACGTGTGCAGTAAGTGCAGAGAGTTAATCTGCCGCCCACAACTCAAGTCTTGGAACAGAAAATTTAATTTATATTGATCTCATTTTTGTCGTAAAAATTTCCAGGAATAAACCAAACAAAATCATTCTGTTGCATATATATTAAAATATATATTACATATATGTATACATATACATATTACATATTCGAAATAATGCTGTCTTGAATATTTCCCAGAATAAACCGAACAAAACTATCTTGTTACATAGCTGTTACGAGTGACATACTCGCATTTTGTTCTAACAATTCCACTTAATTTTAAGGACAACATTTTAGATGACATCAAATACAATGTATATCAATAAGTTCTTGGAAATGTAGCAAGGCTAAGTACACATTTAATTTGCTTTGATAAATCACAGCTTGACGCGCATCAATAATAATGCAATTTATTTTGCGTTGTTGTTCCAATAACATTAAAACGAATATACTTACTCAGCTTGATTAGAATTTAATGCCTACGCATTGAAGTTAAGCTGCTCTCTATCCGCATGGCATTATCTATGTAACTTATATAAATGTATACAATTTAATATATACCCTACATAGAAATAGTTAATATGTCTATGTTAAAAGTTTTATTGTCTTTGTTCTATTATTCAAAAAGAAAATGTCAAAAAAAGTTGGAGATCTACGTGCAGGACGTAACATGTGTAGTTCTGATGCGGCTTGGCATATTTTTTGCTGCTCTATACATGAAATGTATCCTCTTAGACTCTTTATGCAGCTTCAAAATTATATTTAATCCTCCAAAAACCACTTTTCTTGCCTTTTTTGAGCTGTGCCGAATCGATTGTTTCGCTGTTTTAATTTTGAGGTTTCAGCTTAGTAAATTTAGAAAAACCAAAACTTTCATCGCAGGAAGCAAGGGCCACCCGATTCTATAGATAAACTATTAGCTTACCATGTACATCCCAACAATTCCAAGTGTTAGAAACCTATGTCAGCTCTTGCCCGAAGTTCGTGGCTCCACGTATTTGAGTACTCTTAAAACTTAGAAGATGATGCAAACTAGCACCGTACGTTCGAGGAAGCGTCAATGTTTCACTCTATTAATAGAATTCGTGACCTATTCGCCGTAATATTGATTTTTTTTTTGTCAAGTTGGTGATGCGGAGAATCTATCAAAGAAACACCAGGGTAGTTTTTGCAGAGTGCACAGGCATATAGGCAGAGAGTACGGTAGTTTCAACTGATTGATGGGTGAATAATTTTGTTAGCAGCTGTCTTCAGACTAACATTGTCTCTTGTATTACGAGGAACACGAGCAAAGTCGTAATTTTTATGGATATAGTAGTTCTCGAAATTGTTGCTGGATATACGCATTTGGAGGAGGAAGCTTAAACAAACCTTTCGTATAATCTGAACTATGTCGTGTTGGATCTGAAAAGTTTAACTGATAGAATTTATACTAATTTTCACCGAACTGAAGAAACCCGAAGAAAATTGTGTCTCATGACTCAAGAATGGGTGACAGTCAAGTGTTCTCGACATCTAAAATCCCTGTTCCTCTATAAAACCTTAAATTTTTATAGGGCATATGTTCCTATCTGGATCCGTGTAAGATATTTTATTGGAATTTGTATAAGATTCATAAAAATTTTTCCTTTCAAACTAAACTCAACCAAAATAAAATAATTTTTTACCAATACCCAGGAGAGGAGACAGATTTGTATGGAAGCTTCCCTTTCTATTGGTCCAATATGGTCCTATATGAAAAATTTAATTAAAATTCAAGAATTTTAAGCTAAAATACAAAAAAAAAAAAAAAAAAAAAGTTTTGGTTTCATTAAACTCTACCTAGCTTAAAAGTGAACAGGAACCATTAAATATCTATCTTTTATAGTCTCCAAGTTCTGGTTGTTCATAGCCAGAATTCGAACATGTTTATATTCACTTAACTCTTTTAATTGTTTGATTTGAACCCAAATTAAAATTTTTTTTTATAACAATTCCGAAGATGGGTGAGTTTGTATGAAGGCTATAACTTTCTGGGCTTAAATGCAATATTTTACAAGGATTGACGTAAGGTAGACCAAATTTTATGTTTCTAACAAAACTATGGAGACTTTGAATTATTATTATGTATAAGGTAGTAAGTAGGCACTCGTTATAGCTGTTCTACAACACTTCATCCAGTCCTTCTACACTGAAGTAGGCCACGACGTTTTTAGGATTAAGAGCAGGCACCGTTCTTCCCATCACTTGGTAATTGTCAAGATACTTGTTTTTAGTTTGATTCAAAGGTGAACAGTCTCCCAAAATATGTTGTGGAGTTTAATCTACTATATATAATCTACAAGCGCTGTCACTCTCGATTTCAATTTGGATAAGTGTCCTCTAAGTTTTAAGTGTCCAGTCCGAAGATCGTTCTGGAGTTCGTTGGAAATTTCTGATATTTTCTTATTGTAAGGGGCTTTCAGTTTTTTACTTTGTCTTAGGCCATCACATTTCTCCCCGGAAAAGTCTCTTGCTTTATTCTCCTTCTCTTTTACCAAAGTTCTCATTGTACCTGGTT
Organism: Leucophenga maculata; assembly: GCA_035044805.1. Lineage (NCBI taxonomy): Eukaryota > Metazoa > Arthropoda > Insecta > Diptera > Drosophilidae > Leucophenga > Leucophenga maculata. Next base: position 640,869 of record JAWNNP010000651.1, on the reverse strand, counting down.
TAAGTCCGCAGAAAGGCTCTGGACCTGTAAAGGTAGATGCTGCTCCACTTCTTACTAAGTCGTCTGCTTGCTCGTTTCGTATTATATCCGCTTGACCGGTTAACCAGTATAGAAAATCTTGTTGAATCTAGGTTTAATAGTTCCTACATCTGTTAGGGAGCCGTCTGTAACTAGCTGATTGTCCCTGGTTTGATAGTAATTATTAATGAGCGTTCTTTTTTTTTTTTTTTTTCTTTTTTTTTTCCGAAATTTACGGATTTTCTGATCAAAAATGGTTACACATATTTTATTCAAAGTTGTATCCATCGCTGGCCACAATTTTTAACCATCTTTCTGGGCTTTGCGAAGGATGTTACTGGCTGGACGGAAAAAATCCATGATTTTTGCGCTTGGCGTTGTAATGGACTCAGTTCCCTTTCACACTGCGATGCAAAAAACCCTTCTTCAGAAATCGAGAAGCTGTTCACAAGCGAAAAATTGCCTTTTGTCGCCGTACGTCACACAGTTTCCTTGCTTTTGAATCAAGGCTATTGTCATTTTCTGACTGCTAATAAATCTTACAACTCCTGAAGCATTTCGATTGGTCCATATAGAGCAATGGTTCTTCATCTTTAAAATTTTTGATTTGGTTTGGCCGTTCCTTGTCTTAAAGCTCAAAACCGACCAAACCACCTCCGACATGAATGTTCAAATAAAGCATGGTCGCCGTAAACTTCCGCTAAGATTCAATGATCCTCGAGCACCCTTATCTTCATATTAAAGTAATGGAGTAAGGAGAACTCCCCGCAAAAACACTTTATCTGTTATAGAATTCGACATTTTTGAGGGACTATTTATTATTGTTTTTAAAGTTTCAACCAAATCACACAAGCTGCTAAAGACTCCCATTCACAATGGATATTCATTTACAATAGGCTCATATTGGGACCATATGCAACCTAAAGAAGGGGAAGTGAGGGGGGATTTAGCATATTTATTGAATACAATTTATCTGAATAATGAATAGAATAACTAAAATATGCAAATTTGTAGGCTCTATCACTTACATTTGCACAAACTAAATATTCCCTTTTTCCCTATGGGAACCGGGTTTAAAAAATTAAGAATATTGTTTACATGGAAAAAGAAAATATTTAATATATAAATAACGAACCCTAGACGTAAGAAGTCGCGCGTTGTAGCTGGTATTGTCAGTTTGTAATGTGAAAATAGCAGATTTTTAATAAAGAATTATTATACATGCATACAAGGTACTTACATTTGTTCTGACTTAACTCCGAAACTACGGAAGCGAATTTGTTGGGATTTTCACTGCCTGATAGCTAATTTTATTAGCAATAATTTATGCTATTATTTTAATTATTTATTGTAAAGGACACCACGAGAAATAGGATGCAACGAAATTTTCGGCGATGCGTCTCCTTTGAAAAAGTAAGACAAAGTAAGTTCGCAGCAGCGCACGGCGGGTCCGCTAATAATTATATGTTTAAGAAGATTGTTTTCCCGATATAATCGATTTAATTGCACAGTTCGCCAAAGGGTCTCCTTGATATATGTTAAAAGGCTTTGGTGTTGAATTACATTGTTTATTCTAGTCATTAAAAACTCTCATGCCACAGAGTACCACAAATAGTCGACTATGCCGACTTCAGCATAGCTTAGTTGGCTTTTTATGTCACCAAGTCACTTGGAAAAGGAAGAAAATATGTTAAATGTGATGCAAAAAAGCCATTTTATTCTATTTACACACATTTTTAGGCTATTTAAGCTTAGGAGTAGCAGCGGCATCACTTGTGAAACAACTTATTCATATTATTATTTTTTTTTTCTTTTTGCTCTTGGTCTCTTTACAGGTAAGTTTGACATTGATGGACTACGTACTTGAATGGAATGGATGGTGCAGCAGCAGCAGAAGCAGCATCCATCGTTCGCTGAATGCTTTATAAACACTCTTGCGATATTGCCGCAATAGAAATGATGCTGACGATGGCGAGCTCTCCATTATCAACATGATGTATGTACATCAGTGTCCTTGTTAGAAGCGTTTGTGTCTTTCTTGAGAGTGCCATAGCAAAAAGGACGACGCTACTAAACGTTGTGCTTTTTATTATTTTATTTATTTTAACGCTACACAGCACCAGAAGTATGCGCTACATTTATCTTTGCTGTTTTGTTTTCTTTTCTTCTGAGTAATAAGCAAATATAATTGTATTTATGCCTCGTTCTGTAGGTGTAAAGACGCCGCATGCTGGGTGGCAGACAACCGGGCTGACTGGCTGGCTGGCTGGCTGGCTGGCTTGGGATGCAGCCTTAGGCACTTTGTTGCCGTGTTGCTGCGCAGTGCTCAGCTGTTTTGTTGACTCAATGTGTAGGCGTCTGGAAAGCTGCTTGTTGTATACTTGTGTCGACATTAAAATGGAAACAAAATCCCACGACGCAAATTAGATTTAAATTTATTATTTGTGTCGTTTGCTCATTCCTTGGCTGCCTTAAGTCAAAGGTCATCAGTGCGTAGAAATGCCATAAGTTTAAATTTCACTTTCAGCCTTTTTAAATTTTGCATTTGCATGCTTTTAATTCTGTTGGTATACATGACAAATATTAAATACATACAAAAACTACATGCAACAAAAACACATATAATCACAAATTGCGCATGTAGCTGCGCTGTGTGTACAACATTCGTGTCCTGCCATAAACATGCGCTTCAGTTGCAGCTGTAAGCATTCAACTATCGCAACATAGAAGCATAAATTTTGCAACTACTGCCATAATTTTCGTAGAATTTCCTTACATGCCAGCGCCAGATGCCAACGCAGTGGAGAGCAAGAGCCTCTCCCTACGTTTATATACAATTCTATATGCATGTGTATTCGTTTGATTTTAGCGGAAATGCAATTTTAAATTGTATGTGTTTACATGTTTGTGTGTGTGTGTGTGAAGGGTTGGAGTGTAAGCTAATAATTCGGGTGAAATATTGAATGAAAAGTGCTTAGCTGCAGAGAAAAACATAAATAAAAAAACTGTGTAATATTTTGTGAGAGTCTCGTGAATGGCATTTCACAGAAATACACACAATTATATTATTGAAGCGAGTTCATGTTCGATTTACCTCTTTGTCAGTTAGTCGCTATATACTCTTTTAGTTTAATTGCTATTTGAAGCGACAATTTAGGAGAAAACTCATACCATTTTTTATACCCTTTATTCTGTAAGAAAGTATATTAAGTTTGTTTAAATGTATTTAAATGGCAGCAAGAGACGATGTAGACCCCATAAAGTAATTTTATACTTGATCAGCATTAAAATAGAAGTCGATATAGGCATGTCCGTCCGTCTGACTATTCGTATAAATAAAGGAAATGTATATAGACCCTTAAACTTTGAATATCTAAAAACTTTTATTCCTTCTTTAGATCACTTATAATCAACATCCTTGCTAACCCCCTTCCTAAGGGCGGAATTGCCCTAAACACATAAATCTACCCATCGTGAAGTTTTGTATGAAAAATGTATATTGTTGTTCTCAATTTTGCTAGAAACTCCAAATTTGGTCTTTTTTACGTTAATCCTAACAAAATATTCCATAAAGGTTCATAACGGACCACTAGAAAGAGTAAGTCCTCATACAGAAAGTCGAATCGACACACATGTTCGTCTATCTGGTTGCCCGCATGAATATCGAGAACGTGCTAATCCATATCTAAGCTTTCATTAAAAACCTGTCACATTCTGTCCAATAGAAGAGTTACCCCTAAACAAAATAGCCTCCCTTCCTGGGTTTTTAAAAGAAAAAAAAATTTGTTCTGCTGTAGTTTAGCTTGAATCGATAAACTTGTTGTATCATTAACTATTCTATTAATTTAATAAATTAAATGACCTTCAACCGTCGTTTGGTCATGGCCGCTATTATCAAGGCGCGCCAGCTTCTGTAATCTTGTGCGCGCTGGTGCCAGTTGTTATGAATGCCTAGTACGGAGAGATCTCCATTACTGGTCATTCAAACACGGTTATCCTATATTTCGGCTTCCTCAAATCAACTTTGCGTACAGGAACTCTTTTATCCATTCGAATGAGGTGACTAGCCCATTGCAGCCGCTCGAATTTTAATGCATTGCTGACTCGTCGTTCCAGCGTGCCGATGCTTTAAATGTCATCGGCGTAAGCGAGCAGCATCACTTCTTTTTGGAAGATCGAGCCCGACATACTCTATATGTACGGGCACTGGCGTTTGATGTATTCCATCAGAAGATTAAAAAAATCGTACGACAGAGCATCACCCTGCCTGAAACCTCTCTTGGTATCAAAGGTGTCGACGAGGCTTTTCTCCACCCTGACAAATCTATGTATGTGTGATAGCGTCATCGTGCAAAGACGAACAATCTTTGCCGGAATACCTAGTGCAGACAGGGTGTCAAATAACTTCGTTCGTATCGGCGTGTCGAAAGCGGCTTTATAATCGACAAATAGGTGGTGAGTGTCTTTGTTGAACTCACGGGTCTTTTTCAAGATTTGGCGTAATGTGAATATTTGGTCACTGGTCGACCTTTTTGGGCTGAAGCCACACTGATATCGTCCTATCAGTGAATCCGTATATGGCTTCAGCCTATTACACAATACGCGCGACAGAGTCTTATATCCAATGAAAAGGAGACTTATTCCGCGGTAGTTGTCGCAAGCAGCGGGCTCTCCTTTCACAGAGAACACTGAGATTCCAGTCATTGGGTATGCGTTCATCGGACCATAACTTGCATAAAAGTTGGAGCATACTCCTAACCAACTCTTCGCCGCCGGTCTTAAATAACTCAGCTTTTTGATAACCGAGTCGACCTTCTTATAGTCCGGTGGCTCTACAATAGTGCCATAATTAACTGGTGGTTCCGGTGTCATTTCTCTATCGGCGGAATTGTGCGCTTCATCGCCTCCGAGTAAGTTGGAAAAATGACTCCTTCATAATCTCAGTGATTCCTGTTCATCCGTTACCAGATTTCCATTGTTATTCTTACAGAAAGTTACTCAGGGTTTAAAACCTTCAGTCAGGCGCTTGACCTTTTGATAGAATTTCGAACTTCATTTCTGTCGTGCAATATCTCAACTTCCTCAAACTCCCGCCTTTCTTGCTCATTTTTCTTGCGTCTGAAAAGGCGTTTCTCCTCTCTCCGTTTCTCTCGATATCTTCTTCTTCTCTGGAGTAGCATTGCGACACTCCTAGTCGTACCATGAATTAGTCACAGGGTTTGTATAACCAATTACCTCCTTGGGAGCCCTATTCATGGATCGGGTTATATGTTTCCACTGCTCACATATATCTTCAGAAGACGGAGAGGTTTCCCGGAGCAGTCGGGAGAGCTTGTTTGAAAAGGCTGCGACGGTCTGTTCTGATTGCAGCTTGCCGACGACTATCTTTCGTTGCATGTTGGAACGTGCGGCGTGCACCACGATAAGTCAAACATAATCAATTCGGTTGCGGGTTTTTTGATCTGGAGTCAGCCATGTATGCTTGTGGATGTTAAGGTGTTGAAAGCTGGTGCTGCTGACTACATGTTCCGAACTACGGGGTACTCTCTCTCCATTATTAGAGGTAGTGCCGTGAATGCTAAATTCCGACGGTTGGGCCAAAGATTCCTTCCTTTCCAATTTTGTCGTTGAAATCGCCAAGCAAGATTTTCACATCGTCTTTGGGACAGCGCTCGTGTAGACGTTCCAAGCGCTCATAGAATTCATCTTTAGCGTCTTCGTCTTTTTCTTCCGTCGGTGCGCGAGTACAAATAAGTATGATGCGTATCGCGGCTAGGCGCCCGTCAACAGGCGTTAATCCAGAGACGAGGCCAAGTAGTTTCCTAAATCACATCCAAATTCGTGCTTACTCGCATGGCAGATGTAGTAGATGTCACAGGATGCATTTTTAGAGTAGCTCTGTCCTATCCATTGCATTTTCTGGATTGCAGTGATCTCAGCATTGCATCTTTCAAGAACATGAACCAGCTGGACATTTGCACCAATTAAGGGTGCGGACATTCCAGGTGCATATCCGTAATTCGTGATCCTTTTATCGTTTGCGGAGGTCGTCATCTTAGGATACGAGGCTTGCTTGTTGTTTTCATTGGAGTCATTTTTTTTTTACGGTTAGCTTAACTCCGAACGTCTGTTCAGAGGCTACCCAGGAGATACGTGTTCTAGCGGACTTAGTGAGCTGCTTGGACCGTTTGCAAAATAATTTTTGCTGACCATTCCCTTTAATGTGAACTTCTGCAAACGAATCCTCTATCTCCCATAACTATATAAACAAAGCCTGTAAATTTCTATATTCGCATTCTCCAAATTTCAAATTTCTTGCAGCCCTAGTCGTACTTTTTTTATATTACTGCATCGCCGGAAAATATGCAACGCCAATATTTGTGCATAAATATGCGCGCTATAACTCGGCATGCAAAAAATTGTTCTATCAAAATGAAATATCTATAAAAGAAACGAACGTTCGAATGTCCGGAATAATGCAAAATTTATGCAGCGTGCGCGGCTTCAATTAAAACCGGGCAAACGAGCAAATCCCGAGCGAAATCCAATTAAAAAGTGGAAACGGTCTACGACATATTTTTCAAAATCTATTTATTATTGTTGTCAACATCATCATCATCATCTTTTGCATCCTCATCATCAGCAACATCCTTCCTCAACATAATCTAAGTCGTCAACAGTGAATTTTTAAAGCTTTTGTTGTATTTCATTTGATTTGTTTAAATTGTCAACGCCGTCGCGCAAATTCCTTAACGACGCAGCAACACCGTTGAGCTGTAAGGACTATAAGCGCCATAAGTAGCAGCATAGGGCGTGGCATAGGCAGCATCCAATGTACTATAGGCAGCGGCATAGGGCGATGTGTAGTAGGCACCACCGGCCGTCACTAGTGGTGCTCCAGCGCTGTAGACAAATTGTGGCTTGGCATTAGCCAAAGCAAGCACAACAGCGAAAAGGCAGATGGCGAACTGTGTGTGTGTGTGTGTGAAAAAGGATTTTAGTTGGCAGTAATTTCGAATAGACTATATATAATTCATAGCACTTACGAATTTGTACATCTTGTTGGATTGTTTGTTTGTTTGTTTATTTATTTTAAACGTAGCACACGATTTTGTCTGTCTTGGCAGAGCTTTGTTTGTTTTTTGATATCGATTAAAGCAAACGCAGCAGTTTATATAGCGATTTCGGGAATTGTTATTGAGAAGAGAAGTAGCCGCAGTAGCAGTTGCTGCGTATCTATACTTAGTCGAACTTTGCCCATGGCACGTCTTAGATATGAGTTTTTTTTTTTTTCGTTTTTTTTATTTTTCGTTTGCCCGGGCGTTGTCTGCCGTACATGCCTTGCATATTAATTAGTTAAAATATGACCTGCTACAACTACACCAAATATTGTGCTTGAATGCCTCTTGTGCGTGTTTATTATTTGACAAAACAAATCGGAAGCAATAAAAATTGTAAATTTGACCTTACACAATATTTCCATTGAGTGAGCAGAAGATGCCGTTTGTCCAAAAGATTGATGAAAAAAAAAAAGTTCCATAAACAAAGCATTTCGCTTTAATTGAAAGCAATTTCTTCTCTTTGTGTCTGCAACGGTTCGCAAGGATTTATATCCTTTGTGTGCGTGGTATTGTCTCCATATGCATTGTGTACAAGTTGAGTTGTGCTGAGCTGAGCTGAAGTTGAGCTGCATGTCGAAATAGTAAGCGTTCCCAGAAAACTAAACGAATCGAGTGGTGAGTGGCTGACAGCAGAGTTGCAGTGGGTGGATAACTTGAAATGCTGTGCAGACAAAAGACGCACGTTCAAACGTGCTTTCATTTCTACAACTGAGCTCTTGCATAGTGCTTCGATTTGGAACTTATTGTAAAAGCGTAATTCTCAAAAAAAAAAAAAAAAAAAATTTACTAAAAATGGTCCAAATATACCGAACTTCGGAAGTATTAGATGCATGTTTTTTTTTTTTTGTTAAATTCTGAAATTTCCAAATCTGTCTCGTACTCAGATTGAAAGTCCATTTAAAAATTTGGTCACCATTTTGCAACTGCCATTGTGTTCTCAAAAATTTTTACATCATATTCACAATCAGGAACCTCAAATACAGCTTTATACTAAAACTAAGACTTATTTCCAACTAAAAACTTGCAAAAATATTCACCATTTCGGATCTATATTTTTTGTTCCGGAATTTTCAATAATAAACCAGTAAACCGCGCTCAAACTATATCAAGCTTTTACTTCCAGATAATCAAAAAGCGCCGAGGAAGACTTTATTCAACTGACAGTATATAGTATATGGCTGAATATGTTGATAATCCAATAGAATATTGAATATCCAAAATTAATATCGAATGATGAAGTTTTATGTCAGATACAGCTTCGATTTATTGGTGATTGTGTGGCAAAAATGCATTGATTTTTGCTTGTAGCCTAACTATATCAAAATTTTGTCAGTTTATAAATTGATCGCTTGATGGTTCCAGTTGCTGTTCTTGAATACAATTGTCTGGGCCTGGACGTACTACTGGACGTAGGCGCAGTAAACTTGCTTACGAAACAACATCATTTATTGATTTCACTGTTGACTCCACTTCATCCAAAATAATGGCGAAGGTCCTGTCGCTCAGCAGACCCTTGAGCTTATACAGGAGTTCATCATGCCACGGTCTACTAAAGGCCTTATATTAAGATACTAGCTGTAACGGCACGCTTCGCTGCGCGACGTAAACCCTTTTTTCAAAATGAATGTTCCAATGGGTCTTACTTCTTCTGATCCCATTAACATGTACACCAAATATTATCCCTGTTTCTTAAATAGATGCAAAGGTATGCCGAATTTTGTATATCGCTTCTCTAGGGAGCGGAGCATCGCCCTCTCTTATTTTAACCATCCTAATAGTAATACTTTCCCACGACCTCATTGACATGTATACAAAATGTCATCTCTATTTCGCAAATGAATTCAAAGATATGATCCTTTTAAGGGCGGAAGGCATCGCCCCCTCCGATTCGCACCAAAATTAATACGAATAGTTCCGTTGATCCCATTGACATATATACCAAATTTCATCTCTGTGACTCAAATGGATGGAAAAATATTGGGAAGTGGAGTATCGCTCCCCCCTCATACATATTCTTGCCTTTTTGTATTGTGATGAAATGTGTTCTAGTCTCAGCCCCGCGTTGAAGATAAGGCCCGGGAAGAGTGATATTGTCAAGCCCATACTTCCGTGTCTTCTGATTTTTTAAATGCGCCAAAACTTTTTATGCAGTATTGGAGGTGACTGGAAGCCATAACTACACAGGGTTCTCGTGCGTCGTCTTTACAATAAGATTTCTGCGCTCTTAGTATTAAAATGGTTGGAAGAGGGCCTCTTTTTTTGCAAGCATTCTTAAAACCCGTATGGTCAGAAAGCATCAGTTGCTGCAAGAACTTGACTTTATACTTGTTCGGTTTCACATCCAAGGCCAAAGTTCAATGCAAGTTAAAATCATTAAAATATTCAATAATTGCGAACGGTAATGGATCAATGTTCAATATTCTTGATTTCCTAGCCTGATGCTGTTTAAAAGGACTTGGAAGTTTGTCGAAAACTTCGAAATGCAGCTAAAAAATCTTATATTATTTTTTATAGACTCGACGGGATAAATTGATATCGATTTCTGTGGTCCAATAGAGCTTCATTGTATGTGCTGGAGAAGAGGGAAATTTGCTTCCCAATGGTTGACAGGAAGAGGTTTCTAAAGTTAAGTTTCCTACATACTAATCACACCTAGTTATTTGGCATAGAGCTTTGTTCACGAGGTTTGAATCTATATGCGGTTCGACCTTGCAGCGTTACCCCCCTTTGGGTAAACGAAAGTTTACTCCTAATGTTTAGTAGCTAAGACTGCTTTTATACGCCAGGGACATACACCCGCTGTGATGTGGACTTACGGGTTATTCTTCTACTACTTTTCTAATGATGGCTTGACGAATAGCTGCGCCATCAAGAAAGTTTCTCGGAGAAGTTTATCTTTTTTGGGGTGAATCATACTTTTTATACCTGTTACTATTGAGTCTAATGTTCCACATTTTCTACCAAAATTCAAAGATATGGAAAGATTCTTGAAGACCTACTTCTAACATCTGCATCTGGGACAGAAAGGTCCGCTGCGAAGATGTAATAAAGAATAAGTCTAAAAACAGTACCCTGCGGTTGATCAGCCCCCTATAAAGAAGCGTAAAATTAAGTAGAAGGGAGTTAGGAAAGCATCTTTGACCTTGGCCAAAAGAAGAGTGTGCCACACACGGTCAAAGGCTTGCTGTACGTCGATACAGATGCTATTGCAGTATTCTTTGCTCTCAAAAGCACTGAGGATATGGTTGACTACGCGATGGAGCTGTTTGGGAGTGTCATGTTCTGAACGAAAGCCAAACTGGTGGTCTGTGATAAGATTCCGAGCTTCCATGAAACAGTTTCTACGAAACCTTCGAAATAGATACAGCGGCCCATATGACTCAGTGTCATATTCCAGGTTTGTGGATTATGGAAATCACTGCGAAGTTTCGCTTGTAGGAAAGACATACACACGGACAAATAATATTACGTTATGAGTAATATCGTGATTTGTGTAATATATTACAATATGACTTATATTGTGATATGTCATTTAAATTAAATAATTGACTACAAGTACAATTCTGAATGATATAAATGCTACGTTTATACCGAAATTATTTCTTTACTTTTTTTTGCATCTTCCTTTTATTGTATATCAATATTGCAATATGAGTAAGATCATGATTTATGTCTTATAAACTGAATAATTGACTTCAAAAACAATTTTAATTTTTTTTTTTTGTGTTTTTATTGCATCTTTGTTCTATATATGCCAAACGATATATATAACGATATGATTTATATCATGATATATTTAGTTTAAACAATATAATTGACTACAAATACAATTTCGAATAATATAAATGCTACGTTTATAACGAAATAATTTTTTTTTTTAGGCCCTGTACCGAAGGTACAAGAGCCTATTGGTTTTGTGCAAATGTATGTAACAGGTAGAAATAATAATCGGAGACCCCCCAAAGTTACCCCCATTATGGTCAGGAGCGATAGAGGAGTCGATATAGACATGTCCGTCTGTCCGTCTGGCCGTCCGTATGAACGAAAGGATCTCGGAAACGGTAATAGATAGAGACTTCGTGTTTTTTGCATTCGACTAGGACTGCTCCGGAATTTTACAAGTTTATTTTAAAATTTTGCCCCTCCCCCCCCCTTCCCCATAAAATCACCCCTTAGGGTAAAAATTTCTTTGGCACAAAAAAAATAAAGTACACCAGTATAAAGTTAACGTTCTTCTTAGCCCAAATCAAAAAAGTTCATCAAAATCGGATAATAAATGGCGATTTTATAAGCAATTGAATTTGAACAACCCCCCTTTTCGTTTCATACATAAAAAAATGTTTTAAAAGGCACTTAGTCGTGCAGAGAGAAGTGGTCATGTGTTTGGTCATAAGCTAGGGGAACATTTAATGTGTTTGTTAGGCGATCTGCACTGGTACAGGGCCTCTTACAGTCGGTTACGCCCGACTGAAATTTCCTTACTTGTTTTTTTTTGTAATATGTTGTATTATATATCATTATTACGATATGAGTTATATCATGATATATGTCGTATAAACTGAAAAATTAACTTCATATACAATTGTAAATTATTTTTTGTTGTAATTATTGCATCTTTGCTCTATTATATGCCAAACGATATATTTCAGTACGACATATATCATGATATATGTCGTTTAAACAAAGTAATTGACTACAAATACAATTGTGAGTAATATAAATGCTACGTTTGTACCGAACTTATTTCTTATGTTATTTTCGTACTTTTTTGTATTATATAACAAAATTACGATATGAGTACTATCATGATTTATGTCGTATAAACTGCATAATTAACATCAAAAACAATTTTTTTTTTTGTATTTATTGTATCTTTGTTCTATAATAATAAGCCAATCGATTATATAAATACTACGTTTATACCGTAATAAATTTTTTTAATTTTAATTACAACTTATTACATTATATACCAATCGATTTATAAATCCTAAGCGCTTTATAATATCTAACATAATATTTTTAACTTATTATTAGCCACTATCAAACCACTGTGCTGCGCCATTGCCTTGAATTGAGCGCTTTACACGGGCTTTGTTTGCGGAATAAACTATTCTTTTCTTTTCGATTCTATTTGTTATTTGTTTTTTTGTTGCTATTTTTTTTTTTTTATTTTTTTTTGCTGTTCCCTTTTTGGCATTCGGAAATGCAGCAGTATCCTTTTTAAAGGATTCCTTTATGTTATATATTGTTGCTGCCATTCAGGCATCCAAAAGTGTGCTGCATTCAGGCGAATGAATGATTGTACAGCGTTGTGTGTTGGCGGGCGGCACGGCAATGGTTGTGCGATGGAATTGCAGTGAATTGAAGGACTTTGTTGGAAACAACATTCAATTTGTCAAGCGAAATTAGAGTAATTCTTGCATTTTGCATTTTTAATTTGATTTAAATTAAGTTGCTACGATTGCTATGCAACAATAACTACAATTGCACAATTTCGTACAATATACGACGTATATCCTTTCTCTCTCTCTCTCTCTCTCTCTCTCGCTCTCTCCTGCACAAAAGTTTTCATGTCATTGTCGAGAAGATTTTGAAAGTTTTATTTGAATCCGAATGAATGCAGCGCACAAGTTCTCAATTGTCATTGGAAGCTGTTGAAATAATAATTTTGCAATTGTTTGTCAATTGTTTTCGAGTGTTTTGCAATTTTTCCAAGTGCTTCAATTTCGTATCCGCCGTTCTGTGACTTTTTCTAAGGAAAACCTGAAAATAAATTAGAGGAAACTGTGCTTTATTTGAGCTTAAAAAAGATATTTAATAGTTACTGAAGTTTTCGATTTATTTGTCACATATTATTAATATTTTTATTATTAGGTAGTTAAGCACTGCAGTCTTTTCAGGTCTATTCTGCACTGACCGTAGTATCTAACTACAGCCCTTCCAGCTTGAAAAAACCAAACTTAGACTTGGTCTCATTAAAGCTTAATACTCCAATAACCGTCTGACTGTCGAAGGATACTCAAATTTTTGGGTTTAAGTCTTTGGGCACATCTTTCTATTGCATAAAATTCTGCCTGAAAGAATCTTGTGAAGTTCTTTAGCGATTTAAAGTGGTTACCTCCGCGCCAGTTCCTCCAATTATTAGGCAGCCGTATGTCTATCTATTTCTCTTTCACACTGAGCCTTACTTTTAACCTTCTGATGAAGTTGTTCTTTATGTCTAGGTTGTCATTAGACTTTCCATCTGGATTTTCAGGCATACGCCTAAGACTTTTTTCGCTTTGGAAAGAGCTATAAAAATTCTACTTACTGTTCCTGCAAATTTTACGAAAATTAATTTGTTTTGCTTTTCGTATATTTTTTGTTATATTCTTTTCAGTCCCCATGAATTTAGGGTTATTTAAAAGCTTCTGGACTCCAATGATGCTCGAAAATTCTATCAAAAGGTCAAGCGTCTGACTGAAGGTTTTAAACCCGGAATAACTTTCTGTAAGGATGACAATGGAAATCTGGTAATGGATGAACAGGAATCACTGGGATTATGGAGCAGTAATTTTTCTAACCTACTCGAAGGCACAATTCCGCCGATGGAGAAATAACGACTACGGCCGATACGGTCGAAGTTTTTCGACGCCTTGTCTGCACTAGGTATCCCGGCAAAGATTTTCCGTCTTTGCATGGCGACGCTATGTAACACACAAAGCGTTGTCAGGGTTGGGAAAAAGATTTCGGACCCCTTTAATACCAAGAGTGGTTTCAGGCAGGGCGATGCTCTGTCGTGCCATTTTGTCAATCTTCTGATGGAATACATCCTTCGCCAGTGCCCGTACATACAGAGTATGTCGGTCTCGATCTTCCAAAAGAAAGTGATGCTGCTCGCTTACGCCGATGACATCGATAGCATCGGCACGCAGGAACGGCGAGTCAGCAAGGCGTTCTCAAAGATTGTAAAACAGTCTCGGCTCATGGGTCTAGCGATGAATGAGGATAAGACGAAGTACTTGCTGTCTTCTCGCACTCCGTTATCGCGTTTTGGACGGTCAGTGACGATGGAGAATTTAAACTTCAGAGTTTTAGAAAACTTCGTCTATCTTGGATCTGAGATAACCAGCTGACGTTGTTGTTGTCAACCTGGAGATCAGGCGAAGAATCACGCTTGCAAACAGATGCTTTTTTGGGTTGAGCAAGCAATTGAGAAGTAAAGCCCTCTCTCGAAAGACTCCCGGTCCTATTGTATGGCGCAGAGGCATGGACCGTGTTTGAGTTGGATGAGACAGTGTTGGAAGTCTTCGAGAGTAAGATTCTTCGCAGGATTTTCGGGCCTATTAGAGTCGGCGACGAGTTTAGGTCCCGTATGAACTGCGAGCTGTACAATCTATTCGATGGGGTTGACATAGTCCAGCGCATAAAACTCCAGGGTCTGAACTGGGCTGTGCACCTCATTCGAATAAATGAAAGAGCGCAAGAACGCATGGTTGACATGGGGGGCCCAAACTTGATTGGTGGACTCCGAAATAGAGGACGACCGGGCACTTGATGGAATGACCAGGTATGGAAAGATCTCTCCGTACTTGGTATTAAAAACGACTGGCGCCATCGCGCACAAGACTTTGGAGGCTGGCGCGCCTTCCTAGATGCGGCCATGACCGATAGACGGTTGACGGCCATTTAAGTAAGTATCTATAGTTACTGGGGGGCTCGTTAAAGGTCGTTGATTAGAGTACGAAGAAGCAGCACTGCATAGTGAACTTTGTTGCGAAAAAGTCTTCAATCTCCTCAGCCTGCAAAATCTCAATATTCAAATCTAGCGATTCTTCCGATTGGAGTCTTAAGCTCTGGGATGTTGTCTAGGTGTACCAATGAAGGAAGGTGATCAGAGGATAATTGATACTCCACACTTATATTTAGTTAGTCAGATTTCAGTCCATTATAGAAAAAATCTGTTGCGCTCGGAGTGTGCTGCTAGGTAAAAGGGATCAACGTACTACGCCTAGTGGCAAAAATTTTCGTTGAATTGTTTACCAGGGCTTCTTGTAGTTTTCTGCCTTTCACATCCTCTCTGTAATTCCCCCAGAAACGATGTTTTGCATTAAAAACCCCGCCAATCAAGAATCTGCTCCTAAGCCTACTAAAAATATCCTGCAAACCATGGAAATTGCGGGGGAAGGTACAATGCGCTAATAATTAGGTCACTTCTAATGCTGGGAACTTGGATGGTAGTCATTTGAAGTTTAATTCATGCTAAAAGGCTCGTGTCAGAAATAGGAAGCTGCTACTTGACTAGCACCGCCGTTCCTCCCTTTGGTCGGTTGCTTGGGTGATCCGACTTTTGGATTTCATAGCCAAAGATAAATTATGCTCTACCATTCACAGCTTTCAGATCGCTTGAAAGCCTCGGGCGTTCATTGAATAGGTATTTGTAGATCATTATAATTCAGTTATAATTCTCATTTAGTTCATGCTTACTCGAGTAGTGCGTGTTATTGTTGCAGTCGGGGGTTTATTTGTATACTTTATAGCAATCTCTTGCTTGAGTTTTCGGAACTGCCCTTTAATTCTCTGTCCGCTCATTTGTCACCGAGTTGTCAATGATTACAGACCAAAGGATTGTTTTTCATAGAAAGTCCTAAATTTCGTTGAAAAATGGCATCAAAATTTAAAAAAAAAAAAAAAAAAGGAAATTGAATCTGAATAAAGAAGCTTCTTAAACATGCAACGGTTTCAAGAAAAAAAAAAAAATATTTTACAAATTAAAAAAAACATTTTTAAATTTCTGTTCGCGCTTTTCTTTAGAATTACACAAAATGAAGAATATTTTTTACTCGAACTTAATGCGTTCTAATGATATCTCTGGGTCACAAAACTGTACATAATTCTTTGTGTTCCAATTATTTTTTATTTTATGCCATTATATAAAGATGTAAATTAAGAAAAAATTATCAAAAAATATTCAAAAAAATTCAAAGTTTATAAAAAATTTCAATTTACTTCTGCACAATTTGAGCAGCCTAGTAACAGTCTGACATGCACTACCAATTTTCTATCGCATGCTATAAATTTTGCACATTAGTGCTGCTTAAACTGTTTGCGCTCTTTTGCATGCGCTCTCTTTTACGCTATACTTACTAATTTTTGCTCTTTTCAAACGCATATTTTTTTGCGCTCTCAGCGCATGTGCATTCCAGTAGCCGGCATTTTTATGCATGACACTTCCGCGCACTTCCTTACTCCAAATACTTCCTGTATATACAAACACAGCACCCGCGCCCCACCACCGATAACGCGTCAATTTGTTCGCCACGCTACGCTTCAAAACAATCAAAATAAAAATAAATATTTTTTTTTTTTTTTTTTTTTTTGCTAAAAATAGACGCGTTTTAGTTTTGTTGTTGTTGTTGTTGCTGCTGATTGGCAGTACTTAAGGAATTTCATGAAATATGGCAAACAAAACTTTTCGTTTTCAATTGGAATGCTTTACTACATACAAACACATTTAAAACTACACACACACACACACACACACACACATGCACATGCACAACTGTGTAGTTTTTAATGGATTCTGTTGTATGAATGAAATTTGTTTACGAAAATGTCTCAATTTATATTTGAGAACTATTCAATTTGTTTGGGGTTGATTTCTAAATAAATATTTATTATTGTTTATTGGCTTTATTTGTGCTTCGGTTAAGATTTTTGATTAAAATAAATAATAAATAAATATTTTAAAGGATTGACGCATTTATGTGTACAGATTTATTTGCAAATCCATTTTAAATTGAATTTTTTTTCCGGATAGCATAAAATTCCTTTAGTGTGTTTGTTGTTAGCTTTTACATTATTTTATAAGAAATTAAATTTCAAAAATATTATTTTCTTAATATTTACAAAATATTTATCAGAATTGTGCGAAATTTTATTAATTTAACAAATGAAAGCAAATTTGTTTGTTTTCATTGCAAAACTGTGCAAAAAGCAGTTATTATAAATTATCGCATGCTATAAGAAAGTTACTCTTTGCGAAATGTTTGCTCTCTATTTTTTGCGCTCTTTCAGTTGTTCCGTTAACACAGTGCAATACTTTTTGAGCAAACATTGTGGAACATAATCAACACTGTGAGAAAATGTTGTGTAGAAAGTAAAGAAAATGTTATATTTTATTTCTGCGGCCGCTCAGGGTCAGATACCCTATAAAGCAGCTCATTTTTGAACAATTCACGGACAATTTCGGGCCGGCCGAAATCTTCAGTGACCGAACAAAACACGTTCACTGAAGATTTCGCCAGATCTCAAAATTCGTCGTGAGTCAAGTCTTCCCGAACGTCTTTGAAACTTGTATACCAGTCGCAAATAGGGGAACGAGATGGAAAATTATTCTCATAAATTTGTTTCATTATTTCGTGAGTTTCGGTAAAAGTTTTACTAAATTTAAAACAAAACTTAATGTTGGCTCTGTCTTCAACACTCATTTTTGCACCGATGAAATTTCGGGAAATTTTGAGACGCACACCTTGAACTTGAGTGTTGATTTATTTGATCGCCAAGTATGGCTTTTTTGGGAAACAACTATTCCTGATGTACCATTGTGCTAACATAATTATGCAACCTTTGAATTTTTGTTTGGTGAGACTTAGCTGGTGTTCCCCTTATTTGTATGCTGGCTATATCGCCATATCGACGCAGCAACATGGTTGTAGACTGATTTTTTTTGGAGACGTTACAGACTGCTTCTACACGTCACTACTGTGGTTTATATGTGTTTCAGAAATGTGAGTCGCTTATCCAGTATTAAACCCAAGAATTTTGGCATTATTTTTGTTTTCCAAAGTGACACCGTTGACTGAAACGTGAGCAGGGGCACTTCTTCTGAGTGTGAAGCAAACTTTGATACTTTGGCTTGGATTGAGCTGGATGTTCCACCTCCGAGCCTAGGCTTTCAGCTCGTCGAGATAATTCTGTAGGAAAAGTGCGCTTGTTGCACTGCAAGTGTTGCTCACCACGACATATACTTCATCCGCATATGACGCCATAAGCAGGGATCTGGGTGAGATCTGGACGAGAGCTATATTTTCAAGCACTGGCATGTCAGCAGCAAATCGTGTATACAAGCAAAGCCCAGCACACTTCCTCAACAGGAAAAGGGCGGGACAGTACTTTGGCCCTGAAGGAACGATCCTCGAAGATGCATCGTATTATAGCAAAGTATGATCCCATACGTGGTCAAATGCCTGCGCAACATCTAGAAATACTGCGTTACAAAACTTCTGTTTCTCTCTCAAACGCTCTCAGTACGTGGTCGTTGGTTCTGTGCAGCTGTTTTACGGTACCATATCACGCTCTTTATTTACGTTAATCTGCCACCAACCAGTCATTCCCATATCTTCGATAAAGGATGCAGTAAACTGATGAGTCTATAGGATTTCTAGTTGTCCTCCGGTTTCCCAAGTTTATGGTGACGATTGCTGACTTCCAGGCTTTGGGGTAATGCTATGTACTCATTATAACGTATAACCATTTACATCTTTGATCGGCAACTGCCTAATAGGGTGCTTAGTAGAGTTACGTGTGTCTTTCCATAAGCTGAACTCAGAATCACTCTGCGTAGAAAAGTTTTCCAACATATAATCAAATCGCCGTGACTGCTGGCTATTGAGCTCAGATTTGCAGCTCTGCTGCATGGTGCCAATTTGATTTGTCTTCTGGGTCACGAGATCGTTAAAAGATTTATCGAAGTCTGCGCTTCTCTTGAAGAAGGTCTCTGAGTCTATAATTAAGATTAAAAGGTCCCTTGAAGTGACGCGTTGGTCGTACAGTAAGGTCTTAAGCTTCATCAGCAGCTTCATAAATCTTACGATTGAAGAGTTCATTAGCGTCGTCAATATCTTGTCCAGAGCTCAGTTCAATTTCAGGATGACAATTCTTGTTTAGAATGATCCAGAAATGTTCCAAATTTGTATTTTTATTTATGAGGCGCTCAACTTGCGAGAAGCATTTGGCGGTGGTTCATAAAAAATAATTAATTAGAGATGATCAGAACTTAAGTCAATCCGTTGAGATACTTGCAATTGGAAGAGCGATATGTATCTGTAAAGGTTGTAGACTAAGCATGATGGTTCAATAGCTAAGTTGCTGAAAAAAGCATTAATAGAGGTGGGCCCCTACATAAAGTCAAGTCGACATGGACATTTATCTGTCTATGAACAGCAAGAACTGTCAGACTATATAAGAAAGAGTCTTAAAGTTTTGATTTTTTATTGAAAATGGTGTCAAATAAATGCCTCTATATACCTCTATGGCTTTTGGGGTATCTATTGATGGTAAGCTCTTTCCAATTCTATCTATTACATAAATCTTATAGCGAGGCTAGCTGTGGCATTGAGCAACGTTTCACGGTGATCCCGTTTAAAGTCTAATTTTTAGACACATTCAAAGCAAAACGAAAATATTTTTGAATGGGTTTGATTGATACCTACTAGTGGCTATATTGCTTTAGTCTAAATAATATCTTGCGTCTGGGTTTAGGAAGCCCACATTAGTTGAAGATATGGAGACTAAATGAGAAATTTTAGTTTTTTTATACACCACATTATTTTTTTTTTTTTAAATTCTTACTTTTAATGGACTATTTGTGAATTGTGAATCGATTTAAATGAAAACTAATTGTATATTTTTTCTTCTTTGCTTTCTTTTTAGGTAAACATGCATATCGAAGTTTTTGAAGTATTCTTTATAATATTTAATATAAGAAGCAATGAACAGTGAGTAACAATTAATTTTGGTTTATATAAATCTCCCTAACTAAGGCGTAACCACTTTGTCTTTTATGGTCTTAAACTTATTTGATTAATAACAAAGTTGATGAAAAAAAAGTTTAACACAAAAGACAAAACTCCTCAAAATGCATCCTTATTTAAAAAAATTTCTCAAAAAAATATTACTTTGAAGTGGTTTAAACTTTTCTAAAATGGTTAAGTGGGCCGTTACCGCTAATGGATTCATTAAATCCCCAAGAATATTACGATAAATAAGTCATCAATTCCATATTTCATTCGTTTTTTGAGCCACTGTGTGAGAGCTTGCAGTGTCATGATGAAGAAAGATTCGCTCTTCTTCCACTTTTCTGAATTTTGAAACACTTCTGAGAAACATCTTAAAATAAAGAAATCCCTAACATCCATTCTCTCTAAGATGGAAAAGGGGTGTTGAAGGAACAAGTGTTTAAATGTTTCTTGTAAAGAATTTACATACAGTTATGTTACAGAAGAGAAGATATCCATTGATTGTAATTATTTCACCACGAATAAAACCTAACAGCAGCAACAACAGCAATACCATCTCTCTCTCTTACTCATAAGCACTCATACTCTATGCTTCAGAATCACACAAGCCAATGCTTTTCCCGCACTTGAATTCCGTTTCACTTTGAAGTTGAAAATGAACTTGCATGCACACGTGATCTCCCCACTCTTTGAAAGATGTTAGGCTTGCTACGCGAGCATTTCCCTTTCTCTTCCATTCTGTACTTTCATTCAATGTTTCTCCTCATACCCCTTTTTGATCGCCAAACGTTAAAATTTAGACTCCGTAAAGATTTTCACTTTAAAAATTCATAGAACCTGATTATAGCGGAACCTACCGGATTGAATCATACAAATTTAAAATAAAAAAAATACTAAATACTAAAAAAATGTCATCAAAATCGGTCCAGCCGTTTAGTAGTAGTTGAGACATACACTCATACAGAATTTACAAAATTTTGTTCTATTTAAGCAGACTTCTTAAAATTTAGAAACTTATATTTTTTTCTTGCTACAGTTTTCAATTGTTTTTTATTTTAAATTTCTTTTTCAATTAATTTTTCTCCCGATTTTTTTTTATTTTAATTATT
The DNA here is from genome assembly GCA_035044805.1 of Leucophenga maculata. Taxonomy (NCBI): domain Eukaryota; kingdom Metazoa; phylum Arthropoda; class Insecta; order Diptera; family Drosophilidae; genus Leucophenga; species Leucophenga maculata. The sequence continues at coordinate 619,842 of JAWNNP010000651.1, read as the reverse complement.
TTTCCTAAATTTGAATGCCTTCAATTAAATTTTCGCAGTGTACAGGCATGTGGAACGTGTAGATCTTGCTATACTGAGCGCGAGAGAGAGAAAGAGCAGCAAAACAAAAATCGGCCTTCGATAAACGGCAGCGAGCGACATCTTTCGATAACAAGCGGTTAAACTCATGTTTTTTCTGTTTGTTTGTTTTGTAGTATTTTTTCTTTGGTCGCGGTCGGACGTGTTTTCTGTTTGGTGTCGCATGCCAAAGTTTTTTGTGTGTTCCGCCGCGTGAAAAACGTTCTTCGCTCTCTCAATTTTTTCTTAAAGTATGTGTTTGTTGTTTGTGTATTGCGCTCCGACGCTATTACTGCAATTTTTGTTGTTTGAGTGTTGAAAAAAAAAAATAAATTAAATAATTGAGAAAAATGCGCCCAAAATAATTGCATAAAAAATACATAATTGCAAATAATAATAAAAAAAAAGTGAAATATTAACAAATCTTGTGTAAGTTTGTGTGTCAGCAGCGTGTAAAAGCAAATAATTACAAAATGGAATTAAAATTCCACAAATAAATTAAATTAAATAGATTTTTTGTATGCAATGAAAAACGCAATGTGAAGAAAAATCTGTAGAAAAAAAATACAAATGATAATCTTTGCCTTTGCCCAAAAAGAAAATCCGGTTTAACAACTTTGCCGCCGCCGCCGCCAACTACAGCAACTGCGCGGCATCTCCTTCGCACATGCCGTCAACATTAGTCAATACAATGTGCTCGCACTCACTCACTCGCACCCTTTGCGCGGCTATGTAGTAGTAGTAAAGTACATAGTAGTAGTTGTTGTTGTGTTTCATGTTGTATACAATAACCGCGCGCAATGCGCTGGAATTGAAACAGCAGCCGCTGTGTGCAGGTGTCTTTGCATGTTTCTTATGCCAAAATATACCGCGAATATGCAAACAACAAAAAATAAAAAAGAAAATTATTTAAATAACAAAAAATAAACAAAAGAAAAGCATTGCCCTACAGCGTAAAGCAAAAAAAAAGTGCTTGTGAAATATTTTTGTGCACGGAAATAAATAAAAAAATATATAAATTTTATTAAATAAACAAAAGCAACGTAAAGTAAAAAAGCAAAAACAAAAAAGGCACAGCAGCTGTTTTCATAATTTTGCACGATCAGCGCATTTGCGCTCTGCTCTCTCTCGCTCATTATCTAACATGCGAGTTTGTCTCTCACTCTCTTTAATTTGTGTGTTTTCTAATTTTTTATGACAAACAATTAATTTTTCTGACATTTTTGTTGTTGCTTTTTCTTAAAGTAAAACCAATGCAAAGAAAATTCTAAATTCTCAAAAGTTTAAAAAGAAATGAAAATTCTAAAATATTTTTGCTTATCTTGTGTACCCGCTTATCTTATCCGTGATATCAATGGTGTCAGCGCTGCCTTTACAATACGCCCCACCTCCTCCCTTTTGCACTAATAGTAAAGAAAACCGAAACCGTACCCTGCGGCTTTGCATTCCGACATGATTTCCGCAATTTTGAATTTTATGCCTTTTGAAGCATTTTTATTTTTTTTATTTCTTAACATTTTCTGTGTACAATTGCGGGAGCAGCAGGAGGCGTAGGAAATAAGTAAAGTTCTCTCAGTGAAATGGAATTCGTCTGGCTCTATGCAAGGTTTGATTTAAAAATTGTAAGTTGTTAAAAATGTGTTAACTTGAAAGTGAAAATTCAATGAAAAAAAAAGAGTGAAAATGGTTTGGCATATCAAGCTGTCGTCAAAGGGGTGGCCGCGCTTCCTAAAGGGGGGTAGACTTTTTTTCTAGTAATCAAAAGTACGAAATGTGTAGTAAAATACATTTTTTAACGAACTTTTCAGAAAATTAAAATCAAATTATTCAGGGTGACTTCATCTAAAGAAGCTTAGGAAATAGTCTCCATATAAAAAACCTCCTTCTAAGAGTTGAAGTGTTAAAATAATTTGCAGAAGAAGATGTAGATCCAAATCGGACTGCTTAGAAAGTAGTCCCCTTAAAAAATCTTGAGAGTCTCTGAGAGTTTTTGGTAAAAAAAGATTCTGCAGAAGAAGAAGTAGGTCCAAATCGAATCCCTCAGGAAGTTGTCTATTAAAAATCCTCCCTCTGCGCGTTTTTTGTATAAAAAGAATGTGCAGCAGAAGAAGTAGGTCCAAATCGGATCGCTCAGGAAGTATTCTTCCTATAAAAATCGTCCTTATGAGAGTTTTTGTAAAAAAAGTATTTGCAGAAGAAGAAGTAGGTTCAAATCGGATCGCTTAGGAAGTAGTTTTCATATAAAAACCTCCTTCTGAGAGTTTTTGTATAAAAAGAATTTGCAGAAGAAGAAGTTAGTTCAAATCAGACCGCTTAGAAAGAAGTCCTCATATAAAAATCCTCCTTCTGAGAGTTCTTGTATAAAAAGAATTTACAGAAGAAGAAGTTGGCTCAAATCGGACCGCTTAGGAAGAAGTCCTCATATAAAAATTTTCCTTCTGAGAGTTCTTGTATAAAAAGAATTTACAGAAGAAGAAGAAGGTCCAAATTGGGCAAATAGTCATTCTGAGAGTTTTTGAATAAAGAGAATTTGCAGAAGAAGAAGTAGGTCCAAATCAGACTTGGGAATTAGTCCCCATATAAAAATCCTCCTTCTGAAAGTTTTTTTATGAAAAGATTTTGCAGAAGAAGAATTAGGTCAAAAATGGACCGCTTAGAAATAGTCCCCATATAAAAATCCTCCTTCTGAAAGTTTTTTTATGAAAAGATTTTGCAGAAGAAGAATTAGGTCCAAATTGGACAGCTTAGAAATAGTCCCCGTATAAAAATCCTTCTTCTGAGAGTTTTTGGTCTGACAAGTCAAACTAGTAAATAATTAAAGGTTTTTGATCGCTGAATTGGAATCTGAGGTCAGTACTGTTCTAAAGTGAACCTTTTTCTGGTGAGAGCATTTTGCATTGATCTAGTAATCAGAAGGAGCCAAGTCTGGGCTATAAGGCTGGAGAGGTAGAACTTCCCACTGTTTTCCAAATAGATTTTAAATGGTCCTGCAACATGTGGCCGAGCGTTTTCATGATGGAAAATAATAGATTCGTGTCTGTTCACGTGATCACACGTGTTCTGTTGGTTTTTCCGCGATGGCTCTATTCAAATGAAGCAATTGTGTTCGGTAGAGCTCCCCTTTGATCGTCTGAGCCGATTTCAAGAGCTCATAATAAAACAGACCCTTGTGATCCCACCAAATACAGAGCATTATAATGCCGCCATGGTTATTCGGCTTTGCCGTGAATGTTAAAGGTTGGCCGTGCTTTACATACGATTTCTTGCGCTTGGGGTTATTGTAATGCATCCATTTTTCATCACCAGTGACAATCCGATGCAAAAATTACCTCTTTTTGTGGCGTTCAAGCAACATTTCCGACATGCAAAATCGGCGTTCAACAACTCTAGTTTTCAATTTATACGACACCCGATTTCCAAGCTTTTGGATGAATCCCAATGCTTTTAAACGTTTGGCAATGATTGCTTGTTGAATTTCGAAAGCTTTTGCAAGCTCTTTTTGCGTTTGGGAGGCATCTTCTAAGTGCAATGCCTCCAATTCTTCATCTTCAAACTTTTTTGGCTGTCCAGGTCGTTCTTCGTCTTCTAAGTCGAAATTGTCACTTTTTAACCGTGCAAACCACTTCTGGCACGTGTTACAATAAAGATTTTTTGGATGAAATTCACCAAAATCAGTATATTTTTGCTAATATTTAGAGATATTGGAAGGGTTTTGAATTTTAAAAAAATGGAGAAATAATTTGACGCTTTCAACTGCAAGCTGGACTATTTTATTATTTGAAAAATGTATTTTATATTTTGAAGCCCGTTCCGGAACTCCGTGACCTATGATTATTTTAAATTTGAAAGGATTTTTCCGGTCTATGTGCCAAGTAGTACTTCACGCTTTAGCCATAGTTTCGTATTAACAAGTCTTAGAAAAGTTTTGTGAAAAATAATTTTGTTTTTATTAAAACTCTTAACTCAGACCTTATACTTCCGTAGACATCACTGGAGTGTATACATGCGCGTTTATTGTGAATTTTCATGCTTTGGCAGCTTCTTTTAGTTAAAATTACTTCTTCTTCAGAGTATATTGCAATTGTTATTGTAATTTACTATATACATTGTAGTTGCTGCTGTCTATAATATGTACATATATATTTGTTGCAGATGTACATATATATATACACATATACACAATTGCATACATACACACACATTCACAGATGCTTTCAACTGTCTAGACTTCAGACACATATTCCACGCTGCTATATAATTGAAATTTATGTTAATTTACAATAGACAGACAGACGGACGGACGGACAGACAGTCAGATGGCAGGGTTGAAAGTGTGAATATTAAGATTTCTTGCTATTTGTCTTTGCTTTAATAAAAAAAAAAAATAATAATAATAAGTAATACAATGCAACAACATAAAAATAATTGAAATGTTTATGGTGGTTTGACAGAATGAATGTGTAGGGTACATAGGGTACTTACTCCAAAATAAATAAGTTTCTTAAGTACTTTACTGTTTTGCAAAGACTTGTAAGGCGCATTCAGTAAATATTTTATAGAAACCCTGAATTTTTTAATTTAATTTAAAAAACTTCTCTAAATATTTGCCTTTTTTCAAAATTTCTGTAACACTTTCCACAGACCCCGGCTTCAGTTTTCTAAAGTAATACCATCTAATTTTCTTGTTTAACCCTTAACATAATTTGAAATGGTCCACAATATAATCCTATGTATAAACTCTTAGTTACACACTCTCTCGCTCTCTGTTGTTTCTGCTCTTTTTGGCAAGCACTAATGTTTCGTTTGTTTCTCGTTTAAGTGTTGTTGTTTCATTCGTTCATTCATTCATACATTCCATTGCAGCCGGTGCAATAGTTCAAGTGAGAAAAACCAACAACAACAACAACAAATAGTAGTACATAGCTGCTTCATCTCTCTTTAACACTATTCTGACTCTTTTTTGCATCGCACTATGCCGACGTCATGACATCTTCACCGTTACTATGTGGACTTCAACCCCAATATGAATGAAGTCAAAAGCACCCTTGTGCCCCATTTTCCCCCATTTTGGTACTTTATTCATTTATTTTTTTTTTATGTACTATTTAAAATGCGCGCATAGTGCACATTGTCTGGACCCATTTATTGTTGTTGTTGTTTGTGTATTTATTTTATATATGAAACGCATACAGAATAAAAGTTTTATACATTTTTCATTTTCAAACAATATTTTTTTTTTTTTACGTTTGTTGGCCATGTTTGCCACCCATTTTTTTTTATATACTTTGCTCCTCATTTGCAATGCTTTTTGTATGCTCCTTGCAAAAAAAAAAAAATATTAAAAAGGACGACTGACTACTGATCCAGCTGCTTGCGTTTTCATTGTTGTTGCTGCTGTCTACAGCATTAAGTAAATTTTCTGTCGATTTGTTCATTACTCAAAAGATACACTACAGAGTAATAATTGTAGGGTATTTTGGCTTTATGGATTTTAGTTAATGGTGTCCCAGAAGATTTTAATATTTTAAAGTATTTATAATAAACTGCAGGACCTACTTTTGACCTATTATCCTATTCATTCTTCAGATCACTTTTATTCAATAAATGTGCTTGCCCTTTCTTCCTAAGGAGAGAGTTGGGGCTTACTACCGCAAACCTATAAAATATTCCAGTACCATAGAGATCTATGCATTAGAAGAAATTGCCCCATAAAAATCTGTGCCGTATTTCAGCGTGTTTTATGAAAAAGGTACGTTATTCTAATTTAGCTAGAAATGCCGAATTTTCTTCTAATTAACTTCTACTAAATCCAATAAAAGATCTTACATGGATCCAGATAGGAACATATCTTCTATATAATGTAAAGGCTCTTCATTTTCTTGCTATGAAATCGTATTTTTTTTATCCAAAACTATAATTTTTAGATAAATAGTAAATATTTATATATGAGAAGCGTCCATCCAAATTGTATTCTCTGATCCGCCAACCGCGTGTTAGAACATATCGCAGACAGAGTTCTAGGGTGCGACTTTCTTAGTCCGTCAACCGCGTGTTAGAAAATATCGCAGACAGGGTTCTAGGGTGCGACTTTCTTAGTCCGCCAACCGCGTGTTAGAACATATCGCAGACAGGGTTCTAGGGTGCGACTTTCTTAGTCCGCCAACCGCGTGTTAGAACATATCGCTGACAGGGTTCTAGGGTGCGACTTTCTTAGTCCGCCAACCGCGTGTACATATCGCTGACAGGGTACTAGGGTGCGACTTACTTAGTCCGCCAACCGCACACTAGAACAAATAGAGTACGAAGCACTAGGGCGCGTCTTGTTTAGTCCGCCGAATAGCATTTTTCCCCAAGCACTGTCACCGCACCGTAGAATAAGTAATTTGTAGTAAATAAGAAAAAAAATATAATTGAAGTAAAAAAAAAACAACATAATAAAACAATTAATTGAAAGAAACCGCGTTTCATTTGGAGAAAACTGGAACATTCTATCGCCAGAGGTCACCAGAAATAAATATTTTCTGTGACGATCGCCTGGGCATCCGACGAGGATACCCCAGCCTGTGCGACCTATTTTGGAATAGGTTTTACCAGATGTTCTTAATTTTTCCATCATATGAAGTGAATTTCTGCTGGGACAGGTCATGTGTCTTCGAACGGAACAAGTAGTACTCGAAAGCAGCAATGTCTGGAGAATATGGCAGATGGTATAAGACTCTCCATTTCAGTGTTTCCAACTAGGTCTTGACCGATTTTGTTTTTTTTTTTTGTCGTAAGTTTATTCATTTCGACATATGGCGCCAAGTTTCCCAGCTTCAGAACCAATCTCATGACTTTTAGGCGTTCACTGAATGTCGACTCATCCACTTCCAATGAGTATGACAGAACTGCTGAAGCGTTTGACATTGGTCAACATATATCAATGATTCTAATTCTTCATCTCCACACATTTTTGATTGGTCAGGCCGTTCCTTGTCGTCGAGCTTAAAATCGTCAATTTTAAAGCGAACAAAGCACCTCCAACACGACAGAGCATCCTTGCTGTAAACTTCTACTAAGATTTGATGACCCTTGGTCACACTTTTATTCATATAATTAAGTAATGGAGAAGAACTCCGCGCAAAAACACCTTTTTGGTACGTAATTCGAGGTGCTTGAAGCAAATTTTTGTATTTCAATCAAAGGATAGTCATTTACAATATTGGTCCATATACTAGCAGCAGCTTCAAAGGTCCCGATTCATACATTATTTTCTGGTACGATATTCGAAATGTTCGAGGCAAATTTTTGTATTTTTGTTAAAGTTTTATCCGAAGGATACAAGCTGCCAAAGCTGGTCATTTACAACATTGGTCCATATGTGTTAGCAGCAGCCTCAAAGGCCCGATATATACATTATTGATCAGAATCAAAAGTCGAATCGATATGTCCGTCTCTCCGTCTTCTGGCTCCATGTATGCATACTAAGAACTTGAAGACTATAAGAGATAAAGCCTTCAAGTTTAAATATTTAAATTCTGCTATTCCTTCTTCAGATCATTTGTATTCAATGAATGTGATATGTCTCCCTTTATGGAGATCTTGGCACCACGCAAACCTACTAATTTTGAGTTTTTCTATAAACAAATTTTATTGATATCATTTATATTGCTTCAAACAACAAATTTGGTCCACTTAATCTAATAAAATATTGTATTAGGCTTCATATTGGATCACTAAAAGAGGTGGCTTCCTTACTTATCTGTCCCATCTTTCTAGATTTTTATATAAACAAACTTTTTGTTTATTTTTAAATTAACTAAAAATGCGGTAAATGGTGTATCCCATAAAATATTTCATTTGGATCCAAATCGGACCACTAAAAGGAGTGTCTCCCCTTTAAAACTCAAGTTCATAGAGACATGTGAGTCCATCTGTCTGTGTATGAACCATAAGAACTTGTTGACTATAAAAGAAAAAACCATCAAGTTTGCTTGTTAAATGTCCCCCATTCTTTCTTTAGCTGTCTAATGAAACTGCTAACCTCTCCCTAAGCGGTAGTTCCCATAAAACTTACCCCTCTTCTCTGAGTTTTTGAATGATTGTTTTCTTCTTTCTTATTTTAGCAGAAAATTTAATCATTCTGACAACTTTTGCAGATGAAGTTTGAACTGAAGACTCTCCAAGCTAATAGTACGACCCTAAATACAATGGCGGTAGTTAAAATTCATATCCAATGAGGACCTATATAGAGCATACCTATACAATCCCGGTATATACGCTTAAGATGAGTTTAGATGAGAACAGCAAATTACGTCTGGAAATGCGATAAAAAAATATAATGGAGGTCATACGAAAGAAAATAACAAGTTTTTTTTAGAAGTTTTCGTTGTGACAGATATCAAGTTAACCTCCAGTTTTTCCAGCCATACTGTTTCTCCTGCTCTATTTTCGAATTTGAACCCAATTGTGTTGATTTTGTTATAGCCTAGAATTTTGTTATTCCAGTCTTCCCTACAAGGCGCAGAACTCAGCAGGAACTTCCTCCATTTTAGTATTAAAACTTCGTATCAAAATTTTTTTACTATTTATGAATTATGCTACGAAGTTGTTACACTGAAATGGAGGCGTCCCATAAAGTAGTAGGAGAAGACTTAGGTGTCAACAAATTAATTTTTGATTTTTTTTTACCGATTCGGATAGAGTTTGAGACATTCGTTTTCTAGTTAATACTAAATTGTATTTCAAGTTGGTGACTTCTTGGAAATATGCTTAAAATTTGTATAAATGGGCGTGGCACATGCACTATACTATCAAGAAAAGTTGACATTGAACGTTCTTTCGGGTTTTAAGTGGTCAGTTTCGAAAATAAAAACTTTTACTTACAATGGGGCCCCATTTGTTGAACTCACTTTTTAAAGAAGAGTCTCTAAAAAAGTTATAGGTAAAAATGTCACAGTCAAGATTTGTCACGTGCTTCAATTTATGCCAATAAACCCTTCTTCTTTCAAAGCGGAACATCAACCAAATAGAAGTTTTGTATCTAGCAATTGGTAAGCAAGTGTTCCGTAGGTCTCTATGTCAGCACAGAAACTTTTAAGTATCGCTTCTTAACAACAATATGTTTAAAATAAAGCGTAGCGTACATTACAGTCGCATAACATTGACCATTACTTGCATTTTTTTGGTACATTTATTTTGTTGTACATGCAAGTCGCGTGCTCGTTTTTTTTCCGCTTGTATAGAGCAGTCAGTGTTCTCCTTTTGCAGTGAACCTATATATAATATATTGTAGTTCGACTTTTCTTTTTGTCCCCCCTCTCCACTACTTTTTCCGTTTCCGTGGGGTGGTTGATTTGTAACAATTTTGCACATGATTTTCATATTTATTATTTTTATGTGCAATGCTTTGGTGAAGTACTTTTCCTCCTCCAAACATATACAGACATAATAAAATGTGGACTTTGTATGCCAAAAATTGCCTCCCTGAAGCATTGTCGGTCTCTTTTTTGCTCCTTTTTGTGGCTATAGTATTGTCAATATATATATAGTCAGATATATATGTATGTATTTTTTGCACTAATTGGATTTGTTTTATTTTTTGTTTTGCTTTGCTTTGCTGCTGGCAACAAAAGATTTGTGACTGAGAAAGTCAGCTGCTTTTGCTAGTGGGGAAGGAGGTGTATCAAGCTGCAAAACACATCGAAGAAAAAGAAATAACTAAAAAAAATCGAAATTATATTTCATAGCCCAGTTTCTTGATTAAATCGCATTAGTAGTGATTATTTGTTATAGGCGGTGCTTTTGTTGTTGTTGTTGTTTTTGATTTATTTTTTCTCTTCTATGAAGTACAGTGAAGATTGGATGGAAAGGTTATTTAAAGTTTTTACTTGGTAATTTAAAATTTTAGAGAAGCTTTGATGAATCTCTCATGGAGTAGTTTCTGTAGACAAATGTCTTTACTAAGCGAATTTTTTTAATATATTAAATAGGAAAAAAGGATTTCAATACTTGTGTGAAATTCATGAAATTTGAAAAATTAAGAACCTTCTTAAGTTCTAGATGGCGATAGCCGATGATTAAAAATTCTGCTCCATCATTTAGGTCTGCATTAATCCAATGTGTTTCATCTAAACTCTCTTATTTCTACTTAAACCTTGTTTATTTGTACAAAGCACTTTGAAAGATCTTTAAACTATTTAATAAATATCTCCCGAAGATTATTGAAGAAGTAGACCCTATGTCTTCTACTAGTTTGTGTTGGACAAAAGCCTAACATGTGCTCAACCGTTTCTTAGTCTTCCGTAATTCCATAACTTCTTCAGAAATATTAGCCTAGTTGTGTGTCTTCCTATGACGCAATGCCCCTTAAGTGCTATTACCTGGTTTGGTCTTTTCTGGTATAACAGTTCATCAAATTGAACCTGGAGGTTTTTAAACTGTTAACGTTTCTGCATCCATTGTCTGATAAACGTATCACATTAAGTCTTATCCGTAGTTTCCATGTAGTAGTTATTCCTACCGAAGTGGTCCATTTTATTTACTTCTCATTTTCTCTCCTCAGTACGGGGTCCAGGCATAACATTTTGGTATTATCCACATTTTTGTATTTGCTGTAGAAGCGTGTTTTGGAAGCTTGCTTTTCATGTATTCATGTTGTTCTAAAATGCATTCTGAGACCTGCATTTCACGCATCTTTTTTTTTAACGTGTTCGGAACCAAATACGTAATTCCATTTACACGTCTTTAAGAATGTGTTCACAATTAAATTTCAGATAAAGTGTTACATGTATTATTTTGTAGAGCTTATAATATTTATTGATTAAATTTTTTGGGAGAATAGGTTTGACTAGAATGACCAAAACTATCAAGAAAGTATGAATTTTCAAGGACAATATATAAGTAGGAGTTTTTGATCATTGCCTGAAGAATTTAGAAAATTAAACTTAATGCAGAACCAGATATATTTATAGTAGTATTTCGGATCAAGTCGATGAACCTCATCACCATTTTTGGACTATGTCAAGCTCATCGAATAGGTTACACAGCTCGCAGTTCATAGGAAACCTTAACTCGTCGCCGATTCTAATAGGACCGAAATTCCTTGGAAGAATCTTTCTCTTAATGACTTTCAACACCATTTCGTCTGACTCAATCAAAGTCCAAGCCTCTGCGCCATACAGTAGGTCAGCGTCTTGTAGATTTTCATTTTCGTCTTCCGGATTGCTGAGCCCAAAATAGCATCTATTTGCAAGCGTGATCTCCAGGCTGACATTGTGATAGACGAAGTTTTCTACAACATTGACACCAAGTTCTTCCTTTTGTCCTTATTCATCGCTAGACCCATGAGCCGAGACGGTTTTTCAATCTCCGAGAACGCTGGTCCTGTGTACCGGTGATATCAATATCATCTGCATACGCGTGCAGCATCACTTTCTTTTGGAGGTTCGAGTCCGAAATATTCTGACACTGGCGTAGGATGTATTCCATTCAACAGCGCATCACACTGCCTGAAACCTCTTTTGGTACCAAAGGGTTCGGAGCGAATCTTTCCTACCCATCTTTGCCGGGGTACCTAGTGCAGACAGGTCGTCCGAAAACTTCGATCGTATCGGTGTTTCGAAAACAAATCGATAAATAGGTGGTGTGTGTCTTTGTAAGACTCTCGGGTCTTTTCCAGAATTTGGCGTATTGTGAATATTTTGCCTCTGGTCGACCTTTTTGGTCTGAAGCCACACTGATATTGCCCCATCAATGAATCCGTACATGGCTTCAGCCTATTACACAATACGCGCGACAGAATCTTATATCCAATAGAAAGGAGACTTATTCGGCGGTAGTTGGCACAAATAGCGGGGGTCTTCGAAATTTTAAAAGATAATGTACGAAACAAGGTGTATATCTTAATTTTTCACGTTGGGAACAGATGCGGTTGAACACCAAGGTAATCAAGAAAGAGTGCTGCTGTCGAGTGTGCTCGACTACGAGATCCCCTGTTTTCAAAGATTTTCCTGATGACTACCTCTTATAGTGGTCCGATCTTGACTTATATAGAATATTTTCTTAGGAATCATGCAAGATACATCAAATTTGGCGTTTCTAGCTAAATAAACAACAACAACAAATTTTTATACAAAACTCACAAAGGTCAAGGACAGATTTGTGTGGGGGATACCCCTTGTAGTGGTACGATATGGACGTAAATGAAATATTTGATAAGGATGAACCCAAACAACCCTCGTTCATTGAATACAAATAATGAATAAGATAATCTAAATTTGAAGGTCCTTACTCTTATAGTCTGCATGATCTTGATTTTCATACGGACAGGAATATTTAATGTTTATATATTCTTAAACAGTTCGACGACACAATTCGATTTAGCTCTTATCGTCTTTATATGTGTGCAAGTTCTCCATACACAAACTTATCGAACAGTTATGAAGTTTTCTAAGAAAAACTTCTAGGTTGATATAAATTTTAAAGTCTATGAAAGGATGTGTTTTATACATATACAATGAACTTGAGCACTAATTTTTTGAAGTAGTACCAATAAAAACCCATCGAGCAGTTATATGATTCTCTTAGAAAAACTTGATTATTAAGTTCGATATCAGCTTGTTAGATATGCTGGCGTCTCAGAGCGGCTACTTCGCATACAAAGTACATATATACAACGGATGTATCCACCCATCGGGGTAGTCCCAATAAAAACCCATAGTTGGGTTATGTGATTTTGTAATAAAAATTTATTTTTTTAGGTCGATATCAGTTGTTAGATATGGTGGCTTCATTGAATTGGATCTCAACATACATATAAATATATATACATACAATGGCATGTCCACCCATTTTCATAGGTGGTCCCAAAAAAAGGTTATTTTGTATGTATAAATTGGTTAACATTTCACTTGAATAAAGATTCTGTGAACGTGCATACCTCTTCCTTGAATGTAGATTCTGTGAACATGAGGATGGAACTTCGCTTCACATTCTTGCAAAGTGTGAAGTTATAGCAAGAGGTAGACTTCAAATTATGGATATGCACCAAAAAGCAGCTTGCAAATTTGTATCCTAGGAAAAAATCATATAATTTAATTCAGTGGAACGAACAATAGATCTTGATTCTGTGACCATGGTCGCTGCTATAGCTAAAAGAAGTCTTCAAATTATATTTAGCAAAAATTCTTTCCTCTGCAAGCTTTAAACAGCTGTTCTCTACAGCATAAACAGCTGTTGCACAGAGTTGCATTTAATTTTCACAAAAAATCTAATCAAAAGTGAAGAGGAATAGGAATCAAGAATGCTTCAAATATAAATTTTTTAGGCTTTACTGTTTGTCTTTGGTGCATTTTTTTTTTCTGAATTGTTGTTGCTTTCATTTGACTTCTTCTTCTGCTTCTACTGTTTCCATATAGCATTTGTTTAGAGTGCTACACTGTTTTTGTTGTTGTTGCTTTTGCTGCTACTGTAGTACACATAGTCTTTGTAGTTTTTTTTTTTTATTGTTGTTTTTGCTGTTTGAGGCTTGCTGTTTTTTTTGTTTAAGCCTTTCTTGTGTTGTGTATTTTCCTCATATACGTTTGTTTTTTTCTTTCACCCTTTAATTTTTTTTTTTTTGTATTTTGAAAAGCTCTCATCATCATCTGCAGTTGTTGGTCGAGCACATGTTCTCCTAGTTGAGGTTGTTGTTGTCGTTGTTTTGTAAATCGGTAAACTACTGAACTGTAAAAGTTCAATGAACCTGTTGTACAATATTTTGCTATTGCTTTTGTTGTTGTTGGTGATGTGTGTGTATTTTCATTATACATACATATATACATAAATACTTATACATATATTTTATGTTGTTGTTGCTGTTGTTGCTGCAGCACCGCAGCGCGCGCACATTTTCTTTCTTTCATTATTTTTAATTGTTGTTGCTTTTGCATTTGCGCACAGCAAAGCGCATGCATATACCTACACACACACACACACACATATGAATATCAATATGAATCTATTGTTTATGTATGCGTGGAAAAACAATGTGTATGACTGGAAAGTAATCATAAAAACATATTTTTTATGATTTCTGTTTAATTCCTTATTAAATATGCGTTTTCGTGCAATTTTCTATACCCTCCGCCCACTTTTTACACCCATAAATGATAAACAATAAAATTTGATTTTATTTTGCCACAGTCAGTGCATTTGTTGGATACAGGGTGCTCCATGAATTGTATACACTTGTTGAGTAGATATTAAATAAATGTGATAGTATTTGAAAGTAGCCAAACACCCACATAATCGCAATTTACCGTTACAAAACCCGTTATTGAGTGACTTGGCGTGCTTGATAATATGTGGCTAAGTTTGTGAGCCGATTTTTGACAGTTTTGAAAGGCGAAATGTATGCCTTTTTTAATGAAATATCATAGATTTATGGTAGCATAGAAATATGTGGAGACTATTTCGAGGAAATTTGACATTTACACCCTGCCAAAAAAGTATCGGTATCTGCTTTACTCCTAACCACTACCTGCCTAAGTACTACCCGGGAGATAGTAGTAGGTTCCCAAAGCCTTCGCACCTGAGTCAATCAGTTCTATGCTTCTGCGCCATATAGCAAGACTAGGATTATAAACTGTTTATGTATTTTAATAACCTTCATTCGGGTGAGGGATTTACTTCTATTTTGCTTGATAAGCCCAAAAGTGTCTGATTTACAAAGCGCCCTTTGATTGGGAAGAGAAGTGTTGGAAGCGAACCATGGTACTAAAACGTAGCATCAACAATATTTACCAAGTCTGTTATTTATTTAATCGCAGGTCTTTATCTCATCCATTTAATAAAAACCTCCACGGTACGGACGTCATTAAGGCTTGAACCAGTTCTGGAGTAAGGTTTTTGTATCAGTTTCACACCACGTGCTGTACTTTCGATTTATGGAGATCATTATTCTTGGAGTCATTCAGAAATTGGAATAGTTCACGCATGTATCGACGACGTAGTGCTCTCTTGAGCCTCATCAGATCTAAAATTTAACATGTATTCTAATTTTCAATTCTGTGCCTAAAATGGATGCAAAAATATGACCAAGTAGCTTATGTTCCTTTCCAAAGTCCCGTCTATTACTCTACAAAAATTCATACAAAGTGGAAACAAACAAACAGACAAAATTTTTACACGATTTTGGATATACATAGATGTGATTTGGTAGATATGCAAAGGGCACTTAAAAAAAGTCGAATTCCTATAAAATTTAGTGGTTCGTCTTCATTATGTGTAAATGTCTCAAAGGCGGAAACAGCCACAGACTGTTCTAGTATGCTAACGGCGTGCAAGAATCTACAAAGTTCTTCATAATTTATTCATTTAACATCGAATCTCAGAGAACGCCTTGCAAACTTTCAGTTCTCACCGCTTCCTTTTGAAAGATCGAGCACAACATGCTCTGTATGAATGGGCATTGGCGGAAGGTGTACTTCATTATTGGTATAAAGAGATTCCTTACTACCCTGCCAATGCTTCAGGTGTGAAGTAACGTCATCATGCAAAGGTGAAATCTTCGTTGAATCTTTGTGAAATCTTCGTTGGTGTACATAATGTAGATGGAGCGTCGAGAAACTTTATTTCGAAAGCCGTGTCAAAAGAGGGTTTTTCTATCAAAGAACTGGTGACTTTTTGTACTGCTTCTCAACGGTATTGTTTCCATCGCCTCCTAGTACGTTACTGAAGTGACTTCTTTATATTCCTATGCATACTTTTCGTTTCCATCATTGTCTTTGCAGAAAGTTACTCCGGGCTTAAAACTTTCGGCCATATGCTTGACCTTTTGTATATGAATTTGAAATTTCTTTTCATACGCTTAACCTCTCAACACCTTCAAACTTTGCCTTCTGTTGTCGTTTTTATTGTGTATGAAAAGTTTTCTAGCCATTTCTCTCGATAAAACTTTCTACCAGCTCGCATTGCTTCCGACTGAAGAGTTTTTTGATAGACGACCTTCCTACCAATAGTTAGGAATAGGTCTTTTGTAATCAATAACTTCCTTGGCAGCCATCTCCATGGAGTCCGTGATATGTCTCCACTGCTCATACATATCTTGAGACGACTTAAACGTTTCTCGAAGCAGAAGAGAAGTTTGGCTGAGAAGGATGGTACATACGACATACACAATGCCAAAAGAAAGTGTTCCAAATCAATATTAAGACCTCGTAATACATATTCGCTATATATAATTATTTGCTTCTTGTATCAATGAAGACACCCTTTTAAGTAGGGGGCACTACTTAAAGGAGGGTTGGCAAATATTCCACTTTGGTCCAGATGGAACCTCAAAAAGTGATAACCCCCATACAAATCTGTCTCACCTCTCTGTGGTTTTGTATGAACAAAATTTTGTGGTTACTGTTGATTCAGCTATGAAACTCCGAATTTGGTATATTTTGCGCCAATACTAATAAAATATTCAATTAAGGTCTAATTCGGACCACCAAAAGCGGCCCCCCTACCAAAAGTGAAGTCTTTATAGACATGTCCGTCTGTCTGGCTTTGAACAAAACGAACTGACCGAGAAATATAGAGCCTTAAAGTTTGTTTATATAATGACTTTGGATCCCTCTTTAGATTGGTAGTGTTCAAAGAATATGCCCTCCCCTCTCTAAGTGAAAGTATGCAAAAAAGCTTGATCCTCTATTCTGAATTTTTGAATGAAAAATCGCAAATTTGGTGTTTCTTCCTTAAAGTCTAATGTAATCTTCCATATAGATGCATTTCGGACAACAATTGGAGGTAGTCCTCATAGAAATCTGTTTCCTTTCTTGAAGTTTTTGTGAGAATAATTTGTTAGGGTTTAGTTTAGTTTGAAACGAGAAATTTGGAGTAGTGTATATTTATCCAAATAAAACATCCCACACGCTTCAAGTTAGGAATATAAATGTGTTTCATTCATATTTAAGGTGCAATGGAGGTACAGAAATTCTTTGTGTTGAGTGCACTCCACTTCTTACTTGATTTTCTTCTTATTTATGTCTGGAGCTATGAAACTGCTAAATTTAATACAATAAGATTTTTATTCAAGAGTCTAAATTAAGAATCAGTTTTTTTTTTAAATGTTTCCAGATACATCATTAAGTTTTAGATGCATTTTAGAAGGACTTTTGGAACTTTGTTTTCTATATTGAAAAGGGATTACTTTGAACTATACAAACTTCTTTCTATTTTTTTTTTCATAAGGTTTTTAATGTGAAGAAGGGTGATTATTGCGAATGGAGGACTTTTATGGGGAAACAAAATCTGAAAAGTTCAATTAATATCATTAAATA
This sequence comes from Leucophenga maculata, assembly GCA_035044805.1. NCBI lineage: Eukaryota > Metazoa > Arthropoda > Insecta > Diptera > Drosophilidae > Leucophenga > Leucophenga maculata. The sequence continues at coordinate 602,497 of JAWNNP010000651.1, read as the reverse complement.
TGAACCTGTGCATTAAAAATCCTCTTGCTGCATTTTTTTAGGAACTATTCTCTATTAAAATAAAGAACTTTAAGCTAAACCGATTAAATTTCATAAGATTTCCATTGACTTATTATTGCATTGCATACATAATTAATTTTCTCCTCATATGCTGTTCTTATTTAAAACCCATTCAATGATCTACTGTTTACTATACACAACACACTGTGTTACAAACTTTTGCTAATTAAATCTATCTAAATGCGTTTAAAGCAAGATACTAGATACAAGATACATGAGTGAGTGCATATGTTAGTCGGTTAGCTACAGTTCCTGGTACGCATTATACTCGAATGATTGTTTGTTTGGCTATTTTCTGTGGCTTTATTGTTTCCACAAATATAAATAGAGACAATGGAAACAATGCAGCATTATGTTGCAGAAAAAATGGATGCATTTAAAGGCATATTAAATGGTACACACTCGGATGGATGGATGGATGGATGGATGGATATATGTGTGTACTAGATACACATAACTACTTGAAGCAAATATGTACTTATTCTATGTGTATAGCCTAGAAGTACACAAACTGCTGCAATTACAGTTTCTGAATTGGTCGAGTGAATGAGTAACTGACTATGAAAATTTTTTTATGTGTCATGCTGTCCAGTACGGTGAAGCTTAATATGTGTGTATAAATAAGATAAAAAGAAAGAGGTTCGATTTTAAAGTTTTTAATTAGAAATTCATAAAAAAAGAAGAGACCGAGTTCTAGGAAGATTTCTCATTAAAAAATGGGCAAAAAACAGCTTCATATATTTTTTTGAAGATGCTAAAGTTGGTTGCTCTCTTCTTTAATTTTTTCTTCACATTTTATTGAGACATCTTCGAAAGAAAGCATTGGAACTCCAATAAAAAAAAAAATTCCAACGATCTTCTACGAAGATTTCTCACTAAAAAAATTAGCAAAAAACAGCTTCATATATTTTTTTTTTTAAGAAGCTGAAGTCGGTTGCTTTACGACACATTTATGGACGGTTCTTTAATTTTTTCTTCACTGGAACTTGGAACCTGTAAATTTTATTGAGACATTTTGCTAGAAAAGCATTAAAAGTCCAATACAAAGGAGTTTCAATGATCTTCTACGAAAATTTGCCAAAAAATTTACAGGTTCCAATCAAAGAATATTAACCATTGACAGATATTGCTATTTAAATACTACAAAATCGCACCTCGTAATCTCCAATAGTCCAGTATTTTGTTCTAATTTTATAAAAAATTTTACATATTTTATTTTATTGTTCTGCTTTTTAAACGCCAATTTTTTTTTTATGAGTGGCTTAAATAAAGCTAAAGCACCTGCAACTGGAATCTGAAAGCGCAAACTCAGTGCGGCGTAACATAAACAGTTAGGTGCTTCACATCTCTAAGGTAGCAGCGTGCATAGTATGCCTACCGTTGCCTCTTTACCTAGGCATATGGATTGAGTCAGTAGGCAGCTAGTTAGTCAGTCAGTTGGGCAAGTCAGTATGTCTGTCTGTCTGTCCGTCTGTCTGTGAGTGAGTAAATCCCAGGGCGCTGTTTTATTTTCATTTTATTTTTGTATAAAATTTATTTTCAAGATTTTTTTGCTTCTGCTTTGCCAGTTAATGCTTTGTTTTCGGAGCGCATTCAAACTGTGCTATTGGAACATATGCGCGTTTCTCGGTTAGGTTTTTTTTTTTTTTTTTTTTATTAAATTTTTACCTCATGCGATTTAAAGAGCGGCGGCTCTTCATTTATTAATGCTTTATTTTTGTTTCTTTTGGTATACATCACTGATGATGCTTCATGAAATTTGGTTTCCTTTTTTACGAGCGTAGATACACGCGCAACGTACAGGTGCTGAAGATATGGTGTTGGTGGTGATGTCCTGTGTAGAAACCAGCTTCACTTTGTTGGGTTTATAGTGTCTTTTGTTGTTGTTGTTGTTGTTGCTGTTGTGCTATAGATACAGAAATTCTACACATTTGTATGCATACATACGAGGGGTGGTCACAGTAGTAATCGGAATCGGCTTATTTTAGAATTTGGTGAAAATTTGAGCAAAGGCAGACACTTCTTCTTAACTTCTGCTTAAACCGAAATATTTTACATTGGTTTCAGATTTTCTTCACTTTTATGAAACCTTATAAAAACTTCATCATATTGCAGTACAGCAATGCCAAATACTACTGCGAAGTTATCATCCATCTAGCCAGCCTTTCATGTCTATCAAACATGATGCTTCAAATTAAACCCAAATCTTCAAATTTTTCCCTTTTACTTCTATTTAAAAGCCCCCTCGTACATCATTCTATATCAACTTTGTCTCGTTTTGACAGCATCGGCGGCATTCAGTTTCGAAACTAACAAAGATTTTCAATTCAGTCTGTGCGCAGGCAAGAGATATCCTGTCGGATTTTATCTTTGCGTGTGCATACGTGAGTTCATATAGAAATACACACAGATACTACTAATAGATTCTACTGCTTTTGTATTTGTGCATATAAGTGTGTGTGTGTGTGAGTTCATGTTTTTTTGTCTACCATACCTGCTAACTTTAACTACAATCCCATGCCATCACATCGGAACACATCATATATATATATATATATATGTTATATACCTACTACAACCAACTACTTACCTGCGTCGTTGCCTTTGGCCCTCAGCCTCACACACAACTCGTCTGTATGCATTCCAATTAGATTTTCGTTTGGTGTTGTTTTGATAGCTCTTACAGCAGATGGAATTTTTACATATACATGTTACTCCGACTACGACTACGACTAGTGTTACTACTTAGCTGGGTTGCCTCGTGTGAGTTCCTGTTACCGTGTTGACAACTCGTTTGCTTCAAATTCTATGCATTTGCACACGTTTGAAGTGTGAGCGTGTATCATTTGTATTTTAATTTCCTCTGGAATTTAGCTACACAGGATCCTCCGTTGGCAATGTACACTGTGCTACTTTGTTGATTGCAACTTGTCTAATTTGTAGTTTGAGTATGTGCAAGAGAAGTGTACTGGAGTTTTGTTGAGTATCAATTATTTTTATTATTGGAGATAAGGTGCTGAAATAGACTTCTTTTTCTTTTTGGAACATTAAGAACGCCGCTTGGTGCTCAGCCATCTGCAATTACCAAAAAACTAAAACGTTTCTTCTTAAAACTTCTTCATAAATTATAAAGCATGGAAGAACTAATGAAGATTTGCCATGCAATTCCGTTGGGACAACTTTATTTAGATGACATGGTACCGAGAAGTTTACTAACTATAAGATTTTCCTTTTATATGTATTAAAACTAGTTGAAACCCGCAAGTTTCCATCGCGCCTAGTAAAACGAAGCTGTTAACACTTCTCCAATGGATCTTTAATCTCCCGATTCATTAGCATGTATACCAAATTTCATCGTTGGGTGCAATGAAATCGTTAATACCAAAATTGAGGCATTGCCCTCTCCGATTCGGGCCTAAATAAATTTGGTTACTAATCCGGTCTTATGTGCTTATATGGGAAGCGGGGCATCGCCCACTTTAATTTTGGAACACTTTTCTCGATAAATGGATGCAAACAGTGGTGAACTTTGACATTTTTTAGTACATTTCTTAAGTTTTCACATATTACTCTCAGAGAATTGCACAAAAAAATCTTCAATGAATGCATTTTAATATTTTTAAAGCTTTTAATGTTTAGAAATCAAGAAGATTTTCACCAATTCGATGTTTTGAGTGGTCGAATAGACAGTGGCCTTAGCAGTTGTGTATACGCAGACATCATGGTGAAAATTCTTCGTTGTCAATTTGTTTTCCTTCATGCTTTGTATATTTTTTGTAAAGGAATGATTGTGCATCAAACAGAGTTGACCTTTCTATGTTCTATTAAAAACAGTGGCAACATTTATTATAGTCCATGAGGACCATCATGGTTCTATTCTATTTTCTTTCATCTCAGAAGATACCATATGCATAGTAGACTAAAATAATCAGACCGATATTTGACCTGTCATTACGTGTGTTAAATTTTTTTTCTTCCCGGACCTTTTTGAGTATCATACGTATCTGGAGAAATCAAAAAATTCGGTCCCATGCGTAAATTGTGTACCTACAATTAATTTTTGGCCTCAAACGTTGAAAGCTGGAAGTGCTTGAACCATGCGTGACGCTTGTAAAAAGCGTATAAGGTTGTCAAACAAATTTATCGCCCGTTTGGGAATAGTTCCTCAAACGGGTGAATAACTTCAAATCAATAATATTGCTCCTTGATACTTGGTTTCTTCGAAGTTTCCAACTATTTGGTAAAAATTATTAAGACCCATTTTGAGTACACTTGCAAACCACTGATGTTGAATAGATGCAATAAAAAATCTCTTGTGAAGCTCCCCAGGTATAAAATCCACGAAATTATATACGAATCTCAGTGAAGTTATAATATTTGGCTTCACAAACGACATGGCTATTGTGGTTGTAGCCAAAACTATTCACAAGGTTGAAAGTTTATACAATGAATGCTTCTTGATGAAGGCGTGGAGGTATTTTAAAATGCTTCATACGCGAACCAATTTTACAGAAAACTTTTATTTACTTCTGGGCTCATACGCATATATCTTAATTCGTCATCTGTTACGTTCTTATAACAGTTTTCGAAGACACTTAATGTGTATGCTCCATTTTTTAGCAATTGCTAAATCTTGCTCGGAAGTACGACTCGTCTCTGAAGATTATCCAATTATGTGTTTTCGACAAGTAGTAGAAGTCGGAATTAGCCATGATGGAGAATACGGCGGGTGGAGTAGGACTTCCTATTTCAGCGTTTCCAAGTAGATTTTAACTGGTTCTCCAATATGTGGCCGAGACCTATCATGTTGCAAAATCACTTTGCCGTGCTTTTTAGTGTGCCTCTCAATCGCATGAGTTGAGTTCGATAGCGTTTCTTCGTAATCGTTTCATTGGGTTGCAGATCGTAGAAGATCACGTCGCGTTGGTTCCATTAAATATAGATCATAAGTTTCATGCCCTGAATAATCTGCTTTGCGAGGGTATTAGCCGCGCCAAACCCATGACTTTTAGCGCTTGGAGTTGTCCTAATATATGCACTTCTCATTACCAGTCACAATGCGATGCAATAAACCGTTTCTTTTTTGGCGTTCGAGAAGCTGTTCACAAGCGAAAACTCGCCTTATGACGTCACTCGGCTTAAACTCGTACGGCACTCAGATTTCTTACTATTGAATCAATTCCATGGCGTGTAGACGTTTGCTGACTATCGACTCATCTACTCCTAATGATTCTGAGAACTTCTAAAGAGTTTGGCATATCTCTTCATAGAGCCATGAGCAAATTCAGTTCCTTGTCTGCAAACCTTTTTGGCTTCAACCGGTCGTTCCATGGCTTTGAGATCATCTACACAATTGTTCAAATAGCGCATGCTCGCCGTAAACTTCCACTAAGATGCGATGATCTGCTTGGTCGCACTATTCTTCATATTAAACTATGAAGAAGAACTCTTCGCAAAAACACTTGATCTGGTACGAAATTACGTATTAAAAGTGAGATATCAATGATCAATTTATATGTCGGGGTCACCAATGCAACTAATTATAAAAATAAATATTGCTTCATACCGATTCACCAGACTTCCCAATTCACACAACTGCTCAGTACATGTTCAGTGGTGTCACGGATTTCATTCATGAAACTAAATTTAATGTTTTAAACTTAATTTGAGACTTTTCCTGTGATAGCTCCGATTTTTATAATAGATGCTTTTTAAGTACTGTTCAGCAGATTGAAGCATTAGGGCTCAATAAATTTTTAGTCTTATGAGATGTTTTCTTTATACACAGTATCCAACTTAATTTGTTAACGGCCATTCAGTTCATGCGCTTCCACGAATGTTCCATGAGAGTTTACGTGTGACGTTCTCATAAAAGTATTTAGGGAATGGATTATATTCTGGAAATGTTCTTCTTAAACTCTGTTGATATTTGCATGCTATACCTCGTAAGTGAAGAAGTAGCTGTAATCAAACAAAGATATAGGATTTCTTCCATTTTTTTATTCCTTCTAAATTATAGGTTTGAATACCTCTTCATCTAAACCTCTTATCTCTAATGCATTTCTTCAGGTTTGGTAACAGAAAAAAGACACATAGAGACTCAACATGGTGACTACACATGTGTGCACCCGTGTATAGTCTTGGTGAATCAGCAAAATTTTGATTCGCCAATCAATATCGAATGTATTCAAAAGTTCGAAGTAATATTCGCCGGTGATCGTGTGTGTTAACCATTTAAAGGTGATTGATGTGAATGAACCAAGTGCATTCCAAAAAAGTGTATCATGACCTTGTTGGCTTACAGACCCACCTTCGCTCTCTTTGGTGCGCAATCTCACGGTGAAGCTCACTCACTATCTTGATTGGTCTGGTGTGCTGTGATGGATCCATGTTTCGTCTTTCGTAACGTAGAGGCGCAAGCTAAATATTTACAAACACTTTGTTGAACTGGTTACACGGTTGCGTTTATGATCGAGTGTAAGCATTGTTGGGACAGCTTTTTCATCTCCATATATTCATCTAAAATCTGATGTATTCGCTTACCAATAAAGCCACCTCACGCAATTTCATTCTCTGTTCGTTCAATACCATTCCATTAAATTTATCGAAGATTTCTGGCGTGCTCTTTTTCTTTGATCCATATCCAAAACTTCTCAATTCTTCTCAACTTCTCAATTGTCGAAGTAACTCCATTTTAATTCTTTATGAGGTCTGCATTTCTCAATTTTCAACCATTCAGCAATATAAAAGGCATCACTTAAGCTCAAGGAATTCAAATTGCAAAATGCTGTCTTACCATTTAATTTTTTTTTTTTTTTTCAAAAAATCTTCCCAAGATCTTTATATAAAAGTTATGTACTTACCAGCATTTTTTTCAGTTTCCAACTCTTTGAACTTTGTTTTATTCTGATAAATTTTATTTTTATTTTTTTTTTGGATCATGCCATTTGATTGTGGTTTCATTCATCATTAATCATCGCCGGTCTTTGTTATAAACTAAACTCTGCTTCTTCATCTTTTTGAGCATATTTTATTTAATCTTCACTTAAAGTTGAGATCATTTATGAAGAATTTCCAACGAAGTTTTGCAATTTGTGCTGCCATTTTTAATGCAAATGTAGTCGCCAAATGATTAATTTTGTCGACACAATAATTTAAAGCAAAATTCCAATAAACAATGATTATTTTAATAATGAATTATGTATGGCATTGTTTCAACAAGTTAAATGTACAACACAACTTAGTAGTAGTCGTCGTTGTTGTTGCTGTTGTTGTATAAAAAAAGAAAAAAAAAAATATATATGCAAGCTAAACACACGCCAGTCACATTTTAAATTGAAAATAATTAAAGCTCATGAATCATGTGCCAAGGGGGCAAAAGAGTCGAGTTGAATCAACTTGAATTGAGTTGAATCGAGCAGTCATTGCCAGAGATGAACCGCAGCTGCCGGTGCTGCTGCTGTTGTAGCTTATGAATGCTGCATGTACATCTGAGCGAAGTAATGTAGAGTATGAGATATGCTATATACTCGTATATATATAACCGCAACGACTTTGATTCAGACTCTTCCAATAGGACGGACACGGACTACAAGTATATGCATTCGTTCGTTTATATGCTGCTGCGGCTGTGGATGCAACCCTTTAACAAACAATTGTGCATGTTCAGTGGTATACTTCCGTCTCATTTCCTTGGTGTTTGTCCCGTTTTCCGTGTGCTACAGATTCAAGTGTCTGTTGCACGTTTGCGAGGGAAGATTTTAAGAAATGCAATAGATTTGAGAAACAAAAATTTACAAAGCAGGAGGAGCTCAGATGATTGTCATGGGTGAAATCTTGGTCGAAGACAGTTTAAACTAAAGAAGAAGAAAACAAGTTAATATTAGTTTGCCAATTTTATTCAAAAAAAAAGTTTTACTTGACTGTATTCTAAAAATATACACATACATGCAGAGCACACACATTCGCTTGCACTTTAGTGTAGCTCTTTCCGTTTATGTCTGATTTAGAGAAAGAAAAAGAAGGCTCAGCTCACATACCACTTGAAAGATATACTTATGGCCAAGGGCGTAACGAGAAGAGAGTAGGGGGTCCACTGCCTCCCCCCTAATTTTTAAAAAGTCCATCAAAAAAATATATTTTTTTTTGGTTTTTTGTTAAAATGAGCGCATTACATTTTTTTGAACTGTAGTGTATTATTAGTACATGGGTCCGACAGATCCTACAGGTCCTAATTTCTATACACACTTAAAAAAATTCAGCCCCCACTTTAAGAAAACTTGGTACATTCTTGCTTGTGGCTTCTGTAATATTGGTTACGATATTTACTTAGATCAGCTAATAGAGCCGGTGAAAGTCAGTGCCGTCCATCCATAGCTCGTAAGCGTTCTAAGTACTCCATGCAGGCAGATAGACTTGAGACTGAAAACCAGCAAAAATATAATAAAAACCAGAAATAAATTTGGAGTTGATTGTGCTCAACTTCGATGGAGATACCCCATTGAACCTTATATTTGTGAAGGGTATACATTCCTAGCAGGATCAGTGTGTAATATTTTATTAGGATTAGTGAACGATTCAACAAATTGTTCGTTGAATGCTAAACTAAACCAGAATATAATGTTTTTCACATAAAAATCCAGAAAGGCGGAGAGATTTGTATGGGGACTACGTCTTCCAGTAGTTCGAATATATAAAATATTTTATTAGAATTGAATTAAGACTCACCAAATTTTACATTTTAGCAAAAATAACCAAAAAAAAAAAAAAAAAAAAACATATTTTCTTCATTCGAAAACTCTGAAAGAGATTTTAATGGGTACTTCCTCTTAGAAAGGGGTTGTCAAAACTATTCAAAACTATTTATAAATAGAAGACATTAAAATTTTTTTTTTTTTTTTTTTGGTTAACGGGTTACCTTAGGGAAAAAAGGTAATTAAGATTCTCCTATTCATTCTTTAGATCACTTGTATTCAATAAAGACGCTAACCCCCGCTCTAAGGGGGTTTCACATTTTCTATGCAACCTACTTCTCCTAAGTTTTTGTATGAAAATATTTTCTTTATGTTCTTAATTTTGCTAGAAATATCAAATTTGATCTACATTACGTTAATTCATATAAAATATTTCATTTTGGCCAAGATGGAACCATAAAAAGTGGTATCCGCATATAATCTGTCCCACCTTTCTGTGGTTTTGTATGCAAACAATTTTTGTGGTTGATAATAAATCATTTAGAAACTCCGTATTTGGTATGTTTTGTGTCAATACTAATAAAATATTCTATAAGGGTTCAAGTCGGACCACTTAATAGGTGGCAAACTTAATAAACTATAGTCGATATGGACAGTTCCGTCTGTCTGGCTATGAACAACAGATAATGTGTGTGAACAAGATTTTACTTAAATTCATATGAAGTATTTCATATAGGTTCATATCTGACGACTAGAAGTGGTAGCCCCCTTACCATTTTGTGCCTTTTTTTTGGTTTTTGTTAGAAAAACTTTTTTTTTCTGAACATTCAACCAGAAGAGATTATACAATTACTAATCTTCCCCTTCAATAGATGATGTGTTTGATCAGCTGTTGTATCTTCTTGTTTGAGCCACATATCACTGATATCAATAGCGAACTTCATGGAACATAATATGACCATAATTTTTATTAACGAAAAAAATATGATCCAATCACACCTCCGCCATGAAATCCACACCACACATTTACTTTTAGTGAATCTAATGGAGTCAATTGAATGTAGCACATGTGGGTCTGTTGCTGTCAAATAATGTATATATTGTCAAAGACATTAGGTCAAAAAGGAGATTCATTGGTGATGTTGATTTTTCTATGAAATCCCAAATCGAAGAAGTTTGGGTGCTTTAAATGATGAAGAAGTTTAAGGTCTTGAGTTAATTTGATTTTGTAAAGGTCAAGATCTTTATATTGAGAATATCCATTATTTTTTTTCGGGAATATCCATTAGTTTTTTTTCGAATATTAATAAAAAAAATATCTTCTCCGGCTTGGCGGTCAAGAACGAATCGAGCCATTTTTTGATACGCTGTTCTAAAGTGAATCGTATTCCGGTGAGGGCACTTTGCATTGATCTGAATAAGAAGTTATCAGAAGAGGCCATGTATAGGCTATAAGGCGGGTGAGGTGAAACTTCCCACCCACTGTTTACCAAATAGAGTTTAATCGTTCCTGCAACATGTGGCCGATCGTTGTCATAATTAAAAAATATGAAGTCGTGCATATTTTGGTCGTTTTTCCGCAATAGATCTCTTCAAACGAATCAATTGTTTTTGGTAGAGGTTCCCTTTGATCGTCTGACCCCATTTCACGTGCTCATATTACAACACACCCTTGTGATTCCACCAAATATAGAGAATTACCTTGGCGCCATGAATATACGGCTTTGTCGTGGATGTTGATGGTTGGGCGGACTTCACATACGATTTATTGTGCTTGGGGTTTTCGTAATGAATCCATTTTTCATCACCAGTGACAATCGAATGCTAAAATGACTTATTTTTGTGGCATTTAAGCAACATTTCGACGTCTATGGGTTTCAATTTATATGACACCCAATTTCCAAGCTTTTGCATGAATCCCAATGGTTGCGAAGTAATACTAGTAATGCCCTCTCTTAGAAAATCGTATAATCCCAATACAAAAAGTTGGATATAAAGTTTCTCTATTCCTGTGAAGGGTGTAGAATCAATAGATGTGACTAAATTGGTAATGAAGCTCTTACGTCTTTGATATTTAGGAGTTCTTATTTATTTCAAACGTTGCTCGTTCGTGAACTTCACCATGTTCAAAATGGAAACAGAAAATTGTATAAAGAGGTCTTAAAGTTGCTAACACCAAAACAGTTGTTCATTTTTAGTTCGCAATCTTCACCATGATAAAATATAAACCTTGACTGCTGATATGGCAGATCCAGAGAAAGTGTGCGTTGTTAATTAAATTTAAATTTGAGTTATCTCTACTGGGAAATTTATAAGCTGCACTTAACTTAGAGTTCATACATTAGAAATTATAAATCATTTAGTAAATTTGGTATATTTTGTGTCAATCCTAATAAAATATTTCATTAGGGATCGCTGATATCCAAATCGGATCACTAAAAGTGATGGCGCTCTACAAATTGTCAAATGGATGTCCGTCTGTCTGGCTAAATAAACTTGGAGACTGTTGAAAGTTTAAAAGGCACCCGACACCCTATTTTCTTTAAAATCTTCCTATGATCTTCAAACGGTGGGAAGATCGACCTGTTGGCAAAGTGTGACGGCAATAGTCATAGACCAAATTTTTTAATAAGTGCCAAATTTTAAGCCATTTATAAACTTATAAGACTACCCACTTTTCTTTGCATTAGATTGATGTGAAAATTTACAACGGAAGAATGAGGACTTGGGAACATTTAAGAGCTGATGACAAGTGCTTGCTTGTTCTAAGTACAGATTCGTATGTTTTTTTTTTTTTTTGTTTCTTGCTTTTGTGGCTTATTTCCTTGATTTCATCACTCATACTTCCTCTGCCTGCAGGCTATATGGCAACTCTTTTTGCAGCTGCATGCAAGCATGCATGCAACCATGCATGCTTGAACATGCACAGTTAATTTTACTTGAAATTTAAAACATTTTATTCAATGACACTTGTGTGTTCAAAATACAATGAAAAAGAGAAACGTTTGAATAAAATGTCAAAACCTTTTGGAAAATTGTTCAAATCAAGAGTGCCACTTCGTTTATATTGTACCGCAAAATGAGTGTTGCCGGAGTGTTGTGTTGCTAGTGCATGTGCGTTGAAGATGCAAAAATAAAAAGAAAATATTTATTTATTTTATAGAAAAAGTGAAACCGCAAAGAAAATGCAATATTTATGTGTAAAAATATGTGAAAAGCAGCAGTGTGAAACGTAATTAAAGAAACAAAAAGAAAAAAAGAGGAGGAACAAAAATTTAATAAAGAATTCAACTGTGCGGCGAAAAATATGCCGCGTTGCGCACAAGCCGTCAACGCTCGCCAGATGGCGCTTACACTTAGCGCAAGCAATATTTTCTAATTGGTTATTTGTGACAAGAGATTTGCGTGTGTAAGTGTGACTAATTTGCGCGCGAACAGCTTGCGTGTGCCGACGAAAAAACCGCAGATACACGCGAAAAGTGTGCCAACTAATTGCTGCGCTCAACACAAAGAAAACAAAATAAAATAAAAGAAAAAAGAAAAACAACAAATTTAACGTCATGTCGATGCGCAGCAACAAGTTGACAACTCAACAATCTACAAACAGCAGTAGCAGCAACAACAGCAACTCACTACAGCGGCCGCACTCGCCACAGCAGCAGCAGCAGCAGCAATTGCCGTTGCCGCCACAATTTCAACAGCAGCAGCAACAATTGCTAGCGCAACTGCAACAGCAACATAAATTTCAGCAACAACAAATACAGCTAGCACAATCGCCACCACAGAAGCAAACATTGGTGCAACAATTGCAGCAACATCAACTGCAACAGCAACACCACCACCAGCAGCAGCAGCAACAGCAACAGCAGCAGCTAAATATCAACAACAGTCGCAATAATCTGGCAACGCTTGTCGCAGCCATTAATAATGAACAACATTGCTATCAACTTTCGCCAGCTGCTGCTTCACGTGTAGCACACGGACAGCCTGTTTCACCTGCGCCGCCTAGTTATTCAGCTGCTGTGGGTGGAACAAGTTTTCCCTTTCTAAATCATCATCATCAACATTATCAAACGTCGCAGCATCAACAAGAGTTGCCACATCATACAAATACTGCGCATTTGGATCTTGTCGAGCATCATCATCATCATCAACACCAACAGCAGCAGCAGCAGCAGCAGTTGCAACAACAACAGCAACTCCAGCATCAACAGCAGCTGCTGGAGCAGAATCAGAAAGACGATCCGAACGACGAGTTGGAACAACAATTGTGTGTTGTCGCCAAAATGCAGAAATCGGTGACAATTACTGTTACACCGCAACGCAGCAATTCCATGGATTATCTAAATTTTGAAGAGAAGCGTCAATTGATTGCCTCATCTCTGTCACTTTCGGATATACTACACTGTAATCCGGCAGCTGCAACCAAGGAGGCTACGACTGGTGAGTGAAAAAAAAAAAAAAAAAAATAATAAAAATTAAAAGTTTGAAAAGTTTGAAAAGTTCGACGAGCTAAGTGCTTGACTGAGGTCATATTTTCTATGCCACTATAAGATACTCGTGGGTGTTGTCCTTTTCAGAGTGCTTTTTTGCATTGGTCTATACATCGATACAATGTTTTGTTATTCTTTTTGTTCACCATCAAAGCAAAATTGGCAAAATTCCATTTATTGGTACACTACATATATTTGATGTGTATGGGGTATAGCCTATATTATGGAAAGTTTGTCATGCGGTTAGTTAAAGTTAGACTTCTCTTCTTATGGAAAAAAGAGAGGATAATAGCAAAAGATAAAAAGTAAATAGAAAAAAAGAAGAAAGGATAAAAAGCAGAAAAGAGGAAAAAAATTATAGTTTAACAACTAAAATACACTCCTTTTTTTTTTTTTTTTTTTTATAGCAATTTGGAACTAAAAATACAATTTTTTTTTATGAAGATTTTGATCAATAGCGTCAATAGATTTCCATGAATAAACAAATAACTTTAAAATAATAAAACAGTGAGATACTTCTTAATTTTTTTTAAAAACTCCAATTTCATTAATCGATAGCGATAAATAGTTTCCAACAATCGATAACAAGCATTCACATTTTTTTTAACATTGAAGTACATTTTTTTTATTTGTTCAGTCACATTATTATTGGAGGCATTCCGACTCTGCTGAAAAAAATCTTCATATTCAATTATTTTCTAAACTATCTATATATGTATTACCAATATCTGAATCTGTATCAAAATCGTCTGAAAATTTTTTGCGCGTAAAAAGCTTTAATAACTTTTACAAATACTATAAAACAAAGTAAATTCCCATGGCCTTTAGATGAAAAATACTTACAAACACCTACGAACGTTTCAATCTTAATAAAAAAAATTTCGTTAGGATCCAAATCTAACCATTAAGAGAGGTAGCCCGTTACAAAAAGTCAAGTCATTATAGACATATACGTCTGTCTGGCTATAAAGAACCAGAACTTTGAGACTATAAAACAGAGAGGCTTAAAGTTTGCTTAGTGCCTCATATACCGTCGTCAGATAGGATAATAAATGTGTTCGCCCCTCTCTGCCTTTCTGTTTCTATAAGTTATTCCCAGAGCGAAAAAGGGTAAACTAATTTTGTGCAAATGTTTGTATTAGGAAGAACGAGGCGAATCAGACCCCATAAAGTACAAATATTCTTGATTAGCATCAAAAGTCGAATAGATATAGACATATCCGTCTGTCTGGCTCTTTGTATGAAAAGTAAGATCTTGGCTACTATAAGAGATAGAGCCTTCAAATTTTCATATTTAGATTCTCTTTTACCACACTCTTAGGGGTCACCATGAACCAATGTTATTAATGTTGCTTGAAACACCAAATTTAGGTTACCTTACGTTAATACTTATCAAATAGTCTATTAAGATCCAAAGCGGAGAACTAAAAGGGGTAACTCCAATAACCAAAACCGTCCAAAATTTCTGAGTTTTTGTTAGAACAATTTTTTATGTTTGTAGTATATTTAACTAGAAACGCCAAATTTGATGTATCTAGCATAATCCTAGAAAATTATTGCATATAGGTCTATATCGGACCACTAGAAGGGGTGGTCCTCATACAAATCGCTAGAGTATCTCGCATTCGAGTCGACTCGAATGCAATGTTTTCTCTAGTTTCTTTTTTAGGCCCTGTACCGAATGTACAAGAGCCTATTGTTTTTGTGCAAATGTATGTAACAGGTAGAAATAATAGTCGGAGACCCCTCAAAGTTACCCCCATTATGGTCAGGAGTGATATAGGAGTCGATATAGCAATGTCCGTCTGTCCGTCTAGTCGTCCGTATGAACGAAAGGATCTCGGAAATGGAAATAGATAGAGACTTCGTGTTTTTTACATTCGACTAGGACTTCTTCGGAATTTTACAAGTTTGTTTTAAAATTTTTACCCTTCCCCTTCCCCATAAAATCACCCCCAAGGTTAAAAATTTATTCGGCACAAAAAATATGCCAGTATAGAGATATCGCCGCTCTAAGTCAAAATCCAAATCCAGTTCATCAAAATCGGATAATAAATGACGATTTTATAAGCAATTGAATTTGAACGACCTATGATACTTCCGTCCTCCCTTTTCTTTTCGTATTATTATCTGTATAGTGAGAAGTGGGAGGAGAAAAATACTTTTCGTCAGTACTTTATTTCTTATTTATTTCCTTTTTTGTTTGGGACTGCTTGGTCATAAGCTAGGGAAATATTTTGGTTTGTCCGGCGACCTGTACTGGTACAGGGCCTTTTACAGTCGGTTACGCCCGACTGTAATTTTCTTACTTGTTTTTGTGTTATTTTAATAAAAGTTTAGTGTATGTATCCTTAATTCATATGTAGTATCTCATAGGTCCATATCGGTGGACCAGACATGGTAGGCCCCCTATAAATCTGTAACTTTTCCTGGGGCTTTGTGAGAAAAACCTTTTGTTCCCTTCCCTTCAATAGATGATGTCTTTGGCCATCTGTGTCACTGTCTTGTTGGAACCATATTTTGCTTATATCAATTCCATCCCATACTGGCCAAGAATAGTCTTCCAACATGACGCAAAAGCGAACTCCATCTCCAGCATGTGGGTCTGTTGTTGTCAAATAACCCATATTTTGCAAAGCCATTAAGCCAAAAACACAAGCTTCATCTCGGAAAATGATTTTTTTTTCAATGGAATTCCCAATGGGATTTCGGAACTTTAAATTCTAGAGGGTTTAGTTCTAGAGTTAATTTGGTTTTTATGCAAAAAGGTGAACTTAGAGCTTACCAATTCTTTTGAACGATGTGGTATCGATAGATTTCCTTATTTTGAACTGAAGCGCTTACGCCTGTGGGAACATACAATAATGAATTTGTGACCTGGTTTTCACCATGTGAAAGAACATCTTAAACTCTGTCCGTATCGGCAAAGAAGTGAACAATTTTTTGACACGTAAGCCGCCTTCTCCTATGTTGACTTGATTTTATGCACTATGGCGCTCAGAGCATCTTTGGATGGACGATTATTACGCCCGAAAATTGGAACAAGCGCTTGCGCCCATTGAATCAGAATTTCGATGGGAATTATTATTAATTTTCAAATAAAAACACAAAATCGTATTAGGAGCTCTTAAAGTTGCGATCACCAACACCGAATTTTGATGCGGTTTGCAAACTTCACCATGACGAAAATGTAAACCCGAACTGACTTTATGACGCTGACAGTTTTTGAAACATTTGTAAGTTATAAACTGAAACATATTAGAGATGCGTATATCTTAAAGTTCCAGAGATCTGTTTGTATTGGCGCGTGTATAATATTTTTCGCGCTAATTAAGCAACTTTTCTTCTTTAAAAGCTTATATTTTAGACAAAATATTACATTCTTTCATTTAGTTTAGTCGGACATATTGCGTGTAACTTGGTTTGGAATACGATGGATCCGTCGCTAAGCTCAAATGACTTTTAGGGTGACATGTCATATGCACAATTTCGAATTGTCGGAATAATTGTAGCGGGTTTCATATCATCTGTTGGGTATTTTCCTTTACCGATCAAAATTATTTGTTCTTAGTGAAATTGAAATCTTTATACAAAGACAGTCTTTAGCTGTAGAGCATTTTACATATGCTATGGGCAGAAACATTTCTGGAAGCAGTCATCAAATCATGCTAAATGGGAATGATGCACCTCCCATACATCAAATAAAATTTTATATTCTATGGTCTTCATTTTTAAAATGGCTATCTCCAGGAGAAAAAACGACGTCACTAAACGTCTTGTGATTAACTTATGCGATACGGCAATAATTTTTTGTTTCTTTGCCCTGAATAATGGGTTGCACAAGACGCGCCACCAAAACTCTAGAATTTGTCTGTGTCTTCCCCGAAGAACATTAGTCATCAAAATAACTTTCTTTTAAGAAATAAAAATAAAATAATTAAAAGTAATATTTGAAGCCATTTTTCAATGTCAGCAGCCTTCAATTCGAAATTATCTCCAGCAATAATTTAAATAGAAATATATAATACCCAATATTACTTCTTTGCCTCTTTGATGCATGAATTTTTCCAATTATCGAATTCTTCAAGCTTTCGAAAAATATTTTAAAGAAGTTAGACATGTCTCCAAAAAAATACAATCTCTTTCTACTGGATTTTTGTGATGAAGAAGATTTATTTATAAAATTTTTTTAGAAAATAAATAAATAAATAAAAATTAAATAGTTTCTTATTAAAGCATCTCGTTCTAAAAACTTATGCTCCACCACTTGTAAAGCGTATAAATGCATCACCAAAACCAAATTTAACAGTTTCTCCCAAAAAAAAAAAAAAAAAAAAACCCGCTTTCATACTCCAATTCAACTTTAATCAAAACTTTTGGCAATTCGAAATGCGATGCTGCCACATTTTGTTTGTGTTTTCGTTTTCGATTTCAATGACTGCCCATTGATGGCTTTCATGGGCGAATAGTTTTTATTGAGTTTCATTGATTGGCAACCACAACGAGCATACATTTTGGAGAGAAAAAGAAAAAAACAATAAATTTAAGTAAGGGAAACAATTTCACTTTGTGAATTCATTGTTGCTTCTATTATTTTTATTTTTATTAAATTTCTACAAATATTTGGAAACCGTGCGGAACTAAAAATTTCGAATTTTGCTTTGTGCCATGCTGTGCAACAAATTTGGTTCACTGCACTTGAAAGCTGGTTCAGAGTGTAGCTCGGGGGTTTGGTTATAGTTAGATTTACTATATATTTATATAGAAAAATAAAAACCATAGTAAATTGCACAGGTGTGCCACAGATGCCACTTGCAGTCAGTTCACCACAATCGATTGAGTATTCATGAGTTCGAAGTTGAGTCGATTATCTACACAAAAGTGGTAACGAGTTTCCAAAACCAAATGTGTAGTTGCTGCTGAAATCAATCAATATATGTTTTTTTTTTTTTTTTAAGTGTATAGTTTATTGAATTACATTTGACATTTTCTATATATTTTCTATTGCTGCAGCTGTTATTTATTTATTTTTTTTTGTTGCATGATGTTTAAAAAAAATTATTAGGTGAGACATCCGGTTGACTAAGTCGTGCATTTAAGCTGTTTTCAGTTTTAAGTGTTTGGTTTCAAATCGTTAAAATTTTTATTAGTTGTAAGATAATTGCACAAGTTTATATGTTGACAGAAAAATGACAGGGCTGACAAGCCTATCTGTACAATATTTAATATACACGCCATGCCACTTGAATAAGACACCCCTTAAGTCTGTTTTCTATTGTCCAAAGTTCCATAATCAAGCCGATTATAGAGACTTAATATTTTTAATTAAAGTTTGTTAAATTTTAAACTGAAGAACAATTTAATGCTAACTAAAATCCAGCAAAATGTGATGTTTTAATTTTGCGCCACTAGAACAGAACACTCTAACGAAAAAAAGATATTTTCGAGATCTCTGATGCTTTTTAGCAAAAAATAAAAATTATTTTTGAGCCCAAAAGATGATGATACATGGATTTTTTGGGTGGAGATGATAAATGTGTGGCTCATGAGTATTATAAGCACTTCAGATTAAAAGGCCTTCACAGCTGTGATTATGTTTCATTAAACTCACTTGTTTGGTTCATAAAAGCTTACTTACTTACTTACTTAAATGGCCGTCAACCGTCTACCGGTCATGGCCGCGTCCAGAAAAGCGCGCCAGCCTCCATAATCCTGTGCGCGCTGGCGCCAGTCGCTCTGAATGCCAAGTACGGAGAGGTCTCTCCATACCTGGTCATTCCATCGAGTGCCCGGTCGTCCTCTAAGTCGGCGTCCACCAATCAAGTTTGGGCCCCCCATGTAAACCATGCGTGCTGGAGCTCCTTCGTCCATTCGAATGAGGTGCCCAGCCCAGTGCAGCCGCTGGAATTTTATGCGCTGGACTATGTCAACCTCATTGAATAGCTCGTACGCAGCTCGCGGTTCATGCGGGACCTAAACTCGTCGCCGACTCTAATAGGACCAAAGATCCTGCGAAGAATCTTCCTCTCGAAGACTTCCAACGCTGTCTCATCCGACTCAACCACGGTCCATGCCTCTGCGCCATACAGTAGGACCGGGAGTATCAGCGTCTTATATATCTTTATTTTCGTCCGTCGAGAGAGGGCTTTACTTCTCATTTGCTTGCTCAGCCCAAAAAAACATCTGTTTGCAAGCGTGATTCTTCGCCTGATCTCCAGGCTGACGTTGTTGTTGCTGGTGATCTCTGTTCCGAGATAGACGAAGTTTTCTACAACACTGAAGTTGAAATTCTCCATCGTCACTGACCGTCCAAGACGCATTGACGGAGTGCGAGAAGACACCAAGTACTTCGTCTTGTCCTCGTTCACCGCTAGACCCATGAGCCGAGACTGTTTTTCAATCTCCGAGAACGCCTTGCTGACTCGCCTTTCCTGCGTACCGATGATATCGATGTCATCGGCGTATAAGCGAGCAGCATCACTTCCTTTTGGAAGATCGAGCCCGACATACTCTGTATGTACGGGCATTGGCGTAGGATGTATTCCATCAGGAGATTGAAAAAATCGCACGATAGAGCATCGCCCTGCCTGAAACCTCTCTTGGTATCAAAGGGGTCGGAGAGGTTTTTCCCCACCCTGACAACGCTTTGTGTGTTAGATAGCGTCGCCATGCAAAGACGGACAATCTTTGCCGGGATACCTAGTGCAGACAGGGCGTCGAAGAACTTCGCTCTTATCGGCGTGTCGAATGCGGCTTTGTAATCGACAAATAGGTGGTGAGTGTCTTTGTTGAACTCACGGGTCTTTTCCAAGATTTGGCGTAATGTGAATATTTGGTCACTGGTCGACCTTTTTGGTCTGAAGCCACACTGATATCGTCCTATCAGTGAGTCGGTATATGGCTTCAGCCTATTACACAATACGCCCGACAAAGTCTTATATCCAATGGAAAGGAGACTTATTCCGCGGTAGTTGGCGCTGGCGCAAACAGCGGGGTCTCCTTTCTTAAAGATAGGACAGAGAACACTGAGATTCCAGTCATTGGGTATGCGTTCATCGGACCATATCTTGCATAAAAGCTGGTGCATACTCCTAACCAACTCTTCGCCGCCGGTCTTAAATAACTCAGCTGGCAGCCCATCAGAGCCTGCCGCTTTGTTATTTTTCAGCTTTTTAATAACTGAATCGACCTCGTAATAGTCCGGTGGCTCTACAATAGTGCCATCATTAACTGGTGGTTCCGGTGTCATTTCTCTTTCGGCGGTATTGTGCGCTTCATCGCCGAGTAGGTTGGAGAAATGACTCCTCCATAATCTCAGTGATTCCTGTTCATCCGTTACCAGACTTCCATTCTCATCCTTACAGAAAGTTACTCCGGGCTTAAAACCTTCAGTCAGACGCTTGACCTTTTGGTAGAATTTTCGAGCTTCATTTCTGTTACGGAACATCTCAACATCCTCAAACTCCCGCCTTTCTTGCTCCTTTTTCTTGCGTCTGAGTCTGAAAAGGCGTTTCTCCTCTCTCCGTTTCTCTCGATATCGCTCTCTAACAGCTCGCGTTGCTCCCGACTGCAGAGTTCGCTGATAGGAAGCGTTCTTCTCTGCAGTAGCATTGCGACACTCCTCGTCGTACCAAGAATTCTTCACAGGTTTTGTATAACCAATGACATCCTTGGCAGCCCTATCTATGGAGCGGGTAATATGTGTCCACTGCTCACATATATCTCGAGAAATCGGAGAGGTTTCCCGGAGCAGTCGGGAGAGTGTGTTTGAGAAGGCTGTGGCGGTCTGCTCTGATTGCAGCTTGCCGACGTCTAGCCTTCGTTGCATGTTGGAACGTGCGGCATGCACTACGCTGAGCCTAGTGCGTACCTTGGCTGCGACAAGATAGTGGTCCGAGTCAATGTTGGGACCACGTAACGTTCGCACGTCCAACACGCTCGATGCATGCCTTCCGTCAATCAGAACATGATCAATTTGGTTGCGTGTTTTTTGATCAGGACTCAGCCATGTTAGCCTTGTGGATGTTAAGATGTTGAAATCTGGTACTACTAACTACCATGTTCCGACCTGCGGCGAAATCGATTAGCCTCTCTCCATTATTGGAGGTAGTGTCGTGAAGGCTAAATTTTCCGACGGTTGGGCCAAAGATTCCTTCCTTCCCAATCTTGGCGTTGAAATCGCCAAGCACGATTTTGACATCGTGTTTGGGACAGCGCTCGTACAGGCGTTCCAGGCGCTCATAGAATTCATCTTTAGCATCGTCGTCTTTCTCTTCCGTCGGGGCGTGCGCACAAATCAGGCTAATATAAAAATATTTAGCCTTGATGCGTATCGCGGCTAGACGCTCGTCAACAGGTGTGAACCTAGAGACGAGGCCACGTAGTTTCCTACTCACCACGAAACCACATCCAAATTCGTGCTTACTCGCATGGCAGCTGTAGTAGATGTCACAGGATGCTTTTTTAGAGCAACCCTGCCCTATCCATCGGATTTCTTGGATTGCGGTGATGTCAGCCTTGCATTTTTTTCGAGGACATCAGCCAGCTGGATACTTGCACCATCCCAATTAAGGGTGCGGACATTCCAGGTGCATATCCGTATATCGTGATCCTTATAGCGTTTGCGGGGGTCGTCATCAAAGAGTCCGTTCCGAGGCTTTTTGTTCGTTTTCATTGGGGGGTTTTTTTTTTAAAGTGGCGGGTCCCAAGCCCAGCGCACCAACCCCTTTTTAAAGGAGAGGGGGCCCCTTCGCCTTCTCACGTTAGCTCACCTCTGAACGGATGTTCAGAGGCTACCCAGGAGATACGTGTCCTAACGGACGTGTGAGTTGCTTGGACCGTTTGACACAAGAATCATTGTTGGCCATTCCCAGGTGTATGGCAGTCAACAACTTTCCACACAATGTGCACTTGAGCAAACGAATCCCAATCTCATAAAAGCTTGGTCATTAACAATTCTTATCCGTGAAAAATGTTTCAGTTGTTTTTTTAGACCCTGTACCGAAGGTACAAGAGCCTATTGGGTTTGTGCAAATGTATGTTGTAACAGGTAGAAATAATGGTCGGAGACCCCCCAAAGTTACCACCATTATGGTCAGGAATGAAAGAGGAGTCGATATAGCCATGTCCGTCTGTCCGTCTGTATGAACGAAAGGATCTCGGAAACGGTAATAGATAGAGACTTCATGTTTGCATTCGACTAGGATTGCTCCGGAATTTCACAAGTTTCACAAGTTTATTTTCTTTTCATTCGTATTCGCGCAGTGAGAAGTGGTCATGTGTTTGGTCATAAGCTCGGGAAACATTTAATATGTTTGTTAGGCGACCTGAACTGGTACAGGGCCTCTTACAGTCGGTTACGCCCGACTGTATTTTCTTACTTGTTTTTTTTTGTTCCGCGTAAAAGAATCTGATGACAAAACTCACTTCACACTCTTGTCGGGAAATCTTAGCTACATAGTTTTCACAAATGTACACTTCTAGGCGACACCGTTCATTGTATTTAGGAGATCCCACACCTTTAAGCAGTGTTGTCATATTTGGGAACAAAATTTTCATACCAGAAGTGCCTTTTGCTTTTCTAGATGTGCCTCGTATTAACTTATCTAATTAAGAATATCTTATGGTAAACTTATATGCAGCATTTCTATATGCAATATTCTGCTACTCATGTTCTTCTTCTTCTTCTTTTTCTGGAAACGAGTTAAGTGAAAAACAACAGCGTGAACAAATTCCAGCCAAACTAAGTCGAAAATCAGCATCAAACCTCATACTTTGTCGATCCAAATTATGAGTTTGTTTGTGGAGTTCTTGGAATAATATAGTATATATATAATAGCTATAACCATGGGCCTATTCCAAACTGTGATGTTTCACTTTTCGAACCGGGTTCGAGGGTATCTTCTTTTTGATTTTTAGTCCTCCCCTCAAATAGGAGTTCTTCTGGATTTGTGTCATGAAAAATATCTCTTACTCTTTACATAAGCTCACTCGTCTTCTATAATGTTTAAGAAATTTATTATCATCTTGATTTTGTGGCATGGGCGATTATCCTGTTGCAGAATAAATGTTTCCCCTAACAATCTATCACCTGAAGTAAATGCGTTATTATGTAATGTTCACAAATATAGGCTTAGCTTCATGGTACTGATGATAGGATTCAAATCACGCAATCCATTGTAAGATGACCATCCCAAGAACATGACCACAAAGGTTTTCTGGCACACTTGGTATTTTTATAGGCCTTGTACCGAAGGTACAAGAGCCTATTGGTTTTGTGCAAATGTATGTAACAGGTAGATATAATGGTCGTAGACCCCCCAAAGTTACCCCCATTATGGTCAGGAGTGATAGAGAAGTCGATATAGCCATGCCCGTCCGTCCGTCCGTCTGTATGAACGAAAGGATCTCGGAAACGGTAATAGATAGAGACTTCTTGTTTTTTGCATTTGACTAGGAGTGCTCCGAAATTTTACAAGTTTAGTAAAATTCACGGTTGCTCTTCATGTGAAAGTTCCATTCCATGAAGTATTTACATATTAAAAATAAATTTGTTGGTTTATTTTCTCAGCAATTTTACCATTAATCGAACCCAATTTGCGACAACATTTTTTTGTTCCTTATATAATACATCAAAACCTAACGCATGGATATTGTTTAGAATACTGTTTTGATACTCATATGATATATGTTAAAACAATCTGAGAATTATAATTGCTTACAAAAAATGAAAAAAAAAAAAAAAGGTATATATTTTGGATTGCAATAATATGCCAGTCATTTGCGCGAAGGTGCACTCCATAACTTTCCAAAGTTGGATGAGATTAATGATACAGTTATCCATAAAGGATAAACAAGTACATATATTTATTAATTTTTATATATTTTTTTTTTTAATTCCTTAATACTTTCATTTTTATAATTCAAAGTATTACTCCTAGGAGCATAGGGCGAAAACAAATGTCTTCTAGCGACTTCTATCTGCTGCAAGGGCTATTAGTTCACTCCACGTTGCCCTGGACCCGATTTCAGAGTGGACGTTGCGAATCCATGTTTGCTTTGGATGACTTCTCTGACCGCTGCCTTGTGGGTTTCACTGGAAGGCTATCATTTGCTCGTCTTTGAGTGTGGCCACTGTAGATGAAAAAGTTACCTGCCAGGTCGCCTTGCCCGAGCCATCAGGTTTCAGAAAGTCAGAGAATTCGAAACTGGTTGTGCTTCATTTCTCTGCATACTTGCGCGAGCTTAAAAGGGTCAGAAAGTGATCGCACATTCCATGTTCCTAATCGAGTCAGTTGTTTAAAGCGAATTGTCGTCATCGTTGCACGTTTGTTGTTGTATCCAAGGCTTGTTTCCGTTTCTTGAGTGAGTATAATTTTTACGGTCGGGTCACTAGCCCAATGCAACCTGTTTTATGTCTGAGGAAGGACATATTGACTTTTAATTAAAAGACTTCGCTCTCTCCGCCCGATTACAGATTAGGCAAGTAAAGAATAATTGACTTTCTAATATGCTGTTTCTATCCACCTCAGTGCATACAATTACGGCACGTACACCGGATTGTTACATGTTATTAACCTTGTGTGCCTGATCGGCTGACGACTAATTTTTATATATGATATATTATATTTTGTGGCAATTGAAATTCATGCAGTTTGAGTAGCACATTGTATATGTCTTAGGTTTGACAAGCGCTGACAGTTTGAATAGCGTTAGTGTTTAGTAATTTTTAAGAGGTACAACCCTACGCTAGGTCCATTTAAAGTTGTATTAGATTTCTTGTTAATTTTTTATGCTGTCCTTAAGGGGCCTGCATTTAACAGACAGAAAGAGGTATGTCAGACAGCATAAAGTGTAAATAATCTTGGTCAGAATCATAAGCGCGAGTCTATATATAACTATGTCCATCTGTCAAAGGCAATGTGAGCTAATAACGATTGTGATATTATTTCGATTTTATTTGGTGTTCAGAGTTCCAATTTTGAATGAGTTTTCATAAAATACTTCAATACAAACTGAAACAAAGTTTTTCAATACAAATTCATCACACTTCGATGTTGTGATAATGGAGTGATACTTTTTTAAAACATTGTTCAATACATTAAATGAGAAAGAGAATCACCCTAATTCGATTTTTGGTGAACAAGCAACATATTAAGTCACTTTTTAGTTTGACTATCATCGTTTTACTTCAATATAATAATACATATTTTGAAGTGTATAAAAAGAAATCCAAAATTTACAGCTTTAAATAAATATTGAACAGATTTTTTAAAAGCAAAACTTTGTGTAAACAGATCTTAAGATATATAAAAGTCAATGTATATCGTAGAAACACATCACACTCGTAGCAAAACAGGTGGGAACGGATATGAATCACATGTCGCACATGTTATATTACTCGTCTACAAGTGAAAATGCGAATGGAAGGAAAACAAACAAACAAACAAATGTAGAGAAAAACAAAATCAAGTCATGAATATAATTAAAATTTATGAGAATCAAAGTCAAACAATATTCGCACATAAAATGAGCGGAAACGATAAAAGCAGTTAAAGTGAATATACCATGTATACACATATATACCAAGTATATTCGTAACATATTAGTGCGATTAAAACGAATTATATATCAAGCGCTCAAGTCAGCCAACATCACGTGTTTAATTGTTTGATAAATTTGCAACCGCGAAGCAAAATATGCTAAGAATTATCACAATTTGAAACTATTGACGTATGTTGTATAAGGAGTCAGAAGAAGAAAAAAAAAAACTATAAAAAAGCTTCTATGAATCATAACCCAATTTGCAGAAATTAATTTCAATGAATAACACTATTCATGTTTTTTTTTTTTAATTTGACACAATTCGACAAAAGTAAAATACAAATAAAAAGCAAGTTTTAAGCCCGACTTTCGCGCAGACACGTTTTCGAATTCGGTCATGAACTTGAAATTCTTTTATATTTGAAGTATTTTAAATGACAAACACTCATAAAAAAAACGAAAAAAAAACAATACGACGTCATTTTATATGAACTGCGTATAATTTGCGCTAAAAAATGACTGATGATGTGTTTGCCAATGTTTCTTTTTATTTTTACAGATTGAACTTTTTGTGGTTGTGGTGTGGTTTAAGTACTTCGGAATATAACGAATATGTTTGAGTCTGAGAGTTTTTAGAGAAGGTAGTAGATTGTGTCAGCAATGAATGAATGAGACATTTGATTGATGACTTGAATGACTTTGTGGCGTTGTTATTATTGGCTGATGTTGATAATTGTCACTGTCAGTAGAGGAGGCCTACGAAAGCCAGTTGAATGAGTGCTTTGCATAGATATTGCTTTGGTTAATTTAGAGATTTGACTCTTATTTTTTTTTGCCACTTTTGCAGTCACAAATTGTTGCTTTTTTTATAAGTCTGCATGATTGAGTACCATGACAGATACTGCACAAATTGGTCAATAGTTGTTGTACTTGAACTTAATGTAATAATTTTTTTTTTTTACTGAAATAGGCTTAGTTAATATTTACATTCTTTTTTTTGCTTGTTTGTATTAGTTTTTCTTATGTTTATACGTATTTATACATATATGTGCGAGCATCACATAAAAGTCACTCATTAGATACAAAATCGAATTACTGCGAAATAAAAAGCTTTATTGTGTGTAACATTTAGCGTTTATTTTATCAAAATTGAGCTGCAGAGTCAAAAGATAATAATGTTAGAATATAAAATATATTTTTAAGCTCAAAAATTGTTATACTCCAACGCTATTCAAACTGTTTGGTAGCACCTTTCAATTCTATGACATATGTGCTACTCAAACTGTATGTAATTCAATTGCCTTAGATTGGAGTATTTCGGTCTTATATTCTTTGGGAAAAAAATCCATGTCAGTAATACAAATTTTGTATTACAGCAAAGTTTCAAAGCGCTAAATTTTGTTTGAATTATATTTTGAAAAAATCAAAGGTTATTTATTGTGTTTCAAAAATTACGGATTAGCCAAACTATGGAAAAAGCTAATAAAAACACTTAATATACAGTTGGGGCGTGTTGTCGTTTGCAGAAGTCCACATTAGTGAGGGAAATTATTGATTACCATCCACTTGGTAATTTTCAAATACAACCGTACGTGAGAACACGTAGGAGAGTATATTCTCTCAACAGTCGTTCAGCAAGTTGTCCGATGGAGCGAATGTCCTAAGACCCTACAAAGCGAAACATTTCATACCAATAGAGACACAAAGAAAGCCTCAGATTTGACTCTTCTATGATGACGAATGTGACTGTACACAAACTTAATAGGAAAAATGCAAATATTCAGCTTGATACTTCATACCGCGAAACATTTCATACCAGTGTAGGCTCGGATTCAAAACCCCTTCGATGCCGACCATCGCAAACGGTTTGAGGAGTTACATGAGTTACAGAGACTATCTGCACCCTTAATGATTTCTCTACAGTTATAAGCATTTTAAGCTAATCTGGAACGTCGTTTACTTTATTTAATCGATCTTGAGCGACGATTTTGTATTAGTTCGGGGAAAAAACTTCGCAGTCTGGCATGAGCCAACTGCTTTGCCGACATCTTCAGCAACTTCTCTAATAGTAATTCGAAGATTCAGCAAAAACGTTTTCTTCACAGCTGCAACATGTTCATCGGTTGTTGACCTGCCGTGTCGCGCAGAGTGGGCATCGCCATTAACATTTTCAAGGCCTTCTGTGAAGAGCTTGTATCAACTTCATATACATTTTTTTTATTTAAAGTAGACTCATCATAGTCAAAATTTTAAGTGCGTAAGAAGCATTTTATTTTGGAGTATGTACAGACTACAAAATTGACAATTTAGGGAATGAAAGTATTTGCGAATTATAAATTTGAACACAATCCAGGTATAACGATCCCGGCTATCACGTCAGGAATTTGAGAAAGACCCAACAGAAATTTTTTAGTCCGACAAAAAACTTAAAATGGGTTACCCCATATTCCTCTTCATCTGTGACTATATTCATTTGGAAGCTACTGTCATTGCGGGTATTTTTTAGTATATATCATTTGGTTGAAGCATAAACAAACATTTTTTCTATTCATTTCAAAATGTCGGAACTGTAACATGAAGAAAAGTGCTACCGAAAGTCATCGTATTTTAATGGAAGTTTATGGTGACCATGCTCTAACTGAACGAACTTGCCAGAAGTAATTTGCACGATGACGACGAAGCCAAAAAAATTTGAAGAAGAAGAATTGGAGGCATTGCTCGATGAAGATGCGTTACAAAAGAACTTGCAAAACCTTTGAGAGTTGATCCTGTTATCACTTCTAGACGTTTAAAAGCATTGGGATTCACACAAAAACTTGGAAATTGCAAGCCAACTGAATTGAAACCTAGAGACGTCAAACGCCGATTCTGCATATCGGAAATGTTGCATGAACGCCACAAAAAGAAGTAATTTTTGCATCGGATTGTCACTAGTGATGAAAAATGGATTCATTACGAAAATCCCAAGCGCAAGAAAGCTTATGTGAAGCTCGGCCAACCCTCAACATTCACGGCAAAGCCGAATATCCATGGCGCCAAGGTAATGATCTGTATTTAGTGAGATCACAGCGGTGTGTTGTATTATGAACTCTTGAAATCGGGTCAGATAATCAAAAGGGACCTCTACCGAACACAATTGATTCGTTTGAAGAGAGCGATTGCGGAAAAATGACCAGAATATGCAACCAGACACGAATCTATAAATTTCAATTATGCAAACACTCATCCACATGTTGCAGGACCGGTTAAAAACTATTTGAAAACAGTGGTCTTATAGCCCAGACATGAGCCCTTTCTGTTTACTGCTTGTTGAGATCAATGCGAATTACCCTTACCGCAATACGCTTCACTGTAAAACAGGGTATCAAAAATTTGGTTCGTTCTTGGCCGCCAAGCTGGAGAAGTTATTTTGGGATGGAATCCATAACAGTCTTAATTTTCGAAAAAAAAAATTGCACGATTCCCAATTTATAGATTAAGATTGGAAAATAATGAAGTAATTATTATTTATTTATTGTTTTTATTACGAGGGTTGCTACATATATTTCTAGCCTAACCATGAAAAAACGGTATTATATGAGACCATTAAGATCGATACACATTTGCATTCGCCTGAACCATTTTTTGAAGCAGTTTTGCCACTGCAAAAGAGATATCTCCAAAACATGCATATTGAAGGCATCAACAGCTTCTTCGGATGTTGAAAACCGTTGTCCGCGAAGTTTATTTTTGATGTAAGGGAACAGGAAGAAGTCATTTGGTGCCAAGTCAGGACTGTACGCCGGACTATCCATCAATTCGATGTTTTGAGCGTACAAGCTCGTGCGTTTGAGCTATCTTGATGAAGTATGATTCGTCTTCGTCGGTTGGTTATCCTCAGTTCAGCAAACTCTTCAGACAAACAAATGGTTGTATACCATTCAGAAATTCAGAATTGACCGTCCTTCTTTCCACAAACAGCACGGTCACAACATGTCCGGATTTCGAGAAGAAACATGCTTCGATGTGTTGCGCCTTGAAAGAACCTCATCGCCAAAAGTTGTTTGAAGTCGATTGGTGCACTGTTTACTTGATAATCCACGTCGAAAGTCGTAATAAATCATAACACAAAAATATTTGCGTTCCATTTTTTGGCCGAGATGAATTGCGCTACTATGTCGACGTTTTCATAGTAAATTAGGCCTAAAAAATGACAGACTTTACGATGGAGACGTCAGATTGCACTGGACAACATGTTTTTTTGCTGAGGAAAATTATTAGAAATATTTATTATTAATTTTTTTTTTACTATTATTTGGTACCTTTGTGTTAGTTATTAAAAAAATTAACCGTTTTATATGAGTTGCTGTCAACAGCCCTTGATATTTCTACACAACTAATAACATTTTTTCTCAATTGATCTTGAAATTTAATAACTTTTACAACGATCACATAACAAATGAGCTTGAAATAGCGCAATTGGTTTTAGTTTTCCTTATGAAACAATAAAAAATTTAGCTCAAATCAGCTGTGCAAATTGTGTTATTGGTGTAAACATACTTGCTAACCTTTAAATTGTTGTTACATTATAATACAAACAATTGTTGTTGTAATATTTCAATAGCAAATAATCTAAAAATATTATTTTCTTATTTGCAAATTCAACATCAAAGCATTTTGAGCAGCCAGTCTGCCAGCTGCTGTTCATATGACTTCCAGCTGTTGAATTTCTTCTGAATGTCAAATTAACTTTAAGCAAATAGCCAGATTGCCAGCTGTTTTCGCTGCATGTTGGCTTTTTTTCCCCAAATTTGACTTAATCAATGAACAAAGTGTTTTTGAACATAAAAGAAGAACCCTTCGTATATTGGTTTTTTTTTTTTGCAACTTCAAAGTCAACAGAAGAATTCAATGTAGCACTTAAGCGGGTAGTTCAACTTACCGACATGGGAGCTATTTATAATACCACATAACTGTGCAGCGAATTGTATGTATCTCGTATATGTATCTATGTATCTACAATATGTTGTAGCCATATACATTGACTATTTATCCAATGTCTGGTATTGTCTACTCCACCCCGTTGACTTCCTAACGTACATCATGTTGCCACTCGAAATTTTGAGCAGCTGTCATGTTTGTCCATATTTAGTATGCGTTTGTATTGTTGCACGTTCTATTAAAGCCAAATTTGACTATATGGCTACAACATCGATTAGAGTAAAAAAAAAAAAAAAAATCGCGCGCCGGCGTCTGTCTGCTGCCAATCTATACAATCTATAAATTGTGGTTGGTCGTGGTGGGTCGTTCATAATAAGTAAACATCAAAACAAATTAATCAATAAATGAACATTTGAGTTTTTTTTTTGTTTAGCTTATTTATCTTTTTTTTTTAGTAATTTTTTAAGCTATTTTTCCGCTTAGCAGCCTAACTCAAAGCGACAAGTGTGAGAAAGTTTCGTGTTTTTGCAAAAAGTTTCTTTTTCGGTTTCACAATATTTTTAGATTAAACCCAACTTCACCGATTCTAGTTACTTGTGTAAACATTTTTGTTATACATTCTTTTGTATTAGTTTTGAAGTGGTTCTACGTAACACGTTGACGTTCCGTGTATTTGTTTTGTTAGCTATTTGAGTTTTGTTTATTCAAGCGGCTACTAATTAGTTTGGAGCGTTGTTTTATATGCGTTAATAATACGTTGTATCTATTGCTGTAGGTGTATATATATTCTTTTTTTATGGAATATTTTGATTACCACATCTTTGTATGTGTGTAGACGGGTAAAGATTACGTATTAATAGCAGCTTGTAGTAATTATTTTTATGTTATACAAATTTTACATGACAAAATTTTGTATATTCTAAATGTTTTTATATCATTTTATGCCCTAAAAGAAGTTTCGGATATATTATTTTTATTTAAGATGCGTAACATGAGTCATTAAAATCTTCCGCCTCGAACAAGACTAAAACAAGGCATCGAATTGATATATGCAGGTCCGTCTGTTAATCTGTTCGTATGAAAATCGAAAGCTTGAAGACTATAAGACATATAGACTTCAAACTGGCATATTTAGATTCTGCTATTAATTTTTGAGATATTTTATATTAAATGAACTCGCTTACATTCTCTCTTAGGAGGATTTCTCACTTAACATGCAGAGCTATGTGAAAATGTTGATGCTTTTTGCTAGAAACATAAAATTTATTCTGTTTTATTTTAATCCTTCGACATCGAACCACGAAAAATTTTAGCCCTCATACAAATCTGTCCCACCTTTCTGCATTTTTGTATGAAAATCATTTTGTAATTGTGTTTAATTCAAAAGCATCGCATATTTGGCATCAATGCTTATACAATATTCCGTAAAGATCCTTGCATCCACTAAAACAGAAGGCTCCTATAAAAATTCAAGTCGATATAGATATATCCGTCTGTCTGGTTGTGAAAAAGAATTACTTGCAGACTATTTAAGTTAGAGTCTTGAATATTTAATGTGTCTTTATTCCTTTTTAGTTAGATACTAATCCATGAGCGTGCTAGCCCTTCTGTTAGGGATACCCATACCCATAAATTTTGGACGTTATTTTCTTAGTTTTTGCGTGAAAAAAATTGTTTTTCTTGTTTTCTTTTGTTTTGTTATTTTAGCGAATTTTTGTAATTTTTTTTTATTAGAATGGCAAAAATTCTCTCCAAATTCCATATTGATTCATATCGAACGACTATAAGGGGTAGCCTCCATACATATACATATGTCTCCCCTCCTGCGTTTTTGTCGTGCTTAAGTTGAGATTGAAACGAGCAATTGGGTATATCTTAGAAAAATATTCTACATGGATCCAGACCGTGAAAAAAATTGTTTTTCTTGTTTTCTTTTGTTTTGTTATTTTAGCGAATTTTTGTAATTTTTTTTTATTAGAATGGCAAAAATTCTCTCCAAATTCCATATTGATTCATATCGAACGACTATAAGGGGTAGCCTCCATACATATACATATGTCTCCCCTCCTGCGTTTTTGTCGTGCTTAAGTTGAGATTGAAACGAGCAATTGGGTATATCTTAGAAAAATATTCTACATGGATCCAGACCGGAACATATTTATCATACAAATTTAAACTTCAATGTGGGTACAGGGTATCTCTACGTCGACAGCAGCTTTATTTCTTCTGCACTCCGTAAAAGCTATTATCAAAATATATTTATCTATGTATTGTATGTTCTCGAGAAACATACCATCTCCACTTTTCCAACGGCTTATTCTTTTACTGATTCCATTAATATGTTTTCCAAATGTCATTCAATAATAAATCGATTATTTTTTACCGTTTATATTATACGATTTGAAGTAAATTTAGCCTAAGTTACTTCTTAGAACATCAGCTATCAGGCTATGGACATCTCATTAAAATCGGTTCAGCAGTTTCTAAAATTAGGCGAATTAAACATTCTGAAAATTGAGTTTTATGCATTGAAAATCATGAACTTCTCCTATATTATTTATATGTATCGAAAGCGTTAGTTTTTCCAAAGAATCTTCATGACTCATTCTTCAAAAAATTTCAATTGAACATCCCTCAATGTAATAATGTTTCCTGATAAATTACATCATCCATTCTATACACATTTTTTGTTTACCTTCTAGACCAGTCGCTCTAATAATTTCCAATATACTACAAGTCTACTGAGTAAGCATTAATATCTCTCCACTTATTCTGTGTTGGAAACACCAGCAGCTTTGCTCTCTTTTTTTTGTTTTTGATAGTGTTACCATTGGCGGCGTTTCCCAACTCCTTACTTTTTATAGCGTTGAAGTTCCAGTATCGAATCGGATCAGTTCGTCTTTGTTAAAAATATGGAGGCACAGGAATGTTTTTGAAATGGCTTAAATTTCTCATAACCAATTCTACCTTCTTTACTATATCTTCCTTTCTTTTTACCATCTCATATTCAAAAGTATCAAAATTCGGTGTAAATTAATTTGGAAAGAATAAATTTTTAAGAAAAATCCTAACTCCAAACCTTGTTTTTAATGTCTTTTATCTGTGCTTTATATGCTAATTCACTTTTTCCATTTGTTTATTAATGTACTGACTTTTACGACCGATTCTGTGAAATCTGCTAATAAATCAAAATTACCTGAGATTTTGTTCCGCATTACTCGGTTGAACGTCAATTCAGTTGGAGCCATGTCATCTGGCGCGATGTTCTACATAAATATGATATTTTATAGATCCTCTTTAAAGTTTTTTTTTTTATTTGTTTAGGCTAGTTTAAAGCACTTTAAAAGGTATCTATTCATATTTTCTGTTTCACCTTTATCTTGCGGTCAGTAACAAGAGACGTTGTTTCTTCTATTCCACACTTTTAGCAAAACTCTGGAAACTCTAAATTTACAAACTGTCTCCAATCATTTGTTCTCAAAACTTTTGGTTAGCTTAGCCTTAACCTGTTATAAAAAACTCGTCAATTAGAACCTTACAAGAGACTGACCGCAACAATTTGAATGCCGTACACATTTCTGAATCAATAGGACATATTTATTTTTTGACAGAGGTCCTAATAGAGCCTCTGCACAACACGCGCCACTCGCAAAAATACTTCTCTTCAATGGCGGTGTATCAGTTTTTTAAAAATTTTTCGGCAACTCGATTTTCCAAAAAACCATCATAGTTTGGATCTCAAGCGGCGATTTTTGGTTGGATTTTATGAGACAATACCAGAATTCTGTGACTCTTTATATCAATACAGAGTTGCCATTCGTACAATATTAGTTTTAAATATGCACTTCGATAAAAATTTTTTTTTTGGAATAGAAATTATAAAAAACTTACAACCAAAATTTCTTTATTATATTGATCCATATTTAATTATTTATTTCTTTTCTTTCTATTTTTAGGTAAGTTTAAACTCAAATATTCTATTTGGATTATCTAACGAAGATCTGTAAGGACTTGTTCAGCTTAGTCGAGATGTTGGTTGGTAAATACTTAAATTTATATTATTATGGTTGGGTTAATCTACTCCCAAACAGTTGTCGAAAAATCTTCCGAAAGCTTTTAAAATTTCTGCAAGTTGGCGAAAAAGAGAAGAAGTTATTTTATAGCTTTGTAAACTTAAATATTTTTTGGTTTCGGTTAGCTTGTGATATTTTTTTCACACAAAATTTTTACAAGAATACCTAATTTCTGGACAAATTGGTTTTGAAGACATTCAAAAATTGGTTTCAAAGACTTTAAAAAAAAAGTTAATGTTTTTCCATAGAGCTTCTACTCACTCTAATTTTGTCCCATAAAATTATACAAGAATACCATGGTCCAAATTAGAAAAATTGGGTTCGAAGACGTTCCATCGAATTTCTACTCATATTTTGTCCCATTAAATTTTTGCAAAAATACCGTGGAAAAACTTGAAAAATAGAGTTTGACGAAATTTTTTTCTATAGAACTTCTTTTTATTGGGCAAAACATGTGTTTAATTATTTCGTATATAGAGTATATAAGCCCAGTTTAAAGATGATCAAAAAAAAAAAATCCACCCAATACAACCTTTCACTACAAACTTTCGCACCTTGGGGCTAAGGGTTATATGTTCAGTCCCGTATTTCACCATTTAAGGGTTAGTAATAGCTCGGTTTGTATAGAATAGGGATCTCTAAAATAAACGGTTTCAACTATGCATTGATGGTTTAAACTTTTCGTTCTGCAATTTTCTTTCTTTCTGTTCAGCAAATTGAGCCTCTTTTTGCACCTCATTCAAAATTCGTGGAACTCATAAAGTAAATGGCTTCCTGTACAACGGATCCTTTAGTAGTTTTTTTTAAAACCAGTTTATTTTTTGTGTCAATATTGGATCTACTTCAATATTAGCATATACCACAACTACATTTCTTTCTTTTCTCTATTGAAAAATTTATAGTCTAGAATCTTCGTAACATCTTGAAAGTACTAGCTTGAGTTGACAGCGAAGTTGGAAAAAAATGTTTCATTTCTTCCGATCTTGCATAAAATAATTCTATATTTCCTCATCTCCCTGATGATAGATCTTCGAGAAATAAAACAATGAAACTTTTATTATTTTTAATTTTTTTTTTAAAAACAAATAAAATAGTAGCCACTTATTAAGGTTATGTTGGTATCTATGTATGAACGTGTTTATACACAGTTATATTTGTGCCTGCGATTCGCATTCTAGTACTCTAATGATTCTATAATAACTATGAGCAAGAATGATTTAATAGATTCGGTTTTTTGTTTGTTTTTTTTTTAAAAGTAATTTCTACTGATTTTAAGTCGCTCTATCTCAACATTGTAGTTCCTACACAATCTGAATCATTTGAATGCATGATTTGAATGATTCACTCATATTTGGTATTCAGAATCTAAACGCTGACAATAGTGTATATGAACTCGTTATATGTTATGTCTAAGTCTTATTCTAGAACGCAAACGATTTTAAAATCGATATGCGAATGAATGATTCAAATGATTCAGTAGACAATGGTCTGCGGTTTTTTGAATGGCAACACAGTAGGAATTATTTTTACTGAATGAATGTATATGAATTTATTTAAAAATCGTGGTCAGAATACATGTTGCTAGGAAATATTTCTTTATCTTCAATATTAGTCTTGTTTGCCTGACCCTATAAAACTCTTGTTTTGACATCACAGAAGACATCAGAGCAATATTGATGGTATTAACCATTCGTTGGCACTGTTCCGGACAACCATGCTTCAACCTATAGTAAAATTGGTGATCTGGAGAAATACTATATCCTTCTAGCAAAAGCAGTACACTAACAAGAATGTATTGTTTCGAATAATTTGGAGAATAGTGGCGTATCGGTTGCTAGAAAGTGATTTATACTTCAGGTTATGCCTTTATGCCATCAGTTTCTTCATAATCTGGCGATTGGAGGATGCTTCTAAGACTTCAGACTTATGCCACATCTAGAAAGTCCTGTACTCCACAAATTGCAGTTATTTTTGCTAGATCGAAGTGCTATACTTATGACCTCAAATGAGTGTATAAATGATCTGCATCATTCATTGTTTCCATCTTGGCTTGGATCATATCTTAGTGTAGTTCCATTTATGATCTTTATTTAATTGCCCTCTTTCGATTGGGTACTATTACTTCGTTTTGCACTTGATCGAACAAAGCTGTAAGATATCTGCATGTGTTATAGAAATCTCGTTTGTTTAGCCGATTTCTACTAACCTTCATCTCCGAAGATGCCTTCATTTATGCTACACAAAGTTGCTCTCTTCAACATTGATCCGGAGTAAAGGAATTTGTCCGAGAATATTTCTGTTGAAAATTTTAAATGATTCTAAATTCGATATAGTTATGAATGATTCAAATGATTCAGTAATTTTTGAGACATAGAAAGTTGTGCCTCAATGAAATAAAAAATGTGGCTTGTAGGTAAATAATTCGCTTTGACTCACTCCACTCTGACTCTATTCAAGCACTTTTCACAATATTAAATATTGGAGATACTTTTTCTACTTCAGATAGATATTTTAATTGAAATTACTTAAATAAACAATATTTTGCTATGCCAAAAACTTGATGCTCCATCCAACTATCAATCAATCAAGCAATCTCAATCAATCAAATTAGCAAATAACTAGAATCAATTTAAACAAAATTGTGCTGACGTTGCGAGTAATTTATTGTCGTCGACGTCGTTAGTAGAAGCCAGCCAGCAATTGGCAGCTGTCAAGGTTTCACTTACGTAGGCAGACGAACGAACTAACTTACTATCTACTCATTTAGTACTAATAGAAAAGATGAATATTTACGTTGATATTAAATCGGCTAACAAAAACAAATTCTGTTTGCTTACAAAAATTCTAAACTCGATGATGATGATATCAAACGCGCAATGGAAGCTGACGATGAGCGTCAGATACTTTGCAAAAATCTGTTGAAAGACATGTGCTTGGGTTAAGTATTCGATTTGCTATGCAAAACACATTCCATTATTGTATTGCAATGCTAGAAAAAAAATTAATTCACAAATACAATATACAAATAAAAAAAAAAACAGATACTTTGATATAAAAATCAGAATAGTAAATATGGAGATGAGCTCATTTTGTGAATTTTGCTGCGCATTTGGTTACAGAGTTAGAGGTTTGGGGTGCTTTATATATACATATATATAGAAATATAAGCTTATAAAAATTGTACATAGATACTTTACAACAGATTGCTTAATTAATGCAAAAAAAAAAAACATCATACAGACTGCAGCGCGGGTCAAGTGTGTCAGAGTTTTATAGAAATATATTTTTGCATTGATATCAATTCAAGCAGCGGCTGCAAAATATTTCAATTGAAACGCAGACAGCCGAGACGGGGCAAAAATTAAACAAGACGCCTTCATAAGCTGATGCTGATTTGTGGCAATTGATGTCGAGCAAATGCGTATAAAAAAAAATTTCAACGAAATCGAGCAGAGCCAGTCAGTGCTGCTGCTGTATATAGAGTTCTGCGAAACAACTTTTAGTTTCATTGCCGTTCGTTGAACCTAGTAAAATGTAGAAAAAAAAAAAACTTAAAAAACATAAAAGAATGCAGTCGTCTCGCACGTTGTTTTTTCTATATATAAATCATGCTTATAAAGGATGTCAGTGAAAGGACATTTCTATTAGTGCCAAACCTTGTCTATAGTTTGTAACAATTTTATTTTAGTATCAACAGTCTGCATGCCACAGTTTGTGTCTATTTTCAGCACATAATCTCGGTCTGTCTATCTGTCTCATTTTACTTCGACTGGGCTGTTCTGGGCTTCTATGAAAGCTGTCAAAAGCGTCTGCCCAACTTCCGATATCATCATTGTTGGTGCTGCCTGTTCTGTTCTGTTCTGTCCAGCCCAGCCCACTTGATTCAGGTGGTTTCCTTATTTTTTTTTTTTTTTTTTTTGCTATGATGTTACTACTTCTCTTTTAATGCAGTTGTCTATTTGGCCATTTGGCTTTTAGCCAATACAGAGTTTTCTTTTCTTTGCGCTTTGGTTTGTCCTTCGTTCGATGCCAATTTTACAATGCAGCAATGCATAAAATGTTATGGAAAAGGGAAAAGGAAATCAATTAGCGAACTTAAAGTAATAATTTGCTGCATTTTCTGTAATAATTCTGAAAGAAATTGTTAAAATAACCAAATTAAATTAGCTTTAATTGGGTAATTAAAATTAAAGAAATTTAATTTTCGTATTTAAACTTTATTATTTTCATAGATATTTGTTTTCCGTGTGGCATGTTGTAATATTTCGTTCTTTATTAAATAATTTTAAAAAATTTGACATGTTTAAACCAATTGCGAATTATAAGCGTTGCTAATTGTTAAATGCTAATAAGATCGTTGAAAGCAAAATAAATATTTTAACATTATTTATTGGCTTGCAAGTTAAACATTTTTCTTGCCTTCAAACGTTTCTATCATTGCTTAGAGTAACGATTGTTTTTATACCTTGTTCATTGGGAAATAGGGTATATCAAGTCTATGTATGTAAAAGGCAGAAGGTAGGAAAGTTGATGCAATAAAGTATAACTGACCAACATCAAATGACGAGTTGATATAGAAATGTCTATCCGTCTGCTTGTCCATCTGTCTATCTGGCTATCTGT
The DNA here is from genome assembly GCA_035044805.1 of Leucophenga maculata. Taxonomy (NCBI): domain Eukaryota; kingdom Metazoa; phylum Arthropoda; class Insecta; order Diptera; family Drosophilidae; genus Leucophenga; species Leucophenga maculata. The sequence continues at coordinate 563,092 of JAWNNP010000651.1, read as the reverse complement.
ATGAAACTATAATAAATATAGCCTTCAAATTTTATTATTTAGAATCTTCTATTCATTATACAGATCACTTGTATGCAATGACCAAGCTAACCAGCCAAACCCCGCTTAGCCTTCATACGTTACGCTATTCCTTATAAAATATTCTACTTGGGTCCAGATCGGTCTTAAATCAGTTAGAAATGTCATATATTTGGTGTAGTTTTTTGCAGTCGATTAGGTCTCTTAGGGTCCAAAAAAAACTACACCAAATGTCATATTTTTTTAGTCCCTAAGGTCTCTTAGGGTCCAAATCGGACATGTCCATTTATCTGGTTATGAACACAAAACATTGGAGAATATAAAATGTAGAGCCTTCAAGTTGGAAAATAAAATGTCCCCAATTTTTCTTTAGATTGTTTGTATTCAATGAATGTGCCAATGGTTTTCTAGGGGTAGAATTCATATCAATCACTAAAAGAGTTTGCATCTTTCCTTGTGCTTCGTTAAAAAAATTATTGTGGTTTACTTTAGTTTGAAACGGCAAATAAAACAAAATTTCTCAAAAGGATCAAGATGGGAATATATATGTTGTGTTAGCTCGCAGACCGTAGTACGAATCCTGGTCTTAAAAATCCGAACAACGTCAACAGCGTATGGTATTACCTGATAACCCTCCGCTGCCATACGCCGTAACAATTGTTTAGCCATAGAAGCGAAGAGAGCCAACCCTCTTGAGAAGTTCTTCCACTAACAAGACACTAATCCAGCTTAATGCCTTAACTCCTTTAGGTTTGCTTGTGAGGATTTGTCCGCTTTATATTTCGATACTACTTAGATTTCTTTTCTCTTCGATGCAATGTGGTTCAGTACATGGAATTCTAAGAAGATTTCACGTAACTATATGACACTACCTACCTACTGCCTACTTTTATAAATACCGTCTTACGGATTTTGAACGAATACCATCGCAGAGAATCTCCATAGTAGGTTTTACATTACTTACTTAAATAGCCGTGAACCGTCTTCCGTTTATGGACGCATTTATGAAGGCTCGCCAGCCTCCATAATCTAGTGCGCGCTGGCTCATGTCGTTTTGAATGCCAAGTACGGAAAGATATCTTCATAGCTGGTCATTTCAACGAGCAGGTCGTCCTCTATTTCGGCTTCCTCAGCCGCTGGAATTTTATGCGCTGAACTATCTCAATGTCATCGAATAGCTCGTACAGCTCGCGGTTCATACTGGACCGACAATAATAGGACCAAAAATCCTGCGAAGAATCTTTCTCTCGAAGACTTCCAACGCTGTTTCATTCGACTTAATCTTGATTTTTGCCTTTCAAGGGAGAGCTTTACTTCTTAATTGCTTGTTTGGCCCAAAAAAGGATCAGTTTGCAAGCGTGATTCTTCGCCTAATGTGCAGGCTGAAGTTGTTGTTGCTGGTTATCTCGGACCCAAGATAGACGAAGTTTTCTACAACACTGAAGTTGAAATTCTCCATCGTCACAGACCGTCCAAGATGCGCTGACGGAGTGCGAGGTGTCCATGTACTTCGTCTTGTCCTCATTCACCGCTAGACCCATGAGCCGAGACTGGTTTTCAATCTCTGAGAACGACTTGTTGTCTCGGTATTCCTGATATAGATGTCCTTTCAGTGAATTCGTATATGTCTTCAACCTATTTCACAAAACCCGCGACAGAATCTTATATCCAATGGAAAGAAGACTTATTCCGCGGTAGTTGGCGCAAACAGCGGAGTCTCCTTTCTTAAAGAGAGGACAGAGAACACTGAGATTCCAGTCATTGGGTATGCGTTCATCGGACCATATCTTGCATAAAAGTTGGTCTTAAATAACTCAGCTGGTAACCCATCTGAGCCTGCAGCTTTGTTATTTTTCAGCTTTTTAATAACCGAATGGACCTAGTTACAGTCCGGTGGCTCTACAATAGTGCCATCATTAACTGGTGATTCCGGTGTCATTTCTCTATCGGCGGAATTGTGTCCTCCGAGTAGGTTGGAGAAATGACTTCTTCATAATATCAGTAATTCCTGCTCAAACTACCGCCTTTCTTGCTCCTTTTTCTTGCGTCTGAAAAGGCGGTTCTCCTCTTTTCGATTCATTCACTAACAGTTCGCGTTGCTCCCGACTCTCTGCAGTAACATTGCGACACTCCCAGTCGTATCAAGAAATCTTCACAGGTTTTGTATAACCAAAGAGTGTGTTTGAAAAGGCTACGGCGGTCTGTTCTGATTGCAGCTTGCCGACGTCTAGCTTTCGTTGCATGTTGGAACGTAGTTGTTCAGAGGCTACCCAGGAGATACGTGTCCTAGCGGACGTGTGAGTTGCTTGGACCGTTTCTAACAAGAATAATTGTTGGCCATTCTCAAGTGAATGGCAGTTAACAACTTTTCTCACAAAGTGAACTTGAGCCAACGAGTCCCAATCTTTGCTTCCAAACAAGCCATATAAATAGCCGGCAGTTCCATACGTTACTAAAAATTCGAGTTTGGTACAAGCAAATAGAAATACATAATGCTGCATGAGCCTCATCTTGCAGCGGCATACAATTGCATCGTGAGATGGTTCAGAGAAATGCCCAAACATGAACACTTTCGGTTATTTTTTGACAATTATTTTATGTCAGTACCTCTTTTTAAGTACTTTGCATATGGCGAAATTTTGGCTTTGATAAGAGGAAAAAATATACCAAAATATAAATTAGATGAAAGTATTAGCTTCAAGAGAAGATTAAGCGAGTCATTTATAGAATAAGTCATTGAGTATTGCTTCTTGAACTGATTCTTCTTTTGGAACTGAATGCCTTTGCATTAGCCGAATACAATAGCTGTATAATAGATCCCATCGAAAGTGTAACCATCAGATATTTTATTTTTAGCGAGTTTTTCCACCAAAAAAGAAGAAAAAATGCATCAGAATTAGAGATATTGCCATATAAAGGGTTAAACATTAACTGACCTTTCTCTATTCGCAACTTGTATTACACGACAGCGGCGGCACTCAACTTTAGTCATAATAATTATTTGTTGATAGCTGTGCACAAAAATAGCAAACTGTGAGAACGTCATTGCAAGCGACACGACACGACACGACAATGCGCGTACGTCACAGCAAGTGAACCGCGATATGCGATATAGCTACTCGTACATATGTATGTGCAGATACAAAAACTAACAGATACATATAGTGTCCACACAGCTACAAAGATACTTTGTGCATTTCCAATGAATGCACGCCAGAATAATGCACAATAGTCTGCATTAAAACGGCAATACCCTACCTACCTACACTGCGTATACTGGCTGCACTTGATGAGCTTAAATTATATATTTTATGAGTTTAAAACATTTCACTGCCTGTCTGCCTACCTTCCTGCCATAGTCACATTGTATCTAGGCTTTTTCGCGCATAAAGTATCTACGAATTTGTATCTACAAAACGTTTTAACGAGTTTATTGCCCGTCAAAGTCAATTTGCAATAAATAAGCCAATGCCAGACAACGTTTGAGTAGAAATTTAAATGCATTAAAAAAAAGATTTAAATATTTAGAATATGCAATGCATAAAAATAGCAACAAAAAAAAAAAAAAAAAGAAGAATTCATTTGTAAATCAAATAAATCAGCTACGATGTCTGTGCACACAAAGCAAAACATGCACATCCCCACTCCGTCTTCTCTAATTAAAATAATTGTTCACAAATAAATGAGTAAAAGCTTTATAAATAAATTTTACAAATGCTGAAATGAGTAATCTGGGAATTTTACATTTTTTTTTTTCTGAACGTGCTTTTATAAAACCGCAGAAAAATATTTTGCAACATGAAGATAGAATTCTAAAGAAAATAGTTTTTAATACTAACTGAAATTCTTTTGAGCATGATAAAATATTTGACGTGAATCCTAAGAACCGGTAACCCAAACTGAAGGAGATATTTTATATCTTTCTATGCTTCAGCCTTTAAAAAGTCACCATTCCGAGTTTAAAACCAACATATCCCAACGTATTAGGGACAGAAGAAAGATGAAAAAATTCAAGATGTAACAAAAAGTCAGTCGATTTTCGCAAGCCTCTTTTTCTAGCCAGCTAGGACAAGACAGGAAGAGATAGTAATCCGTTGTTGCCAGGTCCGGATTATAAGGTAGATGCATAAGGACCTCCCATCCGAACTTCCGGAGCTTCTGGTGCGTCAGAATCGAAGTGTGTTGTCTGGCATTGTTTTGATGGAACACAATTCTTCTCCAAAGATGGCCACTTCTAGGCGATTTTCTGCCTTCAAGCGGTTAAGTTGTTCACAGTATAGGACCGAATCGAACGTTTGGCCATAGGGTTGCAGCTTATAGTAGATGATTCCTTGCCAATTCCACCAAACACACAGAAAAACTTTCCTGACCGTCAATCCAGGCTAGGCAACCGTTTGAGCCGCTTCGCCACCCTTCAACCAGGACCGTTTACGCTTCACGTTGTCGTTAGAGACCCACAAACGGGGGGATTTTGTTGCAATTCAGCAGCGATTCGCAGATGGAAATTCGCTCCATGAGGTTATTTGGTGTCAATTCGTGTGTCACCCAAATATCGAGTTAGTTTGTGTAGCCAAGCTTCTACAAATGCCTTTGAACGGTCATATGAAAGATATTCTCGGGCGATGGTACGGCTGCTACTATGGCGATCTATCTCAATCATTTCCTTGATTTTATCGACTTCTTCGACGACAGGTCTTCCCCAGCTTGCAGCATCTTCTACTTCCTCCACACCCAAGAGCCTGTCCAGGGGGGGGGGGGGGGGGGTTTGGTCAGGGTAGGCCTTGGCCCCCCTAATTTTTTAAAAGTTCGTTAAAAAATTTATTTTACTACATATTTCGAACTTTTGCCTACTAAAAAAAAAATGGTTAGCACCACCCCTTCGAGAACAGCGGGACAGGAAAGGTTTCTAGAGTTTATATGAATCCGGCTAAGGTTATCTTGTGCCTCATTAGGTATAGTAACTTAGGTGGCTTAGCATGTTCAGTGAATAGAAAATAACTGAAGAATAAATAAGAGAATCTAAATATGCAAATTTGAAGGCTTTAACTCTTATTCTCTCCAATTTCTTAAAATTTCATACGGACAGCCAGACAGACAGGCGGATATTGGCTCGACTGCTATCTCACCCGTTGCTGCCTGTTATATTGACTCGACTTATAGACATTTCAAAATAATAAAATTTAAACTATATGTTGCAGAAATGCATCACTGCCATATAAAGACTAAAAATATGTTCGATTGTGTTTATTGAGTTCCGGTTGCACTGCTGAATATGATTGATTTATAATAGCATCATTTGGAAGCGCCTACTCTTAGTCGTTTTAAGCTATATTTTGCTGCATTGATGCAATTGCACCATAGGCCTCTACACTTTAAATCTTTCGTAGAAGCTGGCTGCTGCCAATATTTGTTATGCATCGCCTAGGCGTACGCGCGCCAACGTCTTCCGATACATCGTCGACGTTGTCATGTTTGGCATGCAATATTAAATGATTGAATTATGCAAATAAATATTTTTCATTTTTTTTTTTCATAAGTGGAATCCATGCTGCGTTTTGTAAAAGTTGTTGATGAATCATAGTTTCCGTTATAGGCATGTGTTGTGTCTGTCTGTCTGTCTATAGTCGTCGCGTGTGTCTCTTTTTATATATTTAAAAGATACATTTTTATATATCACGCTTGTCGATGCTTATCGTTCAGTTTGGGCAATTACACGTTCACCACGTCGTCACCGTAGAATTAGTCGCCAATGTTGTTGTCGTCGTCGTCATAATCTGTCGCCTTTGCTTAATAGTAGCAAAAAAAAAAAAAAATATTTTTAGTATCGGTTAGTGTGACAGGCGGATGCGCTATTGATTTTTTTTTTTTTTAATTTTTAAAACAATTTTTATAAATTTTTGTATGGAAATAAATGAAACCTTGGAGAGGGACATATGCTATCAAAATGCACATGTATATCCTCACTCCTTTGCATTCATTTGAAGTTCAGTGATGAAATTTGGTATACAGAGTAATGTGATCGGGAGAAGTAAGATCCATTAAAAAAGTGTGTACAGTTTGGCTTTACTGGGTGCATGCGAAGCCGTGGTTAAAACACTTCCCAGCAACTTAATTACAATGGAGTTGGCTCTGTTCGTCTAAAGCAGGCATCTTTAGAAAGTTGAATTTCAAATACATAGAAATGGGTACGATTCTCTGCTTTCAGAGTTAACCTCCTTTGTATTTGAGAACATATTTCCCGCACATATATATCACTTCGATAATATGTATATCGATCGGAATTACGCCTGTTATTACCAGTATAGGGTTTTCTGATATTGTGTGGAGTACACTGCACATTCGGATAGCCTTCAATCGGTATGTCGATTCTCTTTGTGCTCATAGCATTAGTCCAGCATAATTGATTTCTTTGCACCATATACGTGTACTCTACTAAATTGTTTGGGATCTTGGTTTCTAATCATGATCCTGAAGAATGAGCTGCAGGCTATCAAACTTTACTTTTTTGTAAAGAAGATGGTTTGTATGCCACAAGTTTAACCGGGACTAGGAATATTTTCTACGTATTTGTGAAGACTTCTTTCTTTAAGGCATGTACTTCAAATGGAGCAAATAGACAGCGGGCTTAAAACATCCGATTGGGAATAGAATATGAGCCAGGAGATTTGTTTTACTTAAAATTAAATAAAATTAATATTGATGACATGCTTACAAAAGTAAGATTTATTACGAAGTCTGCTTCAGCACATGAAAATTTTGGACCAAATCTGTAGGGCTCACTCAATACAACCTAAAATATCTTACGTTCTCAAAAGGGGTCTAAGGCTCCGAAACAGCACATTGACTTTCGTTTTTATTTCTTTAGAGCAATTATTATTCTATTCAGCAAGCATTTGTTCCACCTCATTATAAGTTGCCGATTCGGCTTCTCGGGGCTTTGGGTGGCAAATGCTTCTTTCAATATAAGATTTACATAAAATTATCATCGAAATTCTGTTCGACTACCGAATCGGTGGAAACATGTTGGCTAGTGTTCGGACGAACTGACATTCGATTCATAACTAGACGCACGACCCAATAAATTACCTTTTAGAGTATGCTCATAATGTACTTCCAGGTTATTTAACTCATACAATGAATGGCCACTGCTTTAAGGCACTACACACATTTTCCTGGTAGGGTGTAGGGGGCTATTAAACATGTATTCTTTAGCTTGATTGTCTTATTTGAAGTTTTTGTGTAAGACTTGTTCTTTGAAGATTTTCAAATCTCGGCAGTGACTGTTCTGATCTTCTATGAACCATTTATAATTCTTTTCTCGCATGAGTTCCTGTCTCTCTTATCGCTATAGTTCTTACATTGAGTCCTTAAAAGCCCCAGACACAAACTGTTTGCTGTTATCTGAGTGCATAAACTCTGGAACACCAAAAATATGAAATATATCTTATTTCAGATATTCAATATCTCGCATGTGCTTTGCCAAACTTAGTAAAGTTTCTAAACATGGAAAAAAAAAAAAAAAAAAAATAGTTTCCGGCTTTAGAACGCATATATGGAACCCTAAAGTGTATGTAAAGGAAGGCTTTGTAGAGGTTTCCCTATATTGGTAGACGTGGAGAAGTTTTTATAGTCGCCTTAGCATGAATATGTTCTTTTATAGACAAATCCCGTCAGATACGCATATATATGACTGCATTTGTCATGTTTCGCCTGGGATATTAGTTCCTAATATTTTTTACTTCGGAATTCTGCTCAATGAAGATCAATCTCGCCCAATGGTATAGTCCAGCGGTTGGTACACGCCATGCTCTACGCATAGGGATTAGATCTACCGTAGCGCTGCCTGCACACGTACAGTATGAACTTTCGTATGGCGTCGCTCCAACATGTTTCTGTTAAGTCGCTGTCGTGGCGCTGTTATGGCGCCATTAGGGCTTGGAACTTAAACCCCTTGTAACCAAGTAATCCGTCTGATTACTGCAATGAAACTTATACACATTAGTTGGAGGACCACATGTACTTTAAAATTTGATTACTTCTAATTGTTGGTGTGTTACTTCAAGAATAATATCCCATATGTGTGTCTGTTAGGCAGGAAAGCTGCTGAATTATACTATTTCTTCTCCTTCTCCACAGTGAAATGTCAAAAAAACAATTTTTCATCATTTCGGAGTGGATTTAAAAAAGAAAAACCTCTGTAAAAAGTTAGCAATAAATTAAAATAAAAATATATAATTATTTATTACACTGAGTTACACGAATTCATTCATTCGGAGTATTTATTCATATAATGATTCAATCAGTGCCAATCTATTCCTTTTGCTCATATTACTGTATGTATTTTGTAAATAGAATTAGCATGAGGATAAAACATATCACATGACATATTTTGATATTCTACAATGATTCATATCATTCATTGTGAGTTAAAAATTGATATTACGTCTACTTTCGTGAATTTTATTAAACTGCCAATAAAAATAAGCTTCGTCCAAACGGAAAGCTACACAGAATAGCAGCTCACACTGAATTAAACCAATGCATTCATTCATTCATACCATGATTTAGTCAATGTCACTCGTATTTCTGTGACTTACATTACTATAAACTGTCGAATGATTGCAAATGTTCTGCTATTACACGACATATTTTGCTGCACTACATTGATTCACAACATTCATTGTGAGTCATATGAAATAGAATATATTCATTTGCTCACTCATGCAGAGCTCTATGTCTATTCGAATGAAAATCACACTGAATATAATGAAATCATTCATTCACAATAATCATTCATATAATGATTCGGTCAGCGTCACTTGATTTCTGTTGCTTATATTACTGTTAACTGTATAAGTATTATAAAACGATACAGAATATTAGAAAATGCTGACCCATTGCACGTCATATTTTGCTGCACTACAATAGTATTCAAATCATTCATTATGATTCAAATGAAATAGAATGTATTCGTTCGTCAAAAGAAATAGAATGTATTCGTTTGCTATACTCATGCAGGGCTCTAGTATTTAATTTTCTATTAAATCTATTAAATCTACTCTTTTATTAAAATGTCATCTGAATTGTTTCGAAATACAACACATGCTTGATAATATTCCGGCTTCAATTATGTGACATTTGTTTCTAAATATCTTAAAATTATTTTCACACTTAATCGTTCGAAACTTTTATGATTTAGAGACTTACCTTACCTAGCTATTGTTTGAAGTAAGCGCATATCTAATTTATATGTTGCATGATATATGAGTGAGTAGCATGTATAAATCATGGTGTGTACACACTGCTTATGCATGCTTTTTTTTTTCTTTTGTCTTTAATGTTTGGTGTAATACAATATTTGTATGTGTAAGGTGTAGTGTATATGTTATACCACTTAGATACGGCTGCCATTAAACACGTACGCTTAAACGTTTCGCTTTTCCACACGCTGTCTGTTATACTCTACAACTCGCTTTTTACTTAGCACTATCTCTTTCATACACACACCGCTGAAAGCAGTTTAAAGTCTGGAATTGGCTGCGTATCGTAAGCACTATATCGCGTTCAATTTCAATTTCATTTGGTTTTTTGTTTATATTTATTATTTTTGTTTTTCGCAACGCTTATATTTCGAATAATTACATTTAATTTTAGGTTTCAGATTGCATTCGTTGTAGTTTAGCACGTAAAAATAGACACGCAGCGGACAGACGGACAATCAGTTAGTTATAAGTAGTTAGTAACTATCTCAAAGTTAAGCTATTTTGTGGTTTATATTGTAATATTTAATCAATAATTTTTAATACTTTTTGCTTTAATATCTTGCGTTGTTATTACTGTGTGTAATTAGTGCTCAGTTTGCTACAATCATAAAAAGTATCTGTAGCTACAAAAAATGTATCTACATGTGTAAGCAGTTGTCTGACACTAATTAAAAATTAGGTGAACGTGTTTCTGACCTTAGAGATTTTCACTTTTTATTTTCTGTATTTTTTATTTATTTTTTTTTATTTCAAAGATGTTAATTAACATAATAAACTGAACTGTAAATCCGTGTGAACTCTGTGACACTTTTTTGAACTTTGTTAAAATGCAATTAATTTTTTGTTGTATCTGGTTTTTGTTTGACGCGCCTCTTATTAAAACATGATTAAATTTAGTATTTGGGAATTTTTTTTTTTTTTTTCATATAAAAAAGCAATTTGAAACACTTTAACCTTTTGTCTAATATGTTATGAGAGATATTATAAAATATCGCATGCTATAAACAAAAGTTATCACTAAAACACGTTTGAAGCATAAACAGTGTTAGGGAAAGTGAGTTGAATGATGCATAAATAAATACAATTCTTTAAAAATTCCAATAAAAAATAATTCTGATTGTTTAATATTATTTTGTGCCTTTTCTTATGATTTTTAATTTTGTATTTTATATAAATATATAAAATAATTCCAATAAAATAGAAAAAAAATATTTAAAATTATTATTTATAAACGAAAAATTAGTATTTACTGTAGACTGTAGTACATTCAAGTGGCAGCAATCCGAACACTATATTAAAGGATATATTAGCTAAACTGTCCAACACTTGTCCAATGTACCTTACTTCTCTCGACTATATTAACATGTATACCAAATTTAATTTCTTCACCTGAAATTGATGCAAAGATATGACAAATTTTGTTAATCGGCACCCTTTGATATCAAATACATGTAGTGTAATTTAATCCCTAGAACATCAGCTATCAGATAATGAAAATCGCGACAAAATTGGTTCAGCAGTTTCGAAGATTATAACAGAAAGACAGACAAAAATTTTAAAAATTGTTTATTGGTATAGGTGGTACTAAATAATGTCATTTTGGTATATAGATGTATAGATTAGCAATGGGTCTGGAACGGCATTGAACAGGTACGAGTTCTAATCCACAAGCATTTGCTCCATAATCTAGCTAGGATAGCTACTTTTATTAGGTTGACTGCACAAACAAATCTATACTTCTCTGAAAGTTCATTTTATTATCTGAGTTTGATTGGGGCTCTGAAAACACAATCATCTCCGAAATATAGAGTTGGAACAAAAAGTCGTTCGTATTTTTGTCTTTGTTTCAAATCTTTATAAAATTGCGTACAATCATAGGATTTAGTTCAAATAAGCGACGTTTTGGTCAATAACTTCTTGACCAGTCAATTTTCGCAAGCCTCTTTTGAGGCCAATTTTTCGCCAGCTAAATCGTTTGACATTGACAGGAAGAGATGGTAATCCGATGATGCCAGGTTCGGACTATAAGGTAGATGTATGAGGACCTCCTAGCCGAACTCCCGGAGCTTCTGTCTCGTCACAAATGAAGTGTGTGTTCTGGCATTGTCCTAATGAAACACAATTCTTCACCTATTGGCCAAAGATGGCTGCTTCTGGGCGATTGCTGCCTTCAAGCGGTCCAGTTGTTCACAGTAGAGGACCGAATTGAACGTTTGGCCATAGGGGAGCAGCTCATAGAAGATGATTCCCTGCCAATCCCACCAAACACAGCAAAACCTTTCTGACTGTCAATCCGGGCTTGGGAACCGTTTGAGCTGCTTCGCCACTCTTCACCCACGACCGATTGCCCGTTGTCGTAAGTGACTCACTTTTCATCGCCAGTCACGATACGCTTCAGAAACAGGTCGATTTCGTTGCGATTTAGCAGCTATTCGCAGATGGAAATCCGGTCCATGAGGTTTTTTGGTGTCAATTCGTGTGGCAACCAAATATCGAGTTTTTTTGTGTAGCCAAGCTTCCTCAAATGCCTTTGATCGCTCATATGACTGATATTCAGCTCCCGGGTGATGTTATGGCTGCTACTATGGCAATATATCTCGATCACTTACTTGACTTTATCGATTTCTTCGACGACAGGTCTTCCGAAGCGTGGTGCATCTTCCATTACCTCCACACCAGACGGAATGGAGTGAACAACTGTTGTGCTACACGAATTGAACCAGTATCGGTCCCTTAAACATGTAAAATATGGCGAATTTCTTCCTTCGAAACCTCCAAGTTCGATGCGCTGTAGCTCACAACTGAACTGTCCAAGCGCAAAGCTATTAAATGAGCGTAGTACTAGACACTCACAACTTTCAAACGCCATAAAGTATGAAATACGAAAAGACTTTTGTTCCAACCTTGTTCTTCAGCGGACCCTTCAACAGCTGATCGATTCAATAGATTCTACAATGCACAAATGAAAATATGCGAAGCTGACGCCTCCATGGGTTTGGAATACGCTACCACAAAACAAAAACGCGAAAAGCTCCTTTCTTGTGGTAACTAAACATAATTTTTTGCGTAAAAAAAACCACCATCAAAACCAAAGAAAGGCTTTAATAAATACTATGGGGACTCTACGCTATCAATTTAAATAGTTAAGAAGTGGTTCACTAAGTTCCGTTTTGGTCGTATCAGCACAAGTAACTCTGAACGTTCAAATCGCCCAAAAAGAGTTCATCACTCTAGAAATTTTCCATAAAAGATTTAGAATGTTATTGAATTGGGAGAATTAGAGCGCATCGTGAGTTGAGTGAGGTTGTACGGAACTCAATTAAACGGTCACATCACATTTTACATGAATATTTGGACATGAAAAAACTATGAGTGTCGACACTAGTCTATAAAATCCTCCATCTGAACACTTCAAAGGAGTGTTTGGCGATATTTCGTTAACGCAGACGATGATACGAAAACATCATCACAAAATACCAGAGTCCAAGAAACAATCAAGACTGTGGGTTTCTCCCAATGAACGTGCAATGAATGGGCACAGTTGTTTTGGGATACACGCGCTGTTATTGACATCGATTACTTTAAAAAGTATAACCGGCGAATATTATACAGAACTTTCAGACAGATTTGATATTGATTTGAATCAAAAATGTCACATTTGGCGAAGAAATAAGTGTGGCTCCATTTAGCAGCTGCTAGGGTGCACACGTTTGTAGTCACAATTGCAAAAAACCATTAATTGGGCTACGAATTACTATCACATTCAACATAATCTCCAGATGACTATTACCTGTTTTTAGGCCCTGTACCGAAGGTTTGTGTAAATGTGTGTAACAGGTAGAAATAATAGTCGGAGACCCCCCAAAGTTACCCCCCTTATGGTCAGGAGTGATAGAGGAGCCGATAAAGACATGTCCGTCTGTCCGTCTGTATGAACGAAAGGATCTCGGAAACGGTAATAGATAGAGACCTCGTGTTTTTTGCATTCGACTAGGACTGCTCCGGAATTTTACAAGTTTATTTTAAAATCAAGTCACCCTCCTCACATTCAACATAATCTCCAGATGACTATTACCTGTTTTTAGGCCCTGTACCGAAGGTTTGTGTAAATGTGTGTAACAGGTAGAAATAATAGTCGGAGACCCCCCAAAGTTACCCCCATTATGGTCAGGAGTGATAGAGGAGTCGATAAAGACATGTCCGTCTGTCCGTCTGTATGAACGAAAGGATCTCGGAAACGGTAATAGATAGAGACCTCGTGTTTTTTGCATTCGACTAGGACTGCTCCGGAATTTTACAAGTTTATTTTAAAATCAAGTCACCCTCCTCACATTCAACATAATCTCCAGATGACTATTACCTGTTTTTAGGCCCTGTACCGAAGGTTTGTGTAAATGTGTGTAACAGGTAGAAATAATAGTCGGAGACCCCCCAAAGTTACCCCCCTTATGGTCAGGAGTGATAGAGGAGCCGATAAAGACATGTCCGTCTGTCCGTCTGTATGAACGAAAGGATCTCGGAAACGGTAATAGATAGAGACCTCGTGTTTTTTGCATTCGACTAGGACTGCTCCGGAATTTTACAAGTTTATTTTAAAATCAAGTCACCCTCCTACATATGGTTTTTAAAGCTTAAAAATTTTAAATAGTTTTATATGTCTTATATGACCTTATTTCGTTCATGGGCGCACTAAGAAAGCTTAACCAGCTGCTGTAGAGATTGGCCCTTCTATGCGTGCCCGGTTGTGGAGGAGTGCAATTGTCTTTTAAGAATTTTCCATATAGTATTCCGTACAGCTCTAAGTACTCATATGTGAATTGTTATCAAAAGTTTTCTGACTATTTGTATTTAGGCTTTCCGCATTTGTTTTTACTTCTTTTAGAGTTTTTTCAAATTTACTAATTTATACATGAAACAATTTAACAAATAATGAAAAAAAAAAAAAATACATCCATTGTTTTTGATTTTTTTATTTAAAAAAATGTTTCGAATTCTATTGGATATATTTTTTTTTTGTGAATTTTATATTAAACGTGGTATTTTTTATTTTGTTTTGTTTGCGATGAATTTAAGCAAAGCAAAACAAAACAAAAAACTGTCAACGACTTTCACGAAAACCTGTTTACACACGAGTTCACATAATTATGCATACCCTTCCCATGAATCATATAGAAAAGAATTTGTTAGAATTTACAAAAAAAAAGTTTAAAAAATTCAAAAAACGATCAAAAGATAATAAAGATACAAAATTTATTTAAATGTTTGTGTATAAAAATAAATACGAGGGTGGTTTGATAGCCATAAATAGACTACTTTAAGCTGAAATATAAATTTTTGTTTTATTTTGGCCTTATTTGGTATGACCGATCTCGTTTTTCTTTTATTTTGATTTTCTTACAAAATACTGCAACCAAGTTGGCAGCACTGAAATATTAATTCGCTTATAGTGCGAACCAAAAACTTATTAGCATAATTACATCATCTTCGCATTAAATAGTGATTAGAAGTGATTATGTTAATTGCTAATAGTTAAGCTTTGCCAATTAGAATCTTCTTCTCCATGCTGCTACTGTGGCAATAAGAACTCAAAACTAAAAGTTTTGTAGCCCTAAGCAAAAAAAAAGTAGAAAGAAAATAAACTGTTTTCTTTTTTATTCACAAGCATATCCTAAGGCTAAAAAAAAAGCGGAAAAAAGCATTTTTTCGTTTTGTTTTTCATTTCCAATAAGAGGAAATCATAAATAAGACAAGTCCCAGACAAAAAAAAAAAAAAACTGGCAATGTGTGCGTGCGAGTGTGTGTGTAGCAACAACTTCTAATGGCGCCAAGCCGAAAGCTATTTAAAAAAGGCATTTTAATATGGTAAAATATAAGGGGAGACAAAAAGAAGAGCACACGCCACAGTTGATAAGATGAAAAAGAGCATAAAAAACAACGGCATTTGAACGGGCGACAAGTAAACGAGCAGCAAACAATTTGAGAAAAAAAAACTAATGAAATAAAATAAAATAAAATAAAAGACAACAAAAAGCAGCACGAGACCATTTTTTTAAGAGCAAATTTTACTTTTTCTTAAGCAAAAAAAAAAAAAACAAGTAAGAAAATACAGTCAGGCGTAACCGACTGTAAGAGGCCCTGTACCAGTTCAGGTCTCCTAACAAACACATTAAACGTTTCCCGAGCATATGACCAAACACATGACCACTTCTCACTGCTCGAATATGAATGAAGAGGAAAGGGGGGTCATTCAACTTCAATTGGTTATAAAATCGTTATTTATTATCCGATTTTGATGAACTTTTTGGATTTTGACTAAGAGGGACGTTAACTTTATACTGGCATACTCAATTTTTCTTGTGCCGAAGAAATATTTCTCCTTGGTGGTGATTTTATGGGGAAGGGGGGGGAGGGGCAAAATTTCAAAATAAACTTGTGAAATTCCGGAGCAGTCCTAGACGAATGCAAAAAACACGAAGTCTCTATCTATTACCGTTTCCGAGATCCTTTCGTTCATACGGACGGACGGACGGACGGACGGACAGACGGACAGACGGACATGGCTATATCGACTCCTCTATCACTCCTGACCATAATGGGGGTAACTTTGGGGGGTCTCCGACCATTATTTCTACCTGTTACATACATTTGCACAAACCCAATAGGCTCTTGTACCTTCGGTACAGGGCCTAAAAAGAAAGAAAAAAAACTTAAAAACAAAAACAAGGGAAAAGAAAAAAGAAACAACAAAAATGTGTAAAACAAAAACAACATATAAATAATATACAAAGCGAATAAACACAACAGCAACAACAAAAATTAATGTTGTACAAGATTTACATACCCTGTAATGAAGCGACAAAGGTATAACAAGTTTATGTAAATTTATGTAACAGACGGAAGGAGGAAAAGCAAAACTCTGGTCAGCGAGATTGTAATATTTAGTGAGAGGCGCAATAGAAGCAGTTCACATATATTTCTTAAAACATAGCCCAACATGTTGCACAAACATGCTCTACAATGTGTTTCGTATGCAAGTTGGCAGTGTAATTCAAAGTCGTCTACTGTCGTTTACAGCATTCTTACTTGTTATTGTTGTAGTTGGTGATGTTGTTGGTGAAACCAGTTTTCAGGGCTAAAACTGCTGATGCAAAGACGCATAAACAACAATCAGATACTTATTGAGATAGACAAGACAAATGCGAATACACGGCATCATTTTGTAAACAATCATAAGACAACAAACAACCACATTTTGCAGAAAATATGAAATAAATATATTACAACAGAGAATTAAAGTTTTATGCAAATAAATAATAGGACATACATAAGACACAAATAGGATAATATTCTTTACTACATCACACTGGAAGTTGAGTCTGCATTTGGAAATTTGGTTTCAAATTGGTTTACTTAAGAGCAAAAACAATGGGAAACGAAAAAAAAAGATAGGATGGGTACAAGCTGAGCATGCGCTTCTTAGGATTATGATCATCCATATATTCTTTAGCGGAAGAGAAGGCGTATGCTGCAGTGGTATATGCCTAATCAGAGTCAAGAATAACTTTGCCACAGCGAAAAACAAAGTCAATCCAATCAAAAACTAGAAAACTATTCCAAAACTCGAACTATATGCAGCTCATTTATTGGCAAAGCTGCTGTCGAAACTTCATACAATAATTGGTGACAATGTTCAAAAATATTTTTGGACAGATTCACAAATCGTGGTTGTTTGGATAAACAGCAGGCGAAGCAAGGATAAATTTATCAAATCCAGAGTTGACAATATTTCGAAACGATTAGCAACGGCTAAATGGAGCTACGTCAAGTCCGAAGACAAACCCTCAGATGTTGCGCCTAGAGGTATATTTCTATATAAACTAGAGCGATATAGAATTTGATGGCAAGGACCGCAATGGACCGCGTGTCAACTAAATGGCCGAAACATCTCCAAAAATTAACACGTTTTAGTAACTGCGATGTGCGAAACGGATAATCTGAAGACTGAAGTAGCAGTTAACAAAGTTTACAAGTTTTAGCAAATTGGAAAACTAAATCGCCTTTGTGTTGCGTTTTATTGAAAAACTTGGCTTTAAATTAAAATATCTGTCATAATTAACCGTGGATGAACTTAAAACTGCAAAAATAACCTTATTGAAGCTGCAACAACGAATTGAATTTGGTAAAGAAATAAGCCTTCTTCAAAACAACAAACAGTTGAAAACAAATAATAAATTGCTGCCACTTAATCTATTTTTGGTCACTCATGGGATTCTACAAGTTGGGCAACCGTCTACAGAATTCTACACTCCCATACAGTATGAAACACCCTATTATATGTACTTGGAAAGTCACACATTGTCTGGCTTTTAGTTTACCATGCACACAAAACAACACTGCATGGAGGAATAAAGCTTATGAAGAGCATATTAAGAGCTGAATTCTGGATTTTCGGTCTATGGAGCATGAGGTCTCTAATGGGCAATCTTCTAGCATATCGAGTAACTGGGAGTTATCCGTTTCACCATACAGTCGTCGATTATGCAGGACCTTTCCAAATTCGATGCTCTAAAGGACGTGATCAAAAGGCTTATTAAGGCTATATCGCCTTTTTTATCTGCATGGCGACGAAAGCAGTACACCTAGAAGCTGTAAGCGATATGTCAACGGAGGCTTATTTGACTGCCTTACGTCGATTTTTTGCGAGACGAGGCAAAAGTGACCATATGTATTCCGACAATGGCACAAATTTCGTCGGAGCTGAAAAAAAAAAAAATAGACAAGGATTTTAAAGCTTCAATGAAAAATAATTGTGAGTTAGCCCCTGTCCTCGAGAAGGAAGGCATATAGTGGCACTTCATTCCCCCCGGAAGTTCTCACTTTGGAGGAATTTGGGAAGCTGGTGTCAAATCAGTCATGTATCAACTAAAGCGAGTCATGGTGTGTCAATGGTGTGAAAACAGTTTAACCTATGAAAAGTTTACCACGCTTCTGAATCAAATAGAAGCCGGTTTGTCCTCTATGTCCATTACAAGAAATTGGAAATGATGCAGTATTCTTTTTTGACATGGCAGCATATTTCGATGTGTTGAAACAAGCGTCGTCTCATCTCGGGAAAACTTAAGAAATTTCTCCAAAAGCTGCAAGAATTTGAAGAGCAGTGTATTTCAGTTACCGATGGCAAAAAACAACAAACTCTTCGTAAAAGAAATTAAACGTAGAACTAAAAGAGGCTGCACTACACCATTTGTATGCCCTGGCGGAATGTTTGACATATTACTGGATTTGATAACAATGTATAACATTAAAACTCTACATACATAATGCAAAGCAGATGGAGGAATATATTGGAAATCAAACCAATGTGATAGATGTCACTAAAAAACTGGTAAAACGAACTGCAGAGGAAGTGAACACGAGCTTTAAAAAGAGGTCGGAGAAAATAAACATCATATCGGATACTGTCAAAGAACACTTTTTGGTATACCGTGAATCCATAAAGTTCTTTAACGGAATCCGAAGTATGTGTTTGTACATTAGTTAAGGTTTTTAAACAAAAAAATCAGATTTATATCTTAAAAACTGAGGGATTAGTTTCGACTCATAGAGGCAGGTGACATACATGGCCAGTGCGACTGGTCTTGTCGAATTGATCACGAATATATGTACTTTATGGGGTGTCCCATGCTGCTATACTTGCATTCCAAACTCCGTGATACATTTATAATACTCTTTACAACCGAGCACGCGTAGGAGGGTCAAGTGTAGGGAAATTTCTACGCATAAGATCATAGTAGTTGTTCAATCATTCTTAGTGCGCCCATGAAAACCATTTGTACGAAGGTGGTTCGATAAGTCAGTGCCTCTTTCAGTAAAAGACTTTTTTCGATACATTTAGCATAAGTTTACAGGAGAAACAATTGCTTACAATTACAAAAGAAAGTTGCAAAATTCGGACAAACTCCGACATATTTTGTTGAAACTTTTTTATATATTCTGCTACCGGATTGGAAATAAATCAATCTAATATTTTCAATTGAAACCGAAACGGGAAGATCTGGACAAATCTATGAAATATTTAATCTGTTAAAACTGTTAACGGCGCTTAACTGGTTAAGGAATCTATTTTAAACCATTTCCTATGTAGTGAGTACTAGGAGGTGCTACATATCACTAGAAAAATGAGCTGTGCCAAGAAATATTTCACGCAAGCTTCGCCCACATCCTGTAAAGCCAAACTGTTCATACTTGTCCAATGGATTTTACTTATCCCATTTATACGAAATTTCAGATCTGTACATCTAGGGCGTGGCAACGTCCTCGTTACTTCTTCTTCTTCTTCTTTCGATACCATTAACATGTATACGAAATTTCATCACTGAACATCAAGTGGATGCAAAGATATGACAAATTTTGTTTGCGCTTATATTGTGGTGGGGTTTCGCCTCCTGCGATTTTAACAAACTGTAGCTTATGTTCTATTCTATTCCAAAGTAGCATCTATTTTTATACCAAAAATTTATATCCATTGGTTTAGCGGTTTCAGCGGGATGCGCGCACAAACAAAGAAAAAAAAAAATTTGTATAAGATTTTATTATATCTACTGATGAGAGATAAAATGAGGCATTGCAACGCATGCCGGAAACGTTTATTTTTTCGCTTAGAAATTTATATAAATAATGTATGACATTCTAAGCAAATCTTGATTTCTTTATTTCCGATTTTCTACTAAGCCAAAATAAATTCCAATAAGCATTTCTACATCTCACTATACACTATCTCGAACATCTGCTCAACCACACAACTGCTATGCCTTTCTGGCGTCTGACCACAAATGGGCCAACAACAATAGAAACCAATCAGAGATTTTGCTCTACCTTTTTACATATACATATGTATCTAGCTATTGTATCTCAATACATAGCAGCTACTCAACTAACTTCAACTTGTCTAAATGTTTTGTACGGTTTCGCATAGTTAAGCTTTTCTTTTATACACTGCTG
Source organism: Leucophenga maculata (assembly GCA_035044805.1). Lineage (NCBI taxonomy): Eukaryota > Metazoa > Arthropoda > Insecta > Diptera > Drosophilidae > Leucophenga > Leucophenga maculata. Next base: position 542,810 of record JAWNNP010000651.1, on the reverse strand, counting down.
ATGGTATTGAGTTGCAACTAACCACCAGGCAGCAGGCAGCAGCCTAAATTCAACGCTTCAATGGACAACAGCTTTATATATGTCAAACCCAACATGAAAATCGACAGGCAAGAAAAAGAGGAGCAGAAGAAGCAAAAAATACTAAGTAACCTACAGAACTGTGGCAAATAGTATCAAACTGGGTTTATCTCGACTTTTATTTTTTTTTTTTTGCCTGCATATAACATTTTTTCAACAGCTCGTCTTGCGGTTTTTACGACACATGCCAAAGGCTTTTGGTCATTCAGTTTGAAGTTTTGTATGTATGTCGAACGAACGACTGACCGACCGACCGACCTCCCTAGTTGGCCGCCGGCTTTTTAACCCGATTGCTAATGCAAACTGACATATTTAAATCTCGAATGTACTGTGACGAACCAACCTGCTGACAGGGCTTAAAAAGAATTTTCCTTCGAAAAAAGAAAAAAAAAAAATTGTTCAGTAAATATTTGCTTTGCACAGAGTTAAATAAAATCCTGTTTGACTGTTTTTCAGTGCATCCTGTGGCTGCAAATGCAGTATAAAATAAAAAAAAATAAAAAAAAAAAATATTTTTGAAAGGAATTTACTTGCATTTACAACTCTCTCTCTCTCTCTCTGTGTGTGTGTAATTTTTGTGGTTTTCTGCATCAACAGTTTGTGCTGAAAAGTTTTCAATTAGGCTTTTTTTTTTCCGGCTCAATAAAATTCATTTATTCGTTTGCTTATCAATTGCCAAGAATTTACAAGTAAAAGTTGAATGCGCAATTGAAAGTGTAATTGAAATTGATTGTTGCATAAAAGTGCAGCAGCAACAACAAAATAAATAAATAAAAAAAAAAAGATAAATAAATGAATTACATGCGAAACTCGATGCTTGTGTAAAAGTGTGCCGCGTGTGTTTATTTATTATACATGGAACAGAAAAAAAATAGTTTTTCGTAATTTTCCATGTTTTTCTTCTTCCAATTTTGCTTTCAATGAATGCCAACCACATTCCACAGTGCATACCACAAGTTGCAGCAACAACAATGAGCGAACTGCGCATGCACAACGCGGTTTATTTGTTGATATACTCCTTCTCACTCTGTCATATTTACTCATTATACTAATTCTAACTTTGTCTCTTTCTCTCTTTTTCTTTACAGCAAAAAAGCAAAATGGTGCTCCACGTACAAACAGCCTCGGCTCGGGTACCCGCACACCGCCCCTGGAACGTAAAAGCAAACTAAGCGCACTGGGTCGCTTCTTTAAGCCATGGAAATGGCGTCGGAAAAAGAAAAGCGAAAAATTTGAGGCGGCTTCGAAATGTGAGTCGACAATTAAAATGCTTAAAAGATAATCTCAGAAATTTCCTTTCCTTTGGGTGGCTTAATTTAAAGTTATTTCAAGTTTAAATTGTTTATAAGCTGTTGGTGGTCAAAGAGGATACGTGTATATTACGAGGGCTACAAATGGCAATCAAATGGTTGTATACCACTTAGAAACCATTATCAGTGAAATAGTTGCCACATGGCCAGTCCGAATTACTATTATTATTAATATTCATGTCATTAAATGAAGAATTGATATGTAAGGAAGGCAACTCTAAAAGTTTTTAGACTTCTTTTAAAGGCGGTTCCTTCGGGATATTTTTAAGTGTCTCTGACAGATGTGAAGCAATATCTTGTGGGCAGTTTGAATCTCCGTCTTCTCAAGATATATGTGAGCAGTGGAAACAACATATCACCCGCTACATGGATAGGGCTGCAAAGGCTGTCATTGGTTATACAAAACCTGTCAACAATTCTTGGTACGACGTGGAGTGTCGCAAAGCTACTGCAGAGAAGAACGCTTCCTATCAGCGAACTCTGCAGTCGGGAGCAACGCGAGCTCTTAGAGAGCGATATGGAGAGTAACAGAGAAAGGAGAAACGCGTTTTCAGACGCAAGAAAAAAGAGCAAGAAAGGCGGGAGTTTGAGGATGTTGAGCTGTTATGTGACAGAAATGAAGCTCGAAAATTGTATCAAAAGGTCAAGCATCTGACTGAAGGTTTTAAACCCGGCGTAACTTTCTCTAAGGATGAAAATGGAAATCTGGTTACGGATGAACAGGACTTACTGAGATTATGTTGGATTTATTTTTCTAACCTAAACGGAGGCGATGAAGCGCACATTTTCGCCGATAGAGAAATGACACCGGAACCACCAGTTAATGATGGCACTATTGTGGAGCCACCGGACTGTAACTAGGTGCATTCGGTTATTAAAAAGCTGAAAGATAACAAAGCGGTAGGCTCTGATGAATTACCAGCTGAGTTATTTAAGACCACCTTTTATGCAAGATATGGTCCGATGAACGCATACCCAATGACTGAAATCTTAGTCTTCTCTGTCCTATCTTTAAGAAAGGTGACCCCGCTGTTTGCGCCAACTACCGCGGAATAAGTCTTCTTTCCAACGGATATAAAATTTTGTCGCGCGTATTGTCTAATAGACTTAAGCCATAAGTCATTCAGTCATTCACTGATAGGAGAATATCAGTGTGGCTTCAGACCAAAAAGGTCGACCAGTGACCAAATATTCACATTACGCCAAATCTTGGAAAAGACCCGTGAGTTCAACAAAGACTCACACTACCTATTTGTCGATTATGAAACCGCTTTCGACACGCCGATACGATTGAAGTTATTCGACGCCCTCTCTGCACTAGGTATCCGGCAAAGATTGTCCGTCTTTGCATGATGACCTCATGACCTCTCCGACCCCTTTGATACCAAGAGAGGTTTCAGGCAGGGCGATGCTCTGTCATGCAGAGTATGTCGGGCTCGATCTTCCAAAAGGATGTGATACTGCTCGCTTACGCCGATGACATTGATATCATCGGTACGCATGAACGGCGAGTCAGCAAGTCGGTCTCAAAGATTGAAAAACAGTCTCAGCTCATGGGTCTAGCAGTGCATGAGGACAAGACGAAGTACTTGGTGTCTTCTCGCACTCCGTCATCGCGTCTTGGGCGGTCAGTGACGATGGAGAATTTCAACTTCGATGTTAAAGAAAACTTCGTCTATCTTGGATCCGAAATAAGCAGCAACAACAACGTCAGCCTGCAGATCGGGCGAAGAATCACTCTTGCAAACAGATGCATTTTTGGGCTGAGCAAGCAAGTGAAGCCCTCTGTCGAAAGACAAAAATAAAGATCTATAAGACGCTGATACTCCCGGTTCTATTGTATGGCGCAGAGGCATGGACCGTGATTGAGTCGAGCGAGACAGCGTTGGAAGTCTTCAAGAGGGAGATTTTTGGCAGGATTTTTGGTCTTATTAGAGTCGGCGACGAGTTTAGGTCCCGTATGAACCGCGAGCTGTACGAGCTATTCGATGAGGTTGGCATAGTCCAGCTAATAAAATAAATTTCATCACTATATCTCAAATAGATTCATAGTTTATTTTGTGAACGAGACTTCACCCGATCTCAGTAATATGTATACCAAGCTTCATCCCTGTACCTCAAATAGATACCAAGATATGATAAATTTTGTGTATCGCTTATATGAGAGGCTGGAGAGACGATCGCATTTACATGCATACCAAATATCATCCCTTTAACTCAAATCGATGCAAGATATGACGAATTTTGTTTATCGTTTGTATGATGGGTCCAAAATGCGATCTTGTCCCGGCCCCAATAATATGCATACCTAGTATTATCCCTGTACCTCAAATAGATGCATCGTTTAGGAGATTAGACAGAACTAAAATTTGGGAAAGAGAAAGATTTTAGAAATTCGATATTTGGGAAATGTACCGTATATATATTATCATATGCACTTATTGAAAAGTTGTTCCAGTCAAACTTTCCTTCTCGGGCCTAGAAAAACAGTTCGCTATACAGGAAGTCCGTTCTACAGAAATGATCACCATTTGAAGTACTCAGTAATTTTCTTTTGGGTTACACTCTTCCATTTGTCCTCCTCCACAAAATCTTCTAATACATTTAAAGATTCAAACACAATGTGTTGGTATGTTGCTCCTCATCTCCATAAAATTTCGAAATACGTCAACTGAAGAAGAAGAAATTTGCATCAAATCAGTTAACACCGTATCAGCATCGGCCAGTTCTGCTTCATTGTTTTCTGTAACTGTAAATATAGACGTAATGTTCATCACACATTTATGAAGCAGTAGGATTCAAATAAATATGTATTAATGAAGGATATACAATCATAAAGTACATACCAGGATACTTCTGAGGATAGCTATATCGGACGGGTTGTCTTCAAATGATGTTTTAACGCTTGCTACAGCTCCAAATGAAGCGTCTATAGTAGCCATAATGGATAGTGGAAAGAAGTCATCTTCATCCCAATGAGTCTGCACGCCATCATTCACAAGTCCAGAGGTTTTACATTGATATGGCCATAACATGCTGGTTCTACTCCATTTGTGTCAATATATTCGTCAACACACGCTTTCTGAAATGTTGTATTTGGTTGTGGATAATGAGTTGGTCCAAGTTGGCTGAAGTAACCAAGTCATATTGGGAGGAAAAAATAGCAAGCTCCATATTTATCAATTCATCTTGTAAATTAGGATGCAGTTATTAAAGAAAAGCAAAACCTTCCTTTCTTGAGAAGCAAATTTTTTGTCCAGCTTCGGTTTGGTAAAAATTTTACTTGTCATCCATGTTTTTTTGTTGGACTCATAATCCATATTTAGAGATTTTATTTCCTTTAAAGTATCGTGGATTTTTATTCTTTCATATGACAAGCAATTTAAGCCTCTCCTCTCTCTATCCCCTATCCACTCTTAGCTCTTTATCCAATTGAAACATTTTTCGTACACAAAATCTTTTTTCTTTGTTTTTCTTTCTTTCAATTTATTTATTACTAACCTTCTCTCAAGAGAAAGACTACTTCTTTACGACATTTTCGTTTTTCTCCTTTTTCTATTTTTATTTGCAATTTTTGGGGATCCCCTAAATACGTTTGACTTTTTATCGTTACGGAATTTTTTTTTTTTTTTTTGCAGCGCTGGAACGCAAAATTTCTGTACGTGCCAATCGTGAAGAGCTAGTGCAAAAGGGCATACTATTGCCGGAGAGTCCACTAGGCAATATACCGGAACCGGGTAAGTGTATATAATATGTGTTGCAAAAATCAAGCAAGGAGCAAAAATAGTATAATCAGAGCAGCAACTGCTACTTCACCGCTAATCACTCAAATCGGTCAAACAATAAGCGGAAACCGGCATTTGGCCAGTCATGCTGCACTCTAAGCCAAGTCCAAGTCCAAGATGACTGAAATGTTTTGTCAATTTTGAGTAGCCTGTCGTGTGTTTGCTTCCGCGCCAAGTTGTTGCATTGTAGACAAAATGTTGATGACAAGCGCAAACCATTGCAGTTTTGTTTGCTTTCGAAAATGAAAGGCATGTCATGTGTCACGGCTTGTTGCTTTCGGTCTACGCAAGAAGACGCTTGGTCAGCTATAAATAACAATTAATCAGCAAAATACTGATTAAACATGCGCCATGTGATGATCACACGAAGCAAGAACATCACACGTCACTCACTGAAGATACTGAAAATGTTTTTGTTTTTTTTTTTTTTCTGGTTTTCTGTGCCAGGGAATGCATAAACTGCGGCAATTTTGTATGCAACTCAATGAAACGTGTCAGGCATTTAAATGCGCAGCGCAAAAGAGAGAGGGACTACCTCAAGTTAAAACAGATTGTGAAGTGATAAGCAATTGAAAAAGAAGTAAGAAAATGCTATTAACTCAGTGGATTTGATGTTTTAATACGCTTCACATGAAACTTCATAACAAATAGTGAAGAAATAAAAGGTTTTGTTTTGGAATGAAAATAAGAAATTTTTTACTTAAGCTTTTTGGAGATGATTGCTTAGATTAAAGAAACAGGGTGAATAAATGTACACCCTGTAATGCTGCATAATTGTATTCCATATAATGGAACAAAATTATGGACAGGTTTTCCGCATAAATTTCGAATTTTTCCATGCTCAGCGCTAGTGCGTATTTTCACCATAAAAGAATCCTAATGCCCAGAAATAAAGCTTCTACTATTAGAGTTGAAGTATAAATCTGTCAGGTCTAGCGTGCTCGTACATAAGTACGAGTATATACGAGTGTCTAGATATAATGGGTTATTCAATGGAATTGCGATTAGGGAAAATATGGAATATTTTATTATAATGTCTAGCGGGCTCGGCTTGCGTTGCTACGCACCCTTTTGTCTTCCTTTTCTAAAGGTGGGGTATCGCCGCGTATATAATTTTTAAGTCTAACTTTAAAATATTTGATTTATCATGGCATGTTACGATGACTAAATAATAGTACTTGTCAGGATCCCATTAACATTTATATCCTGCACCTCAAATTGATGGAAAGATATGTTTAAGTTAGTTTATGGTTTATATGGTGGTGGCGCGTCATCCCCTAAGATTTAGACCAAACTTAACATGATTACTTCTCACAACCCCATTAACATATTTCCCAAATACCCTCCATGTTCGTCATATGAGTGGAAAGATATGTTTAACTTGATGGGGCACCATCCCCTCCGATATGGACCAAACTTGACAGGATTACTTTTCTCGATCCCATTAACATGCGTACCAATATTTCATCCATGTATCACAATTTTGTAAATCGATTATATGTGGCGGGGCATCGCTCCCTCCTTAGGATAGTTTTACTATACCTATACTCTGCCCGATAACTTCCCAAAGTTTCATGGTGATCGGAAGAATTGAGTCGGAATCTATAAAGGACATACAAACCCACAAATTCACCAAATATGTAGTGTTTCAGTTAGACGGGCCCTATATTGCTTTTAAATTTATCGAAAATAAATACAAAAGTTTCCAATAATTTCGTTATATTACTTACTTATGTGGCCATCAACCGTCTGCCGGTCATGGCCGCGTCTATGAAGGCGCGCCAGCCTCCATAATCTTGTGCGCGCTGGCGCCAGTCGTTTTGAATGCCAAGTACGGAGAGATCTCTCCATAGCTGCTCATTTCAACGAGTGCCCGGTTGTCCTCTATTTCGGCGTCCACCAATGAAGTTTGGGAACCCTTTGTAAACCATGCGTGCTGGAGCTCTTTCATCCATTCGAATGAGGTGTCCAGCCCAGTGCAGCCGCTGGAATTTTATGCGCTGGACTATGTCAACCTCATCGACGCTTGACCTTTTGATAGAATTTTTGAGCTTCATTTCTGTTACGTAACATCTCAACATCCTCAAACTCCCGCCTTTCTTGCGTCTGATAAGGCGTTTCCCCACTTCGTTATATACATTTAGAATATTTATATGTGTAAAAAATTGACTATGCCGTAGAAATATATGTTCGACTTTCGAATATATGTTCGACTATCGGTTTTTTCGGTCTATCCCATTTCTTCCGGTACCCTTTACATATGTGCCTCATAATAAGAAGTCTAACAGCCTAAGCTATTATTTATAACATCAGCTATCGGGCAGTGTAAATCCCATCCAAATCGATCGATCAGCCATTTCTGAGACTTATTGGAGCAAACAAACTGACAGTCAAAACAGGCAGAAGGAGGCGTGACAGACTCCATAAAGTATATATATTCTTGATTAGCATCAAAAGTCAAGTCTATATAGACATACTCGTCTGTTTAGCTCATTGTACAATAATACAACTCCCAAAAATTTGACCATACTAAAATCGCTCAACTGAGCACTTTGTTCTGAACAAAACAGAACAAAGTGCTTCTATTTATTGTGACACCATGGTCTGGTTGTCCGTATCGAAATGGAGATCTTGAATCCTTCAAATTTGCATTTTGAGATTCTCTTATTCATTCTTCAGATAATTCATATTTAAAGTAAATGAAAATTCTCCTCTCTAACCGGGGGTTGGAAACTTACCATGCGTACCTACACCTCTTTCGGATTATTGATGTTAGTTTTGCTAGAAACATCAAATTTAGGTAACCTAACGTTAATCCTTATCAAATATTTCATTTAGGTCCAGATAGGACCATTAAAAGGCATAGCTTCCATACCAAGCTTTTCGACCTTTCTGAGTTTTTGTATGAAAATTTTTTATTATTATTGTTTATTAAAATATTCTTATATGCCACGATAGGATCACTAGAGGTGTTAGCCCTCATACAAATCATTTCGAAAACGATTTGTCGTAGTATAGCACACTCGATTGTAGCTTGTTTTCTTCGATTTATCGTCATAGATAAATTTTTGGAAACGGACTTGCACGGTAAACCATCTTTTGTTGATTTTCGATGACCTATAAGCGGCACAAATGTTTGCTTACATAAAAATTAAGATAGAAATGGATCGCATTCAAAAAGATAATTTAAAGAAATTTTAAGTTCCAAAGTACGATTATTTCGTTTCGTTATACTCTCGTCTAGCGTCCCATAATATCACGATCCTATAGTATGACGATGTCCATTGACTGAACATGTCACATAAACAAAACCACTGAAGTCTACTGTGCTCCAAATTTTGAATTTCTGATTGGTTTATTTAATCAACAATTTTTTTTTAAAACAAAACCTCAGTAAATAATTGCTTGTTTGTATGGTCCGATTTGAACATTTGTATACCCTACGAGTACAAGATCCACACAAGTAGGTGTATGGAATTTATAAATAAAACGAAAAACTTTAATTAATCATTAACATTTATTTTATCGCCATCGCAAAAACATCCATTTGAAGCGATACACTTATGTCAACATTTCCTTCCACTCATAAAATTGCTATTTAGTCACTTTTCGGGATGGCCTACAGCTTTCGCATCGGCACACGAAATTTCGTACGCAACACAAAATTTAATACAAATACGTTGATCAATATTTTCACTCTTTAATAGTTGCCAAGCACTACTGAGATCGACTCAACGTGGATAAAAATTTTACCTGCTTTAATAATATCGGCCAGATTGAAATTAAGAATTCTTTATTGCCATGGTGTATTAGGAACATTCTTTATTAAAGGAACCATCGCAGATCCAATAAAGTGTATATATTCTTAAGGAACATGTTAGATAGTATTTTTGCAAATTTTTTGAACAATTTTTAATTTGATTAAACTCATCTATAATCCGGCAGGTAGACTTATTTTTTTTTAAAGTTTTCTAATTTCTGGGGTAGCTGCCAAATGAACCAACCACCGATTTGTATTTCTATATGAAAATCTTCTTTATTTCTATTCAGTCAATATCAGCTTGGGGCAGATTTGTGTAGCTCCCTCCGTTTAGTATTATAATTTTTCAGGAAATTTTAAATATCCCACCAAGTATTTATATTCCTGATCAACTCGATTACATGGGTTAAATTAATCATGTCCTGTAAGTGTATCTGTCTGTTAATAAAATATCGATTTGGAACTCTGTATAAAGACTTATATATCTAAGCTGAATGTATTTATCATGCCAGAAAATCTATATCCAAATGGGCTTGTACCGAACACTTTTAGGTGTAGTTCCCAGATATACACTTCGAGCGCTGTGGTGCCTTGCAGCTAAAACTTGCAACCAATGCATAAAAGCTTCAATTTAATAGTGCAACATTTATAGACTCAATAGTTTTTATTTTAAATGTATGTGAAGGGTATTAAAGTTACTTAAAAGTTGTACCGAAGTTCCATTAAAAATTTTGCACAGTGTAAAAGTCAAATCAAAAGCTCTAACAATATGTTTAAACTACTACACGCTAGATGGCGCTTTATATATATAAATAAAAAGCTCTAAAAAGCTCATGCTCTTAAAAATGTGCTTCGCTACTCTCTCTTTATATTTTCTCTCTTAAACACTCTACTAAAGCAAATAATTTTCTTAACATTTCTTTGACACAGGTGAAGATGCCTATGCCGCCGCCAATGGTTCGCTACTCTCAGCCGTCCACAATAATTCCACAAATGCCGCCGCCGCAGCCGCAAATTCCATAAACTCCAATGCCAATAATGCCAACGCCTACAACAGCGCGGGCCACAACACACTGCAGCAACAACAACAACAACAACAGCAACAGTCAATGGTGCCCACCTCAATATCTGTGCAACAGTTCAATACAAATTCCATGTTAAATGGCCTCAACGGCAACAACAACAACAACAGCAACAACAACAGCAGCGGTAGCGCAAATCCTAATTCGAATTCCAATGCCATGTCCGGTGTTTGCGGTGGCGCCAATGGGGATGGCTCCTCTGATACATCGTCGCTGAGCGGCGGTGTACCACACTCGCAGTCGGCACCGCAACAATTAACGGTTGCGTCGTCGTCGGCATCGGGTGTGGGTGTCGGTGCACCACCATTGACGCCACTTGCACAGCATCAGCTGGCATTGGCGCAGAAGTTGCAGCAACGATTTGCCATCAGCAATAATAATGGTAAGTGCATGCTTCTGTTAAATGAGCAAAGCTTTTTAACTGAGTATGTATGTGTGTGTGTGTATGTGGTTGGGGGTGTGCGTGTATGATGTACGGTGCCGCCGGATATATGCGAGCGCACAGTTCCGCTTTTAGTTAAACGATGTCGTCGCCATTTTGTGGCTTTTGTCATATGTATTTCTGTTGGTAGGTTGTATTCGTGGCTATTGCGTGTGTGACATAGTTGACCCATTTAATTGGCTCAGTTGTGTGTGTTTGCCTCTGATAAGAACGATTTTAATTATTTTAAATAGTTGACTGAATCAATATAAATTTATGAAGTGTTTAAGATCTATAATGCAGATTTTTTATGCTGATTTAATAGATATAGCTGGCAACTATTTAAACTAAGGTTAATGATACCGTCAATGCCCGGTCCTTTTTTTGTTTTTCGTCGATTTTATTATTTACATAATTTATCCTTTTGCTGTTTGTTGTTGTATTCTCATTATTCGAGCTTATTTCGCTTCTATGGAGTTGTTCAACGGATGCTTAGCCTTAGTACTGCGGTTGCCTAGGCCTGCAGAAATAGATTGATTCAATATGAACTTATGAACCAATATTTCTGCTTTGTCTACTTCTTTGTCTGCTACTTTAATATTTCTTCTTAATACCTATAGAAATCTTCCAAAACTTTGGAGATGCTTTGTAGAAACTTTATAGAAATAAATTCCATTTTCGATTTCTTAATTAAAAAAGTGAAGATTTTATTGCCTCGTTTTCTAACTTTTCTTTCTGGCATGGTTATCTCTGTAACGAATCCAGTTCAATCTGTACTTGTCTATGATTGCATATTTTGGTACGGAGTAATCTATAGCTTTATTTGTTATCCCTTAAAAGAAGAGGTTTACATAGTGAAGGCGTTTGAGCGTGGGTCCAGTGGCTTCACCAGCCGTATCTTATGGGTTAGTAGTTAGTCTTTGTATCTGCTTGAGAATAAGCTGACTTGTTCCTTGAACGTACCATTTGTTCTGAAGAATCTGGCGCTCTTTGCGGTGGGGCACTGCAGCGTTTACCCAGACTTGAATACCATATCGATATATAGTATATATAGGGTTGGAAGTCTTTTCGTATTTTCACCTTTATTTCAAATCTTTATAAAATTGCTTCAATCATCGGACTAAGTTCAAATAAGCGCCGTTTTGATCAATAACTTGTTGCTAACAAGATTTCAACTTCATTGTGCCCCGCTCATAGAAGCTTGGTCCCTGTTGGTAAAAAAGTGAGACAGACGCAAGCCTCTTTTGAGCCCAATTTCTCGCCAGCTAAGTCGTTCGACATTGACAGAAAGATATAAGCCGATGGTGCCAGGTCCGAACTATAAAAAGGATGCATAAGGACCTCCCATACGAACTTTCGGAGCTTATGGCGCGTCACAATCAAAGTGTGTGGTCTGGCTTTGTCACAATTCCTCTCCTATTGGCCAAAGATGGCCGCTTCTGGGAGATTGTTGCCTTCAAGCGGTTCAGTTGTTCACAGTAGAGGACCGAATTGAGCGTTTGGCCATAGGGAAGCAGTTCATAGTAGATGATTCTCTGCCAATTCCACCAAACACATAGCAAAACCTTCCTGAACGTCAATCCGGTTTTGGCAACCGCTTCGCCCCCTTCACCCACGACCGTTAGCGCTTCACGTTGCCGTAAGTGACTCAGAAATGGATCGATTTTGTTGCGATTCAGCAGCGATTAGCTGATGGAAATTCGGTCCATGAGGTTTATTGGTGTCAATTCGTGTGTCACCCAAATATCGATTTTTTTGGTGTAGCCAAGCTTCTTTAAATTCCTTTGAACGGTTTTCTGGCTGATATTCAGCTCCCGGGCGATGGTACGGCTGTTACTATGGCGGTCTATCTGTATCACTTCCTTGATTTTAACGATTTTTTCGACTACACCAGAACGGAATCGAGTGAACCACTGTTGTGCTACGTTTGCCATCCGTTTTTGCTTTTCAGGTACTAAAAATGTAAAATATGGCAAATTTCTTCCTTTGAAACCTCCATGTTCGACACGCTGTAACTCACAACTGAATTGTCCAAGCGCAATGCTGTCAAAAGAATGTAGTACTAGACAGTGTCTAGTAGACACTCACACCTTTCAAACGCCTTAAAATATGCCCCCATACGACAAATACCTAATGAAATGTACTTAATTGGAAAAAAAAGAGCGCGAAATACGAAAAGACTCTTTCCAACCCTATATTATACAGTACTAGTTCAAGCATACTGCCTTGTAGCACTAGCAGGGATGCTGATGCTTCTGCTCTTAGTTTCACACAGGATTCTGCTCGGAATCCAAATAGATGGTCTGGGATAATGTCCCGCGATTCCACAATCCCAGCAATCCTGATAACGATCAATCTTTCCCATACTTTCAATAAAGAATGTAAGACACTGATCGCCGGTATGACTCTGGGTCGGTTTCGGGCTCCCAACAGTAAACTTCCACTGGGATGGGAAGTATTGCTCCTTTATTATAGCATTAAGTATCTACGTCAAAAAAAGGAGTACTCTCAGGGGAACGTCTTAAGTGTGCTGTTACAAATTTTATCATTGCCAGGCGCTTTGTTCTTCTTCAGGTTGTGGGTGGTGCATTCAACTTCTTTGATTGTGAAGGCGTAGGTCATTTGGAGGAATTTGGAGTAGTGTTGTCAGTTGATCCTCTATCTCTCTTAAGTCTTCAGCGGTAGCAATGGTATGAGGTCCTATATAGTAAGGTGCATACTGTTAAGCGTTTTCTCTCAAAATTCCTAATCTTCTCCATATAAGATGGGCACCTTATTTCAGAAGTGTTTTTAATAAATGCAAATGAATGTAGAGACGGTACTTATACCAAAAGACCAATTTTTTAAATTTTTGTCGGTATGTCTAGATGTTTGTTCCGGCTAATCTCCGAAATGGCTGAACCGATTTTGACGGAACTATTTGATATTTGAAGAAGTAACATAGGCTACATTTATTTAAAATCGGATGGATGCAAAATTTTTCAAATCTTTGCTTCCATTTGAGGTAAATGGATGATATTTGATATTCATTATAATACGACCGAGTGAAGGTCAAATCATTAGTTTAATCAAAATCAGAGAGGCGTTCATTGTGACCCACCATATGAACAATAAAGGGATTTCGTCATTTTATTGCATACATTTGAGGTACTGGAATGATTATTGGTATATGTTAATGGGATCGGGAGAAGTAAGATCTATCGGAATAGTGAAGATAGAATAGTAGGGAATAAGCTTGAGTAACTTAAGGCCTCACATCTACATCGTGTTATTCAATACATGAGATGGATCTAGCCAATTGCTAGGTTTAAAATGATTGCTTCGCTTCGCAAGGCTTCGCTTAGCACAGTTAATACGTCGAGCAGGGTCATCAGGTGTTATAAAAAATATAAACATAAAATAACCACCAACTGAGTCCAATTTTGTAAAAAATCGGTTTAGCCGTTTAGGAAGAGTTCTTTACTAACACATGTACAGAAGCATGAAGCGTGTAGTCTCCATAAGAACTTATAACTTAAGCCAAAAGGTTTGGTTGCTGCTTTTTAGCGAAATGAGTTTCAAGTTGCATTTATCCAATCATTTGCTATAAACATGATATAAAAATATGGATCTTATATTACGCCTTGCAATACTTTTTCGTCTCTAAATATTCTATGACATTTTTTAAATTTATTTATTATTTATTTATTTTTATTACTTTTTAGTTTGTTATACTAAAACAAAGACTGTCTGTCATATTTCAAATATTTTTTTAATAATTTCCCACATTAAAATAAAATTTATTTATTTATTTATTTAGTATAAAATTATGCGTGTCTCTTGCATTATTTGTTTCTTGATTATTAAATCAGAATTCAAACTTTATGCATAGACAACAGAAAATTTGTATGAAAAAAAAAAACAAAACAAATAGAAAAGATTTGTTTATTCAACAATTTTGCTTTTTGTTTTATTTTTTGTTTATTTTTGTTTAAATTGCTAAAATAACAAATGCTAACATTCGCTCTGTCTCTTTCACTCGTTCTCTTACGCGCAGCCATCTATCATCTTTCTCTCCTGTTGTTGTTTACCGCGTCGCTGCCGGCAACAGCAACGCAGCATCCGTAATTACTCGTATCTGCTCTGCAATATAATCCACTGCCGCCCACTATTCGACCGACCCATCTATCCATTCGTCTCATTCTTTAACTATTTTAAATCATTTTTTCTATTCTTTTATTCATCCATTATTCGTTTACTTTTCGCTCATAGACTTGTGTCATAGCGACAATAGTTATTACTAGGGTGACCATATGTATGTGTTTTAATTTATAATTGATGCTTGCGACATATAGTCGTAAAAAAATGTGGAACCGGTGCACCTTTACTTCTAAGCTAACTTCCACAAAACAATTTTTGTACAGGCCTATTCCGTAATTCAGTTTTGAAGATATTTGGCGAAATTGTTTGCTTTAAACTGGTCTGAAATTTTATTTTGCTACAATTTATTGATTTGAATTCACATCTAATTAATGCTAAACCAGTTTAATGAATCCGGGGTGGGAAATTTTGGTGAAGATTTTGGAAACAACCATAGTTCAATTAAATGCTTAGAAAAACCGATCAAAATTTTATTATCTTTCAGGATATTTTTTTTTGTTTTTTTGAAATAACAACACATCGCTTGATCTGAAGATCATTTAGTCGAAAATTTTTGAAAATGTGAAAAAGTGAAAAATTAAACGAAAAAAAAAAAAAAAAAACAAGTAAGGAAATTTCAGTCTTGTAAAATTCCGGAGCAGTCCTAGTCGAATGCAAAAAACACGAAGTCTCTATCTATTACCGTTTCCGAGAGCCTTTCGTTCATACAGACGGACGGACGGACAGACGGACATGGATATATCGACTCCTCTATCACTCCTGGCCATAATGTGGGTAACTTTGGGGGGTCTCCGACCATTATTTCTAACTGTTACATACATTTGCACAAAACCAATAGGCTCTTGTACCTTCGGTACAGGGCCTAATTACAGATGAAAGAAAAAGGTCAGGAAAAAAAAGCAGCAGTGATCAACGTTTTTAGTTTTAATTAACCTTAAACTGATTTCTTTCTCTATATGCATGTTCTTTACAACCGTCCATATTTTGTTGTGCTTCTATCAATAAAACATCATAAGCTGTGCATATGGTTATCATTTGTATAAAATAAAAATAAATGTGAGACGCGTCATATAAAAGAAAGATTAAATTCGTCACGTTTTGACAACTAATTGATCAATCTTCAAGAATAATATTTTACTATCAACAAGCAGAAAGTTTCTGACTATCACAATCTGGAATAATAAAACCATTATCTCGAATAGAGAAAAGTAAGTTCGTAATATATCAAGATTTTATGGTGTCTCGTGATACATCGTTTTTTTAATCTTATCTCCCAGCCATCGATATTTTCCATACATTTTTTAAATCTATAAAAAAATAAACAGACTCCCAAAGTCGAGCTTTTTGTAGCTTCTCGTTACAAAAATTAATTACCTCCGGATTGCCACTGAAAACTTTTCTCCTTAGATTGTTTTAAATTTTTGGAATTAAATAAAGCTCCAGAGTTCTTCTGCAGTGTACCCTAAAGAATTAAATTGTTGTAAAATTAATTTAGTGCGGGTAGTAAAACAAAAAAAAAAAAGTCACTAAATTTTAACTCTTCTGTTGCAACGAATACGTCTTTTGTTTTATATCATTCGCTGTATTCGTTTGAGCCTCATTTTGGACATTTTCCAAATTTCATGAAATTCATTAAACAGATTTTATCATGTACTGGAAATTATTTCGCAGTTCCTCAGCAATTATTTATTTATTTACAGCTCTGGTTCTCAAACGAGAAATCTCCAGTCTAGAAACTTCTTGGTTTTGAAGGGGATAGTTTATTAGTTTGATATGCAGTTTTGCATGCGATCAAAAATCTGTTTTGAGCCTTCAGCATCGAATTTCTGGTGTTGTCAATTCTTCCGCAATTGCTTAAGTAATTTCTACTTTTTCTCCATGTTCTTGAAATAAAACAAGAGAAAACTTTAACTGAGATGTAGCCTAACTGTAAAAACTACTCACACTTGCTTTAGCTTGGCAGTGTTGAAATTTTTCTTTCTCTGTATTAAAACAGTATTAAAACAGAAGAGGGCTCCTGTGCCACACAACTATTCGGCATAAAGATAGGAGGCTCTATTGCTTTAAAGTTACCGTTGCATGGGGAACTCTAGGTGATTCACTCCAAACTTACTGTAAAAGATCGATAAAACAGAATCGATTTGATCGATTTGGGAATTATGTAGTGTTGGGGAAATGGAACGAGAAAGAGTGATAACAATATATCCGTTGCAACAATGTGACGATTTTATATTTTACTATCTTCGCTAATAAATTTTTACTTCAAAAATTATTTGGATTTAGATTTAAATAGAAAATTTACACAATTTTTATATATAATTAATCAAAATCTCAATATTTATTTTGTTTTTGTCTTTTATTTCTATTTTTAGGTAAGTGCTACAAAGTTTATATTTTGATTATCTAACAATCGATGTAATAGCGGTGTTGCCTGGTAAGTACTGAAACTTCAACTATTGAGTCAACACATTTCCCAAAAGTATTCGAAAAATCGGGTAATGACGAATTTTCGATTCTTCTGTAGGTTGGTAGGAAATGTATTTAACTTAGCCACCCAACAAATATACACTCAAAAAAAAAAAATTTCCTAAAATTTAGGAATCATTACCTAAAAAATTTTTTTTTATCTATAACAGGAATTTAAGGTAAAATTTTGCCTAAAAATTAATTTTAAGGAAAAAGTTTCCTAATATTTTAGGTAAAAAAATTTTAAATTTAGGTCATAAAATTCATTTTTAGGCAAAATTTTACCTTAAATTCCTGTTTTAGGTAAAAAAAATTTTTTTAGGTAATGATTCCTAAATTTTGGGAAAATTTTTTTGTTGAGTGTAGTATTACTATTAGTAAAAAATCTCAAGAAAAAATCATCTAACTGAAAATATATTATAAAAATATGAAAATTAGTAGCACTAGAACTGGCGTGGTTCTACGAAGATTTCATATTAATCGATTTTTAAAATATTCGAATAATCAGAAATCCATAGAACTTCTACACAACCTCAATTTTTCTCCGTATAATCTTTGACGTGGATTTCTACACTTTGATCTGAAATACTAAAAACGGTGAAAGACATGTTGAATTATTTCTTCTGTAGAGTAAACAAAGGGGCTAGCCAACATTTAGGGTCATTGACTCAGACGTCTTATAAGAGTATAACAATATTTTCCTAATTTAAATTGCATTAAGTGCATGGTAGCACTTATAATTCACAGCTAGTTTTTCATAGATCATCATAGATTGTGGAATAATCGATGTATCAATTACCGATTTTTTGTAGCTATTGGTATTACATTTAGGTTGCTTCAAATTAATACAAATTTAATTAGTGATGGATGCTAAATATGAATTATTTGAAATGAAACTTCTTTACGGAGGCTAAATTTTAACGTTTTGCATACAAAAAATGGTATAGCGTGAGACGAGAAATGTTCAATGAAAGTACGGAATGGAACAGAAGGGGAATTGCTCGCGTAGCAAGCCGTAAATTTGTTAAAGAGTGTGGAGATTGGCTTTTGTGAATCTGAAGCCTGGAGAATGTGTTTATGCACAATAGAGATGCTATTGTTGTTGTTGTTGCTGCTGTTTGGTTTTGTGTATCTGGAGAAATAACCATGGTACAAACAATGGTGAAATTTCCATGGTGAATTACAATCCATATATGTCTTCTCTCTTATAACCGATGAGAGCGTTAGACTGCGATAGAGGTGAGAGAGAAAGGTATGCAGTAAATAGATGATTTGCTATTCCGTTCTTTCTTTTTTTTTTTATTTTGAGGTACTGAAAAATTTTCTTTAAGAATTCAAACCAAATGTAGGTATTTGTCAGCTGTAGATGAAAATCAAGAAGAAAATTTTACACACTTTTATATTCATTTGAAGTACTTAAAATGTTTAAAATAGGCTTAGAAAAAATCCTATAATCTCATAGATTTCAATGTAGATTTTGCAAAAAAAAAAAAAGTCATCAGCTTTACTATTAAATTTTCTCAAAGAAAAATTGTATTTGATCATCAACAACGTAGACACAGTAGAAGGTACAAAAGCATCTCCTAGAATGCCTAGGATATAGTGTGGCACCTTCATGCTTAGATGTCGTAGAGAAATAGTGAGAAAAAAAAAACGTAAAGAGCTACTTAAATTTTTTTAAACCAATTTTATTTCATTCTAAAAAACCCTCACAAAGTAAATGAAACTTTATTCTATTAAATAGAATACCCGCTGTGTATATGGTCACTCTATTCGATGCACGTTTTGTGCTTTGTTTACTTTGTGCTTATTTCCTAGAATGCGCGCTCTTTTCTTACTGTCTAATATACGCTCTCTTGCTTTTACTGGCTGCACAACAAAAAAAAACTCTCTTTTGAAATACGTATACGCAGCGTTTGCTCTCGCACTAACATACATTCTTCGCTCTTTGTTTTTGTTGTAATTTTATAGCAACTTTTTGTTGTTGCTGTTATTACTGTGTTTTGTTTTATTTTTTATTATTATTATCTGCCTGAAATGTTTTTCGTTAGCTCTCTTTCAATTCAGTTAACATTCGAAGCGTTCACAGGAAAGGCGGCAGCGTCGTTCAGCATTTTTTGTACGCGTTACGCTTTGTGTGCCATTTTCGTGCGTTTTTTTTTATTGGTGCATTTTTTAAGCGGCTGCGGCGGCGGTGGTACTCGAAAAAAAAACTTTAAATTATTTTTGCGTCGTCTGGCATAGAAAAAAATAATTAATTAAATAAAAACTTATTTATTTAAAGTAAAAAAGTAAAACAATTTTTTTTTCTAATCTATTGCTGTGATTCGTTTTTTTTTTCAACAAATGGCTACGAAAAACAGCGGCGCGCAAATGTAATAAAAAAAAAAAACAAAAGTATTAATTAAAAACAATAACAAATATAAGCGAAAATAATTAAAAAATAATTTAAACGTTTTTTAATTGGCCATAGCAATCGTATCTGAGTGTGAAGTGCCAGTGAAATGCAACGTTAAAAAGAATTATTGCTAAATAAAAAATAAAAATAAAATATATAAAAAAATTCAAGTAAATTGAAAATAAATTTTTTGCAGTCTTAAAACAAAAATAAAAAAGTGCTTGAAAATTTGCTTTTGCAGTGTTGTAAAAGCTTGCAAACATATATCTGAATGCAATATAAAGTGTGGATGATACTGTCAGGATATATAATTGGTTGTCCAACTCGTTGTGCCATATAAATTCTTTCAACTAACCACCCAGCCCTCCTTATCTTTCTATTTTTTTTTTTTGACCGCACTCAAGTGGCTTTTAAAATAGTACAAGATGCAGTTGAAAAGTTTCTCTTATTTTTAGATATAAAGTTTTTGAGTTTGTGAATGATTTTAATTGTTGGAGAAAATTAAAAAACTTATAAAATCCAAACAAATATTTGTGGTTCAATAAATTTAAACATCAGTTTTTATACTCTGTAATAAGTTTGTGGCAATGCTTAAAAAAAAGCATTGGAGGAGATCCCATAAAGTAGGGAATTAGCGCATAATCGGTTGACTTAAGCCTTTATTGATATCAAATGTTCAGTTTAGTAGATTCAACTTCTTTAATGGCAAATCACTGGATTTATTCTTCATTAATTCCATATCGATTATTGCGCGATCAATATTTCGCGTATTGTTCGGCTTACTAAAATGTGTGTCTACATGAATTTCCTTTAAGTCTTTCGCATAATGTATATTCCTCAACTTTATTCCATCTTTCTGTTAAATTCCGAATACCAGCTCGGAAGAACAAATCGTCCTTTAAGACTATTTGATCATCGATAATTTTTTGCATTGTTCATATGAAGTGAATTTTGGTGGTACAGGCCATAAGTCATTGAACAGAACCAGTTGCAGTCGTAGGAGGTTATGTCTCGAAAGCATGTCGGATAGGATAGAACATCCCATTTCAGCGTTTCCAAGTAGGTCTTGACCGGTAATGCAACATGTAGCCGAACGTTGTCATGCTGCAAAATCACTTTGTCATGCCTTTCTTCATATTCCGACCGATTTTGCTTTATGCGCAGCGTTCCCCCATGATCGTGTCATTCGGTTTGAGCAGTACTTCGTAGTAGATAACGCCGTGAGTTTTATGCTGTAGATATTCGGCTCTGCGAAGGAAGTCTGGCCTAGAAAAACCCATGACTTCTAACGCTTGGCGTTGTCCAAATTGATCCAATTTACATACAAAAACTCTTTCTTTTTTGGCGTTCGAGGAACTCTTCACAACTGAAAATTCGTTTTACGACGTCGCTTACACCCAGTTTCCTTGCTATTGAATCAATCCCATGGCTCTTAAGCGTTTGCTGACTGTCGACTCATTTATTCGCCATGATTCTGACAACTGCTGAAGCATTTGGTATTGGTCCGAATAGAGCAATGATTCTAATTCATCCGTTTTCAAACTTTTTAGCTTGAACTGGCCGTTTCTTGTCTTTAAGTTTAAATTCAGCAATTTTAATGCGACCAAGGCATTTCCGACACGGTTGTTCAGATAGAGCATGCTCGCCGTAAACGTTCACTAAGATTCGATGACCCTCGGCAGCACTTTTCTTCTACTACTTTTTAGTATTGTTGTTAGCCTGTCAGATGTGCATTCACAATATTGGTTGATATGTGAACCAATAGAATCGTTAGAATAAGTCGGCTGAGTAAAAAAAAAAAAAAAAAAAAAAAAAAAACGAGACGAAAACGGGGACGATGTTAAATACTTTATAAGGAAATAGAACTCTGTGTAAGAAAATCAAACTATGCATATTTGGTGTGTTTTTTTTTTTTAAAAAAGCAAAGCAGTGCATGCTTTTAGAACTACTTTCCAGAAACGAACCCTACAATGCTTTAAAGCATTTTAAAAAAAATTTTTAAATTCCTCCTCATTGTTAAATTCCTCTTTTTAAGGGTGAAACTTTGGTGTAAACCCAATTCGCGTCGCGAAATTCTCGATAAGACAATGCGCTTTTCAATTCCTGCCTTTTATCAGCTGACGTCCAGCAGAAAAGTGTTTGAAGAGCATTATATGATCAAGTCGTAGTACATTGCAGTTCATTGCGTAAGATTTTTGTGAAGTGAAACTTCTTTAGGCCCGATAGAGTCTAAACCGCAAACCGTGACAAAAATGGGGACGGCTTTGTTTTGGGGAAAATCGAAGAGTGGCAGTGCTACCAACACATTCGTACGTCGCAACATCTTTCAAACGACCCAGAGAAAGAATTTCTATGGGAAATCATTGGATCTTATTGCGATCCTTCATAGCTATAGTGGTATTCAGCTCAACTGCTTTTGGCGTACATTCTCACGAAAGGTATCGTTGAGGGGCTCGAATACTTTAAGATTTACCGCTATCGGAACATTTGGTAATAAAAGAGTATAAACAACTGAGCATTGAAGCTTT
The DNA here is from genome assembly GCA_035044805.1 of Leucophenga maculata. Taxonomy (NCBI): domain Eukaryota; kingdom Metazoa; phylum Arthropoda; class Insecta; order Diptera; family Drosophilidae; genus Leucophenga; species Leucophenga maculata. The sequence goes on along the minus strand of JAWNNP010000651.1, from coordinate 520,842 downwards.
GGAAGCCCTTCGTATTTAATGTAACAAGTATTTGGTGAAGTACTGTGGTAAAGTTCAGTTCCATATCCGAATGTACATTCCAAGCCATTCGCTTTAACAAAATGTTGCTGTTGATGATTTGCAGATCTCCAAAAGATCTACGTTTCAAATAAGTGGAACTTCAGCATATACGATCGTGAGCTCTATGAAACAGCGACGTAAAGATAATCGTTTTGAATCCAATGTAATGCCAAGTACTGTCCGGAGGACGATAAAATAGAGTATAACAAAATGCAACTTTTAACCTCCACTCTCTTTCTGTAGCACTTTGTATCAAATAGCAGGGCCTTGTAGCATGGCATATTGTAGACTAGCTGAAAGCTGCCAGCTTCGATCGCGATAAGTAACTGTCCAATGGATCTTACTTCTCCCGATCAAATAACCATGTATACGAAACTTCATTTCGGTACCTCAAATGGATGCGAGGATATAACGAATTGTGTTAATCGTTTAAATGGTGACGAGGCATTTCCCTCTCCGATTTTGATTAAACATAGCTGAATTACTTCTTACGATCCCATTAACAGGTATTCCTAATTTCTGTAACTCAAATGGATGCCAAGATATGACTATATATAGAGTCGGGGCTTTGTCCCTCAGATTTTGATAACCTTTTCCTATCTCTTTACCAGAATTCATAGAAATTGTTTCAGTGAAAAGGTAAAAGACAGTCTGACATAATTACGTCCGCATTTTTTGGTATTTACGTAGGAAGTAAATTACGGCTCATATAGGTTATATGCCATCCATCGAAACAAGTAGAAATCCACAGGACCATTGTCTGTTGAGTACAGAGAGTGAGTAAAAACTTCGCAATTGAGTGATGTTTTGATCAGCTTTGCAAAATATGGAGGACTAATATCATGCAGAAGAATAACGTTGCTGTCTTTGGAGTAGTATTGCTCGGTTTGAGCATTTGCGAATAGATAACTGCCAGTTGATCTTACATATTACAGAATATTTGGCTTAGTTGTTGCAGTGGTCAGGTGGTCTCCATAATATGTTTCATTTTAGGTTCTCATTGTTGATGCTTTTTACGCGGTAGATATTTTCGATTATGCCTGTTAAACGTTTCACCTGTTGTGACCTTTAGTTACATCAAATGTATACATATAATAAATTTATAGATGAAATTTTTGTATGTTTGTACGCGCATCACTTAAAAGCCAATCATTGTATTTAAAAACTAATTACTTCAAGATAAGAAGCTTTATAAGGCCTAACGTTTAGTGTTTATTTGATCAAAGTCGAACTGCAGAATCAAAAAAAATATAGATTTAATTTCCAAGCTTGTAAATTTCTTAAACACCAACGATATTCAAACTGTTTCCAGCCCTGTCAAACCTATGACATGTGTGCTACTCAAACTGTATACAATTCAATTATATACCTCAAACTGTAAATAAAATATATTCTTATCTAAAAAAAAGAAGCCAAAGAGCGGTCGCGTAAGCTGGGTCCTCAAGGATTGTTTGTCTGGAAATGTACTAAAAAAATTTCAAATTTCCTAAAAATTTAATTACAAATTGCTTAAACTTTTGGTTCGCACCCTTCTATTTAGAGTGCCTCTGTTGCGCTCGTTGGCTCATTGCCGCTACCGCTTCGTTCTTTTAAACATTCGTCCTGCGCTTCGACGTCGACGTCGTCATCGTGCTATGGTTTATTTTTGCATGCTTTTGTGAGTGCATTAGCGCCTTAGACTCGTGCGTCCCCGTGCGTCACCCGCAGCGTCGTCGTATATTTCGCGTATTTAATTTAAATGGGTGTGTGTGGTCGGTCTTTCGTCCCTTTGTCCTGCTTCTAGTTTTCTGTGAATTAAAATCGCTATGCATGCCAGGAAGTCGTTGCTTGTATTGTAGCACATCGCGCAACAGACTACGGCGTTGTCGTGCAGTGCTGTCTAGCAGTAGGATATCTACAACAGCTACCGCGCCACCCCGTCACCTGTCACTTTTCTATTTTTCAGCATATTTTCTTTTTGTGTGCGTTCATTTTCATTTTCGTCCTTTTTTGTTTATTATTTTTTTTTTTATTTTTGTTTTTGGTTCACCGTCGTCGTCGTCGTCGTCATGAGAAACTTTAATTTTCCGCATATTTCATTTTGTGTTAACATTCGCAAAGAGTAAAATAAATAAAAAACAAAGAGAAAGAGAGAGAGAGCGCGTGAGTTCGCGCACATTGCTCATACGCGCTGTGTTGCGCATAAGAGAGATTTGACTTTGCTGCTGTTTTTGTTTTTTTGTACGCGCGCTCTCTCTCTCTCTCTTTTGCCTGCTTTTTAATGTTCAAAAGAATGAAAATCCTTTAAGCCGCACTTTTCGACGCTGCTTCTGTGCTTTTCCGGCTGCTTGCTGTAGTCGTCGAAAAAATTGCTTAAATCAGGCTGTAGACTGTAAAATTAATTTTGAATATTCTTCCGCGCCAAGCAATCAAATAATTGAGTTGTATCAAAATTAAAATGCATTGAGTACTAATTCAAAAAATTATAAAAAAATAAACAAACAAAAAAAATCCGGTTACTCTGCTGTGCATCCTTCAACTCGTCTATATATACGCGTATATCCTGAGGTCGTCTACCTTGTCGTTTCGCGCAGTGTTGCGACGTCATTGTTTCTACTCGTAGTTGTATATGTGTGTGTTTGTGTGAATAGACTATGTCTGTGTACGAAAGAGTTGCATTTATTGCACGCATACTAATGCAATTCAGTGCATATGAATGCACTTGTGTATGTGTATTGTGTATATATATTCCGTGCCATAAAACTAAATAAATGTGAAAGATGAAAATGCGTGTAAATTCTAGAAAGATTTCGTTGGCTATTTCGCCATATTTTCAAATTACTTTTTATGATGCTATGCAACACTGAATTGCATTCGCTCACTGTCTTTGTTTAGGAGTTTGTGTATGTGTGTCGGTGTGTGTTCTGGTGTGTTCTAGTGACTCATTGCATTCCAGGAAATGCTGCTTGCATTAAACTGAAATTGTTTTTGTTCTTAAAAGCTGTTGGTTTTGTCAGAGTGTGGCCATTTAAGTCCTTCTGATTACTATTTATTTTGAGTGCTGGATTTGCTAGTAATATATTTTTGCATTGAATGTGTTTTTTTAAAGGTCTAAGCTTGAAAAGAAAGTATGTTGAAATAAGTAGAAATTTCTTTTAATAAATGCTTTCGAATCTATACACAGTATTTATGTGTATCAAAAAACAATTTAAAAAATTGTGGGTCTGCCTATTTGTTTCTTCCGTCTAATCTTCGAAACTACTGTTTGGATTTTGACGGCACTTTTAATGCCTGATAGCTGATGTTATAGGGTGCAACTTAGACTACTTTTATTTTAGAAATATAATTAGCACATACTACTGCTTCACATCTGCTGTATCGTATTCGCATTTGGCGTTTTATAGAATTATGACGTCGTCAGCGTAAGAAGCCAATATAAATTTCTTGGTTGACATTATATCCTCACAGGAATATCGGCAGGGATCAAAGAGTACAGTAACGGTCCCAGCGCAGTTTCTTGTGGAACTCCGGCTCTCACGTGATAGATAGTTGAGAGCTTTTTTCGCACTTTCACTTGAAAACAGCGATCTTTCAAGTAAGACCATATCATCAAGTAGAAAGGGGATAGTCTTGATTTTCGCTAAAAGACCAGCGCGCCATACTCGGTTAAAAGCTTTCTGCACGTCCATGCCCGAGTGATGATGACTCTTTGAACATGTGTTATTATTTTTTGTTATGTTTCTCATTCAATTAAATGTTCATATTCAAATGGAAACAAATTTTTCAATCGATGGAACGATGTAGATCTGCACCGAGAAATATATTCAAATACTAATTTCATAAATAAGGTCAATAAATAAATAAATACACATTTGATTAACATTCACGCAATCAGTTTAAATAAATTGGAGCACATATGTACTGTGTGACAGGTTTAGATGAGCTGGTGATGATATCAATGCCATTGTATAAACATATTTGGAACATGTTTTTGTCTCTGGAATGTCAATGGTGTATATCAGCACAAAAATGAACTCCAAAGTGTTCTTGAAGAAAGAGACATTGACGTAATGCTTCTCGCAGAAACATATCTTACGAAAATTCTTGATCTCATTGATTTTGCAAAAGTACGAAGAATCTAAAGCTATATAATATCTGATGAATCTCTTGCAGATCTTTTATCGGAGCATTCTCCAGTTCTTTTTAGCTTACTGGCTGAAATATAAAAACTACTTAAGCAGTCATATCGAGCTGAACCAAGCAATACGCAACGAAATTGATATTGAAAACTCTGTCAGTAACTTGAGTTCTGTTCTCACAGCTGCAGCTCAATACTCCACAAACCATCCACAGCCCATCAATAACACACAGCATAACCAACAGTCATATTGAACAGCTAGTTATGACGAAAGGGCGTCTAAGAAGGGAATGGGAGTATCTCAGAACTCCAACCTCTAAACAAAAACTTAAGATTGCTTAACGTGAGCTAAGCATAACTCTTAAATTCGAGGAGAAACTCACACAAAAACGATATATGGAACGTATTTCTGTAATCCGTCAACAAACTCATTTGTTCTCTCCTCTATTTCTACCACAAATTACTCTGCGTTCACACTAACGAAGTACTTAAAGCGATAAAAGCCCAGCTCAACACCAAAGAAGCTGCAGATTATGATTTAATTTCCGCAAAAATGATCATGAAGCTTCCCAGTCTAGCTGTTACATATATCACAATATTGTTTAATGCGATTTTTAAATGCAGATACTTTCCAAATCAGTGGAAGAAATCGGCTATAGACACGATCCCAAAACTCGGAATGCATAAAACACCGGCAGCGTCATATAGGTCCATAAGCCTACTATCTTGCCTATCCAAACTTACTGAAATGTTGTTTCTTACAAAAATTAGCTCACACATGCAGAACGTTATTCCCATACACCAATTTGTATTTGCTGAAAAGCGTGGCACTATTAAACAAGTAAACCGAATAACCTTAGAGATATGTACAGCGTTTGAGATCCATGAAAATTGTTCCGGAATCTTTCTCGATGTAGTTCAAGCATTTGATCGTGTTTGGCTCGACTGGCTTAAGTTCATTATGAAAGTATTGCTTCCACAAAGCACAAACAAAATTCTTCACTCATATCTCAGCAACTGCACCGAGTTGTAAACTTTGCACTTGATGGATTCCATGGAAAGGAGTATGTCGTTGGAACTTTTTTTTGGATATTCAGCAGACATTTGACAGAGTGTGGCATGCAGGACTCAACCCACAGCTCTACCTAATTGTCAAAAGCTTTCCTCACTAGCGCTGCTTCAAAGTTTTTCAGGACGGGCTGTTCTATCAAGCAAATACTATCAGAGCTGGTGTACCAGAGGGTAACGTGTTTACAGCTTCTATACGCATGACATGCTCTCAGCCGACAACATATCGTTGTCGGACCCAAAAAATTTACTTGTTGCCAGCTTTGCAGATGTCACTGCACTTCTTGCCAGTGCGAAATGCCTGTACATTGCTACAGATTTTCTCCAGATGTATTTGAAAAGATTTGAGAATTAGGCCTGACAAGTGTGTATCAGTCACATACATTCTCCTGGGGTATTCTTAAATGGAGAGTTTTTAGCTCAGACGGATGCTCACAAGTATCTTGGTGTCACTCTGGACAAGCGTCTAACTTTTAAGCGCCACATAACTGAAGTAGTTAGGCAAAGGCAAGCAGCATGGCTTAGTTGCTTAATGTCAGAAATAAGCTATTGCCTACCAACAAGACGAACATCTAACAAGTTATTCTGGCATCAATCTGGAGATATATTACTCAATAAATTATGAGTAGTGCAGTCTCAAATTTTGCGAAGAATTTCTGGTGCGGCATGGTACATACACAATAGAGCTATTGAAACTCCAGATACCGAGGGTCAGAGATGTTATCAACTGCAAAGCTGCTGTATATCCGAACCAGCTGGAGCCCCTGAGAGGGAGACATAATCACGGAGTAAGGTCGAAAAGGAGGCTTCAGATAGTTCTTTCAACCGACTTGTCAAATAGAACAATATAATCCATCCCTTTCCTCATTCACTCATCCTTTTATCTAGAAATAACGGATCTCTATATCTAGCAACTAGGCGACTAGCAGACCAACTTATTCTTCTCGAGGAATGCCTAGCCAACTGGCGTGTAAAAGTCAATAAACATGCCTGTCATGCCTATTTTATAGACTCTATACAACATGACAAGTTTTAAGTCTACAAAATGTTCTACGATTGTCTTATAAATTAATTGGTAGATGATTTCGATGGTGACTTAGCTATCAAACTGCAATGGTGCAGCTTGCTCAAAATTTGTCAATAGTCTGTGGATAGTTGTATGACTCAAACTCCTTTGCAATCTAGCTCTTGAATATATAAAACTTTATGTCTAAGGCTTTTCCAAACTATTATTTGGTTCATGTATGCAACTGCCATATAGCTTGCACTCCATGTCCTTAAAATACAAATATGTAAAGCAAAATATATTTCGAACCTTGAAAACAAACGATGTGCAAGCAAAAAAAAAAAACACATCAACTGCCTATCTTGATGCTAATCGAGCAGACATAAATAAATTTGAACAAAATACGAGAAATGTTTAATATCGCAAAAGCAATAAATTAGACATGTCAAAGTTCTGTACAACTAAACACAATAACACATTTGTATTAACGTTAATAAGCAGCTACCAATAAGTTAGCACAATATCAATGAACTTGAGAACTCAGACAAAACTTTTACTCATCCATATGCAGCCAAAATTTTGATGCACAATTTATTATAAATTCAAGCAAAAAAGAGGTTCAACAATAATAATAAACTGTGGCCAGACAGAAGAAAACCCAAATACACAGACTTTTAGTGTGTCTATCAGTCAACAAGGCACTCTGTCAACGAGCCTCCTAACGACCAACCGACATGCAAAGGCATAAAGCCTTTGTATTAGACATGTTTGAGTAATTAGAAGCCAATGTGGCTAATACAAAAACAAAAACAAGTAAGAAAATACAGTCAGGCGTAACCGACTGTAAGAGGCCCTGTACCAGTTCAGGTCTCCTAACAAACACATTAAACGTTTCCCGAGCATATGACCAAACACATGACCACTTCTCACTGCTCGAATATGAATGAAGAGGAAAGGGGGGTCATTCAACTTCAATTGGTTATAAAATCGTTATTTATTATCCGATTTTGATGAACTTTTTGGATTTTGACTAAGAGGGACGTTAACTTTATACTGGCATACTCAATTTTTCTTGTGCCGAAGAAATATTTCTCCTTGGGGGTGATTTTATGGGGAAGGGGGGGGAGGGGCAAAATTTCAAAATAAACTTGTGAAATTCCGGAGCAGTCCTAGACGAATGCAAAAAACACGAAGTCTCTATCTATTACCGTTTCCGAGATCCTTTCGTTCATACGGACGGACGGACGGACAGACGGACAGACGGACATGGCTATATCGACTCCTCTATCACTCCTGACCATAATGGGGGTAACTTTGGGGGGTCTCCGACCATTATTTCTACCTGTTACATACATTTGCACAAACCCAATAGGCTCTTGTACCTTCGGTACAGGGCCTAATAATTTAAAGGACTAATTCACATGGCAAACTAAGCTGTTAAGCGCAACTAATTAAACTGTCTTAGTTTAACTAACAACAAAAATAAATGAAATGAAAATTATAATGCGACACAACCACCTACACACACACACACACACACACACACATAACATTCACATGGGAAAGTAGCTCATATTAATTAGCAAATTATATTTTAGCATATACAAGGCTAAATCGATCGTATTTCATATGATTTATATGGAATTTTCATTAGCCAAAATATGTGTCTGTGTGTGTGTGTGTGTATATAGTTTATAGTATATGCAAATTAGTCTAACTGTGCAACAGACAGGCGCGCAAAGTCACGCAATGCCAAACCACAAAAATAGAAAAAAATATTTATTAATTTATTTCCAATCGAATATTTTTTTTTTTTGTTTTCTTTTTGTTTGTCTGTTTAATACCCTTTACACATATACATATGTCGAGTGTGAATAGAGTATTTTTAGTGTTTCATAAAGTTCGTCATATGATCGAAATAATAGATACTAATAGCAGGCAGAAATGCTTTTAAGGAAATATTAAAGTTCTAATTATGTTTCGAAAGAAATTAAGAAATTAAATTCTGACAAATGAGTTTTGCTATTTTGTAGCATTCCTCTTTGACCTTTTTTTTTTCGTAACTTAGAATTATTAGAGACACTGTGGCTTGGGAATCATATCTTCAACTCATCTCATAAGTTTTTGATACGACTTGAGTTCGGTGTTTAGCTTGGTCAGTCAAGTAGGGTGTTATTTTGCTCATCTAACCAATTTTTAGCATGCTTTAGGGTCATTGTCTGGCTGATAACTCCATTTTAATGGCATATTTTCTTCTGCATATAAAAGGATAATGTTCACCCATATATATTCTGTAAGCTTTGCGACCATTTTTTGTTGTTAAATTCGTACAAAACTTCTTTAAATGAGAAAGAAACACGGATCATGATGCTTCCACCTCCCTTTGAACGTCGAACATTGCAATTCATCCATCATTTCTAAATATATAGTTATATTTGCCACATCGCCGATATCGATTTTTTGTACCATTGTGTTCAGACTAATTTAGTCTCTTTTTTATGTCTCTCGTCCTCATCAATGGTACTTTTCTCGTCAGTCGTGCAACCCAGCCCAGTTGAAAACATCATTGAACTGTTGGAGCAATGATACTGTTTTCAGTTTCAACAGAGATTAGCTAAGAGGACTTAAACGGAATATTTTTTAATATTAAAATTATTTTCCTATCAGTTCTTGCACTAGTTTTAGGACTGTATTTCCAGAACATATTCAATAAATAAAATGCATCAAAGAAACAAAAGCACTTAGAAAAATGTCTAAATTAAAGCGAAGGGAAACTATTATTTTGACCTATTATTTTGATCATATATGTAGACATCCCATTGCAACTTGGTATTAAGGCTTATTGTTCGGCCATTTTCAGGACACTTAAGTGGCCTTCTACCGTTGCTCGGTCATGTCCTCATTCAGGAAGTTTATGTTATTTTGTGCGTGCTGGCGCCAGTTGTTTTGAATGCTAAGTATGCTGGGATCTATCCATACCTGGTCATTCCAACACGTGCCCTTTCGTACGCTATTTCGTCGTCCTTCAAGCAAATTTGGACTCCCCATGTAAGCCATGCGTACTGGAGTTCTTTGATTCATTCGAATGAGGTATCCAACACAATGCAGCCGCAGGAATTTTATACACTGGACTATGTCAACCTCTTCGAATAGCTCACACAGCTCATGGCTCTCAAGAGACCTAAACTCGTCGCCTACTCTAGAAGGACCAAAAATACTGCGGAGAATCATCTTCTCAAAAACTTCCAACGCTGAATCGTCTAACTCTATCACGACCCATGCCTCTGCGCCATACAGTTAAACCGGGAGTATCAGCGTCTTGTAGATCTTGATTTTCGTTGTTCGAGAGAGGGCTTTCCAAAGTATTATCTATTTGCAAGCGTGATTCTTCGTCTGATCTTCAGGCTGACGTTGTTGTTGCTGGTAATCTCGGATCTAAGATAGACGAAGTTTTCTACAATATTGAAGAAGAAATTCTCCATTGTCACTGAAGATCCAAGACGTGTCTTTCTGTGCTGCGCATAACCCGTCTAGAAACCCGTTTAGAAAACTAGCCATTTAGAAAACTACCCGTTTAGTGACCACAAGCCATCGGAGTCCCCTTTCTTAAAGATAGGACTAAGAACACTGAGATTGCAGTCATTCACCGGATCATATCTTACATTAAAGTTGGTGTATACTCCCAATCAACTCTTTGCCGCCTGTCTTGAATAACTAAACTGGCAGCCCATCAGAACCTGCTGCTTTGTCTTTTTTCAGCTTTTTAATAACTGAATTGACTTCGTTATAGTACAGTGGTTCTACAATAATGCCATCATTACCTGGTGGTTCCGATGTCATTTCTCTATCGGCGGAATTGTGCGCATCATCGCCTCCGAGTAGGTTGGAGAAATAACTCCTTCATAATTTCTGTTGATCCGTTACCAGATTTCCTTTGTCATCCTTACAGAAAGTTACTCCGGGCTTAAAACCTTCAGTCAGACGCTGGACCTTGTGATAAAATTTTCGAACTTCATTTCTGTCACATAACCTCTCAACATACTCAACCGCAAGCGTTTCTTGCTCCTTTTTCTTGCGTCTGAAAAGGCGTTTCCCTTCTCTCCGTTTCTCCCAATATCACTGTCTAACAGCTTGCGTTGGTACCGACTACAGAGTTTACTGATAGGAAGCGTTCTTCTCTGCAGTAGCATTGCGACACTCCTCGTCGTACTAAGAAATCTTCACAGGTTTTGTATAACCAATGACCTTCTTGGCAGCTCTATCGAAGGAGCGGGTGATATGTTTCCATTGCTCACATATATCTTGAGAAGACGGAGAGGTTTCCGGGAGCAGTCGAGATGTGTGAATAAGAAGACAACGGTGGTTTGTTCTAATTGCAGCTTGCCGACTTCTAGGTTTCGTTGCATGTTAGAACGTGCAGCGTGTGCTACGCTGAGCATAGTGCCTTGGCTGCGACATGATAGTAGTCCGACTCTATGTTGGGACCACGTAATATTTGCACGTCCAACATGCTCGATGCGTGCCTTCCATCAATCTAAACATGATCAATTTGGTTGCGGGTTTTTTGATCTGAACTCAGCCGTGTAGCCTTGTGTATGTTGAGAAGTTGAAATCTGATGTGAACGATTAGCTACTCCATTATTGGAGGTAGTGTCATGAAGGATACATTTTCCGCCGGTTTGGACAAAGATGCCTCCCTATCCAATTTTGGCGTTGAAATAGCCAAGCACGATTTTGACATCGTGTTTGAGACAGCGCTTGTATAGAGGTTCCAAGCGTTCATCTTCCTTCTGGGCATGCGCACAAATCAGGCTTATATAAGAATATTTAGACTTGGTGCAAGGCACTTGTCAACATGCATGAATCTGGAAGCGAGGCTACGTAGTTTACTAGTTACCACGAAACTGCATTCAAATTCGTGCTTACTCTCATGACAGCTAGAGTAGATGTCACTGGATGGTTTTTTACAGCAACTTTGTTCTATCCATCGTATTTTCTGTATTGCAGTGATGTCAGCCTTGTATCTTTCGAGAACATCAACCAGATGGATATTTCCACCATCCCAATTAAGGGTGCGGACACTTCAGGTGCATATCCGTAATTCGTGATCCTTATATCGTTTGCAGAGGTCGTCATTATAGTGTTCAATCCGAGTCTTCCTTGTTGGAGTGTTTATTTTTTTTACGGTGGCGGGTCCCAAGCACAGCGTACTAATCCCTAATTAAAGGGGGTACTTGTTGGCTTCTCGAATTTACCTCACCTCCAAACGGTTGCATAGAGGCTACCCATTAGATCATCCAAGTAAAAAAAAATCACGTTAATCACAAAATGTGAACCATATCACTTTGATAGATGGAGAGCAGGGCTTTTCCTACTGTGAGCCTACGATTGTGGCTCAAAGTGAGCTTCTAACAAAATTAAAATGTTTTCTATTTTCGATTGTGTCCTTTTCTGAAATACTGTTTTGATGCGTAATTCATACTAAAACACTTCAGCAGCTTATTTATTCTTCAATTGCAATTTATTTATTTATATTTATTATTTTTCAAATTCTGTTTACGTTTCAACAACAAAGTATCTACTGCAATGTATCTCCAACTAATAAATCTATACAACTTTGCTACACTACAAACCCGTTTCTTGGCCAATTAATATTTGTAGATCATGCTGTGCATATAAATAATTCAAAAAAGCTTTATATAAATAACAAGTTTATCAATTGACGACTACCCAGTTACTCAGAGTTTAATACATCCGTAATAATAAGTTATTTACTAAGTAAAATGTTACTTTTTATTATTTCTAAATACGCTGCACGCTTTTGTCTGCTGCTGTCAAGTTAGATAAGCATAGCAAACAACAAGTAACGCCCACAAAATCGCCCCCGATTTAGAAAATTATATATATATGCTCTGCACGCTATATATATATGCCATAATAGGCTTATCACCAGTGAGAGTGTGGATATTTCACTTTCAATTTGTTACTTCAAATTATTACGCTGGCAATTTTTATTTCCTCAGAATACCAAACTTGGTCTTAAAATTTAATCTAAATTACACGTGTTGTTGTTGTCTAAAAAAAAGAAAACACGTAACGGTTTAATTAAATCTTTGTCCAATACCATATAAGCAAAAGATAAGCAAGCAACTTGTTTATAGTATCTGTATCTTATATAAGTTTTTTTTTTTATATTTTTTTCGTGTCAGTTGATAATGCGTTGAAGTAACTCGCTTGGGTATTTTTAAAATTTTGTAGCACAAAGTTTGTCTACATTTGAGTCATTGAGTCGTCGTATGCGGTTTTCGGTTTGTAGCTACGCGTAGATTAATAAGACTTTGCAAACTCAACTGAAAAGTTCATTGAAGCATTAAAGTATAAATTTATTATAAACTTGGGTAAAATTTTAAGATGTTGACATGTTGAAGTCAAAGTTATAAAGGCTGCAGTTGCGGTTTTATATATGTACACCTGTACACTTGCTTGCTATTCTAGAAGTGAGAGCGCCTTGAATTCGTCTGGTTGGGTATTATATATATGGTTGATGTTTATATAGCAGCAGTTCTATTTACAAAATATTTGCATTGGCATGCTAAAGCCAAACACTTATTGCAATGCCCTGTATTTCTTTTAATTGTTTACTGCTTTTAATGAATGAAAAACAATTTTGTTTACTTTTCGCTTAATTATTTGAGACGAAAGAAAAACAAAAATTTAATTTGGAAAATATTTATTGCAATTAGCGCCACCGAAGCATGTTCAAACTGTCTTTCTTTTCGAATATATCAAAATGATCTTTTTTTATATCACTATTAAATTTTTCAGACACTTTCTAATAGATCAAAAATTTTTTTTTTCAAATATATGAAATGTTCTGATCTGATATGTTTTTATTATTTTTATTATTAGGTTGTAGGGACTTTGAACTTTGCAAGTCTTTTGCGCCCTGTCCTTAGTTTACCTAAAACACTTCATCTAGCCCTGCTGCCCTGAAAAAGAGCACTAAGTTTTTGCACAGCCCTTCCTGTTACTTGCCAAGATATTAGTTGCCAAGATACTTGTACCTGGTTAGGGTCAAAGCTGCACAGTCTCACAAGATATGCTCCGGAGTTTCGTCATCTTCTAGACAGCATCTCCATAGCACTTGGAGCAGTCTTGATTCCAATTTTACATAAGTGCCTTCTAAGTCTGCAGTGTCCAGTCAGCAAGCACGAAACCTTTCTTAAATTGTTCCTTTTAAGACCGTTGCAAATTTTCGATCTCTTCTTGTAAGGGCCATTTTTTATTTTGTCTTAAGCCTTCACATTCCTCTCAGAACAAGAGTACTGATTTATTTTGCTTCTCTTTTATCAAGATTGTCATTGTACCTGGTCTGAGTTCGCATAATGGCTTTGGACCTGTGCAGATGCTGCTCCTCTTCTTGCCAAGTCGTTTGCTTGCTCGTTTCCTGGTATGCCTGCATGATCGGGTACTCAGTATAGAGTAATCTTGTTGAATCTTCCTTGGTTGTTAAATTTACTTATGCTTTCCAAGACCAGTTGAGCTTACTGCTCTAATAGGCGCTATCGTAGAAAATGGCTATGTTTTGGTTCCAGTATCCCGTATTTAGGTTGACTAAGGCATCTTTCTTTCTATCGCATATATTTCTGCCCAAAAGATACTGGTTAATTTCCCTAGCGATTGAAAGTATTTAGTGCGAAGTCCGATAAACACTGCGCCACTTTCATCATCTGTTAGGGAGCCGTCTGTAAACCAGCTGAATGCCCCTGGTTTGAAATTTTTGAAATTTCAGCGCTTTGTTTTTCCATTTTCCTTTAGTGCGGATCCCGACATTAAATCTTTTGATGAAGTAGTTCAGTTATACCTACATAGGTTGTCACTGATGTATTGTAGAAGTGCGTGGGCGTCCTTCAAGTTATCATTTGATTAATTTCTGATGCAAGACCTACTATCACTGTTATTTCTTCATATCCCAACGATGGCTCGGCTCGCCTGTTATTGCATATGAAGATGCAGCAACATTAGGTTTAGAAGCACATCTAACGCCGCACTTAGGTTCGCATTGCTTCTGTAACAGTAATACAAGTAAACCTCTAAATTCTATTCAGTGGCGTCGTATGGCATTATAGGTCTGCCCATTGTGAGATTCATCCATTTCTTTATTTTTTTTAGGGGTACAACCCCAATTATTTTACTTAAAATTACTCTGCAAGTCATTGCCATAGTGGCTTGCTTCACTGTATGTTGTCGTCTGTCAAAAAATTCTTCCAGGTATTTGACCTCTTTGAAGAATTGTATCAACGTGCCATTCACTCATATTTTCTCCAAAGTTTTTAACATGAATGAGGAAGGCCTGAAGGTTTTGGAGAGAGCTCTAAATAATCTAGTTGCAGGGTTAGTAACTACAATGCTGCTGCTCTTTGCCTTTCGTATACTTTTATTATATTCTGTAAGACTAGAGTGTTCAATCTAGCCAGTCACTTGGATTTATTTAAGAGCTTCCGGACAACTTTCCTAAGTCTTTCTAAATACTTGTTCCAGCAGGAACTGTTTTTGGCAGACTTAACTTGCAATTGTTTGTACCTTTGATCAACCATTTTTTCCAAGTTTAATGGTGAGTTGGCTTTCTTATAATTTTTGAAGTCTACTTAGTTACTTTAAAGGCAACTTTCAAACATTTCCCAGTTAGTACGTCTAGGATTTCTAATAATTTTCTTGATCCTATGATCTGACATAGTTGGTTCATCTGATACCCTCCAATTACTAGCAAAATCTGACATAAGAGTGATGTCAATTACAAAGAAAGGAGTTTTTCCTATGTTTAATATATTTAGTTCCTTCCGTAAAAGAAACTTCAGTAGTAACTACTCAGCCCTTTTATTTGAATTGGTGCTTGCCCACACTTGGTTGTGTATGTTGGCATGACATTCAATTATAAAAGGTAGATTCCATGTTTTCTAGTGATGCACCAGTTTGTCCATCTCCCTGGTTGAACGTTCAGTTTGCTCGCATGGGAAGTATCCAGTTTCGATCACCACTTCGTGCAAGTTTCCGCTAATATCTAGTTTTAGTTGGATAGCGAACAAATCTTCTGTTAGAAATTCTTTCTCAATAGAATACAGGTTCTTGGTTTGACAGTTCTAAAATCCCAAATTACCTGATGGTTTTGAGTGGACTGGGCGCTCTTCTATCTTATACCTCCTTTATAAATCCAGAATTCATTTCATGGGTTGCTCATCGATTCCGATCGATGCCTAAGTTTTGAATTTTGAGCAGGTTATATAGCTCGTTTGGTTGCTTTCCAGCGGAACATACATGGTAATGAGTTGCATACTGGAGATTTCGTCACCATTCCACGTTGTCATTGGGCCCTTGTCCAAGACATTCGCTTTTGGGACTACATCCTTCAGCCATTTGGCCGAGCCCTGATTTTCACAATCGATCAGTATGAGACCTGACATGAAGTGTATGCCATTGAAACCTAGCTGCTCGGAGCAGTCTCACTTCATAGCTGCGATAAGGGCTTCTTCTACCGTTTCAGGTCATCCCGAGAGAGTTGTGAGTCTTGCTCCTCTTCGGTTCCTCCATATTTGGGGGCGTAATTTGCTTTTTTTTCGCGTTGCATTATCTGCTTCGGAATCTGCCGAATGTATCACTTGAAGCCTTTTCTACTCAGTCCTCTTTTGAGTGGGTCCCCAGGGCTTCCAGGCTCCAGGCTGATATTGCATGTAAATCGAACTGTTTTGTTTTTCTTTTTTATTTATTTTTCTTCCGACAGCAGAGGAGAATCAGCAAGAACGTGTATCTCTCTGCTTAACTGTAGCAATTAGCTACATTTTTTAAAATCTACGGTTCTGGTCGTGATTGACAAAAGGTACTACAACTTCGAGCCGGTCGCTATATTGGATAGTCAAATGCGTTGCGGGTAGTTTTGCATCCGTTACACGCCTCAGATGGCCGGTGTAAACAACTGCTCTCACTATATACAAATACCAATTTACCAACTTTGCTAGTTAGAACTACAGCAAATAACTTTAAGTCACTAAACTTTTTGAAGTATTATTTTAAAACAAACTTTTTTAGCTCTTGTACCCTACTCATATGTCGCTTTATATGTACACACTTGAATAAGTATTTAAAAGTCTTAATTGCAATGCGCTTGTATACCTTTTCTATATATATTATAATATTTAAAGACTTGAAGACTAATGTTCGCAACCTGACTCGACGACTATGCCGCCGCCTACAAGCAGCGAACAGAAAATATCGCGTATACGCAGCGTTTGTCATTAATTAAAACGAAAAATTCTTCTGTCGCTGCGGCCGCCGCTGCTATTCTGCTACTCAAGCATGTACAAAGCGAGCGAGCGCGTACACTGGAGCAAAATAAATGCACGCAAATGACTTTCAATTTATTTATTGTTTAAATAAATTTTATGAAATTTACACAAAACGTACGCCTTGCCGCGCAGCTGCTGAGACTGATGAGTTTTGTTAGACTTGCGACTCGCGCGAAACACATTTTTCATAAAATGTTTTTTCTATTTTTTGTTGCACAGTCAACTTACTCAGTAGCGCAGCCCACACAACATATAACAATATTTTTTTGTTGTTGTTGTTGTTGCTGCTTTGGTTGTAAAAAAATTTTAAGACGCCATAAAAGTCAAATATGACAATGTCAATGTCTCTGTGCGACAAGTGTGTAGTCAGTCTGACATAGAGTTTGAGATGGAGAGTGTATAGGGAAGGCGGCTGCTGCTGCTGCATAAAGTATAAACTGAGGCTGTCGCTCCTCTCACTCGGATGTGTGTGCTAGTGACCCCCAATTGGCGTTCAAATCGTTTTGGCTATCGTTCATTAATTTTGCGATGACGTTTTTTTTTTTTGTATTATGTGTGTACGCTTTAGATTTTGTTTCATGTAGTGTATTAGCAGTTTTGGCGGAGTGTTTGTAACATAGTATTATAAGCATAAATATTGTTCAGAAGACTGTTATGATACTCATATGAGGATGGCTCCAATAGACTCGCATTGATATCTTCAAAATCGAAGAAGTAATTTAAATCTTTTCAAACAGTTATACACACCTACAGGAAAGTTGTCTGAGACAACTACATGGACGAGCGCATAAGTACATAAATATAACAGTTTTGCTTTTAATGATAGGCTGAATAGATGAAGGGAAGCAAAGCTCATCCAACCTCTTTGGTGCGGTATCGTACCGGTCCCATTGTTTTTAACTGGGCGCATAATTTTAAGCTTGAGTGGTTCTTGCTTATACGAAGTATACTTTCTTCGTCTTTTCTGTTTAAATGACTCTTTTATATGAATTTTCGCTCTATTTATATCACATAGTGCTCCTCAATATAGATGATAATCCGGCATAAATCCAAAAAAAAAATTGTAGAAACCTTCCCTATTTGCATTTCTCCCATGACACATAATTTTTTTTCTTCCTATTTCTTTATTGAGACTACAATCAGGATACAAATCTGGGCTCTGAGGACGCCATTTCCATATCCAAGTCAAGTCTTTCTTTAACGATTTTAGCTGTGTGTATTGGGTCTCCAGTTCTTTCGTCATATTTCGGGTTAGCACTCTCGTCCACAAAGTTTGGTAAATTAGACTCCAAAATATACTTATGATTCTATCGAATTTAATCAATGGTCCGACCACCACCATTCTTCATTGTTTCAATCACTTAGTGATCAGCAACACTCCTTTCCATTGAACTGAATGGTCTCATCTTACCACCCTCTTCTAAACTACAAAGTGCTGACATATTTTTGTCAAACAATGCTGTTTTCTTTTCCTTCACTCATTGATTGGTTTGTCCATAAGTGCTGCAGCTTCTTTTGGTGTTCTCTCCTTTCTGGTGGTCAGAGGTGTTCTATAGCTCAAGCATCTTTATTAGTAAATAATCGTGGAGTTTTTTTTTTAACCAAGCATTTTAGCAATTATTAAAGCAGAAAATTGTAGCCTTCGAGAGTATTCTTTGAACTTGATTTACAAATCTTCTTTGCCGAAAGATTGGTTGATCCTTAAACAAAATTCTTAGTCCACCTTTTCACATCAGGATTGGTCTGATTAAGCAGTTACTTATTCTCTTGAATAAATGCTTTTGGTATATGAGATAAAATTGGCTTACTTTTGTGGAGACTAAATTAAAAGAAGTTGTATTTGATAAACTACAGATACATATGTTATTCTAGAATACAAATTTTGTCACTAAAATGGCTGACATTGAAAAAGAAATTAAAGGAGATAAAGTTTGCAAACATTGGTGATGAAATTGCAAGAAGTGATGAGGGAAAGACCTACTCGAAATGCTTTGAAAAGATGCTTTGAAGACAAATATTAAGGTTTAGTAGTAAAGTACTATAGACAATTTGTCAGTTAATATGTTGTTCAAGTGGATTAGAACAAAAGATACAAGTAAAAATTCCATGAAATGTTTTTATTTGCTTCGAAACGATTTCGAGTTTTTATATCCTGTACCTTATTATTTTGTGTGTGCAAATGTACATAATTGACAGAAGGAGACGAGGCTGGCCACATAAAGTATATACATATACTCTGGATGAGCGTCAAAAAGCGAGTTGAAATTGACATGTCCGTCTGTCTAGCTGTCCGTTTGAGTATGGAGATCTTGAAGACTAAAGAAATAGAACCTTAAAATTTGCATGTTAAGATTCTCTTGTTCATTCTTCAGCTAACTTGTATTCAATGAACATGCTAACTCCCCTCCCTAAGCGAAGTTTGCGCTTAACATGCAAACCTACTCCTTATTCTGATTTTTTGTATGAAAAAATATTTTTGAAGTAGTTTGTGCTGCTAGAAACATAAAATTTGCGAAACCTTACATTTATCCTTATCAAATATTCTTTTTAGGTTCAGATCGACCATTAAAAGGGATAGCCCCCACACAAATCTGTCCAATCTATCTTGGTTTTTGTATGAAAAATTTTTATTGTTTTTCTTTTAAGCTAGAAGCTCCAAATTTGGTATATTTTAGATGATCAAGATCGGGCTACTCGTAAATTATAGAAATTCTTGAATAGCAATATAAGTCGAATCCATTTGGACATGTCCGTCTGTCTGAGATACAGTCTTCAACATGGGATATTTAGATTCTCATATTCCTACATCAGTTCACTTGTACTCAATTTACATGCTAACATCCCCTTCCTAAAGGAGGAATGGCACTAACCATGCAAATCTAGACTTCATTCAGAGTTTTTTGTGTAACAAGTTTTTTATTGAATTACATAATCGTTATAACTTGTAGGTGTAGCTCCCATACAAATCTGATCCCATCTTTCTTGGTTTTTGTTTGAAAAAGTTTTTGTTGTTGTTGTTAATGCAGCTAGAAACGCCTAAAATGGTAAATTCCACATAAAATATTTCATTAGGTTTCAAATCGGATCACTAAAAGAGATGGTCCCTCTACAAAAAGTCAATTCGACATAGACATGTCCGTCTGTCCGACTGTAATAGTGCCGATATATAGTCTCTCCTACTGCCTCAACAGATTAGTATTTAAAGAATGTACGAATTGCTCTCTAAGGGGTAGTACTCCTCACAACTTGCACCTCTTCCGCCTTATTTATGCTATTTCTATATCTTCGTACAATTGAAGTGCATAGATGCTTCGTATAGAATCAAAGTAAAATATTGTCTTTTGTTTTTGCTTTTATAAGGCAACTAATTGAAAGAGTGAGAAAGCATTAAAATGAATGAAAGAGTGAGCATGCGTTCTGTGGGCTACTTCTGTGTTTTAATTATAAATCGGCGATAACTTTCTCGCGTTTACGTTTTTGTATATTTTTTATTTCATTTTTGTACACATATGGCATTGCTTAAAGTCGAACAAGTATCTGTGTAACTGTGTATTAACAAAATGTATCTGTATTTACTTTTGTATGAATAAGTATCTATGTCTTTTCATGGAATGCTGAGCTTCCGGTTTTTTGTGGTTGTTGTTGCTACTGCTCGAATGATGCTCATGCGGTTCATTTATGTGTCTGTCTGCCTGTCTGACTGTCTGTTTATTTATTTTATTTTATTTCATGCATTCATGAATGAATGAATGAATGAATAATACACAGATTCTTGTGTGCTGTTTGTATTTATTTTTGTTTTCTTTCATGCGACGCATGCAATTAAATGACAGATTGTTTTATAAGCTTCCCCATCATATATTGCAATTTGAATATTTCAATCAGTCGCTGATGGCGCTGACTTGAAGACAGCTGTTCTTAAAATCCTTCACTTTTTGATTGCATTTCTTATTCTTTTACGCAGTGATACATGCATCTATGACTAAATTATAAAACAAATGAAATAACAAATAAAACAAAACATACTGCTGCACAACGAATACAACAAAGCGAAATAGTTTTAATTAAAACAACAATCAAATCAGTGCATTGATAATCTGTACTAAGAAAAGTATCTTGTGATATGAAATACAAACAATATCTCCATTACCGCACAAATAGTTTAAATAAATCAAATATGTTTTAAGTGATTTATTATTTAATAAAAATAAATATCAATCAAAATGCCATTAAAATTTAAATAAAATAAATAGAATTGCATAATAAATTTAATAAATATTTAATTAATTTGTGATAAATGACAACACCAATTGAAAGCTTAGCTGCCTCGAAACACAATACACGCGATATAGCATATTTAATTTTTTATATACACCACCTCCCACACTCCTTACAAATGTTAAGTGTTGATATAAAACTTGATTACATGCTTAAAAATACATAGTGTATACATATATAAATTATAAATTTATGTGTCTGTGTGTGTGTGTGTAGAAAAGTGTTATAGCCATTTGAAGCACATCTACGAACAACAGTCATCATTAACTTCAACGTCGTCAACGTCATTTTCATATAGCCCCAACAGTAGCCGGCCGGCAGTAGTTGAGGCAAAAGTTAAGCTGATGATGGGCTACATCATGGGTTGTGCTTGTTTCAAAGGTAAAAACAAAAAAAAAAAAAACAAAAAAAAATCCAAATTGCAAAAATTCCTTAAAAATCAAAATGTAGCAACATGTGTAAAGCGTTGTCAGCGCCAGCAAGTAGACTATAAACTACTAAAAACAAGCACTTCATTTCGGTATAACCGATTCCTTAATGTACTGCAGTCTATCTTGTAAAGAATTATTTATATACTAAACAGCAATTGTTTGTATATACTCTTCTTGAAAGGTCAAGGTGTTGGTTAGACTTTGTAAATTTATGTAACCGAAAGTTGTGTAGCTAAGAATGTCCTTCCGTCTATCTTTCATAGCATGTGTATACTATGAGTACAACCAGAAACACTGCGAAATATTTGGTGACAGGCCCGAAAGCAGCGCAAATTTTTTACAAGAATACTAAAATTTTTTATATCTATTTGAGCACGTTATTCCGTGTGTTGACGAAGTATTTTGCTGGGGCTACTTCAAATCAAGAATCCTGAAAAACAAAATTGTTTTCTATAGAACTTAACTGAAAAGCTTGAAGATTCCAGCAGTAAGCTGTCCGTCTTCAATGGTATAGTTCTTCCATTATATAGTTTTTTTTTTATTTATGATTCCCAAGAAAATTTTGGATTGAATTTACAAAAAATAAATATGTTCTCTTCTCAAACTCATTCATGGTTTCGATAAAAATTTTAGCTTTGTTAAACAGTCTAATATGTGGTTCCTTAAAAATGTCCATTTTTATCTTTTCTGTACTTAGTTCAGAAAAATTTTCTGCTATCCTTGTTCAGGGTACTAATAAATTGTTTCATAATGCCAAGTTTAATATGCAGCAGTGTCAATATACAAGGTGTGTCTCTAAATTTCCCGACATTTTCTAGTCCACTTAGTGAGGACCTTTCATTTACATTCCCTTCAAAATTTTATGACATTTGGAAAAGTGAAAGTGGAGTTATATAGCGTCTGATGTGACTGTATGTAAGTCTTGAATGGAGACGAAATCTTCAGTGAACGTACAAAACATCAAAGTTGTTCGTGAGTTCATCAAAAATGAGCTGAAATCATCATTGCGGTTCATAGAATCGGAATTGGTATTGTCGAAAGACTCAATCCATCACATTTTGGTCAATCATCATTTGGGCTTCAGGAAAGTGTGTGCACGATATGTTCCACATCAATTGAAAGACGAGGAAAAGGCACTTCGTATTCAACATTCGAAAGACATCATTATCATGCCGAAAAAGATCAAAACTTTCTTTTCAACATTGTTACTGGTGACGAGACAACTTCAATACGACCCAGAAACCATGTGTCAAAGTGCCGAATGAAAGACGCCCGGTGAGCCAAAACCCAAAAAATCACGTTTAGAAAAGTCAAAATTGAAGACAATGTTGATTTGTTTCTACTATTCGAAGGGCATTAAACACCAAGAGTTTATTTCACCGGGCCAAACAATTAATGGGTCATTTTATCTTGTTGTTATGAGGCGTTTGTTCCATCGTATATATCCAGAATATCGCGAAGAAGGAAGGAAGGAAGGTAAATTTGAAGACACACCTGGCAATTCGATCTCGATTCACAGAGGTTGGATTTATTACATTTTGCTGACCAACAACTAATTAATCTTTCAGTGGACACACTTCTCGAGCCTGATGATACATTTATTTCCAATAAAATGGATCTGTTGTAGAAAAATATTCTTATTCACACGGGATGCCAAAGTTTCAAAAGAGTTTTTCGGTAATATTAAGTCCCTTACTCAACTCATTCTTAATAAGAGTTTGAGCATCTGTTATTTGAATATTTTTTAAACATATATATTTATATTTTGGGGGATACCAGCCTGCACTTGCTGAAGTAAAGAGGTGCTTGAGCTCAGTTGGTCAAAGTATGGAGCTGGTACGAAATTATTTTAGCCAGTAACTCAGTATGCCAAACTCGATCGAAGGCTTGCTGCACATCGAAGTATACTGCTTACTACTCAGCGGAGCTGTTCTGTAGTGCGAAATAAAAATTGCTGATCTGGTAATAACTTCTTGGGTTCAACGATGTCTGCAAATAATTGGCGACAGATCTGCTGGAACGCGTCTGGATCACTTTTCAGCTTAACAGGTTTGTGTATTTTAGTGATGATAGCAAACATCCAAAACGTCGGGAAGTGTTGGAGCCTAATTATTTCCACCAACACTAGAAACAGATGTGCATTCATTGGTAGCGCTCAAAGCCCTGTACCGAAGGTACAAGAACCTATTGGATTTGTGCAAATGTATGTAACAGGTAGAAATAATGGTCGGAGATCGCCCAAAGTTGCCCCCATTATGGTCAGGAGTGATAGAGAAGTCGATATAGCCATGTCCGTCCGTATGAACGAAAGAATCTCGGAAACGGTAATAGATAGAGACTTCGTTCTTTTTGCATTCGACTAGAATTTCGCCGGAATTTTACAAGTTTATTTTAAAATATTGGTCCTCCCCCTTCCCCATAAATTCCCCCTCTTCGACACAAAACACGAGATAACGTCTCAGCCAAAATTCTGAAACTTCATTAAAATCGGTTAATAAATGACGATTTTATAAGCAATTGAATTTGAATGACCTATGATACTTCCGTCCTCCCTTTTCTTTGCATACATAAAAAATGTTTTATAAGACACTTATTCGTGCAGTAAAAAGTGGGAGAAGGAAAATACTATTCATAATGCCTCCGTGGCGCTTATGTCTGCTGTAGCTGCCATGCTATGCGGCTTAAAACGCTCTGAAAGATATTTGGCGAAGACATCACGCAGGAGAGATAGGCGTATTGACTGTTGTTGATGCCTTCCAGAGTGAAAATATTGCGTTCTGGCTGGTTTTTAAGCATAGGGTTAAGAAACTGAATGCTCTTGCTTCATCTCGTGGCTTGCTGTGTACCATTTAGCTTGTTATCCGGATTGTAGAGCTTGGAAAAACATCGATTTTTAGAGCGATGCATCGATGTTTTTCATATGAAAACATCGATGCATCGATCTAAAAATTTATGTTTTCCCAGTTCTACCGGATCGCAACTAGCGAATGTACATATTTCGTAGGTGGTGATTTCTCGAAAGAAGGGCGCGCAGTTCATTGTTGACTTTATTACCCATGTCCGTCTGTCCGTCCGTATGAACGAAAGGATCTTGGAAACGGTAACAGTCGACTAGGACTTCTCCGGAATTTTACGAGTTTATTTTAAATAATACTTTTCATTAGGACCATTTTTTCTAAGAAATCTTCTACCCTTTTGTTCTTGTGATTATTGCCTCACCAAATGTGTTTGCTGATGAGTCTGCCTTCGAGGCATTCGTCATCTGTCAGCATCATCTAATTAACGCAGAATGATGAGACTTGATATAAATAAAAGGCTATTAAATGGAATATGAATCAACCACAAAGTCTTTTTTGTATTTTTTATACCCTGTTCCCATAGAGAAAAAGAGTTTATTACGTTTGTGCAACTTTATATAACAGGCAGAAGAAGGCAAGACAGACAATATAAAGTACTTATATTCTTGATCAGCATTAAAAGCTGAGTCGATATAGACATGTCTGTCTGTCTGTATCGATGTATGTACGTATGAACATCGAGAACGTGCAGATTATACAAAATAAAGCCTTCATATTTGAACATTTAGATTTTTCTATTCATTCTTCAAATCACTTGTATTCAATGAATGTGGTGATACCCCTTTCTTAAGGGGAGTTGGGAGTTGGGATTAAGCAAGCATATCTACTCCTCATTATGATCTTTTGTATGAAAAATTTTGATCTATATTTTTAAAGTAGAAATGCCAAATTTGGTCCATTTAGGTCCAGATTGATCTAATAGAACGGATGGCTCCCATAAAAATCAGTCACATCTTTCAGGGTTTTTGTATGAAAAAAAGTATGTTGTTGTTGTTAATTCAGCTATAAATGCTGTAGTTGATGTAACTTATACTAATTCCAATAAAAAATCCTTCAATAGGGTAACAGAGTATCTCGAAGTCGTGCACACTGGACTGCAGCATACTTTCTTGTAAAATCTAAACTTCTGCATTCCTATTTAAGCTTCTGATGTAATTATAAACATTATGAATTGTCGATGTCTGCTTGCATTTCTGATGACTTATTTTGTTAGACTAAGCGTGAAGGGTATACAAATAAAACAAACATATTTTTTTATGTACTTTCCGCTCATTAGTCATTTTTGCACATAGCTGTCTGATTTTTTTTTTTTTTTGATTTAATATTTTTGTAGTTGCTATTTGACAGGATAATTTTTTTTCTCGCATATTTCTTTTTCTGTTGCTCATTCGCATTTTTTGTGTGTGCAACGTCATTAGTTGTAGACAGAGAGCGAGTGAAAGAGAGCACAAATTATTACAACGTCACGAGTGCGGCTTTCCGTACAAAGAGCATACTTCGTACTGCCATTGCGCATGTCCTTGCTATAAAAGTTATTTTATAGCAACTCATGCTACTTGAATATTGACAGGATTGTTAAGCGAATGTACGAAGTAGTGCATGCTGCTTCGAGTGCAGCTTGTGCATAATTTGTTTTAAAATGTATCTGTTCCCTATGTCTAGTTCGCTGCTAAGGCATTCGAGACATATCTTCCTTCTTCGTATTATTATTTTTTTTGCTGCTGCGAATAGTATCTAAACCGCAGCATTGAAGTTGTCCTTGCTGTCGTCATCATTAGATGCTTTCGTGCTGCTGCTGCTGCTGCTGCTGCTTAAGTGCTTAGACCATTAAGGTGTGCAATCGTTGTTGCCTGTTGTACCTGCGGTGCGCATAAATTTGCACGCTTTTAAATGTCAGCAAGCCAAAGAGGTTAGCGTTGTTGTGGCATGCCGTTTAATAGCAAAAAGATACACAGTCGCTTGATATTTAATGTTGCAGGCTTAGCACCTGCCACTCTTAGCCTCTGACTTTAGGAATTATAGGAGTTGCATTAAATATTGTTTATTTAGGCTGTGGGATTTATTGTTACTTTAATGTGGGAAGAGATACTTGTTTAGAAAAATAAATCTATTGAAGTACAACAGCATATGGAGTACAGTTGAAATATTAAACTTCAACAGGATTTGGAAGAGAGAAGATCCTGAAGTAAATGTCCACACAAAAGACTATCACTTGCATGCTTTTCGGATAATCACTTACATACCTTCCTAATGGCTTATGCCGTTGTAGAGACATTAATCTTTTGCTACTAAGAGTTCCCGGCTGCTAATATGTGTAGAGAAAGTGGCAACTATTGACACCTACACATCCGGAAAAGACATCGCGCAGTTTAACACATGCAGATGAGAGATCTTGCAACCCGAGCAATGGTACTATCAGACAGTGAAATTGCAAGCCAAAAAAGTGTGAAGATTATCATGTGGTAATTCATGAAGCCATGGAGCAGCAGACTAAATTCAATAGCTAAAACTTTATTCCATGCTCGCAGCCGCCAGTTCAATATTGGCTCATTGGGATGACAACATAGCACTGTAACGCTAGTATTTTAGCTCGAATAAATCGGCTTCTATAGAACCGGTGGACTGCGGTAAGCGAAGCTGCGGCTGAAAATCTTAAGAACTGAAAAAACTAGGAAAAACAAAAAACACAGACAAACGGCTTAGCATTCCAAACACTGAAAGCCATTTTACGCATTTCCGAGTAGTTGGGCAAAACTCGCTTACAACCATTTGCCAATGATGAACATTTTAACGATGCCTTATGCCATTTCAAAGTATCCATCTGGGATGCAACTATGACAGTTCGTCTTGCCAAACCAGAAGGCTTTACAACAGAAGCGCACCAATAGACCTTGAACCACATTGAACAGCAACTAAAGCAACGCTTTGCCAATGGTTTGTAAGTTTCTGTATAAAATATCATACAGGACTTTTTTCGTATAAAATACGAAGGACGTATGTACTGTACAGAAAGTCAAATCATATCATGAATCGCATATTTGTTAACTCATTTCATAAATTTTAGTTTTGTTGTCCAGTCGAAGAAATAATTTTATCGATTCTTGTTTGATTTCGCTTTTTAAGATTAATATCAACAATCTCCCAAATCTGCGGAATTCACTTATGATAGTCGCTTGCTAACCTTCTACCGCTTGATCATCTCTGAAACGAAATTTGATTCTGTAAGTGGACCTGCGACTTGAACCTCTAGTGAGCTTCTACTCTGGACAGACCTCAGACATTGAAACATGTTTTATATAGGTCCTTCGTCGTGTTTAATCTGTATACATGGCTCGAAGTCGGATGGACTCATGTCCACTTACCAGCTGCGTCACGTAGAAGTTTTTCGCTAGATATCGATGGTTTCACCTTTCTTTGGTCGATGTATGATAACTTTGCGCTACCAACAGCGACGGTACAGCTTGTATAATTAGGTCGCTTTGGTTCTGTTTGATTGAGTCCAACAAAGAATCCAACATTTAGGAACAATTTTTTAACTTTAAAGGCATCTACCACGTCGCTTAGCTGTTTTGCTACTACCACTAGTTCCACATCCTCCGTGGCAAGACTATCTACCTGTTCCTGTTTCTGATGCTGATGTATCGAGCAAATGTTGGCTTCAGGGTCGCTTGCACTACTTTTCCATTCAACTTCGATGTAGTAAGAGTAACTGATGTGTGTCAAGTCAACAATGGATCCTTCTTCTTCTGTACTGTATTGCTTTCTCGCACACATCATTTCCAGCTCCAATCAATGGCCCAAACATGGAAATTTCTTGCGATCAGGATTCATTGACGTTCTCTTGAATCGCAGTGAGGTCCATAGGTTAGGTGCGGAAGTGGTCATTTTTCAACATTGCCACAACGAAGTTTTTTTTTTTGAAGATCCGAAGCTGATCTTCCTTCTTTGTGAGTATTCTTTAAAATAAATGTTGGCCGTAATCGGACGCCCGGCAGATGTTAAACATCTATTTTAATACTACAATTCATAATTAATAAAACCCTATAAAGAAGAATGGAGTAATATAAAGAGATACAATTAATGAGCGGAGAAGATACAGAGAGAACTCTTAGCTTGGTGTGCTAAACGTGAGTACAGATAAGAGTTAATCAGGCGTCATTCTTCTACTCCTTATCTCCCTTATCTCACAGTCTAACCCTTACTCTACCCACCTTTTCCTCTTTTCCCTCTTTTCCCTCTCATCCCTCGTTTCACAATATCCCGTACTCTACCAAGTTCCACTCGCTCACCATCCCTCGCTCCCCCTCACTTCCAATCCATCTCAATCTCTGCCACTAACTCCATCTCACTCCCTCTCTCTAACTCTTCTTCCCACCCCTCGTATATTCCTCTTTACCTCCCTCACCATCATATCTAACCCCTTACTCTACCCACTTACCCCTCTCATCCCTAATTCCCCACCATCTTCTAATATCCCAACCTCCCCTCACCCTAATATCCTTACCACCCTTAATTCCTCCCTCCCCTAATTCACTTTCCCTCTCCATAGTTCCCCTCACTCCCTTACCCACCCCATAATTCGGCTCACTCCCTTTCCATGCCATGCCCTCCTCATAATTTCCCTCACTCTCTTCCCTCCTCATAACTTCCCTCCATCCTCAACTCCCATCTCTCTTCCCAACTCACCTTCCTCCCTCTAACTTCGCTTCCTCCCCCTAACTTCCCTTGCGTCCCTTATCGCGTGTATCGACCCACATATTATCATCGTTCTGTAGCTACATACAGAGTTACGCCTAAAAGTAGGCAAAGTTTGTCAGCGTCATGCCGTTTGTCGTCTCGGTTTCACTGTCAAGTAGCGCTAATAGATGATTTTAAAATTGGGTATGTTTCCCTTTAACTTCCCTATTTGATGAAAATCTCTTAAAATTTATTTGCAGGGGTCAAATGGAGAGAATAAAATGAAAACACAAAATCATTTAAAAATTAAATTCATAAAATATTTTCATTGCTTTCATTGAAGTCTGAGCCACTGGATAATCACGATGGAAGACTAATATTTTTCTTAATAAGAAAGGCTCCGCTCAATTTCATAGTTTAATCGATTATCCTATTCCTTCTTCAAAACATTTCTTTTCAATGTACGTGCCAAACTCCTGTCAACTTTCAGCTTTTGTTCTTGCTAAAGCGGGGGAGATATCTGCTTCGGTTAATATTTCGGCCGGAGTGGTTTTGGAGTATGGTCACTGGTCACTGTTGGTTATTCAATATGTGTCACTGCAAAGACACTGGCAGTACAGATCCACTCCTTCCACTGCCGTCTCGTTCCAACAAAATGGCCAGAAATCCAGATGAAACTTTAATTGAATGCTCTTCCTTTTCGTTAAGTGCAATTTCTGGAAATCTGCAATGCATTATAAAGCCACAGACAGACGCTTTAACTGCTATTCACAATTGTGCTTGGCAAAGTGCCTAGACGTATGCAATGATTTTTTTTTCTTTCTTTTTGTTCTTGTGTGCTACACATTAAAATGACACTTTTTAAATTTGTTTGCATTGTTTTTGCTGTATTTCCATTGTGTTGGTATTTATAGCCAGCCAAGCCACAAGCAGCCAACCATATCAATGCGCAATCGTTTGAAATAAGTGAGAACAAAATAAACTAAAAAGAAAATAATAATAATACAGAATAATACAAATTAAAAGCCATTTTTCCAAGCCACAAAACAGCATCCGATTATTCGTCGTCATACAATCACTGCCACACCGCGTGCATTCCCTTTCGCTCTCTCTCTCTCTCTCTGTAATACAAATACGCTACAAATTGCTTCTACTATGCATAAATAAATAAACAAGAATGCTAGCTAGCAGGCATTTAATTGAACCGGAAATTATTGTATGTGGGTGTATCTAGCTACTCGTATAAATACACAGACGGACGGACGGACGGACAGTCAGACAGATACAATAAATACATTTGCGCTAGTAGAAGAGTGCTTGATTTGTATTTTTCTTTATTGGCAACGCCACACATGTCACACACTCCCTTTTGTGTTGCTCCTCTTGCGTTGCTTATCTGCTAACTTAAATTGACTTAAAGTTAAATTTTGCATAAAAAAAAGGAAAAAAAAATAAATGAAAGTAAAATAAATTGCCATGAATACACGTTTATTGTCGTACGTCGTTGACGTCTACGATGGCACTTGTTGCATGATTTTAATTGAATTTAATATAATTTAAATATTGCTGAGATATACATACGAAAGGGCTAAGAAAACTTTGTTTGTTATATGCGGTAAATTGTAGTAACTGAGTGTAGACTTCTTTAAGAGCAAACTGTTGAAGAAATACACTACACGAACTAGCTTCACATGTTAAATTTACTATATTACATCCTAAAGATCCTATATACATACCAACTAACTATGTGAGGCAAGTCCTTGCAACAAATCATATTTGCAGTTTATAAAGGCAAATGGAATGCTTTAAAAAAAAATGTTAAAAGCAGTTCCAAACCAAATGTTCACATCTGAACAAATTTTCACCAATAAAATTAACCAAAATTAGCCAATTATACAAAACTTTCCGAAGCTGCCTTGCTATATTGCAAACCTTATTAAATGCAGAAACTATTGTCAAAGGCGGTGAGCT
The DNA here is from genome assembly GCA_035044805.1 of Leucophenga maculata. NCBI lineage: Eukaryota > Metazoa > Arthropoda > Insecta > Diptera > Drosophilidae > Leucophenga > Leucophenga maculata. Next base: position 490,036 of record JAWNNP010000651.1, on the reverse strand, counting down.
AAAACCTCCGACCGCCACATCCGAATTAAAATATTTCAATTCAACATTTTATACTGGATTATCTTCTCTAGAACCAAAATTGGCTACTTTCCTAGGAAATCAACAAAGGTTATTACAATTTTATGACCTAGGAAACCATTTTACTCTTCAGAAAGTTACCGTCAAATCAGCTTGCTGTGCAGCTTTTCAAAAATCTTCGAATGACTGCTATCCAGTTTAATAGTCATTCGGAAGAAAATATTGTGTTACCATTTGCTTAATTGGGCTTCAGAGCACAACTAAATTATACTCATCCATCCACTTAAAGAACTAAAAGATTTCGTTAAACAAAAGCTTTGGTACAACCCAGAAATTGATTTTCCAATCCGGTATATCACATTCCACTGATACTTTTGCTCCTTTCAACATTGCTTCATTAACCTACCTCCTTCATGCATATAATATATTATATATTGTTATTAATATATTAATTAATTAATATATTATATTGAATATAATTTATATCCACTTATAGAATTTCTTCTATAAAACTTCACCTAATCAAATATTTTTGGGGCTCGCTTATTGAACTATATCTCAATTCTATCATGAGCACCCATTTTTAAGTTAATAGAAGAAATTCCACCCAAAAATTCAAAAGAACAATCCTCATATAGGGTTGGAAAAGTCTTTTCGTATTTTCGTTTTTATTTCAAATCTTTCAACTTCATTATGCCTCGCTCAAAGAACCTTGCTTCCCTTTTGGCAAAAAAGTGAGACAGTCAATTTTCGCAAGCCTCTTTTGAGATCAATCTTGCGCGTCAAAATCGAAGTGTGTGGTTTCGAAGTGTCCTGATCGAATATAATTTCTCTTCTATTGGCCAAAAATGGCAGCTTCTGGACGATTACTGCATGCAAGCGGTCCATTTATTCACAGTAGAGGACCGAATTGAGCGTTTGACCATAGGGGAACAGCTCATAGTAAATGATTCCCTGCCAATCCCATCAAATACGCAGCAAAACCTTACTGACCGTCAATCCGGGCTTTTGAAACGGGTCGATTTTGTTGCGATTCAGCAGGGATTCGCAGATGGAAATTCGGTCCATGAGCTTTTTTGGTGTCAATTCGTATGGCACCCAAATATCGAGTTTGTTTTTTGTAGCCCAGCTGCTTCTAATGTCTTTGAACGGTTATATGACTTATGTTCAGCACTCGGGCGCTGGTACGGCTGCTACTATGGCTGTCTATCTTGATCACTTCTTTGATTTTATCGACTTCTTCGACGTCAGGTCTTCTAGAGCGTGGTGCATCTTCCACTTTCTCCACTTCAGAACGGAATCGATTGAACCACTGCTGTGCTACGTGAATTGAACAAATATCTTGAGATTTCACTCTCTACCGTCTCAATCTGTAGATCTCTGTGTAGGCTGGAGTTGCTTACAATCCACAGGCATCCCGTGATTGCACGCAGTGCCTTATTTTGCAAAACCTGTATTCGCTTTCGGTGGCTTTTTGCAGCAATGCCTCAGATTTGTATGCCGTACTTCCATATGGGGGCAATGGTGGCATTGGTTTGCATCTTAATGGAAGCCTTCTTCGCCTGTTCACCATCCAATACATCTGAGCTGGCCTCACTCGACAACGGATAACTAGGTTTCTAATGTGCCTGGCAAAGGTCAGTCTTCTGTCTAATGTTATGTTGCTTAGTTAAGCAAGATATTGCTCAAGACGAAGTGCGGGTGGTGTTCTCCTTCTAAGCGTGAAGCAAACATTTATGCATTTGGTCGGATTAAGCTTAATGTTCCACTGCTTAGCCCACATAATCTGCTGCTTCATGCTCGCAAGCAGAGTTATAGAGCATAGCCACGTCGTCAGCATAGAATGCCAGCAGTACCTTTTCTGGTGCTAGATCAACTGGCATCGGGAAGTCGGCTGTAAAAAGCGAATACAGCAAGGGTCCCAAGACGCTCTCTTGCGGCACACTAGCGCTAACGGGGTGTGTTATGGAGAGTTTATCGCGTACTTCTACCTGGAAATAGAAAGGTGCCGGCAGTAACGCCTTCATTTTTGCTAGCAATCCATCATGCCACACACTGTCAAACGCCTCCTGCACATCTATAAAAATACCGTTGCAGTATTCTTTGTCATCGAAACCTGCAGGATGTGTTTTACCACTCTATGCACCTGCTCCACTGTGCCATGACCCACACGAAACCCAAACTGGCGTTCCGGCAATGCCTCTCTGTAACATTCCAGTTCCGTCACTCTTGTCACGAATAGTCTTTTCCATACCTTCGACAAAGAAGGCAGCAGACTTATCGGTCGATAAGAGTTCGGCTGTTCCTCCGGCTTGCCAGGCTTATGAACCATTGAAAATATACCTAATTGAAATACGACTTTTGTTCCTACCAATTGAATGTTTGTTTGTTTGTATGTATGTCCTTGATAGATTACTAGAGAGAGTGATGAGTAGGTGAAAGTGATAGGAATATTTTCTTTTTAAATAAATGCACTTAAAATTTAACGACTTGAAAGACTGACAAAAAGTCGGTAAGAACTTCGAATATTTGGTTTTATTCCTTGAAACTTTATTTTACAAAGTGGCTTTAATCCTCCAACGACATCTTGCAACTGGTAGGGTTCTTAATTGACTTTACGTTACTCTGGACCCATGTTTGCATCGGACGGTCTCTTTAACATCTGCCATGTGGGTACCACTGGAAAGCTATCTTCGCAATATTGTCGACTGGTGTGGTGTCGACTTTCAAGGTGTGAACTACCCAAATCCACTTACGCCTTTTAATTTCGATTTTCGGTGTTTGTGGCTTGCCATAAGTCAGCGTTTTTGGTCAGAAGATACGGCAGTTAATTCAGCGACATTTATTGACGAAGGATTGAAACTTTCCGGCAATCCTGTCTGAAACCATTCATCTGTGCTATATAATATGTACGATGGGTTTTATGCTGGTGTTAAATATTTTTATTATTTTTGATCTCTATGAAAGCTCTCAGTCTATCGCAACCGTTTTCTAAAAGGTAGTAATCATCCATTTTGACTTACTTTAGTTAGCTCTCCAACACATATGTATACCCTACACTTTGTACAATTGTAAGCTGAATATTAAATTGTATAAGTATGGCGTCGTTTGCAGACGCTGCCTCCTAGGCAGCTGTTGTCAACTTGCCTCAAAGTCTCAGCGTCTTCATTTTCAACGTCGTTGTCTTCGTCTTCGTCGTCATTACCGTTGAGTTGTTGCTGTCGCACTTAATTGAGTCTCAACTTGATTGCGTTTCAACGCTCGACTGCCGGGTTTGCTTGTCAAGCTGTTACTTAAACCGCCCGGTCATGCTCAAACGTCGCCGCCCCTCTCTTTTGGAAACTGCTTGATGCTATTAATAAAAGCAATTAAAACGTTGCACAGGAAGGAAGTATTTGTGTGTGTGTGTATGCGTGTGTGTATCTGTATGCTTTAACAAAAATCACGTATACGCCATATGTGCTGCTTAAATTTTTGCCTGATTTATACTGACTTTCCGTCATTAAACTCTTGTCCAGAACATTGGATCGGCCATTTATTTGCGCAGTAGCATCATTCGTCAACATTTCATTTGATGAGTTGAGATGAGATATGGCATCTACATCATAGCTTTTCGTGCCTCATTTTTTTTTCTTTTTTTTTTGTTTACTTTTGCACTCGAAAACTGTGGGTGGGTGTGTTTGTTCGTTTGTTTGTTTATTTGTCTTTTTTTTTATTATATGCTTGACGCGCTATCAGGTTTTATGTTTATCATCTCCAACGGGCGTCATCATCCAGAACATTGTCGTCGACATACATAGATAGATGTCCGTCCAGCAGACGTCGTCGCCCGCTTTTAGTCGCTTGGTCGCTTCAAGGTTAAGTAGTCAGGCTAAGCCTTTGACTGGCGCACTTGACAACGCACTTGTGTCGCAGTCACTCGAGTGCAAGCAGTTGCTGCCTGCCTGCCTGAATGCCTGCTCGGTTGTTCACTTGAGTGATATGTACCTACCTACTAACTACTCGCATCTACTTCTATTGATTTTGTACAACTGAAGTATTTTTTTCTAATTTCTTATATAGTAGTTGCAGTTAGTCTATATTTATTTTCTTTGAGAATAACTTTTTATTAATAAATTTTCTTATATATTTTTCTCTTTGCAGGTAAGTCTTCAAATTGTTGAAAGTCTTCCGTATTTTCTTTGTATTTTTCTCGGTAAGTAGGAGGGCACATTAATTGTAGCAATGCGGTTGGTCGGAACATTTGAGATTCCACGGAATACACTTCAGGTCGGGCCTAATAATGATCGATTAGATCAGGGCTCGGCCAAGTGGCAAGATAAGTAGTTGTCCCAAACATTAACGTCTTGGACGAAGTACCAATAACAACGTGCAGTTTCTGTACGTTCCGTGGAGAGCTGGGGAGCAATCATATGAGCTATACAACATGCTCAAAGTACAAAACGCAGGTATAAACATACAAATATGGAGACACTAAAAACGGGACTGCTCAAGAACGCAATTTATTCAAAACCGATAAAATACGTTCAACTATAGATTCGGATAAATTGATGTTTAGGAACAAAAGATCGATGTAGTCGAACCAGCGAGTACCGTGGAGAACGCATTGTTGCCTCACGAAATACAGGCAGTGCGGAAATCGAACTCTTCCCGAGCAGAGCTCCCATGTCGGATGAAGAGATTGTCTCTTCTTTGGATGGATGTGACAGCAAGTACTATGATAGCTTAGGTCCACCTTGACCGCAGGAAGCAACATCTTAAGTGTGATCGCTAGGTTGAACTGGGCTTATCCTTTGCAGGAACCCTGAATTTATAAATGTGAATTAATAGAACTTAACACAGAGGGAATTTAGCATGTCTGAACAGAACTTATCGTTCAGAATTTCTATCAGAGCTTTTGGTCGCTAACCAGATAAAACTAGATATCGGCGGAATCCTGCGCGAAATGGTGGTCGCGACTTGATACCTTCCAGATGAGCAAACCAAACCTACAGCCTGAGAAATAGATTAGCAGGCGCAGCACTGCGAAGCATGGAAACTACCGCTTCTGATTGATTGATTTGTTGACAACATTGTGTGGGGCAGCACAGATAAAAATAAGAGGGATTTGTACAATAGGAAAAGATCAGATATTTGCAACGGGTTCGGGAAAAACGATCTAAGAATAATTTTAGGGCTCCAGGCTGGACGCTTCAGACTTAGAAGACACTTATGTAAAATTGGAATCGAGAGTGACAGCACTTGCCGATTCTGTTTAGCAGATCACGAAACTCCCAAAAATAACCTAGCTGAAGTCCTAAAATTCCTAAAAGCATCTAAAATTTTAAACGATTTATAAAAATATCAAATGATGACTTTAGTATGCAAAGCGATGCAAATCTTCATTCAAAATCCATCCAAATTGTCAACACAGTTTGCCATCCTTACCGTCTATGATTTTCTGCGATGCTCTGCTTCATAGAATCAAGATTTTCGTGAGGCCAGCCAAATTTAGGTCTGTCCGTATGTCTTGAATCTTCAAGAATAATTTAATTTATAGGATTCAGAAAAAGTGTGCAAAGTGTTCAAAAAGCTTCAACTTTTCCCCCCGAAACAGCGTCTTTTCCCAGAAGCCGCAGCTTTTTAGAGCTTTTTGGAGCTTTTTTGAACACTGCACACTTTACTAATACAGATGCTGGCTCTGCCTCGGCTGTACAAACTGTTAAGTTAAGATGCTGTTAAATTTAACATAGCAGAGTAACGGCTCATGCTGTAAGCTTTATCTAACGGCCGCTAGATGGCTACGAAGAGCTTGTAATAGTGAGATTTGAATTTAACGAGTTTTTCTTTATGAAAATTTTGACTAATAAACAGTTCTACAATATTCTGATATGTCATTCTTCATTATTTAAATAATTATAATAAAAATAGTATACAGATCGTTAAGGTTCTCATTTTCCGGGTGCTCAGATGTTTAACAAATTATTCTCCACTTAATTGCTGATTCGGATAAAGTTTGAGATGGTCTTTCACATGGTGAAACCCAGAAAGTTGAAAATCTATAATAATAATAGACTTTTTGAATCCTTTTTTCAGATTAGCTAAATCATACTAACTCCTTTTTAGGTAATGAAATCCTATGATTCGTCGATGCCAACTTCTGTTTTGGTACACAATATCTGCTTTTTTGATGCGATGAATCCGAATCCGTGCTCGAAATTGCTCCTTTACTTCTGGTTTTCGAGATATCCTAACCTAAAACTGCAAAAAAACGCGGTAAACGCAGGTCTCTGGGTCTAGACTTTTGTTACGTTTTGTTAAATAAACGTAAATAATATGCAGCAAAATAGGTGGAAAAGTGCTTATAAAATACCAGGAATATCAGTCAATTTAGCAAAATGTAACTGGCTGGTCGTTCTTCAGTCCATCAAGGTCCTTCGGTTCTTCATTATAATTTTATTTCTCTACATAATCTATATAACGGCTCTTTTTTTTAACTCTTCGTCGTTTGCAGCATTGGTAACATTCCCAATCGAGAAATTTGTTACCAAAGAACCATTTCTCGAACATGTGTGGAAATTTTTTGTTCTGGTAGAAAAGCACTTCTCCTTTTTAGGCCCTGTACTGAAGGTACAAGAACCTATTGGTTTTGGGCAAATGTATGTAACAGGTAGAAATAATGGTCGGAGACCCCCCATAGTTACCCCCATTATGATCAGGAGTGATAGAGGAGTCGATATAGACATGTTCGTATGTCCGTCCGTCCGTCTGTATGAACGAAAGGATCTCGGAAACGGTAATATATAGAGACTTCGTGTTTTTTGCATTCGACTAGGGCTGCTCTGGAATTTCACAAGTTTATTTTAAAATTTTGCCCCAGGGCCTCGTACAGTCGGTAAGTGTATCATGCTTCAGTGGACCAACTTTTTGTAAATTGGCACAAATATATGCAGTGGAAAAGCTGACGACCGATATCGACGATCTGAAATCGTGAATCAAGTATGGTAAAAAAAAATTTAGAGTTTCAATGACTGACACTTTACTTTTCTGTCAATGGAAAATTTTACGATTGAATGTAGTGGGGATTCATCTGATGCTAGAATGCAGGATTAGGAAAACCCTTCTATGGAACATAGTAGTACAAATACATATTAAGTCATTAGAGGGAAGTAGCTGTCAAGCTTACGGGGCCAATATGTCCATTTTTTGTGACTTTACAAAAAATGCCCTTCATGACAAATGTAGGTTAGGAGTAAACCTATCTACAATAGAGTTACATAAGATTTCAATTTCTTCCGATTAATACTTGATAGGAAGTTAGGTATGCACCGAGTATATAATAAAATCGTAGGACTAATATGGCCCCAAAAATAGTTCCAAAAGCATGCAGGATGATAGTACGAATAAGTAGAGTACATATTGGATGATGTTTGGATGCGTTTGAGATATTTTTCTATGATTAATATTAGATAAATAAATATAATGATTCTAGCTAAACCGGGAGACAGATATATTTGTATGGGGCTACAACTAGTGACCCGCTAAAGGCCTATACGGAGTGTTTCAATACAATACACTACTAAAAAGTCATATCTCATACTGATCGAACGGTTTAGAAGAATGAGTGCGAAATCTCCCAAATTGAAATAAACCAGGTTTAAAGGCAATCAGTTTGAATTCTATACAAAATTTTTCACCATGGTTTTTCCGTATTAAACGGGGAATTAAACAATTTAGAGAAAGTAATTAAATTACGTGTCATGCCAAGACCCTATTGTGCTCTATATCTAACTGGTCCTGAACACGTCACGAAGAAGAATATAATTTATTTGTTTAAAATCGTTTGGAAGACAAAATATTCCCTCATAAAATTTTAAACCACTCCGTTTTCATTCCTTAGCAATTAAAAGGATTCGCGGATATATAGTCTGTGAAATCTAAAAAAAATTGAAAAAAAATAACATTTTAGTAAAAATTTCTTTGAAACAGATTGGAGCGCAACCTCTTACTTTTTCTTTAGATGGGCTTCAACCGTCGAACGGTCATGACCGTATTCAGGCGCATTAGCTGCTGAAGTGTACTGCGCGCTAGCGCCAGCTGTTTCAAATGCCAAGTACAGAGAAAGATCTCCATAAGTGGTCATTCCAACGCGTATCCGGCTGTCCTCGTTTTCGACGTCGAGAGTGTGTTTGAGAAAGCTTCGGCGGTCTGTTCTGATTGCAGCTTACCGACGTCTAGCTTTGGGACGTGTGACTTGCAACACGCTGAGCCTACCATACTACCATGTTGAGACCTGCGGAGATATCGATTAGTCTCCCTCCATTATTGGTAGTAATGGCGTGTCTGACGGTTGGACCAATGATTCCTTCCTTCCTAATTTTGGTGTTTAAATCTCCAAGCATGATTTTGACATCGTGTTTGGGCGCTCGTATATACGTTCCAAGCGCTCATATAACTTATCTTTCGCATCGTAGTCCTTCTCTTCCGTTGGGGCGTGCGCACAATTCAGGCTTATTAAAATATATAGCCTTGCTGCGTATCTTCAAAAAGGCGTGAATATGAAGACGAGGCTACATAATTTCCTACATACCACAAAGCCGCAATAGATGTCACAGGACGCTTTTTTAGAGCAATCCTGTCCTATCCATCGCATTTCCTAGATTGCCTTGTATCTTTCGAAGACATCAACCAGCTAAATATTTGCACCATCCTCAGAAGGCCAATTATTTTATGTTTCGTAAGATATCACAAATTTTCGAATGGTCAGTCAAGAGTATTAACACCAATATCCTTCAACATTTTTGTATCATATTGTTTTTATGGCGCGGAACATTATTCTGTTGCAGAATAAGTGATGCTCCAAAAAATGCATAATTTTCACATCACTTTTTAACGGTACTAAGTAGAGCAATTTTCGATAGTCACATATAGATTATGTCAAAATAATTTTGTCGGTTAGTGTATACTGCTTATTCTCAAAAGATTTTACAATGTGAGGAATAACGCGATGCAAATGCTCCAGAGTATGATGGAGCCAAACTGATGTTAAGGGATGGCACTTCGGAGCCCAATACATTCTTCCAAGAAATTTACTTTCGGATAAGCTTTTACGGCTTGGCAGGTTTTGGTATCAGTACAATCATATTACACTTCTATTGAGAGGGGAAGCCGTAAATGCGAATCATTTTATTGAGACCTTTCTGTCTTTCTTCCACGACATTCTCTTTCTTGAGAAGTTTTATCTGCACAAAATTTTCTTGCGGAGAGATGGGTGAAAGAAGTCACAGAGTTATGCATACATCTTCTAAGAAATATCGCGTTTCTTCTACATCGTCTACATCAGCTAGTTTAAACGCGTTCCTCGAGCTCAGCAGCAAATACCTCAGCTTTCTGCTTCTCTCCGAACGGCTCCACGTGTTGTTGGCAATTCTAATAGGCACGTGGCGAACTAAGTGCCACTTTAAGCAACTCATTGGTTTTCATAAGGTAAACTTATAGAACCTCAGCGCTCAAAAGTCTCTTTAACCCAGTTTATATGATCCTGTTAATTTCGGGATCATAAATCCACAAAAGATTTGCGGAACAACAATTTGATCGCATCATGCAAGTGTTCTCATTAAACCAAAGCTGCCTGTTGAGATTGAGAAGTTAATTTGGGGCTGTGGAAACATTAACAAGTTTGTGTATCTTGAGCACGTAAAGGAAAGCTGAATGGAGGCAGCTTATTTACGAGAAAATCCATTCATTACATTTCGAATACATATGGTCTCATTCTGTATATCTAAAAATTTGTATTTAATTCTTTGAATTGTTCCAAAGTGATGACAATTTTGCTTTAAAGATGTGTCAAACATTAATTAAGTCTCACTTGTGCAAAATATTTCTTCTAATTTAATGGAAAGAAAAATGTTTATAAACCAATTTACCAAAGATTGATACCTAATTGAATTTAAGTTGTTTGTTCAAAGTTCCTACAATAAAAGTATGTCTCTGAATTGTTATAAAAATAAATTCTCATACTAACTTCAGTCTACCTTCTGTAGTTGCTGCTGCTGCTGCTTTCTGTGTACTCGGATTCCATCAATCAGTATTAAATGAAAGATTCAATTACTTTTCGTTCTGCTCATGCCAAGCAATTCGAAATTGTATTTACACGAAGAAAGTCCTATAATACTATAGTCTCTGATTTATATACATTGTGTAATTTACTACAATCTATATTTGTACAATTCAGGCAACTATTGTCTGGCGTTGCTTCCCTTTTTTTTTTTTTCATATATTGAGCATCAATATTCTGAAAGCAAAAAAAGAAAGAAAAAAAAACGCTCCACTCGAACTCAACGCAATCGCAGCAGTTCATATTTTATACTCAAACTATTTATTATATTTCCGTGCATTGAAGAAACAAGGACAAGGCCTGAGACAGAGCAGCAACATTATGTCCTTCACCTTGGTCTGTTGATGATTATATTGGCGACGGACTTTGCCAGAGAAATAACGAGCGCATAATTTCGACACTATGTGTTGTGTATGGGTAGTTGTCTCAGTTTTATTTTTGCGACGCATTTTTTTTTTGTTTGCTCTGCGCTTCAAATATTTACTTTGGTATTTTTTTTATTTATTTACTTTTTTTTTTTGTTTTGTTTTTTGGGCGCTGGCTGCGCCGCATTGTGTCGACTTTAATCAAAAGAAATTCCAATGTCAGGATATTGAGTGGGATGGACCAACACACATACACATACACATGCTATCACACATATGTACACACATGTATGTAGTTGGCAGCGCATACCTCATGCTTGTAACTATGCTGCTGCTGCTGCTGCTGCTGCTGGCTCTGGCTCACGGCTGGCTTTTTTCGGTCAATTGTCTATGAAAATATACATAAATTTTCCAGTCTGTTTGCTTTGACTTTGGGCCAGAAGAAGGCTACATTCCATCCAAAATCATACCGTAAACCGTATGAACATTTTATATCCTGACCGTGGATAGTACTGACTGAAAGTGCTTAACGCTGCGCTCAGCTATGTTGAATTGCTGTAAGCGACAAAGCCGCAACATGCCGTGCGTAGTTTGAAAAGTTTATGGCAAGTGTTGAAGCGCACAAGGACAAACATTTCTGTCTAATTTAATGACTCCAGAAATTTAATCGTCACAGAATGTCTGTTATATATAACACATATACATATTTGTAGCTTTGAAAATTTTTCAATCAACCCATGCAGCATATTTTCGTCAATGATTTTTTGTTCGTTCGTTTCACGCGTATCGCTGCGAGCGTTTGTGGTTTAGATTGTTATTGTCGTAACTACACGCTTAGGGTCGAGAGCAAGCTCAGTCGTATGTGCAACATTCCGTACACATAGCAGTACATACATAGCTATATATATACTCGTATATATATATATATATATATATGTGTGGGCAGTTCCATACATTTCACATTTTTAAGATTGGTTGAGGATATTTTTTTATATACATTCACAAGTTGAAATATGAATTCTTATAGCAATATTTTGAAACTCTTTTTGGAAAAAGCTTTAAACTAAATAAATTTTATATGGATTTTGTATTATGTCAAATGAGTTCTGATGTACCAAACGCCAGTACATCTTTTCGAAATTTATCCATCAACAACTAATACCATAAGTTTTTGGTAGTTTGCTTCGACATCTGAATTAAAACTACCTCGTCGCTTCAGTAAAAGTGCTATCAAAATTATTTAGAATAAATATTCTTTTATAGGGTGTCCCATAATACAGGGTGACAAGAAATAACCCGGACTTACATTTTTGATCATAACTTTTTAAGGAACTATATTTGAGAAAAAATGCAGATACACAACTATCAAATAGCTATTATGTAAATAGCTATTATGTAACATAGCCGGTTTCGAAGTGGCTTCCTTGGGCTGCGATGCAGAGCCCTAAACGTTTCTGGAAATTAAGCGCAATGGGCCACAGGTCTTTATCCGATAATCGATCGCATTCTTGGAGCAATGATTGCTTCAGCGCCTCCAAACTTATGTGGCGTTTAGCACATGCCCTGGACTCTAAAATAGACCACATACTGTAGTCCATCGGATTAAGATCTGGCGAGTAAGGTGGCCATTCACTGGATGTGATAAAGTCCGGAAAATTTGCTTTGCACCAGTCCTGAGTCAATTTGGCTCTATTAGCTGGCGCTGAGTCCTGTTGAAACGTTCACTCCGTATCACCAAAGTGCTGCTGGGCCCAAGGAAGCACAACAGTTTCCAAAATGTCACAGCGGTACACTTCCTGATTGATTTATACCCCTTGCTCGATGAAAACAAGGGGTGTTTTGCCGGTGGCGCATATTCCTCCTCAAACCATTACGGCGCTCGATTATTGCAGAGGTACCTGGAGCTTCAGCTGACCAGCTTCTGTCATTTTGGTGATTGTGCGCAGGTTGGATGGTGAATATCTTCCCGTCCGTGAAGAGAATACGCTCCCATTTTTGACCTGCGGCTCGACGCTTCAGCTGACGGCATCTTTGGAGTCTCACGCGCTTATTGTCATCCGTAAGAAGCTGCACTTTTTGAAGCTTGTGCTGCTGGGCTTGAGATGAAGTTCATTTTTGGCAATCAACCGAACACTTTCTCGATTCACTCCGATTTCACGGGCTATTTTTCTGACCGAGACTCTGCAATTCCGGGTGATCTGCTTTTTCACGATCTTGCGAATTCTGGAAGTGTTGGCGGTGCATGGTCTGCCTCGTCCGGGACGGTAACCTTCATGGCCAAGCTCATTAAATCGGATAGCGTCAGAGACCGTTTGTTTTGATATGCCGAGCAAACGAACAATGTCGCTTTGGCGATTTCCTTGTTGAAACAGTTTTAAAATTGCACAACGATTGTTAGACATCCTGAAATAAATATCAAATTGATGGAAATCACAAAAATTTAAATATATTTGTTTCAGAAAAGTACAAGCTATCGATAAATGCATTTCTGTAAGGGCTGCACCATAACACATTTGTAATCGATTGCATCAAAATTTGTCCGGGTTATTTCTTGTCAACCTAACCTAGATTTTTATAGTTTTCCAAAATTAATTAATAAAATTAAGTATAGGCATAGGTTAATAGTGACAGTATGCTTCCGACTTCTTTGATAAGCATAAGCATAAATTCCTCTATGGGCAGAAATAGTGACCTTATGGCCTACTGTTAGTCATTGCAGCATGTCGAAATATTATTTTACAAACCTAGAGAGCAGTTAGTAAGGGATTTGATTGCCGGTCTGCTTATTAAGATGGCCTTCAACAGTCGTTCGGTCATGGCTACATTCAGGAAGGCGCACCAGCTGTTGTAGTCTTGTGCGCGCTGGCGCCAGTTGTTGTGAATGCCAACTATGCTGAGATCTCTCCATACCTGTTCATTACAACGCATGCCCGCTCGTCCTCTAATACATCGTCCTCCAATCTAGTTTGGGAATCCTATATAAACCATGCTGGAGCTCTATCGTCCATTCAAAAGTGCCGATGAAATTTTATGCGATAACACATAACGCGGTTCATACGAGGCCTAAACTTGACGCTGACTCTAATAGAACCAAATATTCTGCAGAGCATCTTTCTCCCAAAAACTTTCAACGCCGTTTCGTCTGACTTAACTACGGTCCATGTCTTTGCGTCGTACAGAAGTACTATGTGTATCATCTATTTCTGGATCTTGATTTTCGTCTTTCGAGAAATGGCTTTACTTTTAGTTTAGCCCAAAATAGCATTTATTTGCAAGCGTGATTCTTCGCCTTATCTCCAGACTATCTCTGTTGTTGCTGTTCATTTCGGCCAAGACAGACGAAGTTTTTTACAACATTGAAGTTGTAATTCTCCATCGTCACTTACCATTCAAGACACGATAACGACATGAGAGAAGACACCAAGTACTTCGTTTAATCCTCATTCGCCGCTAGACCCATGAGCCGAGACTGTTTTTCAATCTCCGGGAACTCCTTGCTGACTCGATGATATCTGGGTACTCTGTGTATTAAAGATTCATTAATCCATATCTTGTATAAAAGTTGGTGCATATTCCTTACCAACTCTTCGCCACCGGTCTTGACTTTTTAATAACCTAATCGACCTTGTTGTAGTCCGGTGACACTAAAATTATGCCATTATTAACTGGTGGCTCCGGTGTCATTCTTTAGTAGATAAGAAAAGTGACTCCTTCATAATCTCAGTGATTCATGAGCATCTGTAAGCAGATTTATATTTTCGTCTTTACAGAAAGTTCTGCGGGCTAAAAACCTTCGGTCAGACGTTTGACCCTTTAATAGAATTTTGCGAATCATTTCTGTCACACAACCTCCCAACATCCTTAAACTTCCGCCTTTCTTGCTCCTTTTTCCTGCGTCTGAAAAGGCTTTACTCTCGATATCTCTCTGTAAAAGCTCGCGTTGCTCCCGACTGCAAAATTTGCTTATAGGAGGCGTTCTTCTCTGCAACATCATTGCGACACTCCTCATCGTACCAAGAATTAGTCATTGGTTTGGTATATCCAATGACCTGCTTGGCAGCCCTATCCATGGATTGGGTAATATGTTTTCACTGCTCATATATATGTTTTGAGATAATGGATAGGTTTCCTGGAGCAGTCAGGAGAGTGTTTTTGAGAGGGCTACAGCGGTCTGTTGTGATTGCAGCTTGCCGATTCCTAGCACACTGCTCAAAACTCAGCACATATTGCTGCAATGCTTCTGTGGTAATACCTTTACCAGGTTATTTTGACAACAGAGCAGTGTCATCCGCGTATGTAGCAATTAGAAGTTCGCCTTTATCAACTGTTTTGGCTGAGCAAGCTGTAGGCATGTCTGCTGTATAGAATGTGCATAGTGTTGGACCTAAAACACTACGCTTGGGTTCTCCCTCATAAATGCAACTCTTTATCGATGTTGCACCATCACTGATAACATTGAATTTTCTTTTCGTAAAATAACTGCTTATGAGCTCCAACAGCTGTGAGGTTAGAAGGCTTTTTAGCTTGCTCAGAAGCAATACCAAACCACATTCAATTGCTTGCTGATTATTCATGAGCAAACCAACAAAAATTTTTCATATGTTGCATCGTTTCAAGTGCGAAGTGTACAACAATGATAAAGTTGATCCAGAGTGCTGGGGCTTTTACGAAGACTAAACTGTCATTTTTTTGGATACTACTCTTCCAGTCTTAGGATGTTATTAAAGTGGAAGACAATACAAAACAATGCTCTGCTAGGTAGTAGCTTTAACATTTTGTTAACCGAAAACGCTGGTGATTTCTTAGCCTTCAACTTTCAAATCTGTTGCCTTACTTTCTGCAGAGTGACAGGATTTGTTGGCAGGGTTATTGGATAAACAGACTCCAGACGTGCTTGAAGCGATACAATTCTGTACAATCGGTATAGAGCTTTCTTTTCTATAGACTAAACTAACACCATTCGCCTGCAAGATTCTTGTTTGGAGCGTTCGGGATAGCCTGTTTCTTAAAACGACTCGTAAGCTTGTAGAGAGAGAGAGAGAGATAGTTCGTCGATTTATCAGGACCAGCACTTGCCAGAATGTCAATTTGAGCTTCTTTGTTCATAGCAAGACCCTTTCGAAGACGATTATTTTGTACATTTGGTAGATACATTCAACACCCGTTCAGACATACTCTCATCTAAACTTCTTTGAGGGTGATTTTGACATGTAGATATATATATTACGAGATTTCGACATATTATAGGCTTCCCTATAAATTTTCGTACTATAGGCGCCGCCGGTGCAGATTGTGTTTGGGAGAAGCCTCGCTCATTGCTAAACTTAAACAAGTAAGAAAATCACAGTCGGGCGTAACCGACTGTAAGAGGCCCTGTACCAGTGCAGGTCGCCTAACAAACACATTAAATGTTCCCCTAGCTTATGACCAAACACATGACCACTTCTCACTGCACGACTAAGTGCCTTTTAAAACATTTTTTTATGTATGAAACGAAAAGGGGGGTCGCTCAAATTCAATTGCTTATAAAATCGTCATTTATTATCCGATTTTGATGAACTTTTCGGATTTTGACTAAAAAGGACGATATCTCTATACTGGCATATTTACTTTTTTTTGTGCCGAAGAAATTTTTACCCTTGGGGGTAATTTTATGGGGAAGGGGTTGGAGGGGCAAGTTTTTAAAATAAACTTGTGAAATTCCGGAGCAGTCCTAGTCGAATGCAAAAAACACGAAGTCTCTATCTATTACCGTTTCCGAGATCCTTTCGTTCATACGGACGGCCAGACGGACAGACGGACATGTCTATATCGACTCCTCTATCGCTCCTGACCATAATGGGGGTAACTTTGGGGGGTCTCCGATTATTATTTCTACCTGTTACATACATTTGCACAAAACCAATAGGCTCTTGTACCTTCGGTACAGGGCCTAAAAAAAGGTCTCATAGTCATGGGATATGTGCTCATTTGCTATTTTGTGTTTTCAAAGTAGAAGAAGCAGATATTTTAAGGTTTTATGTCCATAAAAAAAATTTAATTTACCAATTTGTAATATAATATTTGTTGGTTGATCTCCTACCAAGCCTTCATATTTAGTTTCATCATCTTTTCTCAAAATTGTATGGAATCACCCATTTACAGCAATTTATGATGCTGCTTATCGAAGCTAGTGTCCTTTAGCTTGTTTCCTTTATATCTTTTATATATATATATATTTTTTTTCGGTTATATGTGTGCTATGTTGTCTCTGTCTCTGTCAAGGTCTTTTGTTGTGCCGGTGTCCCAGCAACTAAACGCTAGATACGAAGCTATGCTGGGTCGTCCTTCCTTATATCTAAATAGTTATAGTATAGTTGTGGGAAACTAGCGCTCCAATGCAGCATTGCCATCAAATTGTAACTTATTTACATAATTTTAATGTGGTATTTTCGATTTGATGGCATTCATAGCCATGACATGTACGACAAGCGGACCGACGGACGACCGGACGGACCACTACTTCGTTTACATAAACGACTAAAGTATGCAATATAGTAGTTACTCATTCTCGACTAACTAATTTTGAAAAATATATTTCGTATCTGTCTGTTGCTGTTGCGCTGTCGCAATTGCTGTCATCATAAATTTTTCGCTTTGGAAATTGATTTTGGCAAACAGAAACAGAGCAGCATTTCAGCTGCAGAGTCGTGCAACAATTTTTCTGATTTTAATTTGATTCTTTTTTGTATTGCAATGAAAAAAAATCTACGCTTTTCTAGTTGGATTTTCTGATTGCATTTGCATTTCGGCAATAATCAACATGATTTATGCACTCTGAGTCTGAGTTGGGCAAAAGTTTGCAATGCGCAAACAATTTTCATATTACCATGAAATATTTATATTGAGTTAATTATTACCTTAGCCTTGGACTTGTATGCATTTGTGTCGCTTTGTAACGTGTATACGTCCTTGTCGCGCTTTGTCTAGCAGAGAATATTGTCGGTCGGCGGCGGCGGCTTGGACTTGGCTTTTTACATAATCCTGCTGCCGACTTTGTGGCTTTGACTTTGGCGCACTGCCGAGTTTGTCTCTAATAAATTAGCTATGAAATTTTACTTTGATTTCAGTTTTTTTTTTTTCTTGTCATGATTTGCTATGCAAAGTTTTATAGAGATTTAACATAATCTACAGCCTTGACGACTGACGACGACGATTGTTTTAGTTGAACAATTATGCATTCTGCGCAGCTGTCTAGCTTGGCTGAGTGCTTCCATGCTAGCAACCATGTCAATCTTGCTCAATCACTTGTCTTGATGTGTGCGCTTTACTTATAATGCTTCAATAACTCTACGCAAAATCCTGTCATGTTCATATTCTTGCTGTTGCTGCTTTTCCTTTTTGTGTGTGTGCGTGTGTGTATGTGTGGCATCCTGGTTGTGAATGCCAGTTAAGCTTCTTTTATTTATGCACTGGCATGACTCGAAAAGTAAAGTAAAGCACATGAAACCAACACGACACAACAGAGCAGAGCATCAGCATGACACAATTTACTATGCAAATTTTCACGTGCCAGATTTTCGCATTGCCTGCTTTTAGGCGATGACGCCTCTGCTTTTGTTGCTTTTGCGTAGGCGCTTTAATGGTTCTTTCTTCTAAGTTCATTTTCGTTTGTATTGGTGTATATGCATGTGTACATCGTAGTGTGTGTGTGTGTGTGTGTGTGTGTGTGCATTTAATTATTAAAATTTAATTTGCCAATTCAATTCAATTTAACGTTTGCATAAGAACTCCTTTAATGCTTGCAGAAATGACTTTCACTTTTAGTTTGTGTTTGGACGAGGGTTAGATGTTAAGTAATCGGAATATGACAAAAATTTAAACAGTTCTTTATTGCATTCAAATAATAATAATGACATCAAACGTTCTTTTCATAAGACTGAAGTTGAGTCGCTATAGACATGTCCGTCTGTCTGTGAGGCTGTCTGTGTGAAAATCCAGATCTTGAAGACTATATAAAAGATAGAGCTTTCAAATTTGTATATTTAGATTCTTCTATTTATTCATCAGATTACTTGTATTCAATGAACACTCTAAGAACCCCTCCTTTTCTTTTTTAGAAATGGTTGCCACTTATTCCTCATTCTAAGTTTTTGTATGATAAAATATTTTTAATTTTTTTAATTTAAGAAACACCAAATTCAGTTGGCCTTACTTTAATCCTTATCAAATATTCTATTTAGGTCCCAATCAGACCACTAAAACGGGTAACCCCAATAAAAATCTGTCCCACCTTTCTAAATTTTTGTATGAAAAATGTTTTATTGTTGTGGTTTATTTACCCAGGAAAGCCTAAAAAAATATTCCATATAAGCCAAGTTGGGACCACTAGAAGGGGTAGCCCTTCAAACAAATTTCAAGGAACAGCTTATCTAGTAGTCTCAAAATTATGTTTTTTCTTGCAAACATTGTACTGCATGCTGTCCATTCCAAATATGTATTCAATGTAACTGCTTTCGAAAAAGGTTTTTGGCAGCATTATGATGATGCACAAATTTTCCAATTTGCATTACCAAAATCATGTTATTACATGTCAGGAAGTCTATTATTACGTTGTCAGGAAGTATATTTAAATATTGGAATAAATTTTTGCAGTGAAGAAGAAAATAAATGGCTTTTTCTTTATATCAAATGCTGCACATACCATCAGGTAGCCACCTCCAAAATTTCTGTTATGACAAGTTGTTCTTTCGTGCCAAATATTCCTCCAATACCTCATTTTGCCAACTTGTCCATCTAAGTTGAACTTCTTTTCGTAGCTAAAAACTACTTTTTCCAACTCATGTGCCCAGAATATATTTTTCTGCAAACTGTAGATACCGACATCCTTATTTCGTATCGAGTGTTGTCAATAGAAGTTACCATCTTGCGAATTCGATGGTTTCTAACGAACATCTTCCCTACGTATGCTTGTCGCTATTAACATTCCTTATACTTCCGCAATTTACAGATCACCGGTGAAATAAATCCTATCACGCGGTATGGTTTGCCATACCAGTGTGGAATTTTCGCAGCAAATTGATCCATCGCTTTCGTGGTTTACGCAGATTATACTGTCTGGATTGAATCTGAGCAGCGTGCTCCAATTTATGCCGCTTTTTCTTGGAATAATTCGTCCATCTGACTGTAACCTGTGTTACCCTCATCTTCTAGGTACGCGTCACTATGCCCTGTGGACTCCGAAATGCTGCTATTCAGCGCCTATGAAGTCTCTAATAGCAGATTGACCCACTTTGTAAGGTTTTCCTCCAAATAACTGTGCTACCTTCGTTTTTATTGTCCGAATTATTCACACGGTAGCATTGTCTTGAGGAGTGTAGGAAGCGGTCTGCTAGTGTTGGACACCAAAGTTCCTCAGGAATTATTCCAACTTTCTACAGGTCGCCGTGATCTCCACGGTAAGCAGCCCTTCTCATGACCGACTACAGCGATATGGTGATACAATTAAGCATTTTGCATGATATAGTCGGGGTATTTCTCGGAATTATACCTCACCTCCGTCATCTTGGGTCAGCTATTTACACTTCGGGCACTGATCTGAGAATACATCCGTTAGTACACTTATTATTCCCTGCCGGTCACGACTTTCATGAAGTTTGATTGTAATTCAAGAACCTAGCGAGAAATTCGTTTGTACAGACTGTCTTTCGAACTAAGATAATTCAATGCGAGTTGATCTGTGGTGACGACAAAGTAGTATCCCTCCAAATATATATTCCCACTCCTCGAAGAATGAGCAAACACTCCTTCTCAGTAGCAGAATAATTTAGTTCTTATTACAGTTTGCTCTTGGCAAATGCTATGATCCATTCATCTTCCTCATCTTATTCCGTGTGTACAGTAACCAGTTCATAGTCGCTTTTGTCGATTTGCAAAATTAACTCTTTGGAGCAGTCGTGTCATTCCAGGATCGGAACTTTAGTTAGCAGTCTTTTGAACTTCTCAAATGTCGATTGTTGTTTTGTTGCTAAAGTTTTTGCTAGTTCAGAAAATCCCGGGATGAACTGGCGGTTTATCATGGTGGAAACTACATACATACTTTTCGCAGCGACATCGTCTCTTTCAATTGGGATACTGGTGAAATCTTTTCGTGGTTAATATGAATTCCACGGTCACTCACCACGTGACTCAGATAGTTTATTTGGGTTTTAGAAAAACGACTTTTCTTTATTCGCATGATGACGTAGATTATCGCCATCATTGGCATCTGAAGACTTCTTTCAACTTCTCCAAGCTCTCTCGTCTCGTTCGTCCGATCACTAATATGTCCTCCGGTTAGACAAACTTAATAGTTTTCATTTCAGGACCTATGTTCCTATCTAATGCTCGTTGGAATGTCGCGGGGCGGTGTGTAGACCAAACGACATCTCTTTCCATTGGTACAACCCTCATCCCGCTACTGTTCTTTAAGTCAAGGATGCGAATAAATTCTGCCCCCACAGCTGATCTTTAACTCCATTCGTAATATTGGATATGCGTCTAGCACGGAGTTTATATTGAATTATTCGGCATACATTGACCGTTTTTCCTTTCCCTCATAGTGTCCGATTAGTTTTGCTCTATTCGGGCACTGTGAGGGCTACATGACGGTTCAATACACCCAGCCAGCATGTTGAGATTTCGCGGAAAGTGTCGTTGCTTAATAGGTCTGTCGTCTTTCGTGTGTCGTAGTACTTATCCTGTCAAACTATCGAATTTGTTTACCTCTTCATCAAGAAATACCTTAATCTCTTCATCGGAATGTTCTTCCACCACTTGGAGTAATGTTTGATGTCTCTGATCGACAGTTGCGTTGGTTACCACTTGTTCTTCATCCTGTCGGAGATTCAGTGTGATTTCACTGATATCCTATCTTTCTTAAAAAATGGAAGCCGAGTAGTGTGTTATCTGTTGCGTCTAGAACGATCAGCTGACGTTTCGGAGGAATTACCCATGTTATGCAATCGAAACCTCGCGCGTTCCATACGATGTAGTGACCTGGAAAGTTTTTTATTATTATCCGTGTTGAACATTTTACATATTTCGACAACATATCAAGCCTTCCTCGCTAGCTGCATTTCATTAAGTTCTGCTTCACACACACATGCTGTGATTGGTGCATAGAATTTTTTTCACTAAAAAGCTAAAAGGAGACGATGTGCACTTTTGTTATCAGCTCAAGTCATTCTAGCCAACTGTGTATATGCTTATTCGAATATTAAAGTTCCTTAGTTTGAAAGATATTGTGCTTAAAATCAGTATGCAGACTATTTGTTCCAAATCTCTAAATCGTTGTGACACTTTCACTTTTCGGATAAAGTTCTGCAAGATATACACCGCATTAACTAAAAATAATTTTAAAATCGGTTTGTGTAGCGCGTGTGTATCGTGTGGCTTGCTTCAAACTTTTATTTTCTCCTTTAATAAACTGTCGCATTGTGTGCTAACTAAAACGTTGAATTAAAGATAATTTTGTTATATAATCTAGCCAGCTAACACGTGTAAGGATATCTGGTGTGTGTGTGAGTGTCTTTTTCTTCGAAAATTTTGGCACAAGGATTTCTGCTCTCGCTGCTGCAAAGAAAAGCAGTTTGTGAACTATAAATGTAAATAATTCATTTTTCATAGAATGGGCGGTGCTGAGCTTTTTCTTTTTTTTTTTGTCGTACAGCAACAACCTGTTTGCCTAGTTGTAAGTTTAAAGCAGTCAGTAAAAAAATAATGATTTATTATTTATATGGCTTAGCTTATATATTATAATATATTCGTGGTTTTACATAAATATTGCATATAAACATATTTTTTCTGTATATAACTCGTCTAGAGTTCGTTCGATAGTTAAAATATTTATTTTTTTAGAAGATGATTTTTTTAATTTTTTAAGATTAATGTGTTAATACTTAATCGATTAAATAAAATAGTTGAATTTTCAATCGATTTTAAAAATATTCTATATACATATTTTCGTTTTATATTCTAGTTTTTGGAACTGCCCTTTAATTCTTCGTACGACAAATTGTTGTCAAAATATCGATGATTGCAGATATATGAATCCTTTTCCATTATAAGTCCAATATTTAAATGAAGAATGGTTGTACCGGAACTTAAAGATAAAAAGATAAAAATTAAAGCTGAATACACAAACAATCTGGTTCCTGCAATGACTTCGCTGAAAAGGAATTAGCCAGTCCGTGGACTCAGATAAAAAAAAAATTTCAAAGTTTCATTCCATATCCATCGTCTGAAAGAAATGTCTCAAAGACTATAAGCACAACTACGCAATTTAGACTCTATATAGCTTACCATTTCAAGTTGAACTGAAAACTTCTTTCTTTGTGGTCACCGAAAATATGTGGTTATTCAGTTTCAAACTTTTTGAGATCCAGAAGACTATAATAGATAGTGCCTTCAAATTTTTAAATTCTCTGCCAAATTTGATCTTTTTTTAATTAATCCTTATAAAAAAATTATTTAGGTTCAGATCGGTCGACTATAATGGATATGTGTCCCATATCTATCCCACCTTTTAGTGTTTCTGTATGGGCAAAAATTTGCTGTTGTGATTAACTCAGCAAGAAATACCGAATTTGATGTGTCTTACACTAATTCCATTAAAATATCCTTAACGGATCAAGATAGGAACATATACCCATACAAATTTAAGGTGTCAAGAATGTTCATGGTATCTCGACTGCATTGATCTATCTGGTTTTTATACATTTTTGAAATAAGCTTGCTTTCCTATTGGCAAAAAAGTGAGACAGTCGATTTTCGCAAGCCTCAGGAAGAGATGGTAATCCGATGGTGTCAGGTCCAGACTATAAGGTGGATGCATAAAGATCTCCCATCCGAACTCCCTTAGCTTCTGACGCGTCACAATCGAAGTGTGTGGTCTGGCGTTGTCCTGATGGAACACAATTCCTCTCCTATTGGCCAAAGATATCCGCTTCTGGGCGATTACTGCCTTCAAGCGGTCTAGTTGTTCACAGTAGAGTACCGAATTGAGCGTTTGTCCATAAGGGAGCAGTTCATAGTAGATGAGTCTCTGCCAATCCCACCAAACGCACAGCAAAACCTTCATGACCGTCAATCCGGGCTTGTCAACCGTTTAAGCTGCTTCGCCAAGCTTTACCCAAAACCGTTTGTGCTTCACGTTGTCGTTAGAGATCCACTTTTCATCGCCAGTCACCATTTGCTTCAGAAAGAAGTCGATTTTTGCAGCGATTTGCAGATGGAAATTCAGTCAATGAGTTTTTTTTGGTGTCAATTCGTGTGGCATCTAAATATCGAGTTTTTTTTGTGTAGCCAAGCTTCTTCAAATGTCTTAGAACGGTCATATGACTGATATTTAGCTCCCGAGCGATGGTACGGCTGCTACGATGGCGGCCTATCTCGATCACTTCCCCGATTTTATCGACTTCTTCGATGTTAGATCTTCCGGAGCGTGGTGCATCTACCACTTCCTTCACACCAGAACTGAATCGAATGAACCACTGTTGTGCTACGCGAATTGAATAAGTAACGACCCCCAAAACATCACAAATTTTTTTTTTTGTGGATGCTTGCTATGCGAAATTTAAAATATGGCGAATTTCTTCCTTTGAGTCCTCCATGTTCAACGCGGTGTTGTTCACAACTGACGCCGTTAAATATGCACCCATACGACAAATACTTAACGAGTTATTCCTAATTGAAAAAAAGAGCGCGAAAAGACTTTTGTTCCAACCCTATATTATATTTTTTTGAAAAAATTCTGCATGCTTAGATATGACATCGTAAGCTTTAGAAAGTGCACGATTAGTTATAGTTTGAATAACGTTCTGTTAAGAATATTATCGTTAACAGCTGTTATATGACTGTTAAACATGCGTTCTGTTACTACTGTTAATACTTAGGCATCTACGAATAGAAATATGTTTTTGTATTCATGAAAAATAAAAAATTGTCACGAAATTTTAACATTTTTGTTGCAACGGATATACCTTTTGTATTATATCAAAGTGCACATGACGAAACGTTGGTCATTGGTTTCCACCCGCAGTCACGTATCAGTGGACTACATTTATTTTTACTTTTGTCATACAACATCAACCGAGTGTTGGAGATGTAGTGTTGCGAATTAAACAAAAAAATTATCTCAGTTAGTCTTCAATCAATTTTTATCTCTTTTTTTTCATATGAGGAACATTCCAAAAATAGATCGAACGAAAGCAGCGGCTGCAATTTTACGCTTAATGCCCTAAAAAATTGTAGCATAGGCCTGCAATCCATTTTTGACTTAAAACAAACAGTGCTGAAACTTTTTAATTTTTTATGCTTGTTTGTTCAAAAATTTTTTAACAAATTTTTTTTTCGTTTACCTAATTGAAAATGAAGCAGGCTCGTTAACTTCCCACATACGTGACACACACTGCAAACAATTACTTGACTTATGCTGCTGCAACACTGAAAAAAAAAAAAGACGAATTGCTTGTTCTTTGTTTTTTTTTTTTTTTTGTTTCTAATGTGTTTAAATTTTTTATAACTTGCGTCACGCGCATTTTTAATGCCGCCCATAAATGTTGTACGTAGTTGTTGCTTTTAACAACGCACATAAGTGAGAGAGTAAATTAAATAGAGTAAGCGAGAGAGAACATGTAAATCTGCGGTGTCTATGTGTGCGTGCTGTTGTAAAAGCTTTCAGCACGTGTAACGTTTCAAGTTCAAGTAAAAAACATTGAAGCGAGTCAAGTACAGAGGCAAGCACACAGTAATAAAAAGAGAGCACACAAACACACCGACACACACACACACACACACACATATAGAGCGGAAGCGGATATACGCACACTTGCACAGTACAAGTAAAAGCTTTTGCCTTGCCGCTTTGTATAATAGAATACAGTAATATTTGCTTGTATGCGTGTGTGTGTGTGTGTGTGTAGTTAGAAGGGCGCGAGCGCTGCATTTACAGCTTCACAATCCTTGCTGCTGCTCTTGATTATGTAAGTTGTATTTTATTTTTTCTATATATGTATTTTTTTTTTTATTTCGGCATTTGATGCTGCTCGATGCTGTTGCGTGCCTTGCTGCTGCTGTTTTTGTTGTTCTTATTGTCCTTTTTTTTTTGCAATGGCTGCTACTTGCTGATTTTCCAGTATTCAGAATTTTCAATTGCATACTTTTGTGCTGCTGCGATTGCTGCATAAGAACGAATTGAAAATTGTTACAAAATATCAACAAAAGGACGTCGAGTAGCATTTTTTCGCTGTCACATATAGAAATTTATTTTTGTATGCGCTTTATTGTTCAACTTATATGCACTCTGTTTGTTTTGTTTTGTACTCTTCACATATATTGCGCATAGTATATTCATTTTGTATCAATTTTGCCACAGTTTTCCACGAACTCTTCGGATTGAATGGAGATGTTAACTTTCTGGGAATGGCTTATGTTTCGTACAGTTCAGTATTGGTATTGTAGCGTGGCTGGAATTAAAAAAAAAGTTAAATTATAGATTTTGTTTGTTTATTGCTTTAGGAAAATGTTTATTTGAATGACAAAAATTTAAAACAGGAAAGCCACAATCGGAAATCTTAATTCTAAGAATAAATTTATTTCATTTAAATTTTCTTTTCTTGCATTAGCTGACCTAATCGCTCAGATTTTAAATGAGCCATTGCCATATATGGGATGTAGTAACTACTACAGACTTCGACGTTATTCAAAAATCGTTCATTATGGGAATTTTTAAAGTTGTATATAGTTTTCTAATCAGAATAGTATGCTTAGATAAGGCTAAGTGGCGAGTGGCATCATTTACCTTTATTACAGTCCAAGTCAACCGTTGTTGTGCTACAAAATTCTTAATTTAGGAGATATCTGATAGGTCATTTTGAAAAATACTTCCTCATATGCATGAATATGCTTCTACTCATAGCCGGTGTTGAACGTTCTCCTCTTCATTGCTGATTGAACAGCTTAATCATAGTTTTATTTAATAGAATCTAAGTTAATATTAGAGTCATCTCAAAGTTGCTTTTTAACCTCAACGCCACCTTAATGCATTGCCCCCTCCGATTTTGACCAAACTTAACAGTTGACTTCTCCTGATTCTCTTAACATGTTCTCATCTCTTTACCTTAAATGAATGCAAAGATATGAGACATTTTTTTTTTCGCTTATATGGGTGGAGGGGACACGCCCCTTCCAATTTCGTCAAAAAGTAGCCTAAGTTCTTTTCCATCGTCTCATCTATCTCTATATCAAAATTCATACCAATTGGTTTCGCGGTTTAGCCGTAAGAGTGGAACATACATCCATACTTACAAACTTTCGCATTTATAATATTAGTAGGATAAGCACAGAAGTGGTTTAGCAAACTGAATAGAATATTTCATTTGCCACTTATTTGAGACGTTGCACTTTCACCTACTTGATCAATCATAAAACAATATGCAGAAATGTAACACAGTAATAGATGTGTTGTGGAAGATTTCTAATGTGACTGACGATCGTTGATCTAGTGGAGAAATCAGTCTTTTTGTGTTAAGTTCTTCTATCGACGGGACTCTTAATGATTCACTGACGCGTAACTATCCACTTGATGAGTCGCTTTCTCAAGAAAGATGAACATCAATATCAATTTGGAATTTGAAATTTTGAATACTTTCTCGTAAAGAGCACAAAAAGGGAGCAAGATCTATATTTAATATTGTGTTATCAATTTTTAAAGATCAATTTTTTCATATCTCTCTAACATAAAAAAAATCAATATGATATATTTTCGTATCAATATCAAAATTGATATTAAACAATTTAATAGAAAGAGTAAAAAAAGAATCATTGTCAATTATAAATTTTTAAGGATCATTTTTTGCATATCAGTGTTGTGATATTAAAAATTATCAATATGATATTTTTTACATCAATATCAAAAGTTTTTTTAAAAAAAAATTCAAATTTGAAGTAGAATGGATCAATATCAATAGCTCACTATTATTTATTCACTTTCTGACATAAAAAAATCGATATGGTATTTTTTTAAATCAATATCAACAAATCAATATAAAGAGGTTTAGAATTTCAAATATTTTTTTGTGAAGAGCACACGAAAAATGATCAATATCAATTTGATATTGTCTCATAATTTTTAATAGCTCATTTATTTCATATCATCTTGACATTAAAAGAGATCAATAATACTTTTTCATATCAATTCGAAAAATGATATAAAACTGTTTCATATTTCATATTAATTTAATATTCTCTTCTCGCTTTTAAAAGATCAATTTTTTCATTACATTCTGCCATTAAAAAAAAAAATCAATATGAGATTTTTTTTTGATATCAATGTCCAAAGTGATATAAAAGCGTTTCAAATTTCAAATACTTTCTCGTAAAGAGGACAATATCAATTTTCCATCCTATCAATTTTGAAAGATAAATTTTTGTATATCATTCTGACAGTAGAAAGCTTCAATATGATTTTTTTTTTGTGTCAATATCGAAACTGCTATAAAAACGAAACGGATCAATATCAATTTGTTATTGTCTCAGTAATTTTTCAAGATCAATTTTTTATAACATTCTGATGTTCAACAATAATTAATATGATATTTTTTCATATCAATATAAATATGGATGTAAAATCGTTTAACATTTCAAATAAAAAATGTCAATATCCATTTGATATTGTTTCAGATATTTTTAAAAAATTTTTCTTATCATAAAGACATTAAAAAGGATCAATATAATATTTTTTTTTATATTAATGTCAGATGTGATACACAAACGATAAAAATTTAAAATATTTTCTCGTTAAGGGGAAAATATCAATTTAATATTGTCCCATCAATTTTAGAAGATCCGTTTTATCATATCATTTTGACATTAAAAAAAATATCAATATGATATTTTTTGATATCAATGTCAAAAGTGATATAAAAATGTCTTAAATTTCAAAAAGTGATACACCGACGATTAAAATTTTAAATTCTTTCTCATAAAGTGCTCAAAAATGGATCAATATCAATTTTATATTGTACTATCAATTTTATTAGATCAATTTTTTCATATCATTCTAACATTTAAAAGAGATCAATATAATATTTTTTTAATATCAAAGTCAAAAGTGATATACAAACGATTAAAATTTAAAATATTTTCTTATAAAGAAGACAATATCAATTAAATATTGTGACATCAATTTTGAAAGATCCATTTTTTCATATCAAAATGACATTAAAATAGGTCAAAATGGCATTTTTTCATAACAAAGTGATATAAAATCGATTTAATTTTCAAATAAAAAGATGTCAATATCAATTTGATATTGTCTAAGCAATTTTACAAAAACAATTTTTTATATCATTCATTTTGTTAATTTTTTTTTGTATATCAATGTCATAAAGATCTCAAAAATGGTTTAATATCAATTTAATATACATATATAGTACTATCAATTTTAATAGATCAATTTTTTCATAGTACAAAAAGAAATCAATTTAATATTTTTTAATATCAAAAAATGTTATTTTTTCATAAAAATATCAATAGTGATATAAAAACGTTTCAATTTGTTATTTTCTCAGCAATTTAAAAAAATCCATTTTTTTCCTATCATTTGGACTTTAAAAAGGATCAATATGATATTTTTTTTTTTTTATCAATATTAAAAGTGATATATAA
Source organism: Leucophenga maculata (assembly GCA_035044805.1). NCBI lineage: Eukaryota > Metazoa > Arthropoda > Insecta > Diptera > Drosophilidae > Leucophenga > Leucophenga maculata. Next base: position 460,870 of record JAWNNP010000651.1, on the reverse strand, counting down.
ACGATTAAAAGCTCAAATATTTTCTCGTCTAGGCGACAATATCAATTTAATATTGTCTTATCAAATTTAAAATACATATTTCTTTTTATTATTTTAATATAACAAAAAAGATTAATCTGATATTTTTTAATATCAATATAAAGTGATATATAAAAGTTTCAAATTTCAAATACCTTCTCGTAAAGAGCACAAAAAAAGGATCACTATCAATATCAATATTTTCTCATGAATTTTAAAAGATAAGTTTTTTCGATCAATGGATATTTTTTCTTATCAATATTGAAAGTGATATAAAAATGTTTCAAATTGATAGAAGCACATTGAAATAGGAAACAGAAAAAAATGGTGTGTGTAGAGATGTCAAATTTCAAAATCGGTAGAAAATTATTTTGTTTTTGCCTTTGGAAGACACTCAAAAAAAAAAGAGTCATCGGTCTATAATATAGCAATTTGGAGAGCATAGTAAGTGAAGTAGTTTAGAGCTAGGCACCGCAGCACGTCGTTGGCCCTTGTTCGAATACCAATTTCTACCACAAAAAAGTAAAAAGAAAATTTTGAATAGACTGTGTAGATACTTAAAGAAATAATTAAATAAATTTTTATATACATAGAAGAAAATTTGTATATTTTATATTAAAATAATATGAAAAATAAAATATTGATATTAAAAAATATCACTTTGATATATAATTATGATGATAGTAAGTTCAACGCCTTTTTAATGAAAAAATTCAATCATTAACTTAAATTGAATAAAGTGACACAATTTATTGTTCTGTACACGAGATCTGTCTCATTGGAATGCATTTTCCATTTTCAAAGTTTAGTCTAAAACTCTATATTAAACTATTGATATATTGTCTATTGATTTATTACCAATGCGAACTGTATAGAAATAAATAACAAAAAAGAAAAACAAAAATAGAGTTTTTCCCATTGGTTTTAAAAAAGGATCAATTTGATATACTCGTAAAATCATTTTGATATATTCGAAAGATCATTTTGATGATAGTAGTTAAAAAAATATAAACATATTATTCTCAATGAAATAATTTCTTCTAATAAAACTGAAAACAAAGATTAAGCTCAGTGATTTTCGTTCTCTGTGCACTGCTGCTGTCTTATTGGGATGTGGTCTGTAACTCTATACGACAGTATTAAGTGCATAAAAGTCTACTTTTAAATACATTGTGTAGCGAGTTAAAGCGTTGTTATCAACCAAAAACAGGCAATTTTTTTTTGTTTATTCAGTTTTTCTTTTCTATTTTTCCTGGCTAGTCTGCCAATGACAAACGGAAGGACGCCATTTTGTTTGGTTTGCAGTAAAAATAAAAATTTTTATTTTTTGGTCTTTATCGTTTTCATGTTACAAATAAAAATATAAATTGCAATTCTTTTTTTTTGTATATTTGTACTTTTCGATGTCAACAATGACGCTGACTAGAAAGACAAGACTTGACATTGGCAGCGAGCGAGCACATCAGGGTCGCATGTACGTTTGTATCCTCGAAGTTTGAGGTTTCACTAGCAACAAATATATAAACACAAATACATATGTAGATAAATATATTTCTGGAAAATAGGAATCTAACAGCAATGTCAGTCGATGCAGGAAATCCTGGCAGCAATGTCAATGTGGCTGCAGTTAGAGTATAAAAACCGCGCTTCATGTTATGACAATTGAAAATGAAGATTGACCGCAAATGACAGCAAGGCGGGCAGCGCATTTGTGCGGTTTGTGTATGACATTGGAATGCGCGAAACCTTAAGAATTTTATAAGAAGGCAGGAAGATGATAAAACGTGGCAACTTTGATTATAATGTGCGCAAGGACATGGCCAAAAAAAAAAAAAAAAAAAACACACACAAATGCTAACTCAAAGTTTGCATGCAGCAAGAGCAGCGCAAGTAAAGCGATTTCAAGGCAACGCAATGGGGCGTATACGCGATAATTAAGTGAAGCTGCTTTTCGCTGCTACAGTTTCGCTCTATAAATCGCATGTCGCTCTTTTTTGTTTTTGTTTTTTTTTTTTTTTCTTTCAACTATTCTTTTTGTATTTCTTTGGCAAATCATGTTTCATTAACGACTTTGTCCTTGCGCTGTGCTGAGCGCGCTGAGCCTTAGCTGCTACTGAGCTTGTATTGCAGATTTTCGCTTGCCTGCTGCTAATTTGTAGCCGTATTATTTACGCCGTACTGCCTGCCTTGTCGTTGCTTAATATTCTCTCTATGTGCCATGCCTTCTTCCTTGCCATTCATTTCTTTTATTTTCGTTAAATCTCTTTCATTTTCATCTTATAGTATTTACTTTCCTTTCAACTAATTACAATAATTAATCAACTCTGAATTTTTGGCGTCGAAATAATGTTGGCAAATGTTTAATGAATTACGCCAGTACAATCGACATTGATGTATCTATAACAACCGCGTGTTGAGCTTGAGCGCAGTAGTTCAATGTCTTCGTTGGAGTTTGAAATTGCCGCCTTTTGTTGTGGTGCTTCAATTTGTATTTTCCAAAATAAATGAATGGTTTTTCATTTCAAAAGCAGCTGGACTGTGAATAAGCAGAGTCGCATGCTTCGAAGAGCACTGTTTTTGATTCATCTAATTCATCTTTTCTTCTTTTATTTGCACCTTTTTTCTTCGCGGAGAGATATTCTATTGAGATACTTATATATTTTTACAAGATATTTAGTTTGTGATGCAGAAAAATCAAATTTCAAATATATTGAATTATTATTTCTTTGTTATACTCAGAAAATGCTTATTAAAAAAAAACTGTAACAGATTTTTTTTTAGTGCTTAAACCTACTGCCACTGTATACAGGGTGTGTATAAAAGGACTCGCCAGATATTTGTATCAAAAATGTATTCAATACATTATTGTATTCTAAAGTTATAGAGGCATAGGCCTCTCCGATATTGACCAAACTTGGCTCGAACCATTTCCTTGCTGAACTGAAGTTCGTCTGTGAATTTCAGCTCAATCGGTTGGATGGTTTGGCTTCCTGGATAGATAGATAGATAGATAGATAGATAGATAGATATATAGATATATAGATATTTAGAAACAAAGTGTTCTTCGGGGCTGTTTGTCTGCTTTTGATGTCAAAAGAAAATATCTTTCCATTAAGAGGCTGTCGCTGATAGATAAATAGATAGATAGATACATAGATAGATACATATACGCTTGTATAGATACATAGATACATAGATAGATAGATATATAGAAATATAGTGTTCTTCGGGGCTGTTTGTCTGCTTTTGATGTCAAAAAAAAATATCTTTCCATTAAGAGGCTGTCGCTGCTCCTAGCCAGACCTTTCAGTCCTCTTCTCTATTGCATTCAGTAAAACTTGTACTTCAATGCTTCTTCTTCAATAGATTTTCTCTCAAGGGAAGTGACACAAAATCACGTTTATGAAGTCCACTGAGGTACTTAATTGAGGCATTATACCTAGATTGCTTGCCATATAAAGCATCTACTACCTATGGCCGGTAAAGTGGCTGACAATGTAGCGTCGGATGTCTTCTTTCTACCTCAAGAGTTCCTAGCTACATATGGCAATCATCTGCATCCTTCTTGAAGGCTATATCTGTACCTAGCCGCACCACTCTATCTTCATCTTACGCTGGTACAGCTAAACTTGTACTTTATGCTGATGCCATCTCTGGCGTGCTTTCAAAATCATGGCTAAGACTTCTGCGGTACTTGACACCACGATCGCTGTTTGCCATGTAAAACATCTTCTTCATAGTCAGCCCTCTTGAAACTTAGACTTTCTACGGCTTCGGAATGTTTGCTGTTCGATTGACCATTTGTGAGCGACAAGTGAACCAATGCCAATGTGTTGTCATCCATTTTGCCCAGTGAATCTTGCGGCAAAAAGTTCGTCGTGCACTATTCATAGAAAAGTTTCATATAAACGCAATTTTCGTTTTTCAAGATTTTCTTATATTTATAATTCACAAATAGTTTTAACATATAAGATATGTACTAAAAATTGTGTACCATTAGCTTTTCTTTTTATTTATTTATTAATATTTTTTAAGCTGAAAATATTAATTTTCTTGCAACTGAATTCATACGTTGATGAAGTCTGTTCGTGTTTCAGCCGTGATTAGTCTTTAAATGGACCAATAGGGTATAGAACAGAAAATAGAGTACTTTTGGTTGATGAGTAGTGGGGAGTGGGATCGTTTCTTCGTGAGAATGTCAGACTTGTAATGGTAGACTTGTAACGGTAGACTTGTAATGGTAGACATGTAATGGTAGACTTGTAATGGTAGACTTGTAATGGTAGACTTGTAATGATAGATTTGTAATGGTAGACTTGTAATGATAGACTTGTAATGGTAGACTTGTAATGGTAGACTTGTAATGGTAGACTTGTAATGGTAGACTTGTAATGGTAGACTTGTAATGGTAGACTTGTAATGGTAGACTTGTAATGGTAGACTTGTAATGGTAGACTTGTAATGGTAGACTTGTAATGGTAGACATGTAATGGTAGACTTGTAATGGTAGACTTGTAATGGTAGACTTGTAATGGTAGACTTGTAATGGTAGACTTGTAATGGTAGACTTGTAATGGTAGACATGTAATGGTAGACTTGTAATGGTAGACTTGTAACGGTAGACTTGTAATGGTAGACTTGTAATGATAGACTTGTAATGGTAGACTTGTAATGGTAGATTTGTAATGATAGACTCGTAATGGTAGACTTGTAATGGTAGACTTGTAACGGTAGACTTGTAATGGTAGACTTGTAATGATAGACTTGTAATGATAGACTCGTAATGGTAGACTTGTAATGGTAGACTTGTAATGATAGATTTGTAATGGTAGACTTGTAATGATAGACTTGTAATGGTAGACTTGTAATGGTAGACTTGTAATGGTAGACTTGTAATGGTAGACTTGTAATGGTAGACTTGTAATGGTAGACTTGTAATGGTAGACTTGTAATGGTAGACTTGTAATGGTAGACTTGTAATGGTAGACTTGTAATGGTAGACTTGTAATGGTAGACTTGTAATGGTAGACTTGTAATGGTAGACATGTAATGGTAGACTTGTAATGGTAGACTTGTAATGGTAGACTTGTAATGATAGACTCGTAATGGTAGACTTGTAATGGTAGACTTGTAACGGTAGACTTGTAATGGTAGACTTGTAATGGTAGACTTGTAATGGTAGGAACAGTCGGCTGATGAGTGTTCCGTGATGGTTTATTGGAGACAATGACATGAGATAATCTGTTGCGAAAAAGTTTCGAACAAATTTTCAAGAGCTATGGGTTGGCTGTCACAAGTTTATAAGTCTTGTAGATTATTGCTAATATCGTAGTTTTCCAAGTCGTAGGGAAATATTATATTTTTACCACTTTATTGAATAGTATTACCAGTAAAGAGAGCGCATTAATTGGTCGTTTTTTTAACGAGGCTGTGCATAATATGTTCTGCTCGGGAGCTAAGTTTTTTTAAGACCATTTGTTACCAGCCAGTAGACATAGCTGGCTAATGCAAAGCCCAAAGGCCTTAAGCGCTCTGCGAGATCTAAAGCTAAAACGTCAGCCTGCTCTGAGTCACAGCGACAACAACATTCACTAGTATACCAAAGCTGACTTTTTTGGCTTTTGGTCTTCATATTGTAAAGCGTTTTGTCGAAAACAATGTTTGCGGAGTTCGATATTATCATCTGCTGGTTCGAATATTTTTTTAGTATTCAACAGTTTCAGTGCGATTTTAACCTCTTTTTGCGGAGTTAAACTTTATATCCGGATATAATTTGATGCCTTTGAGAAACCTGCGTCAATTATGATGAGGGGTATGTGATCCGAGCTCAAGTCCATGTGGTGTTTGATTATTTAACTTTCATTGAGAAATGTCTTTATGAACTCCAAAGCCTAAACATCCTGCTGGAGCAGGATACACATATACTGTAGCCAAATGCTTTTAATATTTCTTCTATTATTATTAATATTATTTTGTTTTATTTAATAAATATAAAAAAATATAAATATTAAAATATTCTATTTTTCTTTTTTCAGGTAAGTTCTTCAATTATTTACACTCGCTGTGAAAGATCCCAAATGGTTTAGAAGGTATTGTAAAAAAAAAAATTAAAAGGCAATATCAATGAATTAATTTCATTAATTTTCCTATCATATATTGAAGATGTATTGTATTGTTATTAGAATTTTGGATTCAACATTATTATTATTAATTAATGGACCTACCGAACCTGCAACCTGTAAAGTTCTATTTTTCGTCTTTCTGAATTCGAGAAACTGTTACTAAAAGATAAGAAGATTTAATGTGAGTACCATATAGCGTTTATTTAATCAAAATCGACCTGCAGAGTCAAAAGATATTTATAGAAAATTAATGCTAAACACTTGCGCTATTTAAACTGTTCTGTAGTGCTTTTCAAATCTTTGACATAAGTGCTACTCAAACTGTACTGCAAAAGCCAGATAAATGTTATAGATAACTTTCACAAAACAATTAATTCTTTATAAAAGGCTAAACAATCAATCAGACTTTCGAAACAAACGATTAATATTAAAACCAAAAAACCAACCAAAACTTTTAAGAAACTTATTTAAAACAACTTTTCGCCTAAAAATAGTTCTGGTTAATACAAACTTCAGTAAAAACAAATTATATCCTTTAAAATTAAAGTTGACTTGAAATGACGCAACAACAAGTTAAGCAATCAACAGTTTCAACCAGTTGAAAATTACATTTCCCGAGCACTTTTAAAATTAATGTGCAACAGGCTGCGTTAACTACGGAAACAACAACAAACCCACACACTATAAACGAATCAACATAGATACAAACACACACACACACACATATAGCGACGAAGAAAATGTTGCACACATACAAACAGCAAACGTGTTGATGAGACGCAATCATAATGCATAAAGCCGCAGAGAGACCAAAAACCAAAAACAAAAAAGCAAGGCAAACACAGACGTAAGCAGATCGCAAGGATATACGTTGACTATGATAGGATAAGACAATGCAAGAAGAAGAATGCTTGTCAAAATATGCTGTGCTTCATTAACGCCAGCACACACACGCATAAACTACAGAGTTGCAAAAGTATGAGTGAGTGGGAGGAAAATGGAGAAAAAAAAAATAAGAAAGTCATTTCAATCAGTTTTGCATTTAAGCCATAAATGCCAAAACAAAACAAAAACTGAAAACACAAAACAATATGAAGATAAACAATGCAACCATGGCTATACATATACATTGAAAGACACATACACATACATATGTATAGCAAAAGAAAAATCAAAGAGCAAGCGCACTAATACAAACAGCTGCATCAATGTTAATAGTGTTCCGAGCAGACATAAACAAGTCGTTGGCTTGCTATTAGACAAAAGGCTTTCAAGTTCACAAAAAGCTTTCATTCGCTGCTGCTTTTACTGTATTGGTATAGTACAAGTATATAGCTACACACACGCACAGTAACAAAAATAATATTACTGCATTTGTATTGGTGTTGTCACAGCTGCTGCGGACATTTGCGCGCGTGTTTTATAACCTGTTTTTATGTGCATTTTGTGCGCCTATACGGCGGTCGATGCGCATAAAAAACCTTAATGTAGCAAGAACATTAAAGACCAAGATTATAGGCTAAATGACATACTAGAGCGCCTAGAGTTGCCAGTGTGTTGTGATGTTGGTGATGCTAAAAATAGGTGATATATATAAATAGATATAGTTTGAGGAAACTGAATGGAGTACAGTTTGCATAGCACATATGTCATAAGTTTGAAAAGCGCTAGCAAACAGTTTGAATAGCGTTGGTGTTTAGCTATTTATAAGCTTAATATTTAAGCATTAATGTATTTGGACTCTGTAAGTCGATTTTAATAAAATAAATGCTAAATGTTACTCATAATAAAGCTTCTTATCTTGCACTAATTTGATTTTGAGCTAATCAGACAACAAATTTTATACGATTTTATGTAGAGTATACTGGTATTACTTTTCTAGAAGGTACGTTAAATCATTGACTAAATTATACTGCTTCCAAAAATGCTTAGGGAAAATAAGAAATTCAAGCAAATGCGAAGGTCTTAGTGTGTTCACAAATACCAAGTAATTCATTTAAAATATTAATAAAGTATTATTGGTCATTTAATTCAGTCTTTCTAATAGACATCACTGACTAACAACTACCCCTGTAATGTTATTGGTACTCATAAGTTTCTGTTCTTTTTAGGTAATAAAGCAATCTTGAATAAGGTGTAACGGCATATGAAAAAAATAATTATATATAAATTTATTCGAAGCCAGTGAACTTTAAAACTTGGTGAATTACTGAACGAATGAATGAATTTGAGACATTCAAATGATTTGAATGAAACGATACATTCGAATGATTTGAATGATATGAGTTATTTAAATGCATTTCATTTTATTCTCTCACTCACCCACGCTCTCTACTTTCTTCTACGTTAGGGTACACTTTGCACTCTCTCACTCAGCAAACAAAATGAAAATGACTCTTTTTTCAATAGTTTATATGAGTCACCTCATTTGAGCATCACTGTTTTCTTTCTTTTCTACCTCTAACCTTCTTCATCTCTAAAGAATTGGTAAGCGCCAATCAGTGCCTCCATAGTTTTGCTTCTATTATTCGAATTAATCGAATTCACATTATTTGGACGTCAAACTTCGGTGCTTGATATTTGCGTAGTCAAGGGATATCTAAACATCTGATGATCTATGGATCCCAACACCCGGTTGTGAACGTTACTTCACTTCAAGCTTTCGGAAAAATTATTTAAGGTCCTCTCCTTTGTTCAGGGTGAAGTAACTATAAAGTAAACTTTATTAGCGCCTCAGCCTTGTGGTACGCGATAAAGCCTCTCGTTAATACTTGTAAACTAGCACAAATACTAGTAACGCTTGTTATTCGAATCTCCAAACAGTTCTGTGTTGCAGACCATTAAAAATTTCAATTAATTTCCTCATTGGCCGGTGCGAGTCCTATTCATGTCTTTTCCGTTAAGAATAACGGCATGTATATGCTTTAAACATATCCGCAAAGCAGACAGCTATACCCCCAACAGTTCATAAAAGAACTTGACGTTTGTTGAGACCGACTCCAAGCCTAAACGCTCGTGGTCTCAGATCAAAACTTTGATAGGACTTCGTTCTCAAGATACTGAGTAATGAGTACCATGCAACTCGGAGACTGCTTGTCCCGGGTTGTAGGCCGACCACAAAAATGGAACAAACAAGAAAAAAAATACTGAGGTTGTTATAAAAGGTACCCTTAGACTGCACTCATAAGATGCCTCCTAAAAACAACATTCACAAAAAAAAATAATACGCTTACCCCTTCTGCCGTGGAACATACTCTACTTAATTCGTATCAAGAAGCCAACCCGCCCTTTATCACTAAACTCCCACCAATTTTATCCTTCGCTAGCCACAATTTTTTATTTATATTTGGATACCGCGTTGGAAAAATAATGCATCTTTTAAAACTATCCATGCATCGAACTAACTTTCGGTATCTTCATGTGATGTAATCTGCAGCTCAGACAGGACATATGTCATTGTTCGAATCGAGTGGTATTAAGATGCACAAGAAGAAGAAGGAGAAAATCAATGGTAAAATTTATTGTAGAATATTTGTATAGGGCTAAATATGGAGTAGCATGTTATCAACTAAATTAAGTACTAGCCTCAATTCAGTAACATATATTGGAGACTCTCTTCAAAATTTCTTTCAATTTTGATTTTATTATTAAATAAAGGGAATAAATTTGTCTTTGTCTCTGAGAATACATGTCTTCAATTTAATTTTGTATGTGGAAGATGTTTAACTCAATTAGATTTGTAAAAGCGAGTGTACCAGAATTACAGAAAGAAAAAAAAATATATTTATACATATGTATATCTATTTGAATACACGTCTTCAACTCAATCAGATATGTAGAAGTGTATAAAAATTTCCATAGAAAAAAAGGAAGAAAAAATTTGGCATTATCATGCAGTATAGAGCACGCTTTTCCTTTACTATTCGACTAATTGTCAACAATTCTGTTTGATAGACAGGCAAAATAATAGTTTCGTTCGGTTTGAGCAATACATAATACAGAACTTACAGCTGATCCCATTAAGTCTATACAGATAATAAAATTGTAGATAAATTTTTGTTTGTTTGTGCGTGCATCACACCTAATCCGCTATACCAATTTGTATGAATTTTGGTATAGAAATATATGGAACATAGGAAAAGCACATAGGCTACTTTTTGTTAGATTTGAAAGGGATAAATATTGAATGGGATCAGGAGAATCAAACCTATTAAGTTTGATGAAAATCGGATGTTGCAATACTCCCTCCCTCATATAAGCGATAATAAAATGTCATATATTTGCATCCATTTTATGTACCACACCGCGTAAAGTATTCCTATTAAAATTGTTCAACATCGGAATGGGCCAAAACTTCGCGATATAAGAGATATTCAAAATTTATTATATCTTTCTATCCAGTCGAGGTACAGAGTTGCAAATTTGTATACATTTTCATGGGATCAGTAGAAGTTTTCTGGGCGCGGGCGAAATGGGCGGGGTTCATCTAGTACACAAGATTTTTTTTTTACCATAAAATGGCTTTACTGTATATGTTGAGAAATGGTCCACATGGATATTCTTTTTTTCGGCTATCATAGATGTTTCAGATTCTATGAGGTTTTTCAGAACCTATGAGTATACGGTACGGAAAATAATTACATTTATGCCTGAAAAGCAGCATTTCACATGTAAGAAATTGAGGTTCAACATTTCTCGTCTCATCACATCACATCAGGATATTAACTGTGAACCAATAAAGCTTTTATTTCCGTGCCTTTGTAGACTGTCGTGCAATCGTCACTTTTATTACATTTATTATTCTTAAACTTTTGAAACCAGGCAGCCTCACCATATGCTTCTACAAGCAATCAAATTGAAGAAGAAAATCAACAGTCCTTCCAAATAATACCATATACGGCTCAAACTAGAATTTTTTTCACAAATAACCAAAATTTGTATATATGATTCGCTAGTAAATCAAGGAGATATCATTGTCAGATGTCTTTTAAAATTAAATTTACAATAATATCTGTGATTGCTTTGTTAAACGGCGGAAATTTAAACATTCTATAATAATATTAATTTTAAATTTAATATTTTTTTACTGTTTGTACTGAATGCTGTCCACAAACAGCTGTTACTTAGCTACACATTTGTGAACATATGCTTTCCATTATATATGTGCCACACAAGTACTTCATGCTGCTCCAGAAGTGCAGAAGAAGTTCTATGTTCCAAATTATATTTCATAAAAAAAAAAAAAATTTTTTTGTTGCGCTTATTATTGTGTGATGAAATTTTGAAGATAACATTTTTTTGTTTACATGCAACCGCAAAGTATGCAAAGTGTAAGTAGGAGCGATGCTCACCACACACACACCCACACACACACACACACACACACACACGCAAACAGACACTTTCTCCTCTCACACAAACAAATATTTGCCATTCTATGATGAGCACCCACACACAGAATAACAGTAAAAGCAAAATACGCATACAAAAACACGTGAGCAACATAAACAAATCGCATGAGAGAGAAACATACCAGAAACATGCACTAATACCAAAGCATTTGATGTACAAACGTTAGAGCGTAAGTTTTTTCAGTGTATTTGTTTAATGGTGCACAGCATCAGCCACAAAAACAACACAAATACATAGAAGATACAGAAGAAGAGAACATACGCTACGCTCTTGCACGCCGACGATTTTCGTCGTCGTCAGCAACGACGAAGACGACATAAACTACGACGAAAAGGTGTCATGAAAAACATTTCGCTATGCTTCCGTTTTCCTCAGTTTGTTGGCAAATCTTGAACGCGTCGGCAGCAAAAATAGAAAAGCGCACAAAACGAGAAAAACAAAAATAATTTAAAAAAAAAATAATAATAAACTCAACTTCTACTAAAACGCCAAAAATTTTAAGATATCTATTTTATTTATACAAGTACAGAGAGACCCCAGCAAATGTGATGTGAACGCCGCCGCCGCACGTTAAAATATATAATTTTTCTTCTTCATTATTTTCAACTTTTTTTTTTGTTTTTGAAATTTAGTTGAAATTTCTGCTACGTTAAAATTTTTTGAAATATTTTGTCGTTACGCTCAATTTTTCACCGACGCCATTAACAACTACGGTTGACTTTCTTTTAATGTTTTAAATTATTAATTAAAAAAATATAATTCAATAAATAAATTAATAAAAAATTAAACTAATAAACACCCACTTGTAAAAGTATAAAAATAAAAATAAAAATCGCCGCAACAAGCAAGCAACAAATTGCTGACCGTGAAAAACATTTGTTGTCATTTAAAAATATTCACGTGAAAAATTCTTCACATAAAATTTAAAAAAAAGTGCATTGACTCATGCGTTCGAAAAAAAATTATATACTAATACAAAACAAATATATATATATATATATGAACATTATTTTTAAATAATAAATAAATTATAAAACGAGCAATTGTTGCCGAATATTTTAATATTTTAAATGACTCAATTTAAAACGAATCAAATAAATTATTAAATGTTTTTGAGTGCATAAATCAATAAATGTCTAAAAGCTATTTTATATAGAAATATTATATATACACAGTAACAGAAACTTACACGAAACACAAATTAAATAAAAATATAAACAAAAATTATATGAAAAACTTGTAAGTAAGCAAGCGATTTACTGCTTCTAATTGGAACATTTACTATTGGTTCAAGAACTGTCCCAAAAAAAAAAAACCATGGCTGTTTAAATATTTATTCGAAATAATTCTACATAAAAATTATGCTTCTGTAACTTCTTTTATTTAATAATAGTTCTACTAAAATATATTTTCCATAAATTCAATTCACGCGAATTTGCTTACAGCTCAAGTATCTAACCAAAGCTTGTACAATATAATTCTTTGTAAAATATGTACTTGAAATACACTACGCCATACTTGAAAAACTTCTTGACAAAATATTGTAAAGTTTTACGCTACTTTAAGCATTACTTTAGGTCTGTCAAAGTATTTGTTAATGAAGCGAATGCGCTCATGTGTAATGCGCTTAAAATTGATGTTTCACTGAGCAGAAAAAGCACTTTTCAGAAGTCGAAATTTTAAAGTAAGCAAACCGAATAGCATAATTGGTTACTAAAGTAATACTTTGGAAATTTGTAGCATTTAAATGTTGAGTAAATAAAAGTTGAATAATTTTCCGAAAGTAATATTACTTGCATAGGAACTACTTACTTCCTGCTGATATGATTGCTTTTCAGGCTATGATGTGTTGCATATGACCAGAAGACAAGTACTGTTAAGTGGGTTATATATATTTCTGGGAACTAACACAGAACTGCTTAGTTTACAAAGAATAAAAATAATAGTTTTATCAGATTTATAGGCGTAAATCCACATACTTTTTTCATAGATAAAGAAAAAAAAAATATCTTCAGATTACTAGCCCTCCCTAGCTATAAATTTTTTTTCCAACTCTTGGTTCATTTATGTATACCACGTCAATAGATCTCCCTCCATTTCCAGACAAGGCATTCATGTAGCTATTTTTCTTAAAAATTTGAATGCTGCTCTGCGAGATGGTATTCGTCAGGCGCCTAGTTGGAGCCTAGTCTGATAAATTAGCGACATGAAATAGTTTCATCCAGTTAAGTGCTTCCAAGTAGTGTTGCATCTATATTAACATGTCATGCCAGTCAAAGTCCGTTGCAGAAATGACATTCTTTATTTTGTCTGTCGAGTAATATGTTTCGCAGGAATTTTGGTGTTGCTCCATCTGCTTGTCGTTCAAATTCCGATTCTTTGAATTTTCCCATGGCACGTAGACGTATGGAAATGACTGGTTGAGTAGCATCCAATTTCTCGGTAAACATTTTTTGCGATGCAAAAGAGCCTGCAATTTATGCAATTTTCATGAGCATAGTCGCTCAGGTCACAAGCCACTCCTGTTATTAATTTCCGATGAAACATTTGATACGAAGCAATAAAAGTATTACTTCAAAATGATGCGGAGAAGCAAGGCTTTAAAGCTTTTAATTTTTTTTAACTAGACTGTATACACTGCCCTGCAAATCTGAACTTTATTTTCAACTAAAGAAATAGGTTAAAGTTTTTCTGAATATTTTCTGCAATGAAATTTTTCGTGCAGAACATGAATACGGGGACTCAAAAATCACTTCATGATTTCGAGAAAAAAAGGGCAACCCCCAACATCAAAATATTGAAATATTTTATTGCTAAATCCTGAGGTAATACGAGAATCATATCCTTTAAATTGTGCCATATGCAAAACTATTCGCATGCACGCTTAGAGCAGGGTGCATGCGAAGAGCATTTCAATAAATCTTCATACTTAGGGGCTTTCGGAATCACTTATTAGCAATCTAAAGTCAGATTTTTAAAATTCAACATGAAGGCATATGCCAAATTATTCGTACGCACCTTTAGAGCAGGGTGCATGCGAAGAGCATTTCAATAAATCTTCATACTGAGGGGTTTTCGGATCACTTATTAGCAATCTAAAGTCAGATATTAAAAATTCAAAATGGAGTATCCAATATGGTGATCCCGAAAACCTCTAAGTATGATGTTTTATTGAAATATTCTGAATTTTAAAATTTTATGTTCTTACAACATGCTTTTTCTTGAAGCCCTCTGTTCTAAGGGTACATGCGAATAGTTTGCAAATGGCTCAAGGTTCAGCCTTTAATTTCTGTATCAGTAGCTCGTAAAGATTTAGCTGTACAATATTTAAAAAATGGCAAAAACCGCTATTTGTAGGGAGTTTTACCCTTTTTTTTCTCTTCTAAGAAAATATTCCATTAGGGTTTTCAAATCAGACAAAGCATTGACTCTCCTACAAAAAGTCAAGTCTGGCTATGAACTTCAAGAACTTGGCAACTATAAAAGAAAGAGCCTTCAAGTTTTTATATTTAATGACTCCTTTTCACTTGTCAGATAGGTTGTATTTAATGAACGTTCCAACTCCTTTCTAAGGGGTAGTACCCATAAAAATCTGTCTCTCTTTTTTTTTTGAGTTTCTGAATGAAAAAATAATTTTTTATATTTTTTTTTATTTTAAAAATGCCAAATATTTGGACCAGTAGGAGAGGTAGCGCTACCTATACAAATCTGTACCAACTTTCTAGATTTTTGTATGAACAAATTTTGTTGTTGTTGTTAATTCAGATAGAAATGCCGAATTTTTGGTATAATTTGCATCAGTTCTAAAATAATGTTTCAAATCGTACCACTAATAAATCGACTCGATATAGACATGTCCGTCTGTCTGCCTTTATACAACTTCAAGATTAAAGAAAATAGAGCCTTCAAATATATATATTTAGTGTATTCTATACCATCTTCAGATAAGTAGTGTCTAATGCACGTGCCCACCCCTCTCTAAGAGGTAGTACCCATAATAACCTAACCCTTATATATTTTGTACGAAAAATTATTGTTTTTCTGTTTATTTTAGCAGCAAATTAAAAATTTTAGTGTTTCTTCTTCTGTTTTAAATAGAATATACTATATAGGTTCATATAGAACCACTAAAAGGGTTAGCTCCCAAACAAATTTTTTTCTTTTTTTCTTTGGTTTAGTTTAACTCGAAACGATAAATTTTTGGTATCTATCACTAATCCTAATAAATTATTCAACACGGATCCAGATACAAATATATACTTTGTACAAATTTTAGTTTCCAAGGGAGGTACATGGTAACTCGAAGTCGAATTACCACTACAGCATTCTTTCTTGATTTTTTTCTTGCTTTAATAGGTAAAATTGTTTTTTTTCCGACCAAAGCATGGACTAGTGATGTTTTTTATCCGGGTCATATAACCTTTATTACCTATTCCCCAGTTTATCAAAGGTTGTAGTTGTTCCTTCTTGAAATTTTCTTAGCAAATAGTATACGAACCAAACATGAGCTTATTTTTCGACTCCAACTGAAATTCGTGGAATCCATTGAGCTATTTGCTTCGTGCGATTTGCGACACAGGCTTGGCAATTAATGTCAGTTTCTTAATCATTACTTGTGTCAATTATGAATCTTCATCAACTTAAGCCATATTTTTCTAGTCGGTCGAAGATTTTGTGCGACCTTTTTGTGGTTCATTTAGTCTGGAATCTTATAATATTATATAGTTTCTCACTATGTGTGAATGGATCAAGTACAAAAAAGCTCGAACTTATGGAGTTAATCTTAAGGCGATAATTTTTGTTTGATTGAGAAGATCTATTGGAGAAATCTAGTAGCCCTATGGCATCATTAGTGTTTGTTTATAAAAATTTTTCATACCTAGTTTTAATATCTATCTATCCAATTTCTAAAAGATTAAGGGCCAAGGCGTATAGGTATAACAAACAGATAGATTGATATGGCTAGAGCGACTTGTATTGTAATATATGCCACAATAGGCACAAAAGTGAAGTACAGAACAGTGAAAAGCTCAAAGTTATTTCACTTTTCTATTCAGTGTGTCATATATATAGGCTGAACTGGTATGAAGTGATGCCTATACATAAACCATAAACAGTTCAATTAAATTTTAAGTTTCATTTTAAGTTGTGGGGTAGACCACATAAATTTCGAGCTTATTGTAAGTTTTTACATATCCTTTGTGCAGATTTGCATTTTTTTGCCTAAATTAAAATTACTTTTCAATTGAAACATTTTTTTCTTTAACGAATAAATTCCATTTATTGCATTATTTGCATACATGCTACATATCTTACCAGCATACTTTGATGCACCTTTGAGTTTCTACATATTTGGCATATTTTGTAAAATATTTGATATGCTTTTCATATTTTCTTAATTAATTCTTTTGAGTTGCAAACAGTATTTGTGATGTTTTAAATTGAATAGAATTATTATTAAAAACAAATATATAAATGCCTGTTTGAAGATTTAATTACAAACTACTTGGAATTAGTTTTTGTTTATGCAGAATATGTAGTTCTTCGTTAGGATTTGTGTAGAGTACAAATTACTAAGAAAAATTATTCAATAAAATGCTACAATATCCAAATTGTTTGCTTTAGAATTTTGAATTGCTGAGAAAATAATTTCAAGCTAGAGTATAAGATTTATTTTAAGCATTTACATAGAATATGCTTGCAATATCAAATTACTTGCAATCAGTTATGCAGCCGCCAGTTGGTTTAAGAGTAAACCAATAACACAGTATTACCAATAGTAAAACCCCAACTATGTTCCAAAATATGTTCCAATTAGAAGCAATTGCAACAATAAAATCCAAAATCCCAAATACAACACATTCCTCCTCCTCCATTCATTGAAAATCGTTTAAAATTTCCAAACAATTTATTGTGCGACGAGAACATCAAAATAAGCAACTGAAATATACTTAGAAGTACTACGAGGTTTGTTTTAATAAAAAATAATGTAATTTTCGCGAAAAATATTTATTTATGCAGCAACAATAACTATTTTGTAAAGTAATCCTTCCTCAGAGATAATACACTTGGGCCAGCGTTTTACGACTGAGACACGATTGCAGTTTTTTTCTTTAGCCAAAAAATTTCAAAAAAGCAACGATGAGAAGTTCCATTGCAAAAGTCTTGAATGGTTTTTTTTTAGAATAATATGTCTCACTGACCTTACGTTCTTCTGGCAAGAGTCACTCCATTTTTATCGTAGTCAACAGTGACCGAACTTGGCATGCTTTATTTGGCTTGGCTCATCTCACCACTTTCATTGGCTTGGTTGGGCTATGCTCACCCATATTGCCAAGCTGTGCATTTCTTCATGGCTATCGTGGACAAGAAATCTGTGTTCGAAGATGAATATGACTTGCAGAAACTTAAGAAGTTCATTCAGATTGATTTCAACTACAAATCAGCTTGAAAGATCTTCGGTGGTTTGAAGTCCCACTTCCAGTGAAAAATTTAACTTGTATAATTTTTTTCCATAATTTTGATTTTCTTCTTGGTTGAACTTTATTCTAATTTTGGCTTGCAGTGAAGAAATTCCATATTCGTAGTTCTGGTTCTTCCTATGTTGAATCGTCATAATTTTGAAAGTTTTTCTGTGTCTTTTTACAAATGACACATGTCAAGGTTGACGACTTTGTTGGCATCTCTCATTGTTAAGAAAAATTCTTAAATAATTTTAATGAGCTTCCTATCCTTGAATTTGAGAGTTCTATGCTTCATATTATCAATTCCTGTTTTTTTTTTATAACACATAACTGAGGCCTTGAACAGTTCCGAAAACTTTGCATATTCAAACAAAATCGATTGAGAAAAAGACGAAGACTGTGGATTTTTCCCATGTTCTGAGAGTTCGCTTTTTAGTCCTGAAGGAACAAGAGATGCATGCCATATTTGAATTAGTTTCGTTACTCGTAACTATTTTTGTACTTATTAAGCATTTTGTCCGGATGTTCTAAAACATCCTTATATATTGATCAATTAAAGGCTTTCAGGAAATATTCTTCAGATAAACTCTCTATGAGACGTTTCGCACTGTGTTCCATCAGTAACGATTATATTTGGTGGAACAGATTCCTGTTAAGCAACTTCAATTTTGTACCCGAGAAGAACATCAACTATATGATCCAGTGAGTCTCTGAACTGAGAAAATTTTTCTTTTGACTATTCTAAATCCATACTTGAAGTTATTTTGGATTCCTAATCTTTGATTAATATTCTGTCGGATGTATACTTTCAATTTGCTTTTTGGGTCCACTGTTCAAAGCAAGCCACCAATGTGACGACATCCTTGGCAACTTCAGTAATAGTGATTTGATGAATCTGCAGAACAGTTTTATACATTGCTTCAACGCTTTCATCGGTTGTAGATGTTAATATAGATGCTGTTGCTTACACAGTTTGTGTCGTCATTAACAACTTTTCACCCTTCTGTGAAGAACTTGTACCACTTTTATGTGTTTCATTTTATTTATTTTGGCTCAAAGTAAACTGGCCAAAAAAAAAATTTTTTTTTTTAAATAAACTTGTAAAACTCCGGTGAAGTCCTAGTCGAATGCAAAAGGAACGAATTCTCTTACTTCTACAGTTTCCAAGATTCTTTCGTTCATACGAACGGAAAGACGGACATAGCTATATATACTACTCTATAACTCCTGAACATAATCCGGTGTAACTTTGGGGGTCTCCGACCATTATTTCTCCCTGTACCACGAAATTTCAAAGTCACCTTTTCGCTAACAAACCTCGCTGTCTAGCAATAGTAGTGACAGCTGGAAACTCATATTGAGAGCACACCAACGACGACGACGACGACTATTATTTTGCGCAACAAAAGCGAAATTCAATTTTAATGAAGCAACACACTTTCCATTGTATTGCAAAACGACGACTAGGACGAATAGAACGACTAGGACGAAAAAGTTGGACAACAAAAACAGAGAACATTCATTCTGCAAATATGTATTTCAAAGTGCTGCCGCCATTGCTGCAGCCCACGCACTTGGCTTCCCTAATCTATGCTTAAGCTACAGAATTGAGCTGACGCTTAAAAACTTTTACAATTAGCGAAAAAGTCGAGTTTTTGCCGTTTGTACTAGAAGTTGTTGTTGTTGTTGTTTAGTTAGTTTGCGGCGGGTTGACTTGACTGCAAGCAGAACCAGATTCTAGATACAAAATACAACTAAAATAGCAAATAAACTAAATTATATGAGATACAAAATATGTTGATGGTTCGTGATGTTGAAATTAAAGTAAAAGTGGCTGTACAATATGATAGAAGAAGAAGATGAACATGGCGGCACACAGATACACACATACAGATACAGTGACAAATAAAGCCACTCAAAGCTGCTGTTGTATCTTGCTTGTCCTTTGTAGCTGGCTGGCTGCTGGCTGGCTCAATTTCGAATTCGTTTGTTTTTTGGGTCTCGCCAAGCTCATGCTTGATATTACGTAATGATGTCATTAGGGACTTTTTCTGCATTGTTTCTTATGAGAATTGTATTTGTAAATATTTATTTTTTATTTGCTTCGTCCTTTAATTTTAGCAATTTGTGTGACGACGAGCAACCAACCAACTTTGTGGTTGTACAATTCTATGAAAATTATTATTTACAACTTAGCACACTCAACACAACTCGGCAACTTTTGCTTTAACTTTTGCTGCTGCTGCTGATGTATACAAGTTTATAGTGAGTGGTATTCATGCTTCAACCAGTTAACCAGTTGGCAAATTAGTTTAAAATTCCGGTACACTCGATATTCGCATAACTTACCTGCAAAGCATAACTTTTTCCCACAATGTCCTTCGAGAGTTGCATGTGAAAAATGTTTGTGTGTATGTATTTGAGTTGTAGACGATGAAGACGTTGGAGTTACGCTGCTGAAAAGTTGCCAACTTTTAGTTTAGAGAGCAAAGACACGTGTTCGACAAGTTCAACTGCGCTGCGCTACATAAATAATATGTGAACGAACGAAAGAAAGAACAAACACTCAAAAGCCATTGATGGGGTTTTCCAAGTATAAGCGTGTATAGCTTGTTTACATATACGGAAATTTTTGAGCGTGCACACTCTGAAAATATGTAACATTTTTGTTTGTTGAAAATATTTCCCCTGCTTGTTGCTGATGTGTGAGTTCGTAGTGTTGAGTAGTAGTGGTGTGTAGGTGAAACATGTGAGATGAGTTAATAAAATTGAATCAGCTTTGTTTTTATTTAAGTTGCTTAAACTCACTTTACTGCTAGCTTTTTGTTGCTGATGTGTGAGTGCATCATTGGTTTGTTATATGTGCAAAAAAATGTGCACTGCTTTGTTAGAACTTCAGTATTTTGTTTTCCTTTTGTTTCCAAATCAGTTTATATTAATATTCCGTTTACACACAACATTCTGTTGCTGATGTGTGAGTGCACTTGTAAAATATTTTTGCTCTTTCATTAAGAAATGAGTAGTTCTACCTGATATTTTGCTTTTATTTGTACATTATTTGCTTGTAATATGCAATCCATTTTTTTTAAGCTGATGTGTGAGTGCATCATAGTTTGGATATATGTGCTAAGTCATTAAAAAATGCGCAGTGATTCCATAAAACTTCAGATTTTGTTTCGATATGAATTTATTTTAATATAAGAGTTCACTGATAACATTTTGTTGCTGATGTGTGAGTGCACTAGTATAATATTTCTGCTGTATCAGTAAGAAATGAGTAGTTCTACATGATGTTTTGCTTTTATTTGTTTATTATTATTTATTATTTTGTTTATTATTGTTTATTATTTACTTGTAATATGCCGGCTCTTTTTTTTAAGCTGATGTGTGAGTGCATCATAGTTTGGATATACTTGTATGTGCTAAGTCATTAAAAAATGCACGGTGATTCCATAAAACTTCAGATTTTGTTTCGATATCAATTTATTTTAATATAAGAGTTCACTGATAACATTTTGTTGCTGATGTGTGAGTGCACTAGTATAATATTTCTGCTCTATCAGTTGCACTTGAAATTTTACTTTAATTTGTATTTTATTTGCTTGTAATATGCGGTGCCTTTTTTTTTTTTTGCTGATGTGTGAGTGAACTATTAGATAATGCTTGCTATAACAGTTAAAAAATTCTATATTCCGCTCAAATTCACGTAGTTTTTTTAGTTTTCAATATAATTTTTTTTTCTCACATTATTTTGTTGCTGATGTGTGAGTGCACTGATTTATAATGCATATTATATCAGCAAAATGTGATGATAAAAGCTGTTGAAACATTTTTTGAATTCGCTTTCGTTGCCAATTATTTGCTCACATCAATTCCTTGCTGATGTGTGAGTGCACTGCAGCTGATGTGTAAGCTATGAGTGTATTATTAGCTGTTGAAACCTACACAATTCTTTGATTTTGATTTTACTCGCAGTTATGTGCTCATATCATTTTGTTGCTAATATGTTAACGTGCTGATGTGTGAGGCACTGCTATAGCAATAAAAAAATTCATTTTTTCGCTCAAATTTTCAACGTTTTTTTTTTTGTTTTTAATTCAATTAGATTTAGTTTTCGATTTCATTTCTCTGCTCAAATCATTTCATTGCTGATGTGTGAGTTTGCTGATGTTTAATATAAATATTCCTCCATATAAAGATGTCATGCAGCATAATTTTCAAAGGCAAATGCAGCGTATTTAAATTCTGTTGCAAACTCAGTTTTCACTTTTTAGCCCTTTTTCTAGGCTAAAAGTTTTACGTGACTCTTACGCCATGGCGTCTTACTTTTATTTGACTTTGTTTTTTTTTTGTTTTAGCTCATAATTCTTGCCAACTTTTCTTTCCAAACCAATTTTTGTTTTAATGCAGTGTTGTAGTAGCTCAATATATATATGAGATATATATTGACTTTGCATCGATTGATGTTTTATTTTTAAAACAGAAAAAACCCTAAACGAAATAAGTCCCAAAACCAGACTAAATAGAAGTTGATAGCTTACGCGTGTGTGTGGCTTTTTTTTTAAATTATATTTTTTTTTTTTATTTTTATTTTTTAATTTAAAAATAATTTAATTTGTTTTATTTTCTCTTACTTTTCTTCTTCTCCTTTGTTTGTTTGTCCTTTGCTGAAGGCATGGCATACAAAGAAGCAGAAATGTTTACTCTACACTTGAATATTTCTGCCTGCCAGAGAGGAGGAGTACCATGTGCTTTGCAGATAGTCTGTGTCCTTACATGCACATTCATTAATTTACTTGCACAGGCATTAAGGCATCGAGTAATTGAATTTATTTTGGGCTTTCTGTTTCATTTAATTATTCTTTCACAACGTTGAGCAGCAGCAGCAGCAGGATATATTTTCGAATAAACACTTGTTCTGTTTTATCAGAATTTATGTATGTGTACGAGTGAAGTTTATATAATTTTTGCTGGCTTTTGTTGTCGTTGTATCTTTGCTTCAGAGCTTAACAGCTTGTTTTAACACTTTTTGAATCAGTTTGCTGCAACTAAGTGGAATGATAGCTTTGGTAATTTGATATAGGCGGAAGGACATATTAACAAGGCTTTCGTTGGTGATTAAAAGGCAGATATATTCGATATAAGCTCGCATCAGGTAAAAGGTTTTTGGAATTTTCTTTAAATAAAAATAAAAACTTAAATTTAAGTTTTATTAACAATTAATTCAAAAACATTTGTGTTGGCCAGTTATGTGTTCTCCGGAGCCGTCTCCTCATAATGACTCCTACTTTCCTGCGCCTCTGGCTACGCGCCTGGCTAGTTCAGCTGAATATTACTTTATTCGCTCTAAGGTCGCCGCAGTTTGCTTTTAAAGACATACCTAATCATGGGAGTATATAACTAGGAGCGCATAAAAAGTTCCGAAGGACCTTTGCTTTGAGTACTCTGATCTATGCAAGATGCAAACAAGCAGCTACGGCATTGCATCTTGTTATGACTTCATAAACATTCACGTCGTTTCACAACGATTTCTGTTGCTGAAGAGCCAGATTAGCTTGCGTATCCTTTCGCTGAGGGATTTTCCTTATCTCCTAATATGGGTCTTCAAAGTGAGACGCCAATCAAGATTCGAAATCCAGTAGCTTGTGCTAAAGTTAGACTCCCGTGCAGTCATCCCTGCACAGTAAGTGCATCCCCAGGTTTATATCGATGTTCGCGAAGATATAGTTGCACATCGCACATTCATTCCTGACTGTATCAGCAGGAAATGTAGCAATCATTAGATCTGTGAGTCATCTTTAGGAATAGAAGTGCCTATAGGCATATATCTGGTAGCATATCGATGAGCACCTCTGGCACATCCACCTTGAGTGTTCTCACTGTTGTTCTTCTCTCCATCCAGAACAAAGGAGAAGGTATTGTCGATCAAATTATTTTGTACTAAGATGAACAGCTAAGCTACCCTTGAGTTTAAACAAGAGTCCATCATGCAACACTCTAACAATGTCTTATATCAAGATAAGAGACTACTTCGTACTCTTTGGTTTGATAGCCGTCTAGCATGAAGGTTACCACCCCATCCAGCATTCCGTGCGACTTATGGAATCCAAACTGAAAGGATCTTTCTTTATCTTCCCTTTTCCAAGCATTCTTGTTAGGAGGCACCTCTCGAAGAGCTTTGCTATGGTGGACAGCAGACTAATTGATGTACATGATTCTAATGCGAATGGCGTCCTTTTAGTCTTATGAATCATTAAAATCCTGGCCTCTTTCCACTGTGATAGGATGTGTTCTAATCTTAACATCGCATTAAAGATGACCAGGAAGAGCATTGCTTTGGTCAGCAAAGCCTTCTGCGTGATACATACTATCAAGCCCATTCTCACCTGAAGCCTCCTAGTACTTCAGACGTTTTCTATGCGCTGTAATTTCTTGGAAGTCATAGCTGACCAGGGGCTCTCAAGCTTTGCCTGTACAATGCATTTTCTGCGTTCTGAGCTGTAGTCAAATGTCTGGAAGCGAGCCTCTAAATTATTTCCTTTGGGGAACTTATCACACGAACCATTAGCCCTCCTGAACGTATGTTTTGAAGACACATGCTGCTTGTACCATTTGCCAGAGGTGACATTTTGCAGGAAGCAACTATTCTCTTACTTCTGCAGCACCAACAGCTTCCTGATCCTATTATCGGCGGTAAACCCTGTCCACAATAGAATTCCGGGTGTGGCTTTACTGCCAGCTAAGTTTCCTCTTCACCAGCAGCAGTACTTCCATAGTTCGGCGAAGTCTGTTTTGCGTTATCTTTTGAAAACCAAACCACTGAACCAATTCCGAGGAATTTCGGTAGAGTGATATATGGGACTTTGGAGAAGGACATAGGATCCCTAAGAAGGTGATTCCTCGCCCACATCTAATCGATAACCAAAGTTCGTTAAATCTTTGCATCCGTTTAAGGTACAAGGAAGAAATTAAATATTGATTCATGGGTTTGGGAGGAATAAGATATATTGGAAAATTGTGAGCAGTGATAAAAAAATGCATAAATTCTACAGCTTTTGAATTTATTCGCCTTGTTTGGCATTTCGTTCACCCTTCAGCCACTTTTTTTTTTTTTTTGACTGTTCTTTCGTTTCAGTTATCAATTGTTGAACCCATAATTCTTCTATAGCTAAGAATCGACGCCAACAACTGGGCTTTGTTGCTGTAAGACTTCGCCCCGAACATACTTGAATGAAACATACTTACGAGGATGCTTTTCTTCCCTTGTTATTAAACGTGGTAGCCATCTTACGCTCAGCTTTCTCATTTCGGTCAATATGAAGTGCCTATCATTTCGGCTAGCTTGGGCATTGAATAACAATTTAGTAAAATTTTTTCTACCATGTCGTGTAGCAATGTTGCGGCATTGAAAAACAAAGTCGTTGTAATTCGATATTGAATGAAATAATCGAATCGTATATCAAATATTGATTTTATTTCTATACAGAGTTCTCAAATAACTTGAAATTGACTGAGAAGCAATTGGATCCTTATTTGCTGCTTTTGTTGAATAAGTGCTCAAACAATTGGCAATTTAAATAGATTTTTCTACTTTATAGTGTTACTTCTATATATTTGTTTTTCATGATTAATATTGAAATAGCATTGTGTAGCATTGACAATGAGCTTCAAAGTGTTTGCCAGCTAAGAGACTATACAATTTAGAGGCGTTACTAAAATATATTGTATTTATGAAGGACTCCCAAAAGCTGCAATCAATTCACTAGTTAAATTAACTGCTCCTGCAACACACTGCGACCTTAAAGATCTCTCTCTCTATAAGCTTAGCACACACATATATACACGTGCGCTGCCCATAATTTTCAGTTCAAAGTGCGAAGCTGCAAAATGGCGCAAGCCAATTCGAATTCGACAAACCGAAACCAAAATTCATGCCATGCCAATTCAAATCATCAAATAAATTATTTCCATCACGTTTCTTTGGCAATATCAATGCCACAGACA
Organism: Leucophenga maculata; assembly: GCA_035044805.1. NCBI lineage: Eukaryota > Metazoa > Arthropoda > Insecta > Diptera > Drosophilidae > Leucophenga > Leucophenga maculata. The sequence goes on along the minus strand of JAWNNP010000651.1, from coordinate 434,850 downwards.
CGCACACAGGACACGCTGTGTGTGTAACCGGAATGAATCGAAATGAAAGCCAACTCCGCCCAACACAAGTCGAAGCATTTGCAAAATTATGCATGACTAAATTTACACGCATTCTTTTTTTTTTTTTTTTTTTTCGAATTTTGGTAGTGAGTAGTCGTATACCCGAACTTGCGAAATGTTGTGCAAGTCATTAATTTTATGTAAAATGAACATTTGTAGCGCATATTACGAGTGTAGTTTGGAAAGTAATGGGCTTAGCTAAGAAATCACAGCTGTTTTTTTTTTATTTTTCAATGTAGTCTTCTTATCACTTTTTTATGTCTTCCCAAAAATACTTCAGTTTTCTTATTTAACTTTTTCATTAGATGCTGCTATGTTCATCTCTTCATAAAGACTTCAGAGTACAAGTGTTGCATACGTATCCGAAACTCAACTTTTAAAGTTTCAAAAATTCTATGGAGCCTGTTTTCCTTGAAAGCACTCAAATCTGCTATATTCGATTCTTTTAAAGTCCATGCGTCATACAACAGCACCGGGATTTGCAGAGTGAAAGAGCTTTTTATTGTCCTCCTAAATGTGAAGTCTCTACTTCAAATTTTCGCTTTGTTGTATCCAGTGATCTCCTTGGCTCTACTGCTCACATATATCTTTAGAAGCCGAAGAGGCTTTCCTGATAGTTTAGCTTCATAGACATCATTTTTCTGTTCGCAGCTGCTTTCCTACGTCTAGCATTTGTCTTTCTATCCATTCACTCTTCATCACCACAACTACGAAAGAAGTCCACCCAATGTTATAGTAATGACTTCTGTCTTCATTCTGATCCTGTACTTGTCAAAATGTTATTCGCTATGCTTGATTTTCTCAGACTTTTAAAACATGAATAGAACGAGGCAGTTGACTTGCTCACTCGCTGGAAGTTCTAGTTAATCATAAGAGGATCTTCTGAGAATTTTTGCTCATATCCATCGCAACAAAAGTTCCGAACAGCGCTGATCCAATCCTAGGGCACTTGTCTGGCATCTCCTTAATTTTTATATAAATCCAAACAAAATCAGTTTAGTGCTGCCACCGTACTCCGAATAAATTTACTCTTTGCGGTGTGGGATGACCAAGCCTTAATTGCTGCCTGACTATTGATGTAGCGTGATATGTTCCCTAAAGTTTCTTTCAAAAGTTTAGCCGACTGTTAGATGGTATGTGGTAGACGGTATGAAATCTATGTTGCTAGAGCCTCCAAATAGACGCCAACCTATACCTATACCCTCAAAAGTTTTTGACTCCGGTGGTATCTCACTTTCAGTCTTTCCTCTCTGAAAATAATATTTGTTAGTTGTCATTCTATTTAAGCTATGGAACATTGTCGCCTTGGTTTAACGCAGCCTAGTTTTAAATTAATTGTAGGATGGTCCTATGAGCTCTAGAACATGACCTGAGTTGATTTATCTCTAGGAATCTAACTGCCTTAAACTTGATATGGGGAAACTGCTTGGTGAAGACCAAATGATCACTATTTGCGGGTGAGAAATTACACGTTATCAGTAATACCAAGGTGTCTGCATAGGCAGAATAAAAATATCGTAGATAACCAGATTTCAAAGTAGAGGAGATATAACTGTTACCTTAGTAGTGCCTCTCCTGGGCCTGGGCTTTTTTGTTCAGCGAGGCATGATCCCTAGCCATCAAGTGAGTGGCTGGTTGATTTCGACGAACGAGGCCGATTGTAATTCTATGCTGTCACTTTATCGAGAAAGACAAACTGTTACTTTAGGACGAGTCTTTTCAGTAGTGCTAACAACTTCGAGAAGTGTGGTCTTAATTGATTTTTTCTTAAGGTAGTTTAGGAGCGCGTTGAACACTAATTATCTTAGTTGCTGGTCCATCAGATGTTCTATCGTCTGCAGTAAGAATGTTGATTGCTTTATGGGCCTAGTCTTTAAACTTCCCAGCCTTGGGAATAAATACCACTATAACTTTCTTTGAGCTATTTGGGATGTAATCTCCAGGAAGGCACTCACTATATAAATTAAATGGTTATGTCAGAAGGTACTTAGTGGGATACTGTTGTCAGCATGGCCCGTCGAATTTCATGGATTATTTGCCTCGTTTGGCTGAACAGGTAGTGAATGTCTCTCTTATCCTTGGATGTTAGCTTCTAGACATTCCTGTTAGTGGGTCTTAATGTACAGTTTTAAGAATTCTTGTATGTTTTCTGTCTTCGAGCAATATAATAGATTTATCTTCTTTCAACTTGACGATGCTTCGACTATTTATATCTAAGCACAAAATACTCCAATATGCGACTCAATTTTATTCAACCGTTTCGGAAACTGATTGCTTGGTTTGTATTAACTACTAGCTGTACCCGATACGATTTGCTGTACTGTATATATGTTCCTTATAGACTGTACTGTATATATGTTCCTTACAGACAACCAATCGACACCACTTTTCCAATGGATCTCTCTTCTTTTTTATATTCTACGTCAATTAGTAACTAAAATTTAACGACTCTGTGATTTTCGTTTATATAGAAAGCACAGCCCCCCCTAAGTTTCTCATTGGTTTTTATTTCTCGGAGTGCCCTTAATGTATGGTTATTATATTCTATTTCAAATATATTTCAAATAGTTACTAAATTAGAAGAAATTTGCTGTTTCTTTTATATAAAGAGCGTAGCACCACCTAGCTTTCCATTGCTTTCTATTTCGCAGAATGCCCTTTATATATATTTATTATTTTTTATGTCTAATAGTAACCAAAATATAACGGTTTAATGATTCTATTTTATATAGAAAACTAGTAATGGCAAATTTTCCATTGTTTTCTAGTTCTCAGAGTGCCCTTTATATATGCTTATTATTTTCTATGTCAAATAATTATGCAAGTAGAAGAAATTTGCTTCTTCTTGTATATGAAAAGCGTAGTACCGCTAAGTTTTATTTTGGCTCTTATTTCTCAGAGTGCCCTTTATATATGGTTACTATTTTCTATTTCAAATAATTTTAAAGTAGAAGAAATACTCTTTGATATAGAGAACGTAGTATGTATTGTCAAGTTTTCCATTGGTAGTTATTTTTCCAAGTGCCCTTTATATATGCTTATTATTTTCTATGTCAAATAGTTACTCAAGTGGAAGAAATTGGCTTTTTCTTTCATATTAAAAGCGTAGCACCGCTAAGTTTTGTATTGGTTCTTATTTCTCAGAGTGTCCTTTATATATGCTTATTATTTTGTATGTCAATTAGTTACTCAAGTAGAAGAAATTTGATTATTCTTTCATATAAAGTGAGTAGCAACGCTAAGTTTGGCATTTGGTACTTATTTCTTCAAGTGCCCTTTATATATGGTAATTATTTTCTATGTCAAATAGTTTCTAGAGTTGGAAAAATTTGATGATTCTTTCATATAAAAATCGTTGCACCGCTAATTTTTGCATTGCTTCCTATTTCTCAGAGTGCCCTTTATATATGGTTATTATTTTCTATGTCAAATAGTTACTCAAGTAGAATAAATTTCTTTCTTCTTTCATATAATAAGCGTAGCACAGCCAAATTTTGCATTGGTACTTATTTGTCCAAGTGCGCTTTATATATGAACAAAATTTTCAAATTAATGTTCAAGTACTCTTTGCAGTACATTTGTCTGTTTGCAGTTTGCTATTCATACCAAATAGATTTTTCGATTCTTTACAATTTTGATCAAATTTATGATGTGTTCTTACTTCTTTTTATGCCATGGTGACGCATCGCTCGTAGTTATGTTCCAGTTGCTCGTAAAACTAATTTTTAGCTGCCTCGTTTTTCTCGTCACTTGAACTCGATGTATATAGATGAGATCAAAGTCTGCTATTTTAAAGCAGCTCTGTCACATCCAACACATTTCCCGATTTTCATTTATTACAGTCTACTCAAATCAATATTGCTGTTCCTTCTTATTATTTTCTAAACCACCCTCGTAGCATGTAACCCAATTCGTTGCTGCTTTTAACAAAGTCGTCGCTGCTTATTTGATTAGCAATTTTCCAAGTAAAATTCGTTGCTGAGTTTGTGAAAATTTTCAATGAATGGAAATGCCATAAATTGCGATGACTTTAATATTTTCTTTTCTCAATTTTGCAGTAGAGCTAATAAACATAAAAATATATAGAGCAAAGCAAAAGCAAAAACAAAAACCAAATAAAAGTTACTATAAAAAGAAATACTATACATATTGTTAATTGGATATCAAAAGAACATAAAACTAAAAATTTAACTCAGTGAGCACCCCTAAACATATTGTGGCGATAAGTTGTGAAATATTGTACAAATATACATATTATATTTACTATAATTGCAACAAAAGTGCTGTAATTTAAAAAAGGATAAACTATAACTAAAGACGACACTACAGGTTAACAGAAAACGAGTTACAAACAAAGACGCTAAAGAGGCTTTCAGTAAGAATTAAGTGTAAACAAAAAAACTTCGTAGAACTTGTTAAATAAAAAAAAAAAAAAAATTTTTAATTAAATAAATACAAAAATTAACTTTTGCTATATTTGTATGTGAGAGACGCTTTAAATGTTGTTAAAAAAATATATATATAAGCCAAATTGTTAATTATCTACAAAAACAAATACGTAAAATTTTAAATTAAAATAAATATTTAAACAAAAATCAACTAAAAGCAACTAAAAGTTACAAAAGCAGCAATTAAAAGCTTCCATTTATCAACTACAAACATTAAAAAAAAAAAAACAAAGCAAAGAAATCAAAAAAAAAAAAAAAAAAAAAACTATTTAAAGTTACTATTTTCCAACTAAATTAAAATCATTAAAATAAATAATTAAACCAGCGCTTAAAAGCGAGAAAGAACTATACATATATATCGAATATATTTTTGTGTGCTGAGATTTAAAATCAATTAAAACTAAATAAACAATTTATATGCCAACTCAATGTTGCAATACGAAACGTGCAATCATCATCATCACCAACAGCAGCAGCAGCAGCAGCAACAACAACAGCAAAAGCAGCAGCAGCAAAAGCATCAGCAACAACAACAACAACATCATCATCAGCAAAAACATCAAACGCAACAGCAAAAACAAAAACAATTTCAAGCTGAACTACAACAATTGCAGAAGAAACCGCCGGTACGCATACTACGGGTCCACTATATACGTCTCAATTCGAAAGACGGCAGCAGTTATTCAAAATCATTGCCAGCATCTGTGGCCACATCGCCATCAGGTTCACCCTCCTCGAGTTGCAGTAATGTCTCCAAAATGAAAACAATTGCACCGAATATACGACGGCGACGTCGTTGTGACAAACATCATCTGGAGCTCTATTGCAATGAGGCAACAGGCAAACATGCACTGTCGACTGCAGCAGCCGGAATGCGTCCACGCGAATCCATAACGGCACCACCCACTGCGGCATCATCACCGGTTGATGATTTGAGTATACCAGCGCCGCCAATAACGCCACCACCAGCATTTCTAACCGATGGCTATAAACGTCCTTCGGCAACGTCGGCAAGTGGCTCATTGTCCAGCCTAACCGCACGCAGCACAGTCAAGCGAAGTTTGGGTGAGTCTGTTGGGTGGTGGTATGTTTATTAAGCATACGCCATATTGGCTAATCAGGCGTGAAATGAATAATGTGTAATACTACTCTATAGAGTGGTGCTGTATAGCTTGTGTAAGTTTGGGTGTCTGGTTGTATAAAACAATATCAATATATCAAAATTGACAGCATTAATCCATTGTGGTAGCTGTTTCGAATTCTGCTTGTAATATATTGCGTATACGCCGTGTTTGATGTTGATGACGACTACGACAGCGTTGGTCGTGGAAGTATTGACAAAAAGAAACATTGTTGCTTGCTGCGCATGGCGTCTTTGACAGTTCACTTGAAGAACGACCTTTTGTTTTTTTTTTTTTTTTGTGATAAGCTGAAAATTACGGAAGTGTACTGAAACTCAGCTGCCGTACAGTGCTTGGGGTGGTCTGAATTGTATTTATATTGTACAGAAAAATAAACAACCATAAGTTTGGAAATGATTTAGTAGCGCTAAGAATTGAAGTAATATTTAGTAAATAGTATAGTGTGAGAGTTTTATAGAAAATGGTGACATGTATTGATATATATTAGTTAAGCGTTATACTGCGTTTATGAATGGATTAAATAAAATTTATTGCTTAGTTCGGCACAAAATATAGCAGCTTTCAAAATACAATTCTATTGCGATTTTTTAGTTAAATAAGTTGGTCCACTGAAATGAATTTAATTCCAAAATTAGGTGTTATTCGAGGAAACCTTTCTGAGGTCATGCTATAGAAGTGTGCTGTATGTTATGAACATCTGTTATATATGAACATCCTGACATGAAATGTCTGAGATCTGATATTCCATACTACCAGACAGACGGACATAGCCATTAGTGATAAGGAATATATATGCGACTGTAACGTCTCCTTCTGTCAGTTTCATATATTCGAGTATACGGTAGAATTATTTAAATAATTGGTTATTAAACAAACAAAACCTTCCCAACCTAGACGACATACTCATACTCATGCTGTCGACCCGAGAGCTCCAGCCAACATACTGCTTCGACAATGTTCGACAGCTTAGAATGGGAGAGATATGAAAAAACAAGAAATAAAAAGAAAGTGTGGGTATTTTTTTTTTTATGTAGACATTTCTTAAAATCCTTTTATCTTAAAGTATTCAACCGATTTTGATAAATTAAAGTTTTTATATTTGCAACAATTAATAGATTAAAAATAAAAAAAAAATAAAAAACAAGAAAGAACGCTTAAGTCGAGTGTGCTCGATTTTTTATTACTCTATACCACCATTGAACCTTAAATTTATAGGAAGTATATCCCATCTAGATCCATTTAGTATATTTAATTAGGATTAGTGTGAAATTTTTCATTTCTAGCTAAACTAAACCAAAACAATTTTTTTTTTATTGTATAAAAAGTCGGAAAGTCAGAGATATTCTTATGAGGACTACACATCCTAGTGGTCTGATATGGACCGATATGGATGATTTTCTTAGAATTGTAGTAAGATACACCAAATTTGACGATTTTAGCTAAACTAAGAAGATAAACCAACATTTTACATAGTCCATTCGAATACCATCCGAAAAAAAAGATTTAGTGCTTTATGGAAACTATCCTATAGAAAGCGGTTGGCACTTACATTAAGTATTAGGTAGCTAAATAGTTAATATAATATGAAGATATAAAACTTTTTTCTACATTTTGAGTCTTCAAGAGCTCGATGTACAAATTGACAGCCAGACAGACGGACATGTCTGTATCGACTCGACTTACCTCTTTTAGTGGCAGAGTTTGGATTTTTCTAAAATATTTTAAAAGGATTTATAAAAAATAAACCAAATGTGGAGTTAAATTAACCATAACAAAAATGTTTGCTCAGTTGAAACTTAGTAAGTTTGAGAGATTTGCATTGGGTCTAACACTTTTAATGTTTCAATCTGCAACTTTATGGAATATTTCATAATGACTATCGTAAGATAGACTAAATTTGGCGTTTCAAGCTATATTAACAACAACTTAGAAGAAGAAATTGGGAATATGGTTAGTAACTTCCCCTATTTAAGGAGATAGATTTTCCACGTATCTTGAATTTAGGAGTTCTGAAGAACACAAAGGAACATCTAAATATTCAAACTTCTTGGCTCTATCTTTTTTAGTCTCCCACAATACAGACGGATTGGACTTTTGATACTAATCAGTAAAAATAATATTATGGCGTCTGCCTGGCCACCGTCGACCTGTTATATACATTTTTTACCTTATGTGTACAAGGGTAAAAAAAAAATCAAACGATTTATTTGTTTTTGATGTCAGTAAAGGCTACTGCATTTTTATATGAATGCTGTATGAATTTCAAGCCATTTCAGTGCACCCTCGTAGTTTGTTGTTGTTGTGTGTGGGTGCTTTATATCGATAGGCACAGCTGGATGCTATCCAGCGCGTGGTTGAAGTGGCCAACTGAACACCGTATGGCATGAGCAGTGAATTTAATTGAAAATCTGTCATTATAGCCGACTTCACAGCGGTGGCTTTCAAATTGAAACGCGTGGCGTTTATTACCTTCATTGGTTGGCTACCATAATCAATAGCGGCGCAAGCCAACTGTGCAACTTTGTCACTGTAGGTCGACGTGACTGTAGCTATTTGCCACATTATTTGCTGCAAGGATTAAGCAACTACTACGAGTTTAAGCACAGCTTAACACTTTTTTAAATGTTGTTTATATTGGCACAGCTGCTCGTATGCAAATAAGCAAAGTGTGTTCGTGGCATTCGTGATTAACGTGGGTTTGGCACTTTCACTCTCTCACTCGCCATTGAAATGTGCCATAAGATGTCGAAGGAGAGCAGCTCAAGTATATATATTCAGTTGATTACCTTGCAGCGCACATTTTGCAAATATTTCAATCTACGCTGGCTGGATTATGCAATAAACGCAAATATTTGTAAATATCTTCGTAGATACATGCAAGGCGAGATGCTTCAAATGCCACAACTGATTGGAACTGAATAAACTAACGAAGTAGTTGCATTCAATTGAACATGAAGCACTAAAATACGAGTACTAACTATCGAGCAAGTAATGGTGGCAGAGTCAGGCAGCAAATCCTTTACAAAATGCTTGCTGCATTGAAATCCATTTTGATATTAAAATATTTTGCATGCATTGCCTGCATGAGCGCCTGTTTTGAAGTTCGAGCTGAAGAGCGGTCGAGCGTCTGACTATATGTAGGCACCATAGCATGTAGGTACTCGACGTCCAAGTATTTGATATTTGCTCTTTCATTGCAATACCTATTCCATCTGTAATATTAGTTGAAAAGACAAAAAAAAAAACAAGAAAACTTTTGCAATTTTATAAATTTAAGAAATATTTTTCCCTTTTTTTTTTTTGCATTTATTGCATGAAAGACATGCAAACGGCAGTCAGGCAGGCAATCAGGCAGTAAAGTTGCCTTTCGCAAGTTTAGCAAAAAGAAAGCAATTCGCTTTGGAGTAGAAAATTGCTTGAAAGTCAACGTCAAGCAAAAGTTTTTTCCATAGCTTTTCATTAAATTTTTGTTAACATTTTATTTTATAACTACGAATGATACTTCTTGCAAATTAATTGCTAATTAATTGAAAACTTTTTAAAAGCGGTTCGCGTTATTGGCAAAAGTTTGCCATTGAATATCAATTGAGGGAAATGTTGCCTTTTTTTTTTTGCATAAATTGAAAATATATGCGCGTTGAAGCGGAAAAATGTTGATGATGGACCAAATTGTGCTAAGTGCAAAAAGAAGTTTTTGCAATGAATTCAAATAAATGAACTTTTTGAAAGTGGCGGCAATTGGGTTTTTGCAAAATTGCAAAGTAAAAATTGCAAATTGGTTCCTTTTAAAAAGACATTTTTTTTTAATAAAAAATGATTGATAAAGTATCACTCGAATATCAATCAATTAAATATTTGTTTTTAATGAAGTTTTGGGAAATTTTTATGGCATCACATCATTAAACAGAATACTTTTTAAGTAATTCTGAATTTGTTCTGTAGAAAGGCTGCATGAATGTATGGTCGAAGGTGAAAGTGCTATAGTTTTGCCTCTTGGCAGATTAAAAATATTCATTGTTTTTTATATATACTTGATCAGCATCCAATTTCGATTCTATATAGGCATGTCTGCTTGTCTGGCTGTCCATATGCACAATGAGAACTTAGAGATAATAACTTCTCCTATTCCTTCTTCAGTTCCCTTGTATTTAATGTTGGTGCCAAACCCGCTTTCTAAGGAGGCGTTGGTACTTACCTTGCAAAAATATTCCTGATAGTTGAAAATAGTTTTTATTATCACTGTAAATTTTGCCCAAATTTGGTCTAACTTACATTAATCCTTATAAAATATTCTATTTGGGTTCATATCGGACCACTAGAAGGGGAGTCTGTCCCACTTTTCTAGGTTATTGTAGGGAAACAATTTGCTTGTTATGTTAGGTAGCTAGAATCGCCCAATACTGTGTATTTTGCCCTAACTCTAACAAATTATTCCATTAGGTCCCATATCTGATCAATGAAAAAGGTGCTCCTTTGCAAAAAGTCGATATGTACATATGTCCGTCTGTCTGGCTATGAACACCAAGCACATGTTGACTATAAAATTAAGAGTCTTTAAGTTTGATTATATAATGTCTTCTATTTGCACTTCAGATAGGTTTTTATTTATTATATGTGAAAATTAAAAAGTTCTGGTCATGGTAATATTGACTTTAAAAATAAACTATTACTAATTCAAATAGTCAAATACCAGAAAACACAGGTCAAGGTAGCTATGACAAAGTATGTCCCCAATAGAATCAGCAATAAAGGCCTTATAACACAAATCAAAATCAATTGCAGAATGTTCAACTGAATAATCAAATAGTTTAAAGCCCTTGAAACCTTCAGCAGAAACTTAAACTAACGGAAACAATTAGAAATCAAACTCTTGGCTAAGATCCATTAACCTAGAAAAATTGGAAATAAATTCCGTTGAAGATACGCCAAAAGTTAGTATAGCTAACGTGGAACATTCTGCCTCGGAATTCCAACTGTATACCTAAATATTAAAACCAAGGAACTAACTTTTATAAATGTTTAGTCATCCTTTAGTAAACCAATAAAATCTGTATCCTTCGAGTTTATCGACATAAAACAAACAACCAGAAACCGAAAATATATCATCCTAATTATATAGTACTAAGCCTACCAGTAGACATTAAAACTGGCGAAATTCTTCCGTAGTTATATAGAGCAAAAGATGTGTTTGCATATATTGAAGCAACAAATGGTGCAGATCAAGCGCAAATCAACTATCTTGAATCACTTCTTACAGAACAGAAAAGTATACAATGGAAAACTTCGTAAAGGTTTATAATTTCGAATCACATGAACTTGCAATCAATAAAGGAAACGATATAAAAAACGTGGTCTGTAGGGATCGCTTGAATGAAGGGTAAAAGAAACTATTCTGAAAATATGCCAATCGTATCGTAACATATTGTTTTAATGGAGAGGACGATCCTTTAACATTTACGAATGTAATAAAACAAGCAGAGCTCGCAAAATATGAAACGCTATCGCTCACGGTCTCAACAGCAACCGTCTTTTTCGGTTCGTTGGTCTCTTCGCTCTCAAGTTTCGGGTTGCGCGAAACATGCGATCGGTCTTTTGTTGACCGCTCTAAACGAACAGACTCGATCGTCGCTCAGCTGCTGACAGTAGGTAACTGACCCAAACGAGCAAAGTGTCCGCGAAAAAGGTCTTTTTTTGTTGTTGTTGCGTTTGCCTTATATTGTTGCCTTAGATATTTCATCTCATGCATACTTGCTGTTTACTTATCCACACACGCAATACACATTCAGTGCACAAAATAAAATTTTGCCGATTTTTTACGCACCAAAGGGTCTTGAGTGGGCCCATGAGCAGAGACAGCAAGCTAAACCGCTCGTGTTTAAGTGTTTTAAAAGACCGTTTAGAATTGTGTTTGCGAGCTGACAATATGTAAAACAGGGAACTCTTTTTGCGAGCTCTGTTATCAAGTCATATCGATACTCATATGTACATAAACAGGAAGCACCTTCTACAAGGTGTAGTGCCTAACGTATAAAATTGTTGGTTTTCTTGTTATTTTAGCCAAAAATTGTATATTCGGTGTAATTTTTCAATTCTAATAAAATAATCTATAGGCATACATCAATATTGGACCACCTAGAAGGGCTAGCTCCTTTAACAATAGGTCCCTTTTGCTGTGTTATTATAAGAAAAACATTTTGTTGTGGTTTATTTAGGCTTAAAACTACAAATTTGGATCCTCATTCACATAGAATATAATATTATGAATTTCCAGATGTGATTTGACTTTGTGTTGGAGTACTTTTTTAAAAAGTTTTGACAAACATGGGAGCAAGCTTAGGGGCCTGTGTGATTCGGGCAGTGTTTTGTCTTTGACTTGCTTTGGTTATATGTTGGGTAGCAGCCAGTGAGAGATATTGCTACGAAGAGTTGAGTTGGGAAGTTCTATGATCATTTTCGGTGTCATAAGATCCTATACTGGCGACTTATATGCTTCTAGTTCATTCAATACACTACTTTTAAGCTCTCTAAAATGTGTTTTAAGAGCAGTGGTAAGCGATATTCTCCAGCTGCGGCAACAAAATTCCGTTTGAGGTTACATTAGGCTTGAACACCGAGTCCAGTGTGCAGAAGTGTCTCTTATTGTTGAGTTTGATCCTATCGTGGGTTTGATAGATTTCTGAGCCTTACATAGGAAGTCTTTTGCACCAATTGGAGATAGACTTTCGATGTATTTTATTTTTTGGTAGAGTTTCTTTCAACTTCAGACTTAAATAAGTTGGGCTATTTTGAGGCATTGCTTAGATACGCGAGATCTAGCTATCTAAATTCTTCGCCTTAAGCGTCTTTTTTCATAGACTAAATGGGATGACTTTTCATAGTTCGGGCGCCAATTTTATTATAGTGGGTGAACTTCTCTACCTAGGCTTCGATAACAACTTTTGAGCTAAATTAAGGCTAAATGCGCACTAATAATTATTTTGTATTTAAGCTAATTTTTTCTTTTGTAGGTCAGTTTATACTGTTTGGGTTAGTCATTATTGACTTCTCGACAAGCTTAATCGTAACCGCAGAGTGATCAGATAAGAGTTCATCGAATGTTTATGTTTGAATTATATTTCGAGAAATATTTCGAATATTTTCAAAATCTATTAAGTCTGGAATTTTCCTTGGATCTGTTGGCCAATACATAAGCAGACCAGAGGAGGCAAAATGCAGATTATTACTTGGATTGAAGAGTGTGTAATATAATTGCTTTCTCTTAAGCTGGGTAGCTCTTGTGAAGTAACTTTACGGTGAAGAAGGAACTGTAGTTCGTATATTGATGGAGTGACATTGTTTTTTAAGCAGCCTAAGTGTCGGGATGAGTTCTACTTTGAACATAGGTTGCAGAATTTATTTTTTATTTAACAATTTGAAACAAATCATTCTTAATCAAAGCATTAAGGACTTCACTGCGGTCTACAGCTGATTCGATGCTCTTTAATACCACAATCAAACAGGATGCTCAAATATAAATAAACAGAGTACAAACAGTCCAACAGATTATCATAGTTTATCTGTGATCGCAGAGGTCGTTAAATTTACGATCGTTATAAATAACGTGTTGGCGATGATGACAGGACGAGCAATGCAGCGCACACATCTTTAGTATAGAAATATAAGCACGCAGCTTAAGTTGATACAATTTGTAAATAAAGAGTTCTAACACAGTTGCAAAGCAGTAAAGACTGTCTTGCGTAGTACTACGAAAGTATTCATTCAGTTAATAGTAAGGTTCACTTAGTTATGTACTATATATAAGAATATATACACTAAGCTGGTATGTGTAAAAGTTTTTATTTTCCTCGTTAAATTAGTTCGCAATAATACTGCGAATATTACGTTTTATATCTTTAATATTGCCTTTAGTGTGAGGAACAATAAGAAAATTATTTATTCAAACTGCATGCCTTATATGACGCCTACACTACTCTCCCTAGCTATAGCCGCCAGTGTACAATGTGTATGCATAAATAATATTTGTATCTGCAACTCATCTCAGAATCTTTGTTAATTAAATGCAAATGGCTTTTTGCAACTGTTGCGCGCACATATTTACACAACGCTACTTTATCAGCAATCTTTAGCTCAAGGATATAAACGACGTCAACGTCTGTCCTTTTTCTTCTTTACTACACAACAACAACAAGAACAACAACGCCGAACGAACGACGACGTCCATCATAATTGAATGCGTGACTTTTGGCGACATTTTGTGATTTGTAGTTGTGATACGCGCGTAGTCATGTAAATGATATGCGGTTTCCTTTGGGCGTGCAAACCGTCATCTTTGATTAAAATTATGACATAGCATATATTTAACATATACATATATAACTCAATATTGTACAATATTGCACAATTAATATTTAATTAAATAAATTACTCATGCTTAACTTTTCACACAATTCCAATTATTTTTGCAGGTGAGTGCCAAACCTTGTTAATTACACACAAATCGTCGGGTCAGTTAAAGCAGCCACAACAGCAGCGGCCACGTGAGTTCAATTTAATTAATTTTATTGAAAAGAAAAAATTTGTAAAATTTATTTATCAATTAGTAAATGGGTGGAAGGATGTGTGCAGATTTATGCGTCTATCTGGTTATGCAAACATTGTGTGTAATAATAAAAAAACACAACAAACTATAAAGATTTTTACAGCTTGTTGTTTGTTTGCGCAGCACTTAAAACATTGCCAGATTTTGTATAAATTATTTTGTTTTTTTTTTCTTTTCGAAAAGACATATTACTTAATTTATTCGATTTTGGGCGGATAATGTAGTGCTAGACTTTGGAAGTGAAAATGTTTCGAAATCTTGGAAGAAATAAGTTTCTTTTTTTTTTTAAAAAGATAAAAAAAAAGTAGTTTGGTGGGAATTGAATAAAATTGTATGGAGTCTGAAAAACTAAAACGTTAAATATGAAACGTTGGCAGAGCGGCACAGACTATGAGTGTATGGGAATGGCACTGCAAAGGAGGGAATCTAATTCAAAATACTTGTTGAATAAATTCATATTGTAGAGAGTCTGAAAAACTGAAACGTAAAATATGAAACGTTGGTAGAGTGGCACAGACTATGAGTGTATGGGAATAACACTGCAGAAAAGAGAATATAAAATATCACAGACATTATTAAATAAATTCATTTATTAAAAATCATTTATGTTATGTCCTGTACCACTTTCCAAGTGGCAAACTAGGACAATATAAATATTTAATAATAATTTGGTTTGGATTGAGATAAGATATCATAGTTGCTACATACATAAGATAGATGGATGGACAGACGGACATTTGCATTGCGTTTGATAAAAAAATGTCTTTGAAACAGAATTTTTTTATTATAAATGTTTTCTAGAAACTAAGTTACATGATCATCTCCCTTTATATAAGCAAACGTGCAGCATTTAATTTTATTTTATTACATATATGTTTGCATGTAGGTAGTAGCTATATATGTAATATTTGCCTACTTTTGTGCAAAGCGGTTTTTATTATTCTCCACGTATATATATTTTTTTTTGATGTGCACAAATTGCATTTGTAATTGTTTGCACAATAAGCGTTTTTTTTTTTATTATTGTATTTGCCGACATTGCGGCTGCTGCTGCTGCTGTTGTTGTTGTTTGATGATGATGGCATAATGCCAATTCCGACCAAAATAAATATAGCGAGAAAAAAGGGTGACAACAATTGCAGGCAGACAATCAGCAATGTTGACCAGAAAGACGAGCAAAAAAAAAATAAATAAATAAACAGCAAATTTCTGCTGTAACACTCGTACATGTGAGGATGCTGCTGCTGCTGCTGCTTCAGCTGCATGCGTATTCCTAGCAAATTGTCCTTCGTTGCGTAAATAGCAAACGACAAACGGCCGCAGTAAAGCAGAAACATCAACATCAGCAGCAGCTACAAAAATCAACAATTGCAGCAGCAAGTGGCAAGTGCAAGGTCACGTGTTTGCAAAACGGACACGCCCACATTAAAGCAGCGCTGCTAACCTGTTTGTTGATTCGTTGCAGCGGAAGTGGGTCTGTTTCGTATCTGTGTAAGTGTGTGTGTGGGTGTTTAAACGTGCGCCCACACGCGCTGTTGTACGTGTACTGCGTATGAAAGTGTACACTTTTTCATTTCACATTGTTGCTGACGCGCTGCTACTTTATGCTGAAGTAAAGGGTGGCTTTTTTGGTGCATGAAATATACATATATTTTTTTTCATATATAAAAAGGAGTTTGCTGAGTTTCGACCGAAAAAGTTCAACAATCTAAATTCAGTTTGAAACTTTTGCTATATATTTTGCCAAAATTGTTTCTCAGCACAGTTCAAATCGAAATGTGATCGAAATTAAATCGAAATTGTATCGGAATTCATTATATGCTCTATAATGACACAATTTAAGTTTGTGTATAAACTCTTTATCCAATTTAATGTGACTTGCCGAAAGCTTGCCGAAAGCCCTTGTGAGTAAGTAAATAGCTTTGATCGTAGTTCGAATACCTACACCAAACTGCGCCAATACAAACAAAAAATCAATTGATATTTCATTAAAAAAGAACTAAAGGGTGTGCCAGAATTCTCGCAACATTTAAATTAAATAGAAAATACAGTTTATAATTTTTGGACTGTTGTTTGTTTTTGAATCATAAAGTACATAGTTAGGATTTATTATGGAATAACACATCGGCTTTGTTGGCACATAAGCACTTTTTTGTCGAAATTTTCATGATCAGTTCTTCTGCATATCGTTGAAATTTCCTTCTGTAGTGCACGGATGGTTGTAGGCTTGTTGACATAGGCCTTTAACATCAAAAAACCCGTCCAATTCTGATCACCGAAGCTAAAGAGTACACAACCAGTGTTTAAACATATTGTTCCATCCATCCGCGAATAATATGCGAACAAAATGAGCAATCGATTCTCACTTGTCCGTTATCGTTAGATGTCCTTAAATTTACAATTGCTTATAATATGTTTGGCGACGATGACAGGAGACATTTAAGCAGATATAAAGTATAAAGTATTTTTATTGAAAAGCAATTGAACTGCAAAACAAACGAGTTATAATGATCTCGTACGAAGATTTATCAACCAAACTCACATGTTCCAATTTAGAAAAAAATCATTCATAGATTTACTAGTCATACATAGAAATACTAAAAACTCCTCAATGGCTAACCTTTTTTTTCCCAGCGCATACTTTGTGAAAAGAAATGCACCATAGTACAGTTCGGACTGACTTGTACAACTCGAACTATTTTATAGTCTGTTCTCAAAGAGACAAGCATGAAGCAGAAGAAGTTGTGGTAGATCCCATGAAGTATATATGTATTTGTTATCTGCATCGTTAGCTGTCATCTCATCGACAGCTCAGTCTTTCTGTCCATCTTTTTGTACTTAGATTTCCATACGCAGGTCCATTGTTTTTAGTTTGTGGTTTCCACGCCCACATACGGCTATTTTTCAACTAAATGCATAATTTTTAAAGACTCGAAGCAGGATGTTTGTTTTTTAAATAAATTATTAGTGGGCTCCGCCGCCTATTCATTCGTTTTGCTCATTCATCATCCCCCGGTTTCACTCGCTTCTCTCGTTTCGCACTACGTCCCGACATGCATCCAGAAACTATAAATTTTTTTAATTAAATTTTTTTTTTTTGTTTAAATTTTTTTTTTATTTTTTCTTTTAATTTACATATTTTTTATGAAATTTTTGTTTTTATTTTATTTAATTTTAAATGTTTTTAATTCAAATATTTTTTAATTCAAATATGTACATACTTTTTTTATTTTAAAAATATTTTTAATTTTTGTTTTTATTTTAAATATTTTTTAATTTTTATTTGTTTTTAATTCAAAAATGTTTTTAATTAAAATTTTTGTTTTATTTTTAAATTTAAATGTTACTTTAATTATTTTTTTGGTTTTACATTTTTTAAATTCAAATATTTTCTCATTTTATTTTTATTTGATTTTATTTTTTATATTTTAACTCAAATATTTTTTTTTTCAATTTAAATGTTATTATATTTTTTCATTTAAATCTATTTTAATTTTTTTAATGTAAATGTTTTTTAATTGAAATATTTTTTAATTCAAATCCTTTTTTTAAATTATTTTTTTTTGTTTTTTTTATTTTAGAAATATTTGTAATATTTTTTTTTTAAGTTTAAAAATTTTTATTTTTAATTTAAATTTGTTTTTTAGTTCAAAAATGATTTTTATTTCATTTTAATTAAAATTTTGGTTTTTTTTTAATTTAAATGTTTTTTTTAATTTAAAGTTTTTTAAATTCAAATATTTTAATTTTTTAACTCAAATATTTTTTTTAATTGAAATGATTTTATATTTTTTTTAATTTTAATCTATTTATATATTTTTTTTAATTAAAATTATTCTTAACTTTTTTACAATGAAATATTTTTTTATTTTATATTTTGAATTTTTTTTAATCAAATATTTTTTTAAATAATTTTTTATTTTATACATTTTTTCCATTTTATTACATATTTATTTTTTTTTTTTCTTTTTAAATTATTTTTTTCTCTTAAATTTCTTTGTTAATTTAAATATTTTATTATTTTGTTTTTTAAATTCAACATTACCTCATTAAAAATCTCTGCCTTATTTCAAATGTGCTCGGCATTTTGCAGTCATGAGTTCTTCACGACTGTTACAATTTGTAAAGCTATATCACTCCGCTTATCTATCATTCCATATGAGTGCCCTTTATAATACGGCTTGTTGTAAGTGTTTGTCAACGTTCTCAATTCGTTGTTGTTGTTGTTGTTATTTCCGTTTCCGGTCGGTTTAACGCTGTGAACTGCGGTTCCGTAAAAATTTCGTTTCGTTTTTCATTGCTCATGCCGCCTGCGTTTGTCATTTTGTAATTGTGCGCACAGTTTAGTACGTTTAAACAGGACATTTTCTTGTTTTGTTTTTGTTTGTAAATATTTTATGTTGTGGCTTTAGCGACAACCATGCACAATATTATATAATACACATTTCTGGTTATTTATCTAATCAGCAAAATTTATTTACGCAAAATGGCAAAACCACAACTGCCGTGTTTTAATCAGTTCTATATATATATATATATATATATATATATACCTTGAAACTATGCTCGGTCGGAAAGTTGCTCCTTAATTCCACTCTGCATAGTTCAAGGCTTCAACAAGTGGGCAACAACTAATTTGCAATTTATCAACGCTCTTTTGCTGTATCGTAGCAATGTGGCTTTTATATACGGATTTTGTTTTTTTTTTCTCTGTGTGTGTGTGTGTGTTTGTTTGTATACAATTTTTGACAGGAGTAGAGGAGCGAGCGCAAAAATTTGTTTGGTTTGGTTTTTGGGTTTATTTGCCATTTTTTTTTTTCGCTACATAATTCAAATTGTTGGCTAACTCATTTGCAGCAGCACTCCTGTTTTTTTCTCTGTTTGTTTAGATATGAATTTTTGTGGCTGTGTGTGTGTGTGTTTGTGCTCGTTAAATAATTCAACGCTAATCTTTAAATTAAAATCTGCCTGTGCTCCATTAGCAAAAAGTGCAAAGAAACCAACCAACCAACCAACCAGCCAGCCAGGCACTGTTCACAATTTGTTTGCCTTTCGGTTTTAGAGAGTGTCTATGATTTCATTGTTTTTATGAGTACGGTAAAGGCTGCCGCGTTGGCATACATAAATACGGAATATATTTCTACGAAAATGGTTGCTTGCCGGATTTTATTGAAGGGTATAAACTGTGCAAACAAAAAAGTGTTGCAAATAAATTGCAATTAATAAGCACTTTTCAGGATACTTTTCTGATTACTACTTGGCTAAGAAATGTGTGAAAGGTATAGAAATATTTGATAAATATTTTCTATAAGCATCAGCTATATTATTTTCCCAATTTAGCTCAATTTTTACTTGCTTACTTCTACACCCAAAATTCAGCCAAATTTTATATCAGTTGCAGTATTTTTCATATATTTCACTGCATTATATTCACAAACAATTTTCACGCTTTTAACAAATTTGTGTTCCATTTGTTCGTTCGTACGCTATTCCTTTAGTCCTTGCCACGCAGATTTTTTCTTCGCGCTAAGTGAGATACGTGCAACTGCACATGAGTGAATTATTATTCGTGATGCTGTTTACATTCAGCAAATACTGCTTTTGGCATGCTTACTACTTAGATTTAATGCTTGCAATTTGCAGACATTTTCTATTTTACGACATTAAATAGTAGACGCCATTTTGTTTTTATTTTCCTTACGTTTCGTTTCTGCCCGCTCCACTTAGCGCACACTTGTACAAAGTGTACACTTTGAGCGTATTAAGAATTTAAATGAGGCAATGGCCAACTGCTTGCTGCTTGCTTGCTTGCGTTAGTTTGCATCTCACGCAAATTAAGCGCTTCCTTTTTAAGCCAAGTTTTTTTTGTGTGAGTGTGTAAGTGTGTGCTTAGCTGTTAGTTTGCAATGGCAGCAGTTTAAGCATCCTTTGGCCAAGATAAGTAGGTGACTATGCGTGCAGATGGTGGTTGTATGCGTCGCTCTGTTTGTATGTGTGCGACAGTGGTAAACTTTAATTTCCTGTCTAGCTTGCTCAGCTTCCGCTGTTCATAGTTTGCTTTGCAGTCAACTACAGCATCGTCATGTCCTGCATTCTCTAGTTTTTTGCTTATTTTCATTCGCACGCACCTTGTCTCGTTACTACTAATTTGCCTAATGCTTAAACCTGTCCAGGATATATTTTTTTCCTGTAGCTTTTCCTTTGCTACTTGCTGCTATACTTCCTTCTACTAGCTCTCTCTTTCGCTTTTTCGCTCTATCTCATACTTTCAAAGGCACTTCATTATTCATGCATAGCCTGTT
Source organism: Leucophenga maculata (assembly GCA_035044805.1). NCBI lineage: Eukaryota > Metazoa > Arthropoda > Insecta > Diptera > Drosophilidae > Leucophenga > Leucophenga maculata. Next base: position 414,299 of record JAWNNP010000651.1, on the reverse strand, counting down.
GTGCCTTTTTTCAGTTAAGATTTTTTTTAATACAGTGAAAATGTGTATTTTTAATACCGTGAAAAGTTTGTAAGGCAGTTATAAAGCATTCTGCGAAACTGTGAAGTATATAGCGAATCCTTCACAAATTCTTTAAGTCTAATCGTGCTTAGCATATCCATATGAATGAATGCTCAGTCGTGTGTAGCTTCAAAAATTTGTCTCAATTTAAATGCCTTTTTAGTTTAGTGAATTACTGCCGCAAGATTATTTTAGGCTTAATTAAGTTTAAATTCATTTTTGCAGGAAATATATTTATTTTTTGAAAGGAGATTTAGAGGTAATTGGCATAGAACCGTGTAAGGTTCCAATAGTCATTATCGAAAAACCGTTTCATGTTCCTGAACTCTGCTTCGTCTAGTCTTATCTTTTATAAGAAGTAGACACGCGCAGTAGCTGAAACTTTATATAGAATGCATCAGTAGAATGAACTATTAAGGCTCAGTGATGATAGCTACACAATACGTGAGTATTGTGGAACCTGAATAGTTGCAGAATACTTTAAATCAACCGTCGCCAAATAAAAAAAAATAAATAAAATATTACAGTACAAGTGTAAACCCTTGCACGACTCATGGCAGTCCTTACCATGCTCTATTGACTCATTATGTAGCTATAAACCGGACTCAGTACACCACACAACAGAAACAATACAGTATTTTCTCTGCAAGCGTTCAACACTCATATGTAACAGATGTTTGCAACTTACAATTAGACCTAAGGCAGTAAAATTCGGTGGAAATGTGACTTCCTAAACGAGCACATTGGATGAAAAGCTCCTTCATCTTTATTCCTAAGAATACCATGAGGATAAAACATTACCATTTGGATGGAAAATAGTTTCCCTTCCCACAGTCATTTCGATTATGTTGATGTCCTGCCTAAGCCAGACCCCATTAAAGTTAAGAACAACAAATATTAGTCAATGTGTTAAATATAAAAATAGTTCCCATAGAAAAGGGTATAAGGAGGCGATGCAAACCACATAAAATAGATATATTCTTTATAACCATCAATACAGGCAAGTCGATATAGACATGTCCGTCTGTCTATCTGGATGTTCGTATATAGAGAATTTGGTGCCTACAATAGATAGAGCCTTTAAATTTCGATATTTAGTTTCTTCTATTCATTCTTCAGATCACTTGTATTCAATAAATTTGCTAAGCCCCCCTTCCCATCGCTTCATGAGGAGGATTTGAGACTTAACATACAAACATACTCCTCATTCGGAGATTTTCTTTTATGAACACATTTATTACTTTTGATAAATTTCTAAGAACTTCCAAATTTTGTCTACTTTATGTTAATCCTTAAAAAATATTTTATTCTTGTTAGATCGGTCGGTTTAAGTTGCCTAGCTGTCTCAAACTGTCTCCCGTTCCTGAAAACTTTAGCAGAAAGGATGTCCCAGGGGTTCTCAATAGTATACAGCTATAGACTTAATACTTACCAGTTCAAAAAAGAGCTTGTAAAGAGTAAAGAGCTCCAATAAATCAAATTCGGTCATTTCCAATAAAATTGTCACCAAACTGAATTTACTTACTGTCCAGAAGGTGAACAAACAGTTCGGCATTCATTCTGGTTGAGATGAAGCTTATAAGATTCGTGCCTCTGCAGCAGAACGCATCCCATAACATCACAGTTCCAACATCAAAACCTCACATAAAACAGTATCACCGATCCAGGCGCATATCTCTCTACAATATTTTTTTTTTGAGCTGTCAGGGACATCTAAATTGAACATTTTTTATCACTAAAGATGACATTATTGCACTCTTTGTCCCAAACTCCATTTGAGCTTTCATATGCCATTGTAAAAGTTTTGATTTTGACTCGATTGAGGTATGCTCAACAGAAACGACTACGCAATTCATTTGCACATATAATTATTAACTATGTAGCGGCATATTTTTTAAGTAATGAAAGGAGATAGAAAATATGCACGTCTAATAATAACAACATAATGGAAAAACTTCGTGTATTTACAGAAACAGAATACTTCTACACACCTACTCAGGCGAAGCAGACCCCATAAAGTATATACGTTCTTGAGTCGTTTCAGACATTTCAGTCTCTTCGTATAAAAATCGAGATCTTGTAGATTGAGCCTTCAAATTTTGATACTTAAATTCTTCTATTCATTCTTCAGAATGAATTCTGAGTATGCTAACCTCCTTCCAAAGGGGCAGTTCGCACTTATCTTACAAACCTACTCCAAATTCTGAGTTTTTTGTATAGAAAACTTCTGTTCATGTTAATATTGCAACAAATTTGGGTTACTTATCAAATAATTCATTTAGGTCCAGATTAGAACACTAAATGGAGTAGCCCCTCTTTTTTTTGTTGCGGTTAATTTATCTAGAAACGCCGAATTTGGTCTATCTTACATGATTCCTAAGTAAATATTCCATAAAGACCAAGATCTGACCACCAGAACCGATTTTGATGAAGTTGATTTTTGTTGTGCAGAAGAAATGTTTACCCTTGTGGGGGATTTTATGGGAAAGGGACAGGGGCAAAATTTTAAAATAAGCTTATAAATTCCGGCGAGTCCTGGTCGAATGCAAACAAAACGAAGTCTCTATCTATTAACGTTTCCGAGATCCTTTCGTTCATATAGACGGACACACGGACATGGCTATATCGACTCCGCTATCACTCCTGACCATAATTTGGGGGTTGGGGGTTTCGGACCATTATTTCTACCTGTTACAAACATTTGCACAAAACCAATAGGCTCTTGTACTCTAATTTTTTTTGGTTAACTGAAGAGTGAACTGTTTTTCGTTTGAAAAAAAATTTAATAACTACGAAGACAATTGTTTTGTTTACAGCAAAGAATGTGCATCAGCCCATCCCATATATAATTTGAAGACTAAACAAAATACATGCATATGCGTGGGGCTTGATTTGATTGTTTCACTGCCTCATAAAATTTATTGTATTTATTATTTATTTATTTATTTATTTATTTCTTTAGACGCTTTAAGCAAGGCTTTTGTTTGGATGCTGCCGCGCTGCAGCTGACATTCAAAAAACAGTTTTCCTCCACTTTTACTATCTGCAGCAGCCATTTTCTATTTTTCATGATTTTAAATAACAAAAGCGCGCGCATAAAATGTCGTCGACGTTTTTCCGCTTTTGCATTCGTTTCCTTTTGTTTTATATCAGCCAGCAGCTTGCTGCTGCTGCATGGCTGTCATAGTTTTGCATTTAGCCGGCGGTGATTAGTAGAGCTCGGTCTGCATGGCCATGCCTACGCCCACGCTTTGCGCTTTTATAGAGAAATAAAGATAGCAGCAGTCATATATATAATTTTTTTTTTTTTAAAAAACTTTGCACATTTAAACTTTTCTTGCTGGCGTTGCGTTGATTGCATTCTACAGACAGTCGAGCCTCATCAGTAGTCACAGCAGTCAGTCAGTCAGTCAGATTGTCAGTCATCTAGCAATGGCATGGTCAAGGTTAGCAGAGCTGGTTACTGCGGCTGCTTTGCGGTTTACCGGCGCCGGAATGCATTTGATGCAAGTTTCAATGTGCGCAGCAGTCCTTGATCTTGCACCGCAGTAGAAATACTTAATATATTAAAGATTCTTTTTTCTATTTTCATAAAATTTTTTTCACACGTCAAATTTTTGTTTAAACAATAATTGAACTTGAACGCGTTCACACCACACCAAAATCGTTAGCGACGTTTGACGCTGACGACCTTGATGGATGCGCATATTCTATATATTGGACTTTCTACGTACGTACGTGTATACATTAGTCTTGGGTGTTTTCACTTTTGTTGTTGTTAGAAATTTTACTTTCGAGAAATTCTTTTCTTTTCTATTTGACTGACTGACATGCTGCTGCATAGCTTTCATATTTTAGCAATCACAAGTCAAATCAGCAGCAGAAGATCATCACTAGCACTAGCAGCAGCAATCATGACTAATGACTGTCAGCAGCACTCTGACTTTGAAGAAGTGGTGGCGCAATGAATGCCTCATATTATTTTTCATATATTGAGCAGAGCACATTTTTCTGCGTTTAGTTTAGAGCAGCTTGCTGCTAAGTATAAATTATATATCAACTCATGCTTGCTGCTCATCACTGACAGTTTTATCAGCAAGTAATATTATCATCATCATCGTCGTCGTCGTCATGATTACTGATTGCTTTTATGTTAATGTTCGCCATATAAGTTGAGCTGTAAGTCTGGCTGTGTGCTGCATATTGTGCTGATTTATGTTAATTTATATGTTCCAAAGCTGGCATCTGTCAGGCGCACACGCTTTCTAGTTTGGCCCTCATCAAGTTCTCCAACGCATTATGACTTGCATAATAAATTTGTATCTGTTTTTTGTTGGTTTGTTTGTTTGTCTAATCAAAACCAAATCTTACTTCATGCTACTTTGCTACTTAATTACCTCGCGAAATTCAATTAAAACTTGTAGAGGGCAACTTTGAGTGGCATAAAGTATGAGAGTAAAGTTTTTTTTTTCCTTGCTGTTCTATTATTTGATAGAACAAACGTCCTTGCCAAACAAACAGCTGTGTACGTCAAACTTTTTGATATGCTTTTTGTACACTACAAACATGGTGTGGTATGGTGGAGTTCACTTTTTTTGTAAGACTTGTAGAGCATTGTATTAGGTGAGATGACATGGAGGTGCCTTGTAAATAAAAAAAATGTTTTTAAAAATTTTTAATTGATGAGCCAGCTCTTGAGGTTTGGGAAGAGATAATGATCCGACGGCGCCAAATCGGGCGAATAAGGTGAATGAGTAAGCAATTGAAGCCCCAAATACTTGATTTAAGCCATGGTTGCGATGCTCTTGCGTGCCGGCAGATTGTCATGCAGAATCAAAATTTTTTCGCTTCATTTTAGGCCGTTTCGCTGCGATTTTGGTCTTTAATCGCTCCATTAATGCGCAGTTTTTTTTTTTTTGTTCGGAGCCAGCATGCGCGGCACCCAGAGTCAGGACAATTTTTTTCATATGAAGAATCTCGCCAAATATATTGCGTGTACGCTCAGTACTAATCCTTGTGGCATCTGCTAGCTTATGCACCTTCATTTTACGGTCAGCCAACACCATTCCATGTATTTTTTTTTTTGACATTGTTCTGTGTAACCGCATTGGAGGGCCACGAAACTCTCGAAACCAATATTTAGCAGATTATAGAAGTCAAAAAATTTCTGATACTCTTCTGCAGCTATTAAATACATAAGCCAGATGAGTATATGTATATAAAAAAATAAACCAACAAATACAGAGAAAGAAATAAGCATATTAAAACAAAAACTGTTGCACACAACTGCTGTCTCTCAGTTTCTTATCGGTGTTTGGGCTGGTGGTGTCTTTGATTCGTATTTCTGCAAGGAGAAACTTTTTAAATGTTAAGTACGGATAGATCTCCCATACCTTGTTATAAAACAACGCGTGCTCGGTCGTACTCTATTGCGTCGTCCTCCTAAACTCGCCACCGACTCTAATAGAACCAAAAATCTTGCGGAGAATCTAACTGTCTAAGACCTCAAACGCTGTTTCATTTGACTCAATCAAGGTCCATGCCTCTGTACAGTAGGACCGGGAGTATCAGCGTCTTAGCTTTAGCGTTAGCGTTCTTCCGAGAGAGGCCTATACTTCTGCTTGCTCAGCCCAAAATAGCACTTATTTTCAATTGTGATTCTTTGTCTGATCTCCAGACGTTGTTGTTGCTGGTAATTTAGGATTAAGGGTAAATGAAGTTTTCTAGAAATTCTCCATTGTCACTGACCGTCGAAGACACGATGACGGCATGCGAGAAGACACCAAGTACTTCGTTCTTCGCCAGACCCATGAGCCGAGACTGTTTTTCAATCTCTAAGAACGCCTTGCTGACTCCTGAATCCTCTTTTGGAATTAAAGGGGCTGGAGAGGTTTTCCTCACCCTGACAACGCTTTGAGTGTGTGATAGCGTCATCATGCAAAGAAAAGCGGTCTTTGCCGGGATACCTAGTGCAGACAGAGCGTTGAAAAACTTCGTTCGTTTCGGCGTATCAAAACTGGCTTTATAATCGACAAATAGGTGATGCGTTTCTTTGTTAAGCTCACCAGTCTGTCCCAAAATTTGGCGTAATGTAAATATTTGGTCACTGGTCGACCTTTTTGGTCTGAAGCCACACTGATATCGTCCTATCAGTGAATCCGTAATGGCTTCAACCTAGTACACAATACGCGCGAGAGAATCTTATATCCGATGAAAAGGAGACAGACTTATTCCGCGGTAGTTGGCGCTAACAGCGGCGTCTTATTTCTTAAAGATATATGTCCAGATGGACTACTAGGTGGCCTAGCTCCCATACAAACCTTAACTGACTTTTTAGCTAGAAACGTCAAATTCGGTTAATCTGATATTAATTTTAATAAAATGTTCCACAGAGATGCAGTTTTTAGTTCAAGTGGTTATAGCTTATCGTGATGCGTTTAAATGTGACAGATCCATATAAGATTTCCTCTATATTGATTTCATTAAAACTCCAAGAATTATCTTTACCGCCCAATTTTCTTAGTATTTTATAACATTGCAGAGTATAAAAGCTTCGTTTCTGTCAAATTAGAATTTTTCTCATTAATTTTCCCACGCTCGTGTGTTTGTTTTTTTTTTGTTTTCATTAGGCCCTGTACCGAAGGTACAAGAGCCTATTGGTTTTGTGCAAATGTATGTAACAGGTAGAAATAATGGTCGGAGACCCCCCAAAGTTACCCCCATTATGGTCAGGAGTGATAGAGGAGTCGATATAGCCATGTCCGTCTGTCCGTCTGTCCGTCTGTCCGTCCGTCCGTCCGTCCGTCCGTATGAACGAAAGGATCTCGGAAACGGTAATAGATAGAGACTTCGTGTTTTTTGCATTCGTCTAGGACTGCTCCGGAATTTCACAAGTTTATTTTGAAATTTTGCCCCTCCCCCTTCCCCATAAAATCACCCCCAAGGAGAAATATTTCTTCGGCACAAGAAAAATTGAGTATGCCAGTATAAAGTTAACGTCCCTCTTAGTCAAAATCCAAAAAGTTCATCAAAATCGGATAATAAATAACGATTTTATAACCAATTGAAGTTGAATGACCCCCCTTTCCTCTTCATTCATATTCGAGCAGTGAGAAGTGGTCATGTGTTTGGTCATATGCTCGGGAAACGTTTAATGTGTTTGTTAGGAGACCTGAACTGGTACAGGGCCTCTTACAGTCGGTTACGCCTGACTGTATTTTCTTACTTGTTTGTTTTTACATGAGTTTTCCGGCTTTTCCACTAACCTTCACCCCGAAAATATGTAATACGTGGTCGGTCGCACTTTTATTTGACTGCTGTGGAATTTTAATGAACTTTACCTTCGCGTATAAATTTGAGCAGAAGACCGATACCCACCCACTCAATCCAATTCATCTATGAATAATTTGTAGGTTAACTTTCGCTTTTTTTCCGTTTGCTGGCCATAGAACTATTTATGCAAATGTTGATGAACCATTTGGCATGCTTGTTTGATGTGGTGGTGCTGGGGCATGCCTCACTATTAGCATAAAAATGTTCATGAAATATATGCAAAAAAAATTATTTTCAGATCGCACACACTCTTTCTTTCGCTAGTCGGTCGTCTCGACGCATTTAACTGAATGCCTCATTTGGAAAATAAACTTTTCACACATATGACATTCTATATAATTTATATATAGAGTCTGAACGAACACTTTGCATGATGCTACTTATACAATATCCGATCTAATGAACACTGACTGGCAGCGGGTGAGGGCGGTTTGTTATATTTCTGTGGCTGATTCATTTTGGCACTCAGCTGACAATAAGAGCGAGAAAAATATATAAATTAGGAGTTTCTTGTACAACTTGTTGTGCGGTTTCGTGCGAGGGGTGTTTGACTTGTATTTTTCATTCGTTTGATTGTTGTGACGCCATAGCATTTTTATTTTTAATTTTTTTTTTTCTCAAATACATATCTGAAATGTTTTATTTGTTGTGCAAAATATTTATTTATATTTTATATATATATATATATATATATATACATAAAATATATAGCCTATATATTTATTATTGTATTTGTTCGTCTTAACATTTTTATTTGTGCTGCTTGATTGAGTTGTTTTACTAAAAAGAAATAATTTTTTTTTGCGCTGTTTTTCTGCTTAAGTCTTTGCCGTCAGATATGAAAGATTTGTTGAAAATCAAAGCAAAGGTGTTTATTATAAATAAATATTGATGCGGCATTTGTTCGCATTATATCTTATTTTTAGTTGACTTTTGATTGTATACTATATTATATAGTATATATATTTTTTTAAAATTTTTTTTATTATTTAAACAAATCAACAAATTAGTATTGACCTTGTTGGTTTCCGTTTCGCAATATTAGAATTTATTGATACATATTTACTTTTTTGAGTTGTCAAAATATGTTGAACGATGCTTTCGTTTTATAATTGGCTCAATTTGGTTTATATGAACATTTTGATGTCTGCAGAACATTCTTTGACTAGCGTATATAGTCTAGCCACATGCTGCCTTCCAGTATGTATTGACAGATTGGAGCTGAAGTCTTTTCAATGATATGTTTAAGGGCGGTGACGGTATGGCTGAGGCGCATCCGCTAAAATTTAATTGCATACAGGCAATTGGGGGTTACTTAGTGGATTATCTTTCTTGTTTTTGAGTGAGATTTGTTGCAAAGGTTTTAGTAAAACGAAAGTATTACCGTTTGCTTTCTAAGATGAGGCACAACTTTAAGACTTCCTTAGCTGCTTTGGGCCGCTTTTCATTGACTGAGATATTGCAATGAACGGGTACCCATATGAGAAGAGTTTGTTAATCCTGTTTTGAATTATATTTCTTATTGCGTGTATTTGCAGGCGGTGAAGATGGCTGCGAGTTCTGCAATGAATATAGAGGAGTAGTTGGGCAAAAGCCGAGCAGAGATTAATGTTTTAGAGAAGGTGACGCTATGATGATTGATATTGATTAGGATCCGTCAGTTAGAAGAAGGTTATTAATTAAAGTGGAGCGCATGGCGCCGAAGAATGCTTGAGTGATTGCATTTTTTAGTGGTCTTGGGAGGAGATAGAGTTCAAAACTTGTATCATTATTTTTTATTGGTGAAAAAACTATATTATATTTGGGTAATTTTTTCCATTTATTTAGTTCGTCGGCTATTGCATGGATGAAAATCATGTCATATACCTTTTTTAAGTCAAAAGAAGCGATGGAGATATGAGTCGTCTATTGATCTAGCATTGCTAGGACATCAGAGACAGGCTTTCCTTTTCCGAAACCCATTTGATAGCTATCAAGTAGCATGTTACTAGAAGCAAGCCACCATAATCGATTGGAGCTGGTTTTAGCCAACAGTTTTGCCATACATGTTTTAAAGGAGATAGGTCTGTTAGTATAGAGGGAAGTTTTGTTTTGTTTACATCGGGCCTGTGAACGGGTATGATAGTGCTGCTCTGGATTTGCTGAGACTCAAAAATGTCGAGGATGTCGTTGTAGAGCTCAAGAAGTCTCTGTATAACTCGTAACGGAGGCTATTTTAGGTGATTTCTCTTTCATTTTGCTGTGGACATTTTTTAGGTCGTTAGAGTTGGGGAGTTGGATGGGTTTTATGATATGAAGTGCGACAGCAAGTTTTGGGTTTTTTAATTATGAGGTCTTGGCCAGTTTTCTTCATTGATTAATAATTATGATTTTTGGTTTGTGTTATTGTTGTTGTATATGGATGGTATAGTGGTTGCCACCAGCTAGATCAGTGTCTGTGTTCCATGTTGCTTGCACGGACAGTTGGGCTGATGCGAAAGATAGATCTATATAAGTTAAATTATGGTATGTTGTGAAATGGAATGGAGATCCATTATTAAGAATAGAGATTTGTTAATTTGTGATCCCCAGCATTTGTGCCAGCTTTTGAAGTTTGTTGTAGTCTTTTAATGTTGTTTGAATGCATGAGAGTGTCTACGGAGTCGATTTCTGTTTTGGAAGAGGAATGATTGATGGACTTTTGCACTAACAGCGAATTGCCTCCTTAGGAATTTTTTGATGAACATGGTCTCTTTAAGGCTAAGGCCTATGATTTTTGAAGTTTTTGGTTTTATTAGGACTTGCAAGTGATTGTATTTGTTCCTTTATTCATTCAAAGCTCATTGTAGAATTTTTAGAGACATTTAGAAATATGTCTAGGTTAAGTTAAATACGTTTAAGGAAGGAGTGTGGGAGGAATCGTTATGTTGACAACTAGGATCAGAAGTCTTCTACAAGCATTTTGCTTGAATCATTGGGTTTTTTTCTTCTTTTTTGCAATTGTTTGTGATGTCATTTGTGTTTTTAAAGTTCACTTCCTTGCGAAAATTCTTAGTTAGCTATCGATAAGTTTTGCCGAGCTTATATGAATTGATGTACTTGGTGTATCTCCTTCGTGGATATTATTTGACAGAGTTTCATGTTCATATAATACAAGTTGCTTACATTGAGGTTGATTGTTGATAATTGTGAGGTTTGTCTGTATGCGTCTTTGGAGGATTGGGACTCTTTTGTTAATTATTTTGTATGTTTATTGTGCTTAATTGCGCTCAAATATGCTACGATGATGATTTTAGATGTTGCTCGCTTTCAAGGTAATGCAATGACATCGGCTTGGTGTATGATTACTCTTCATCAGCAGCGTTGTTAGGGTGTTGAGGGTCACCACAGTCGACACAGAGTTTTTTTTTTAATTGCAAGCTTTAGTTGGGTGACATAAGAGGCAGCAGTTTCTGCGTCTTAGAGGTAGCGAGTTGTACTGGCGAGAGTTGACATTTTGGTAAACTATTTATTTGACGGCGATTCAAGAACACCGAATATTAATATTTCTATTACTATCTTTTGGTCTTTTTGAGTATTTTTTAACTTCGATAATTTTTGTAGCTTTAATTCACCTAGGATTTCTTCTTCTTGACCATCTCAACTACTGCTTTGCTTCTAATTTGTTGAAATAGTTTACAAATTTTATGAAACAGTTTACAAAGTTTTGAGAAATTTATTTATTTGTTCTTCTATGTTAAATGGAGGAATAGCGACGTTCACTTTACCAATGGATCTTATAGTTGCCCGCCAGAACACACCTCAATTTTAACTACTGCTTAGCTTCTAGTTTGTGAAGATGGTCTCATTTTTCATCCATAGTCAATAGTTAGGTTGCCTAATAGGTGGGAACTGCCAATCTTGGTTGTACATGCACTCATTCAGTAGATATTTCATTAATAAATTCCTTGGAATTTTGCTTATGGGTTAAATTGCTGTGCCCTGTTTTATGGATGGTTTGTATGCTACAGCTTCTGCTGTATTCTGCGGATTGTACCGCATTTTTTTTCTTATTTTGGTTAAAGTCTTTATACATTTATATATAATATAAAGAGACAATTCTCTGCCATTTCAATGTTGATTCAATATATTTTCCAAATAAAATACATATCAACATGTAAAAGATGTGAATATTTGATTTAAAATGTTTTATCGCTCTTACTTCATCCTTTTGAGTCTGAAAAATGAAACATTCGAAATAAAAAATGCTTCCGTCTCAGGTGAAATGCAATGCAACACAATTCTAAAGAAATCTCTGTATAATTCTTTTAATAGAAAATACATAATTTGATAAATTGATTTGAGTTTAAGATTAATGATAATCTAGCATTTTATATATCTACTCGTTAATATCAAACAGCTATAATGAATAGACGAATGTTAAATAATGTAAACATGAGCGCTTGCATTGTATTATTTCTTTGAAGCATATTAACTCAAATTTATAGCCATATATTATGCTTCACTTAAGCTCATATGCTAGCTAGAATACACTAGTAAATAAGGCACATGGATAGTTTTCCTCAAATTACTTCATAAATATATTAATTTATTTTAATGTGCCAAACAATGTTCACTCATCAATATTTCGATGATATACCTTCAAGTGCTACATGACGTATGATTAATATTTGCGCACAACTCAATGTAGACAATTTGGCAGCTGTGCAACAAAATACACAAACATATATAGGCAGACACGCCCCAAGCGTCTTGTAAATAGAAGTGTGTCTGTGGAGGTTAGTAAAAGCTAGAAAGCATTAAGCAAATCATAACTAGAGGCAACTTTAATGCGTATATCCTACAGATATCCTTCCGATTAGAGCGAGAAAAACCAGCAACAACAACATCGTTGCGTACAAAATGAAAGCGTTATAATAAAGCGTGCGTGGCTGGCTTACGAAATAACAAAAAAAAAAAAAAAAAAAAAAACTTGAGGCACGTAGACTAAAGACTAAAAGGATATATTCAGCATTTGCTCTACTGACATGCTGAAAGGCGCTCAAATTAAACGTACGCACAGCAGTAGCTATCGATAGAGTGCCGTGCCTGGTATAAGGCTGGCTGCTGTCTTCTTTATCTATCTGTGTAGCTATAGCTGCCACTCACTTTTTTATCAGCGCTTTTGTAGCTGTATCTGTGCGTATGAATTGGCATTGTTATATTTCAGTGCGGTGCAAAGTTTTTGACACGCTCTTTACGCAAAAACATGCGTGTGAAAATGTTCAGCAATTGGGTGCGAAAATGACGACGAAGTATCAAATTTTATATAATATACAAGTATATATCTGTAGCTGTTTGTGTGCCATTTTAGCCTTTAGCATGAAGTGTGTGTTTGTGTGAAGTGACGTTTATTGTTATTAAAGATTTCTTTCATTACATTTTGCACCATGCGCGTTTTGTTGTTGGCGTCGCTTTTAATAGCTGCTTGAATGCCAAAGCCCTAAATGCGACCTTAAGCCTTTAGGCCGATCACAGTTTCAGCTGACGCACAAATACACTTATACATTATGCGTTTAGCTTTGAATCCTTTCTCCTGTAAGCGTTAAAATATTAACCTTTCATTAAGCAACATCGATGTCGGCACAAAAGTTTAACTAAGACTGTCAGATGCTGCTGCTGCTACTTTTGTCAGCTTATATTGACATGTCCTAGCAACCTGTAAGCTTATTATGAAAGAGACTCCATTGTCGAAAGGTACTTGACTAAATTTATTTTTCGCTCGAATTTCTACCAAAAAAAGACATGTTGCCAAGTAACGTCGCTGTCGATTTCAAAAATCCATTTATTAGAATTTCGCGTTTACTTTTTCTTTTTGTATCTACATCAGACGCACACACACACACACACACACACACACACACACACACGCGGAGTAAGTGTAAAGAGAATGTTTATTAGTTTGTAGAAAAGTTTGTAACACTTTGAAGAAAATATTGTATATTGTTGTATAAGCTTAGTTTTTTTTTTTTTCGATTAAACTTTAACGATTACTTTATACCACCAAAAATTTTGGAGACGCATTGAATAACTATTTATTAGAAAAGATAATACCTTTTGATCAAAAAATATTCAAACTTTAGTAATAAAATGAAAATGGTTCAATTATTTTTTGGTATTTATCTTGTAGTCGAACTTAACCGACAGTTAAATACACTAAACATGTTTTTGAAACCGCTTTCCCTTTTGAACTTGGCGCATTTCGGCGACTATCTGCTATCTTCAACAATTTTATGCAGCAATATCCTTATTTGATAAACTATTAAAAAAAAACTCATAAATAATTTTTGTTCATACCTGAAGCCAGCTATATGTATAGCGTATAGAAGCTTCGGTTAGACTTGAGTTAACATTTAGCTGTACACTTTTTGCGCTTTGTCCTTTTTTTCGCTATCTGCAGCTATGTACATTTCTGTGTAGAAGTATGCGTGTGTTTGTGCTTTATACGCTTCGTTATAAGTTAGTAATGTTTCGTGTTGCATACTTTTAGGCGAGCGAGCATAAAATACTTTGGCAGATTGTGGGTGGCTTAGAAACATAAAACACTCATGAACTTGGCTCTTAAGCTCGAGTATGGCTGTTGCTTTTGATTATATGTAGCAGCAAAACTTTTTCACAAGCAAAAACAATTTTTTATATTTGTTCTTTCTTGTTTTTTTTTTTGCCCAACAAATATTTTATTTCATTTTCTCATCAAGTTTTGCCATTTCTTTTTTGGGGCTTGTTTTGTTGATGGCTGTGAACTTTGCTCATGTCGCCTACAGATACATTTACTCACTCACCTTTTTTCTATTTTTTTTTTGTTTTTCTTTTTGTTAGCGTTAAATTAAATGTTATTTATGCTTTTGCTCATTTTTTGTGCTTTTCAGAATTTCGCATTTGTTTTCCTTGCATTTTACTTTCTGATAAAACATTAATTTCGCTGCGTCGTCATGAAATCTTTTTGAAGATTTACGTGCTAAGCACAACCTTTGGCTAATTTATAAAATGGTTTTTTTCCTTCGTTTTTAGAATATTTGATTTTCTTATATTTTTTTGCAATAAATATCCGCGCATAGCTTTCTGTTGAACTCATCAAACAAATTAAGCAAATGTGATTTGTTCTCTGTTGCAGCCTTCAATGTCGCTGTATGTAGTATATTTATTTATTTATTTATTTATTGTGATTATGTTCTAGTCATAAATTTAGCTCGTAAAGCCGGCTGAAAATTTGTGCCAAATTAATGTTTTCTGTTCTTGAATTTTTTCGTTGTCGCCTTTTTTTATATTTATTTATTTATTTATTTATTTTTTTGCGAATAAATCGGCCACTGAAAGCAACGTAAAAAAGACAATGCCTGTACTAAAAATAAATGTGAGAATGATTAAGCAGACCAGGGATTGGAAAACATATATTTATAAGAGTCGCAGATTTTTTTATTATTCCACTCAGTTGCTTAATTCAATAAATGCATATAAAATAAAAACAAAACTTTTCACAAGCTAAAAATCTTGTGACAGACCATTTGATATAAATTTTGTGCCGAAAATTTAATATATGAAATTTGTTTGTGTATTCAAATCAATCAAAGTCAGATATTTCAATTCCTATAAAAAATTTTCCATTTCGTTTAACGTGCAAATGTGAAAGTGAATTTATTAAGTCGAAGTCTTATCTGCAAAAAATTCATGACACATTTAATTATAATTTTTAATTAAAATTTGGTTTTTATTTCATTTTATATACATTATTTATAAATTATTTAGGAGAGATTGAAAAATTTTTCTTTCAAGTCCTTTGGAATCTTTAATATTGATGTATGTATGTATTTCAACTTCTTAAAATAAATCCTCTTCATCTGTAGTATCACTTTGGGAAGAAATTCGCTAGCAGACAATGCGTACAGGTGTGTTCTCGATACTTAAAAGTCAATTTGTCACAACGTGCAAAGCGTCATTCGCATTCCGGCCACTGACATGGCATACGGCCTTTCACCTATAAAGATACAAACTAAAATAAGAGAAAATATCAATTAAGCTTCAGTTGAGATATATCCTCAATAGTATTTCAGTTCGAGCAATATGTGTGTTTCACTCATACATACCAATGTATCAACCAAAGGATATAAGAGTATCTACAGTACTAGCAGGTAGTATTACCTAGTAGCAACTAGCAATGCTAATCAGCAGCAAGCTCTGCTAGCCAGTAGCTAGCACTGCTAGCCAGTAGCTAGCACTGCTAGCCAGTATCTAGCACTGCTAGCCAGTAGCTAGCACTGCTAGCCAGTAGCTAGCACTGCCAGCCAGTAGCTAGCAATGTCAGCCAGTAGCTAGCAATGTCAGCCAGTAGCTTGCACTGTCAGCCAGTAGCTAGCACTGTCAGCCAGTAGCTAGCACTGCCAGCCTGTAGCCAGTAGTTAGCAATGTCAGCCAGTAGCTAGCAATGTCAGCCAGTAGCTTGCACTGTCAGCCAGTAGCTTGCACTGTCAGCCAGTAGCTAGCACTGCCAGCCTGTAGCTAGTGGCTAGCACTGCAGCTAGCACTGCTAGCCAGTAGCTAGCACTGCCAGCCAGTAGCTAGCGCTGCCAGCCAGTAGCTAGCACTGTCAGCCAGTAGCTAGCACTGCCAGCCTGTAGCCAGTAGCTAGCACTGCCAGCCTGTAGCCAGTAGCTAGCACTGCCAGCCAGTAGCTAGCATTGCCAGCCAGTAGCTAGCACTGCCAGCCAGTAGCTTGCACTGTCAGCCAGTAGCTAGCACTGCCAGCCTGTAGCTAGTGGCTAGCACTGCAGCTAGCACTGCTAGCCAGTAGCTAGCACTGCCAGCCAGTAGCTAGCACTGTCAGCCAGTAGCTAGCACTGCCAGCCTGTAGCCAGTAGCTAGCACTGCCAGCCTGTAGCCAGTAGCTAGCAATGTCAGCCAGTAGCTAGCAATGTCAGCCAGTAGCTTGCACTGTCAGCCAGTAGCTTGCACTGTCAGCCAGTAGCTAGCACTGCCAGCCTGTAGCTAGTGGCTAGCACTGCAGCTAGCACTGCTAGCCAGTAGCTAGCGCTGCCAGCCAGTAGCTAGCACTGTCAGCCAGTAGCTAGCACTGCCAGCCTGTAGCCAGTAGCTAGCACTGCCAGCCTGTAGCCAGTAGCTAGCACTGCCAGCCTGTAGCCAGTAGCTAGCACTGCCAGCCAGTAGCTAGCATTGCCAGCCAGTAGCTAGCACTGCCAGCCAGTAGCTTGCACTGTCAGCCAGTAGCTAGCACTGCCAGCCTGTAGCTAGTGGCTAGCACTGCAGCTAGCACTGCTAGCCAGTAGCTAGCATTGCTGGCTAGACAGTAGCTAGCATTGCTGGCTAGACAGTAGCTAGCATTGCTGGCTAGACAGTAGCTAGCATTGCTGGCTAGACAGTAGCTAGCATTGCTGGCTAGACAGTAGCTAGCATTGCTGGCTAGACAGTAGCGAGCATTGCTGGCTAGCAGCTAGCACTGGAGTAGTAGTTGCTGGCTAGCAGTAGTATCTGTTGGCTAGCAATAGCAGCTGCTGGCTATCCTTACTAGCTGCTAGCTAGCAGTCGTAGCTTTTATCTGTTATGCTGGCTAATTTTGGCGTTTTGCATCGTTTGAGGAGATAAGGACTACATCGCTCGAAGAGCGTATATCAGAACTGCGTGATATTAGTGTAGTGTGGCTGAGAAGATTACTTTTAAGGGGACAAATCTGATGTTGATGAATAATTAAATGTTTTTCGAAACAATATAAGTTTTTTTAATAATCCTCTCAATTTGATACAACAGATAAAGATTTAATAAACAGAATATAAATTGGCGGTACGTGTAGCATATATTGTCATATACTATATAAACTGCTTTTGCAATAAGTTAAATGTTAAATGTTTTTTTTTTTTTGTTATATATATTTTTTTTTTTCCTTTTGCGAGTTTCTTTGCGCCAGACAAAGCTTTCAATTACTTTTCCCTCGAGAAGGAAAGCGGCTTTAAAATCTCGAACATAAAGCAATCAGACTTAGCGTTCCTTAGATCTTACATCTAATACAGTTTCTCGGAATTAATTTTAAATGTGTGGGCGCTATTTTTAGAATTGTTGCTCATTCACAGTCTGCAGCTGAGCATCCCTGGTGATCAAAACTGTCAGTTATCATTAAATTATAAATTTTTATGGGACAATGCCCAGTGGCATTCATTTTTGTTGTTCTTGTTGTTGTTGTTGTTGTTGTTGTGATTCTTGTAAGGCTTGTCATTTTCATTGTCATATACAACACAATTTCCCTTTTTTTTTTATTTTCGGCTGCTTTTGTCTTTGTTCTATTGTTTTTTGTGCGAAATTTTGATTTGATTTTCTTGATTGTCGGGATTTGGGTTAGATATTTTTTTTTTATTTGCATTGCCCAAATATCTCAAACACCAACCAACCACCCACTGCACAGCTAATAAAATTTTCATTACGTTGAGATTTTCCACAACACAACACAGTCGTTTAATAAAAATTCCAAGCTTGTTAAATTTCTAAAAACATAAATTAGCCGTGCGCATATTTCGCACTTGGGCGCACGGAAATAATGGCCACAAATTAAGGTCTTAGGTGTCGATTTTGTTAAAAAGAATTTTAAATTTAATTTAGTTATTTCAATTGGAATGCATATTTTTTTTGTATTTTTTTTTTTTTGCTTGCGTATTTTTGTTTCGTTTTATTTTAAAACAGTTGCTAAGTCGTCAACAAATCTGCTGCTAAGCTCATCAAAAATTTATTTGCCAAGTTGAAGGCAAAGAAAGAAAAAAAAGAAGAAGAATTACTATAATTTGTTAGCGGGGAGTAGCTATTTTTAGACATCGCGGAATTTTAATATAATTTTCTTCTCTCGTCTTTTTTGTTGTATATTTAATTTAATTTATTTATTTATATTTTTTTTTTTTTTTTACCGCTTCACTTGGAACGAAGAGGATTTCTTTTCTTGTGCTGTCTTGTCCTGTCATCTGTTTGCTGACCTTCACCTTTATGCTGCTAGCGCCGAAGCCAACAAACTTTGCCTTTGATTTTGTCTTTGAAAATGTATATCAAAGTTGATTTATATCTTTCTATATCGTGGCATAAATAAATAAATGTTCATCAATTTGTTTTTAATTAATTCCGCAGACGCAGTTCTCTTTGCAACGCTTATTTCATAGAAAGCCTCTTTCACCTTAAGACCGCCCGCCCTGCATATTGTTTCATATTGTTCTCCTTTAGTGGTCGAGTTTATTTACTTGTTTCTCTGGCAAACAACGCGCAATTGTGACGCATTTTATTATGTTTTTAATCGCCTTTTAATTTTCTTGTTTATTTTTGTAAAATTGCAGCGCAAAAGTTTTAATTGTTCAATAATGGTTTTGTTATTTTCTATTTTGTTGTTGTTGGACTTTTGAGTTTTTCCTTTTGGATTTTTAGCTAAGTTTGTATTATGATCCGCTGTGGTGCGGCGATGTGTTTGTTTTTGCATTTCGCAAATGCCATACGCAAATATTTTTATGGTATCGCTGTCTGGAGCAAATTTATGGGTAGAGGATATTCGCTTAATTAAATATTAAATTTTAATTTATAGGTATTTCTTAATGAGTATTAAAATTTTTGCAAATTGAAACTTAGAAATAGTTGTGGTTTGTTTTAGGTTTATTGAATGGCAATGTAGCTTATTTTTCAATTAATTTATTTGTTCGATTGAGATTTACACAAGATGAGTAATGCCAATGGCTTTCTATGAAAAAGGCTTTGCAAAGAAATGCGTCGCCAGAATTAATTAGAAATAAATTGATGAACATTTATTTATGTCACGTTATATAATCAACTTCGATATAAATTATCAAAGACAAAATCGAAGGCAAAGTTTGATATGTTCGGCGCCATCTTTAAAGTATAAAGGTTAAGGTCGGCTAAGAAACTTTTTGAACAGCAAAAAAAAAAATCTTATCATGTTCCTAAATTATAAAATGGTTTTTTATTTTTTTTTAAATATTTAAAAAAAAAATGTTGATCGAACTACAAAATTGAGCAAATATAATTGCTTCAGATGGTTGCAAAGATGGCTAATAATTTATTTGTTTTATTCAGTTTTTACTAAGCAAAGCGCCGCAAACGTGTAGGTTCAATTTCAGCTTAATCGAAATATTACAAGTGGATGAAAAATTCAAAGATTTAAATTAACTAGAAACGTCACTGGAATTGCTCAAGGTCATACCAAAGAGCGCATATTATAAACGATGGGAGTATTGGCAAATGCAAATGTTTGCTGGTAAAAAATTAATGATTAATAAATACAAAATTTTCAAGAAAAATAAAGTAACTTCTTCTTTTTCTTTTGAACAAACCTCGTATTTTCATTTTTGTGGTACAAAATTTAACACAAAATAATTGCAACAAAATTTTTTATTTGGTTTTGGAACACTCTCAAAAACTCTTAAGAACATGTAGGTATAAATTGGCCTCTAGTAATCTGTATCGAACCGTGAGTAGTCAGCTGAATAGTCTAGCCAAGTACCACTGTCTCAAGAGCTAGTTAGCTATTATATAATCGGCTACACTATTTTATAATGTCAATTTCCCGGATATGCAACAGCTTAAGAAAGTCAATAGCCAGTCGTGGGTCGAATCTGCATCAGCTGTGACTAGTAATTGACTAGACTGTGAAAATAGCACCTTTGGTACGATTTATTTTAAGGGAAGCAGTGTATAAGCTGTGTATAGTCCAGCGTTCAGCACACGCTGTGCACCGCGCATGAGATTTGCTCTAACGCCTGCCTGCACACGTGTGGTTTCGCTTCTACGATATGTTTCTGTTAAGTCGCTGTTATGGCGGTGTAATAACGCTGTTACGCTGAATCAGTTTCTATTCAGCCGTTGTTCAGCTGTTATCATTCTGTTAATTCGCACACTAAAGCAATCGCGATTCGCACACTAACGATCGTGCATATATAATATATAGGCCGCCTAAATGACCCATTCAGTGTGGATCCTAGGTTATTGTTCAAGTTCATTAAACCGCACCAAATGTGCTGGGTTTTGTGTTGCTTTGAATGGTTTTATTATATTAAAAAGGGAGAATAACATGTGTATGGCTTTGGGCTTATATATATACTATATATAAAGACTTTTCTTGCTCTTATTTTCTCTTGAATTGCCTTCGGTTAGCAGTTAATCATATTCTTTTAAGCATTCGAAGAGTATTCAGCCGCCGGCAATAACGAATTATTTACTGTTGGGTCCGATCAAGATGTGCCATAAATCGTTTATTTATATAGCGATTTGAGATCACCCATTTCAAGGCAAATTGAGCATAGCTACAAAGAAGTGTCACATATCGTGAAGAAATGAAGATGAAAATGTAAAATTACAATATCTATACAGGAGGTGTACTCCAAAAATACTGTAATAGATTTAACTTACAAAGTTTAGGTCACTGTTAGTACTCAGCAAACCATTAATTAAAAATAAAGCGATTAGCATGCATATGAATTAACTTAGCCATGGAGATATGTCCTAGCATATGAAGTCGCATAAAAAACAGCTATGCTGAGGACAACAACTTGTAACAGAAAAAATCTTCTGAAAGATACCAAGACTATTGCTTCAACTCTTGTGACAACATTTCCAAGAAGCACAACTGCAGTAGAAGCTTTAAAGCATGGTTCAGTTTGATTGGTAAATGGAATGGAAGAACATTATTTCGAACTAAAGGATTGATGTTCAAGAATTTATGCAGGATTTCAATTAGCCGCAATTTTCGCAATGAATTGTTGGCAAAGCTGAAAAAAATAAATTTGATAGCTGAGATTTAGGGGTAAATAAAAATAGAGCATTAATTTGAGACAACCATATGTGTTTTTTAATTATAGAACAATATCTCCAAAATATTTATTTTTATTATAATAAAAGTTTGGTGACCACAGTTCCAAAAATATGTACGAAAAACCATTTAAACTTCTTCAACTTTGAAGACATTAATTGAAAAATTCAGAGAGACTGTATAAGTAGGAGAACAAGCCGTTCAATATCGATCAATATTGAAGCAGTACGTAACAGTGTTGATGAAGACCACAGAACATCAATACGGCGTCGTAGACAATGACAACTGGATGCTGAATTTATGAGCAAAAATATCATAAGCGATGAAACACATTGTCATCCTTGATGGTCTTGTTAATCGTGGAAATTAGCGAATCTAGATTTCGGAGAACCACCATCCACAACGTCTTAGTTTTTTTTTGGTGTGGAAGCATCACTAAACCATACTTTTAGGCCCTGTACCGAAGGTACAAGAGTTTATTGGTTTTGTGCAAATGTATGTAACAGGAAGAACTAATTGTCGGAGACCCCCCAAAGTTACCCCCATTATGGTCAGGAGTGATAGAGGAGTCGATATAGCCATGTCCGTCTGTCCGTCCGTCTGTGTGAACGAAAGGATCTCGGAAACGGTAATAGATAGAGACTTCGTGTTTTTTGCATTCAACTAGAACTGCTCCGGAATTTTACAAGTTTATTTTAAAAAAGTGTTTGTGTTTGTTAGGCGACCTGAACTGGTACAGGGCCTCTTACAGTCGGTTACGCCCGACTGAATTTTCCTTACTTGTTTTTTTTTATAATATAAGGCTTGGTCAAGCAGTAACTGTACCTGGTGCATGATCTTACGACAACAAATCCCATCAGAACACTAATTCTACAAATCGACTGTTACACATTTAACATGTGTACACAAGTCGACTGCCTGAAATTGCGCAGACATTTGTAGGTTAAGAGGAGTTTGGTCTTGAATTTTTATTGTTTTCTTAGGCTAATTCATATTCTCATTCTATTCTGGCTGACTGGCTTCTGCAAAACTTGCTCAACTTCTTGAAATTCTTGAGTTTCTTCTTTATAATTGTTGATGTTCTTGTTGAGTGGACGTTATGATGGAGTGAAGCGATGGAGTTGGTTCACAATTAACACAATTATTTATAACTTTACATTGTTTCACTTAAAACTTCCTCTTTTCTATTATAATATATTCATTCTGTTCTTGTACTTGACATTATTCTTTTTCTAATTCTTTGCTTATTCTTATATCAGTTCTTTGCTTTAAATCTTTACCAATTAACTCAACTCACCCACAAAATCTCAAATTCTTCCTTCTGAAACTGAATGATATCACATGTTTCACATGCCTTAGATTAGATTTATTTTTATAGAGTTCTTTGAAGTAAAAGATCTATGTTACCAAGTTCCCACAACTACACATGAAATACAGGAGAGAATTAAACGATCCATCAGCGCAATTCAGCCACATTTATGCAGAAAGTTCATGGAAAATATGGCCTCTAAAATGGTGTCCATAAGCTAGTTTGTAGATGACTCTTTAACAGAAGTAATAAACGTGGCGGCAGTCTATGAATGTAGCACAAACTATTAAGGAAATTTATTATTATTTTGAAAGCAAAATCTTTATGTAATGAAAAGATGTAACTCCTTGAAGCTAGGTAGGAGGTAGAGAAACCAAAACATTGTAATATTCTCCCGCAGTGAGTCACGACAATTACTAATTTAAACAAGTCAAAGTAAGTCTTGGAGTGTCTACCTCAGCTATAAAGTAATAGGAAGCACGGTACATACTGCATTAAAGCTATATAAACTTTTGTCATTATATGAAGCGATAGGACTAGATGAGGTATTTCAACTAGAAATTACGTTCAATAGCTGTTGCTAGTACACACATATATTTTTAAATTATTTTTATCTTATTTACATTTGCCATAATATAAACATAAATTTATTAATAAACCAATTATCGATGAATTTCGTGTAAATAATGTAACACTTTCTCGGTACCAATTAAATTATAACATCATCCCATTGATGGCTATGTATGCGCTCATTAGTAAAATCAGCTAATTTGCCATCAAGCTGTTGATAAATGTGCACTAGAAAGAAGAGTGCCAAGGATGCAAAACGATTTGCCATCATTTTCGAAATATTTCTATATATCATCGACCGTTGGGGTCATGCATCATTGCACGAAACCATCAACATCAAATAGAAGCACAAATGTTAGCTAAAATTTATTGAAACAAATTTCTTCATTTGCAAGCAAATAAATTAAATTTAATTAAGAATATGGCAGTCTAGTGTTTTTCTGTACACAAACAAATCAGCAAAGTGAATGCAACATGTTGCTTTTTTTTTTCTTGTAGGTGGGTGCTAGACAGACTAGCAATAGCAATAGGTGGGCAGCAGTTTCTAATGAAATTTCTCGCTTGCTGCTGCTAACTGTCTGCACGTGTCGAATTTTTCATTAAACGCAACATTGCACATTTGATTGCTAGACTATGCGGCGTATGAGTAATGTGCAAATATTTTGCTGCCTTTCAACAAACAACAACAAAAAAAAAAAAAAAAAAAATTTGCCAAATATTGTTTTAATAACTTTAACTTGCTTAAGCTTGTTTCACATGCCATAGTTGCCATGGGGCTTTTCCAACAAACGACAACGTATCACAGTAATTGCATTTTAGCTGTGGCGGCAGTGAGGCACATTGTTGAACATGAGTTTCGAATTTTCACACAGAAATACACTTACAGAAAGTCAGTGTGATTTGCGTGTGGCATGCCAGCGGCAAAGAGATTTATTCGGTGTCATCGTGTGTGTGTGTGTGTGTGGGTTTTTGTTTGTGTAAAGAGTAACAGCAGAAGCGCATTATAGCAAGCGTACGACGTGTAGTACAAATCCCCAAAGTAACACTAGCTACCAGCTACATGTGTGAAAATCAACGCCAACGACAAGCACTACACTACACTACACTACGCTACCGAGTTGAATGAAAATTTAGCCAAATGTATATGAATGAAAATCTTTTATCTCGTTTGCAAATACATGCGATGCTGCTGACGTCACTAAGCATCCAAAGCGCGCAAGTGTATACCCCAAGGCAAATCCCTTTTGGACGCATTTATTATTTAACAAATACCGCCGCCACTAGCTCACACACACACAATTGTAGCTGGCAAATGAATTATTTTTGGTTATTATTGTAAGCAATGGAGCTTACGGAAGTACAGTGTTGACCGCAAATAAATAACAAAAGTGCGTTGGCTTGCTTTTTAGTTTACTTTTCTTTGTATACGCTATACAAAGAGTGTGAAAAAGGGTTTTATTAGTTTATTAAAAGGTTTGCTACAAAATTGTAGCTAAATTAATTTGAAGTATTTCTCATCATCATTTATCATTTAACATGATTGATTATTTGCTGTGCGCTCAGAAAATTTTGTGAAAATTGCACACGGTTACATGCCAATGATTAGAAAGGCACTTACATGTATATTCACATAGAAGAATAATTCATACCCTCACATTTTTTTCTGCTTTGCGTGGGAACAATTTAATAAATAATATCACAATAGAAGTAAAAGTACAACAAAGGAAAAAAATGAAATAAATAAAAAAACTACATAAAGTGCGATGACCTTTTAATATATATTAATAGAGTTCGCCCACTGGTATAAAAGAAAAGAAATGTTTCTAATAAAAACAACAATTAAACTTGATACAAAGCAGATAATTTTCATGCACTATTCCAGTTTTATGAAATTGGGGATGCCTTTGTTGAAAGTGAAGTAGACTATAATTTGCCTGTCAAATGTTGGATTAAAAATAAAGTACATACACAGAAGATAAAATAACCTGACTGTGACCAAATTGATTAAATAAACATTAAAAGCTTTATACCTACAAAAAGGATATTCTTAGACTAGATAACTACCCAACTCAATGGAATTGTGTTGAGGTAATAATGATATCAAAATAACTCAGAAAACTGTATGTCATCATACCATTCCATTAGCTAGCTTATAACATTTTCCAAGAATTTAAAAAAAAAATACTATTGACCAGTGCTGGACGACACCAAATAATAAAAGACGCTGCAGTTAAACGGAACTAGACTTCAAAATACCATGTGTACTCCCATTGAATCTTAAATTTGTAAATTATTCTATATTGATTTGAGATATTTTGTCGGTAAACATAATTTAAAG
This sequence comes from Leucophenga maculata, assembly GCA_035044805.1. Lineage (NCBI taxonomy): Eukaryota > Metazoa > Arthropoda > Insecta > Diptera > Drosophilidae > Leucophenga > Leucophenga maculata. The sequence continues at coordinate 388,874 of JAWNNP010000651.1, read as the reverse complement.
CTTATCTAAACCACAACAAAATTTTTTTCTTACAAAACCATTGAAAACTGTTATTTTTCTTATACAAGAAGTTATTGTCAAAAATCCTGAAAGTCAGTACAGATTTTTAAGGATGCTACCTCTTCCAGTGGCCTGATCTGGACCTAAATATAATATTTTGAAAGAATTAAAGAAAGGTAAACAATAAAATGTATAAATATTGTTTATAAGTAGTACCATTCAAAAAATAAAAAAAACATTTTTTTATTACTTGCGAACATGGCTTGTACTGCTTCGCTGTATATGGGGGCGTAGTACCAGCTATTATCATAGTGAATCGTATTATATTTTTTTTTTTTTGGTATATCGCAAGTAGTTTCAGAAGTATGTCGTCTAAACTTTAGGACCGTGACACTGCCCATTTGTCATTGAAACTAATTTCTCCCATTATTTACATATATGCAAAAAATCGTTCTATCGAAAATAGTTTCAGAGACAGAAACATTTTACTTTGAGAGCTTGGCACTAAATATTTTTCCATATGCCTATTGGATGAAAAAAGTCAGTAATCCACACAAGAAATTAAAAAATACAAAAAAAATGATTCAAATTGGAATTTTTTTTTTTTAATTTTTCGATATTTGTTTCTCAAAGTTCTCAGAATAACTTCAGCAATAACTTTGCAATGTTTGTTGCTTAACCGTAAATTGTTTCATTTCTTATTTTGATTTATGTTGAATTGGTTTAAATATTTTTTAAATAAATATTCGTAATAGTCTATAAAAGTCTCCAAGGAAAGAAAATTCGGAAAGAACCCAAACGTTTTTATGGAACTTTGCAGACCATAATTCATGATTTGATCGATGGATATGCCTTTTTTTTTTTTTTCCTTTTCTTCATTATGAAATTGATAAACTTTTCAATAAAAACAATTTGATTCAATGTCAAAAAAAAAGTCGGATAATTCAGACAATCTCCAGATATCATAATCTCTCCATATTGACTGTTGCTAGAAACGACATATTGGATTGAAACTATTTTTTGTATTGCGCTGCCCGGATGGAAAAAAGTCACAAAAGTTTCTTGTGGTGTGAAATACACCTAAGAATTGGAATACGGTTTGAAGAGATTTTTGTTAAGAATTTTCTTAAAAAAATTAACCAAATACACCAACTCAGAAAATTTTTTAAATAAAATTGAAAGAGTTGACAATATTATTTTTCTGAGTAAGCTGCATAATTTTCATTTATAAATTTAATTTTGAGCATGACATAAATACATTCGTATAAGGCTCATAGCTACCTATACATATTTGGGAACTATGTCTTGCATAAATGCATTCATTTCATGCTACGAATGCTTTGCATGAAACCAAAATTAAATACGAAATGGAACGTATTAAAATATTAAATTCTTAAAGTATTTGCTCACACTCACACAATGCAAATATCTGAAAGTGTTCACTACTAATTAATTGTTTGGAAAGCTGACAGTGCGATGTGCTTCTTCGGTCTATTAAATAGTTCCTGCAATAATATCTTACTGCAAATTAGCTATTTATATGTTCATTGATTCAGATAACATTGCTGCATAGAAATCTTTTTAAAAATTGAGCTAGCTACAAGCTCAGAGTTTGGTATAAGCTAAATGCTAGAATAGTTTAGTTAAATAAGTTTTTAATGAACCACCCAGCTATACTAATTAAATTAGTAACATATATGCATATATAAAATCTTTAATATAACAACTGCTAAGCTTTTGAAGGATATTAAAGTTTCGATGATTTACACCATTGCACATTCCTCTGGCGGCGACGTCGGCATCGGCACACCTTTCTTTGTTTATTTGTTTGCTTTTCATGCATAATGTATACGAAGCGGCAACGCGTGCAAATGCCAATGACGTCACAGGATCACGTTAGGATCTTTGATTGTTTTAGCTGTTGCCGCCTACACGTAATAGACATAACAGACATTAATTAGGCACGTACACACACAGCTTTTATTGTCTATCAGTGCTGATGCTGATAATGATGATGCTGCGGCTTGTTTAGCCTTGTTTTTATTAGTTTGTTTTAGCATAAAATCAACATTGCCTACTTGCAGGCGCATAAAACCACTCACACCCTATATTTCCTTTAGGTCCGTCCATTGGTCTGTGTGTAATTAGTGGCTCACTAACGATAATTGATTTGAGTTTAGTATAGCAGCAATTTAAGTGTTTGTGTACCCTTTGTTCGCTTGATAACAAACTAACTGCTCGTACGTACGCTTTGCTAATTAGACACTGCTAAAACTTTTGTAATTAATGTCATTAAGGCAAATTCGGTTTGGCTTCTTCTACACGACGGCGACACTTTTGCCGCAGGTATTAAGCGTATATTTATAGCGAAAGTTCGCTTACATTATTAATCAATTATAAAAGTAGGCGTCTAATAGATTAACTTTATACCACATACATCAAATTGAATGGCAAGCTGGCAAAGCTGTATTTTATTGTCTCGTAGGATTTATGTGCAAAATTGCGAGTGGAACTCTTTCCTTTCTTTTGTTTTAGCCAATGTTTTAATATGTTTTCACATGTTTGTACATAAAATACTCATACGACATGTTGTTTTTCCATGTAGCTAGCTTTTGATTTGACGTACTTCCTGTGCTCCATTTTTTCTTTATTTATTTTCTTTCTCGTTTTTTATGCGTTGCGCACATTTTGTCGCCGTAATTTGACAGTCGCATAAATTTTTTACGATTTAGCGCCTCGAAAAACAACAACAATTTTCTTTTTGCCACTAAGAGCAATTTTTCTTTCAACACTTTTAGTGAAAATATTTTATTTATTATATAAACTTTTATTTTTTTTTATTTGGAATTTTTCTATATACGCTGCAAGCTTAGTGTGTATGGTAGTTTAAATTTGACTTAAAGTTTGTAACGAAAAATAGTTGGTTTCGAGATGTTGGGTGTTCTAGAAAATGGGACTCCATAATATTATTTGTGAAGAGATATAGCTCCTAATAGTATGTTGTAGCTGGTAGAGCTCTGATTTAAAATAATGTTCCAGTTTTTTCTCCGAGTTGAAATTTCATGGTGAAATAAATTATGCTGTGTTGAATAAATGTCTTTAAAATAAAAATAAGTTTTACAAAATTTAAAACTATTTACAAGTGTGAAGAGCATTTAACAACACTCCTGCTAGTAAATATTTTTTTTACATATTTTTGTATTTTATTTTTCGAAATATTTTTGCTAAGTGTTGAACGAAAAAATATAAAGAATTTTTGCAAAATATGTAGTCATGAACTTGATGCATGAATTGGGTAAACAAAAACAAAAAATTTATCTAAATTACTTTGTCAAAAATATTAGAATTAAAAATAATCAACTATGTATAGTGATAAATATTTGAACAGACGTCAAGCCATAACGCACCCGATTTCCCCAAGTTCCTCTAATGCTCTAGACTAATGCTGCGACTTGCCCTTTGCTTTTTCTTTTTTTTTTATTTTACGCTGGCTTATTGCCAGAGAATTTTCACGTATCTGTTTCAACGTAATTTAGTTTGTCGGCAATTGATGTTGGCTACCAGCTACCCTGCTTGCCACCAGCACTCTAGAACCCTCTCGTTCAATTGATTTGTATGCGACCGATTAATGCGGAAAGCACTATTTACGCGCGATTAGTTAAAGGAATTTCACTCATACATTCCACTTGTACAAGTACTGCCGCATTTGAACGTTGCTGTTTAAATGCCTTCACTCACATCTCATCTTTGATTTTGTTCATTTTATTCGCATTCAATTGAAATTTATTTCATTCTTTGTTTATTCTGTATTTTGTCTGGTATTTTTCATTGATTTGCACGGCGCGTAGGTGAGTGTGTTTGTGCAGCGTAAAAATAAATACTTTGTGAAATTAAAAATAAATAAAATTGAGTTTATCATTTGATTTATTTTTGGATTCTATAAAAGAAATAATAGCACGCTAAAGGTTATGGGGTTATAATGTAATTGAAAGAAAATTGCTATGAAGTGATTTTTTTTTTAATCAAGTGGAAACCTAATTAGTGCGTGCGGCTATTATGGTAACTCAGTTCTCAGTTCTGGTCATTAGGTGACTTAGTTGTTCATAGCTCTAACATTTATTTGTGAGTTCTTTGTAGGTCAGGCGGCTCTATTAGTTCTTCAATATGTAATTCAGTAGTTCTTTCAGATTAATTAATTCAGTTGTATGGTAAAACATGAATCTTTAATAATTAATTTTGAAAAATGCACGAGTGACCTGTTTTTCATTTGATCGCTTTTAACTACGAACCCTATTTTCGAACTGATTTTGATTAAAACTTTTATTGGGAACATATGATTTTTTTTTGTTCATAACTTAAGAACAGTCTAAAGGATTTGCTTGATTCTTATTTTTAATTTTCATCATTAGTGACCCATAAAATGTATGAAAAGTTTAAAAAAAATTATTGAGAGATTCATGAAAAACAAAAATTGCGCTTTATATGAAACTTTTGTATGGAAAGTTCTCGACGAACTTGATTAAAATATGATCCACTCGAAAAATTAATGATAAAACATCTTCTTTTGCACCATATGAGTAAAACTCAATTCATCATGCCATGTCAAGCCTTTGACGTAGGCAAAAATTTAGCCGTAAGTAGGCTCAATGAAAGAGCGAAGCAAGACGAAAACGGGGACGACTTTGTAGTGGGGAGAATCGAAGATTGAGTAAAACTCAATTCATCATGCCATTTCAAGCCTTTGACGTAGGCAAAAATTTAGCCGTAAGTAGGCTCAATGAAAGAGCGAAGCAAGACGAAAACAGGGACGACTTTGTGGTGGGGAGAATCGAAAATTGGGAGGACTACCAACACATTTACTAAACTGGCCCAGAGAATGCATTTTTTTTGGGAAATCATCGTATGCTATTCACTTACCAAAGCTAACGAGATCAGGCCTGTAAGCCGAAGGGAATTTTTTTCACTGGGCGACCGTACTGTACTTGTGGGTTGGTGTGTGTGTTACATCAACCTGCATTGCACTTCATAGTACTATATTTGAAATTTTGTATGGGTCAGCAACCAAAGAAGGTACTTAATAGTTACTTCGCCTGGCCATTAGTTGAGACACTTCGGGGAGTCAAGTGGTAAAGTTTCTTCGGTTGCTTGCGTTCACAACAAGCAGCGGTTTTAAATAGGCCTCGATTTACCAAGGGGCGAAGTTGGACATCCAAAGAACGTTACTTCGGTTTGGCCTCTATATAGGCGTATCCTGTACTCGGGACCCACAGGCTTCCACGTTAAACCGATTGTACTTTCTGTACATGTGGAGCTAGCTATAATGCTGTTTGGCGCAACTTCTTTTAGCGGGCATTCTGATTATCTATTAGTGGTCTACACGCACCTCTTTGTTTCCAAACATTGTATTTTTATGACGGCTACCCTTTAGGGAGAGGTTGCCACATTAATTGCCACAGAATGAGAATCTAAATATTCAAACTTGGAGAGCAGTACCTACTATCTACTAGCGAACCAAGACGAAAACGGGGACGAGAAAGAAATCCTTTAGCGAATCATCGGATCCTATACATTCACCACAGCTGGCGAGATCAGGCCGTACGAACTGAAGGGATTTTTTTCACTGGGGTGACCGTACTGTACATTTGGGTTAGTGTATGTGTAACATCGACTTGCATTGCTATTCATACAGCTATTCTCAAAGTCAAAATCCCACGAAGTGTACTTCATAGTTACTACGCCCTGGCCATTGGTGGAGGGCCTTCGGGGAATTACATCGAGGCTTGAGGGCTGTGTCTCTTATAGTCTAAAAAGTCTTCATGGTCATTCATAAAGCTAGACATAGATACGCACAACTGGACAGACATTCATGTCTAAATCGAGTCGACTTTTAATAAAAAATCAAGCATATAGTTTATAGCTATAGTTAATGGAATATTATAGATAAAAGTTTATGAAATCTGCCTTGTCTCCTGGTATAGCAAATCAAATTGTGTTTGACTAGATCGGCGGCACTATGTGTTAACTTGGCTAGACTAGTGAACTGACAAGTCATTGGTCAATAAGCAGTAACGCATTAAAAAAATTAATAGCGATATACATTTTTCTATGTCTCTCTTCACTTCTCTGAAATTTATTTAATACGAGCGACCGATCTGTCAGACTTGTCAGTAACTAATTCTGGTTCGTAGTGGACTTATGTCTCCAGTTATAGAAGCTTATTAGTTAAAGAAAATTAATGTTCAAAAGACTTAATTCGATTGTTCTCAACAACTTAAATGTATGAAATAAAAAATATGAAACAAAAAAGAAGTTTATTTTTGTCATACATTTCATTGTCACATAAACAGAGAAACGTGCTGCCTAAATTGATATGAAGTACCTATTTGGAAGTTCTGCGTAACATAAATGTCCAACTTAAAATACGTTTTTTTTCTCCCCGGAACTATCAAAACACTTAACACGTATTGCAGCACATATTTTTTTTCGAAAGTTCTTTTGCTTTTTTATTTATGTTGATTTTACACATTTGGAGAAGCAAAAAAAATATTGCGCGAAACTGACTCGTAGCGTTGAGCATAACCGCTTAACAACTATTAAAAAAAAAAAAAATATAAAGCTTAAAAATAAGTTACACTTGACACTGATGTGTGTGTGTGGCGCTGTGTGTGTTTGTGTGTGGCTAGAAGGCATAACGCAACCAAACTCAACTGGCCACAGCCGCTGCGCTTGTGTGTATTGCTTGTGCAGCTGCTGGCAATTACTTTGTGGCACGCTATTAAGTGCCACAAGCGCAAGAGCAAGCAAGTGGCCACAGCCATATATGTTTGTATGTATGTATTTATGCAAGTGCACGACAGAGCACAGTCGCCGCAACGAGCAATTAACGTAAGAACTTACCGCGCCAATGTGGCCGGCCAACACTGACTAACTCTCTGAATGTATGGTGCGCTGCTGCAAAATGAAGAAAAAAGCTTTTAAATATTGCATGTGTGCATTTTCATGAAAATTAATCATACGATTTTTCCGTTTTTCTTTTGCTTACAGAACCAAGAAAAGACAAGACTGATGCACAACAACAACACGGCGGTGGCAATGGTACATTATCACCAAATATCGAACAACCGACATGTCAAGGCTCAATGTTGCCACCACCCGGCGGTGGTGGTGGTGGCGGTGGAGGAGGAAATGTCGGCAATCATGCACATCACATTTCCGGCAGCGATTCAAGCAATGCCAAAGCAGAACGCCCAAATACACTTGGTACGGGCAAGCTGAATCGTCGTGGACTCAATATTTGTTATCACAATGATCACTGTAAGTATTTTAGAGAAATAAGCATTTCTTTATATAAAACGCTCTTTAAGACTGCAGTGTGTCAAACGTCCGTAAGCTAAAACATAAGCTAAGCTTTAAGTGCTCGCTGTAGTCGTGGCCACACTTGCCGTCGTCCACGTTGTCGTCTTATATCATCGAAAACAACACACAAACACAGCTTATATACATACTCTCACATACATACACACACATACACACACACTCATATCGCTCATACGCTCTATCTATATTTCGTTTTTACAGATACCGATGAGTCTGGCGCTCAGGTGAATGTTATGGGTGGTCCACCGGGCAGCACACCGCCGCCATATGCCACAAGCAGCAGCGGTAATGCATCTGGTAAGCTACCAGCTGGTATGCTCTCAGAGCTGCCGGAGCCACCTATACCAGTTTCGGAGATTGGACCCATCCCACCGCCGCCCATGTTCTCAACGCCAAGCCCAACGCTTATTGCAGGGCGACCGCACGGACCGGGCGCTGTTAATGATCAGGATTATCAGGACTATGGCTATGATGGTAATAAAAATGAAAAAACAAAAAAGAAGAAGAAAAAAGCGCTAGGAATGTCGATGTTCAAGAATGGTGTTCATGTATTTTTTTTTTTACTTTCTTTCTAAGTTTCTGTACATACTTTACTTTCTATCAACTTCAAAATTAACACACACTTTCCCCTACTACTCTCTGTCCGTAGTCAATTCAATTAAAACACGCTACTCCGCGCAGACACCGTGTTTATGCGCCTAAGTTGCTGCTACAGTTTTATGTTTATGTATGCCACTCAAAACGCAAACTAGCAACTTAAGCTTTTATTTGGCCAATAAAGAATTTAGTTTAGTATAAAACTTGTCTTAAGTTTGTCTGGAAAACGCTTCAACTTTTTTGTTTCTTCTTCTTCTGTTTTTATTAAGCTATATGTAGTTCGTACTTACGCTTCTATATGTCTTTCTATGCTTTTATGTTTATATTTTGTACGTGTAGTTAGTTAGTTAGTTAATTAGTGCATTTATTTTACTAAGCATTTAATTACTGTATATCTCACACATATTTGCAGATCATGATCCCGAACAGGATGAGCTCGACTCCGATGATGAATATATGTATCAGCACGGCAATCATGTTGTCGTCGATACGCAACGCGTTGAGGAAATTCCAGCCAAAGAGCCAAAACCAAATGCAGTTCCTCTTAAATCGGCACTGAAGAAAAAACCCGGACAGCAGACGTCCGCATCAACGCCAGCTACGCCCACGCAGGACCATAATAGTCTGGCTGCATCATTGGGCGCTGCAGGCGGCGGCGGTGGTGGTGGTATGACGGGTGGCAACAATGGCATCGGTTCGATTGCTGCTGCCGCTGCTGCTCAAGCTGTCGCAAATCAAGCGGCCGCACAACAGCGACCATTGGTAGTACGACAGGATGCCACGGGCAATGGATATTCGTTGAAGTGAGTAGCAAAGCGAATTTGACTTTTAACTATATACGCAGACGAACGAATATATGGGTACATTGGAGCACTAGCGGCAAGTTGACAATTGAAATGTCTAAAAGCGTTTTAAAAATTAAATGAATTTGCATGTAGTTGCAATGGATCGAAGTCTTTGCACAGTTTATATTGTGCATAAGCCAAGTAAATGATAAAATGTTTCGACTTGGTTCGCAGGAAGATTAGTTTTTAGGAAGTTTATTTAAATTATTGGTATTGATACGCATCAATGAAGGTTTAGTACTAGGCATGAGTAAAATTGTTTGAGTTCTAAACACAGTAAACACCCGAGTTATTACTAGGCACACACTTTTTAGGCTTTTCTAGACAGTTCCACATGTTAGAAAGGAAATGTGTAAGTATTGACAAAATAAAACGTACAATAGGTACATTTCGGCCATACAAATCAGAGGGTTTAGATGAAATATTTGGCGCTAAAAGGACTTAATTTTAGTTCGATACATTAGTGGCGGCTGGAAACACTGAAACATTTACTTCATATTAACCCTCCTGGGGTTTGAGCTAACAAACCACAATCATAGAAGAAATTTATCGTTTTTTCCAATCCGAAGCAAGAAAATAGCCCTATTAAATGATACGTATTCCATACACCTATCAGTCTCTATCGTTGCAGGAGTCTCCAATAATGAGCTTATGGAATAGTGTACCAAATAAGCCCTCAGCTTAAATAACTTTAAATAAGGCAAACAGAATATTTTACAACTGAAAGCGTCTTAGTGTTAGGACTGAATATCTCTTTACGAAGTAGTAAGTGACAAGCAGTGTCAGCTTGTCTCTTTGTGGATGGCAGGAGCTATGCGAACCGCAGTGCCGCAATGAAAGCGTTAATTGGCCTTCGCTGTTCATTTCAACATATACTTCAGCGGTATGTTTCCGGACCTATATTAGACCAACTACGGGACTCTAACTTACTGCTAGAATCAAGATCTAAACCATCATTAATCGAGATACATTACTAATATTTTACTTACCGGTGCGGGTAACATCGCTCTATGGATAATTTTTAATTTATTTAATTTGCTAAAAATACAACGAAGCGCAGAAGTCGGTTTCAGTAGACTTCTTCGCACCTCATTGACGAAAGTTTTAAACGACCTTTTTCACCTTCACTATTTTGACATCATTGCAAGGAAAAGCAGTAGTGAGAGATACAACCACAGATTTAAAACTAAGGGAAACCTCCATGTTGACGCTATTTTACCTACAAATACTCAAACTCCCACCAAACCTATGTAAGCTACAAGGTGACACTGAGAACCCCTACACAAAGAATACCAACAACATTTATACAGAAGGGTCAAAGTTCCATGTCAGTGGAAGTGGTATGATTGATGTTCTACCCAAAACTGGGAATTAGAGAATCTTTCAGACATCCCGTGCATTGTTACATATATCAAGTATAAAATTGAGCGATACTGAAGGCTAGTCAAATTCTCAAGCCACATTCTTGAGTAAGTTTACATATCCTCAGAAAGTCAATAAAAAAATGAAATCTCTGAAACGCTTGATTCCTGCTGCAGCCACACAAAAACCATTGCGAGATCCGTAGAAGTCTTAGCGAAATTTTCGAGCACTATAGTATTTGTCTCATCTGCTTGCCTTGACATCGAAACATAGAAGGAAATTACAAAGCGGACACGCTGATCAGCGAAAGTACCATTAGTTATAATTCACCAGCAAAAAACATCTTGGGTATATTTCTGGCTACTTGTAAGCTTGGAATTGATATAAACTTGATTCATACAGTGAACAATAGATGTAATATCCTTAATACATGCAAGTTTTCTAAGCCTAACCGTACAACTAAGCTAGTAAAGATCACCAACCAACATTCTAGTAGGAACTCCAATTGGTTATTGCCTCTGCAGAAGTTGTGGGAATATCAGGGTGAAAGAAACAAAAGAGCATCTGCTATGCTACTGCCAAGCTTAAAATAAACAAAAAAAGAGGCCACAACTGCTCGGTAGCCTCTTTCTTAGAAAATCTTACAGAGATGCCTGTAAAGGAGAAAATAAAATAAAAAAAAAATACATCAAAATTAATTGTCATTTTCAGATAATCCTGACCTACAATGTTCGATCCACGAAACACAACATAAATAGATAAAATAAAAAAAAAAATAAAAAAAAAAACAGGGAACACACAATTATCGACCGGTGTAGTGAATACAAGAAGTAGTGAATAAAATCAAACCGTTTGAACTTGTTCTTTTTCGTTCAGTTTAGGCTAGTATTTCTGCAGTTCAAGACCGAACGAACAAGCGGAATAAGAAAATATTTAAATAATCCGCTTTTTATTAACATTTTCTTGTTCGATCCAACTAATACTTTAAATGAAATAAAATAGTTCTATTAGTATTAATAATACGAATATTTCGACATTCTATATGCCATTCGAACAAATGATTTTGGTTGCTCAAATTAAATTCATAACAGAGCATTATCAATAAAGCAGCCAGCCAGACTTCAATGTACTCATTTACTTTAATTGATTTATTTTTTATTTATTAATAATAATATTTAGTATTGTTATTGCAAAATGTTTCATTTAATTGTGCAATTATGTATTTCATTAAGTGTAGTCACAATATTTGATAATTTCTCTTATAACAAAAAAAAAAAAAATATTAATTATTAATTAATTTTAAAACAAAAGTTTCTAAAACTTTGCTTAACTTAACCAACTTTTTTTTAATTATTATGTATAACAATTTTATTACAAAACTTTCTTTGTACTTTCTTTCTTTTCTTTACAACCAACCAAATCAAACTACAAACCAAATTAAACTAAATCAACTAAATAACCACTTTTTATAACTTAAAAAAAAAACACTAAAAAAATTTGTATCTTTTCTTTTTGATTCGTCTATTATGTACTACTATTCTTTTTATATACACATATATATTTAAATTTATATATATATATGATTACATAATTTTCGTACCTACTGTTAACCTACTACCCAACAAATTAGGCCAATACTACGACCACGGATTAGAATATGGTAATAATTTAGATTAATTTATTTTTCATGTATATAAAACAAAATAAAAACCAAATTTTATGCATAGTGGTTTTCCAAATCCCAATCTATTCCTTTTATCATTGCTAATAATTTTTTCAGTTGTATAAGACACAGTTAGGCGCACGCACACAAGCAAACAGTTTCTTTGCACACACATATACACATACAAAATTTCTACTTAAATACACAAACGAACACATTTTCTTGTACATAACTTTCCTCCTCTTACTATACTTTCTCTAGTTAAACAGTTACTAAACAGCAACTTTCACATAATTTTTACTATTTACACACACAAACTTTTAATTTACTCGTTTTTATTGAGTTACTAACTTTTTTTTTTTGGTAGGTCTGTATTTTATGCCTTGATCCCAATTAGTTATGCCTTAAAGATACGTTACACCGCTCCCTTATCCTAGTGCCACTTTGATGCTGTTATTATTACGAAATCTGTGTATCTTTTTTTACGATTGTATCTATATAATGTCGTATTTCTCTGTATGCGAAGTATATGCGTGCGAATGATGTGTCGTTTTTTTGTTTGTTTGTACTCTTCTTGATTTCATTTGTTGCATGTTTGTATTTTGAAGAAAGTTTTAACATTTTTCGTATCTTTCGATGTGTTTATTTGGTTTCAATTTGTCTTCTTTGAAAGAATATTTAAACTCAAAATTGATTTATAGAAAATAAAGTTGCTTTCAAGTTGATTATAAAATTATATATTTATATATATATATATATATAAATAAATTGAATTCAGGAATATGCTATAGGTCAGCTCTTTCGTCAAAATTCAAGCATTTTAATGCAATTAATTATTGCAAGGAGAGGTTCGACACACACGCTTTGAACCCTTAACTTGTATATGGATCTGTATTCGTTTGGCATATTTTACGATTGATATAAGATACACCAAATTTGGCGTTTCTAGCTTTTTATAGAAAATGGTAGAAAGACGGAACAGAAAATGGGACTAGCCCTTCTAATATGTTCGATATGGACATATTTGGTATATTTAATAAGAATTAAAATGAAATACACAAAATTTGGCAATTTTAGTTAAAATAAAAAAAAAAAGGAACAAATTTTTATGGATACTTCCTCTTAAAAAGGTGTTGGCACGTTCATTAAGCAGAACCAATCTAAAGAGGAAATAGGATGAGCATTGAATATCCAAACTTTGAAAACTCTAACTTTTATAAGTCTCCAAGTTCTTGTTGTTCATAGCCAGACAGACAGACATTTCTATATCGACTTTTTTTTAGCGGAACCACCTCTTTTTTATTAGGAATGATGCAAAATATACCAATTTCGGCAATAACAACAACAACAAAATTGTTTGCATTTAAAAAAAAACAGCAAGATGGGACAGATTTGTATGGGTGCTACCTCTTGTAATGATCGGATCTGAACCTTAATGGTATCTACGATATGTATATATGTATGTTAATGGGTTTGTGTGTTAGTATGTCCGTTATAGATTGCTACTCCATTCATCCGATCACCATGAAACTTTAAAAAGTTATTGAGTACACTCCCGTGCAGAGTATAGCCATTGTAAAACTATTCTACGGGGTGATGCCACGCCCCCATATAACCTATTACCGAAATTCGACATATTTTTGTAACCATATGTGGTCCAGGGATGAAATGTTGTACACATGTTAATAGGATCGAGAAAAGTAATCCTCTTTAGTTCGGTCCAAATCAAAGCGGGCAATGCCCCACCCCCAAACAAGCGATAAACCAAACTCAACATATGTTTCCATCCATTTGATTCACAACGAATAAAGTTGGTTAATATGTTAATGGGGCGGGCAAAAGACATTCGGTTAAGCTTAGTCGGAACCGGAGGGGGCCCCAACTCCATATAAGCTATAAACAAAATTCAAAATATCGTTCCATCCATTAGAGGTGGTATTTAGTATAAATGTAAATGGAATGGGAACAAGTAATTTAATATTCTAAAATTAGACATGAACAATTTTATTCTGGATAATACCTAACCTTTAGAAAAGGAAAACAAAAAGGGGGCGTAGCAAAGCAAGCCGGGTCCGCTTCAATCTTATAATGATTAACGTAAGATATTTTGTGATTCTAGAAAAATTACCAACATTAATAAACATTTTGTTATACAAATACTTAGAGTGAGAACTAGATTTTTATGGTTAGTACCATCTCATATAAAGAATGTAAGAATATGTGAACCTTATTATCTAAACTTGAAAACTATATCTTATAAAGTCTACAAGTTGCCGTTGTTCATGCTGACAGCCCGACAATCGGACCTATCTATATCGATTTCCCAGTTGATGCTGATTATAAGAATACAGTATATGGAGTCTGTATTGCCTTCTTCTGCGTCTAACATACCAACTTAATTCATTTCATTTGAAACAAAATATTTTTTACGTAGACTAACTTCGGACCTAAACCAAACTTAAACTAAAAAGAAACTAAAGTTTAAACATTTAAGAGTTCTCTCAGTATATATATTTATATCTGAGTTATCTGAGCCAAATAAATTAAATAAAAAGCAGGTCCGGACAGCAACGCATGCAGTGCGAGAGGAAAGAAAATATTTTATTTCCTCTTTAACTTTTCTGTCAAATGGGAGTGGGAGGAGAATAGATATTGAAGCGAAATGAAATGTACGTAATTCTTAAACTTAGTTCTACAATAACTGTATTCCTATATAGTCTTACATCCGCATACAAGTTCCTCTGTACTAGAAACATCGACATAGATGTACATATCATTGTGAGATGAGACTAAACTTTATATTATGCCCTCATTTCTTACCACTTGTATGACTTGCGAAATAAGTAATTCCCTTTTATTTATTTTTGAAGAATTTTCTCCAGTTTTAAAAAACATTATTTTCACACTATTAAATCAGTGCGATTTACTCTGGTTTAAATATACGAAAGCTAACACATTTCAGTTCATAAAGTTATTGAATAAATTTCCATTTTTCCAAGCGTTGCAGCCGGAAAGTGTGCAACAGTTTTCTATTTTTCCTATTTATTTATGAGCACTTTATGACTTCCGCTTTTCCAAGCGACTAGACAATTATTTCGTATGACTTATTTGCTGTTGCGTATTCTTTTATATGAAACAAAAAAAAAAAAAAAAAACACTTAAAAGTCAACTTGAACGCATCAGTGAACAACTCTATCTCTCCCTCTGAGTGCTACTTTTCTGCTGTTTCTGGAAAACTTTGAAATACAAAATTTATGCAAAAATTCAAAACCAAAAATTTCAACAAAGCATTGAAGGAAGTCAAGCTGTGGCATTGACGTTCTCGTTCGTTGGTTATAACAGCCATGTGATATAAGCTCCATACGCTCTTTTTTTCTCTGACATCTTTCTTGTGCTAAGTGTTGCGGAAGCTATGCAGGATATATGTGCTTTTCATGCTTGACAGCTGAGCCGCGTCGCATATATACACTCACCTCACGTGCAAGGATACTACCGATACACATGCATATACATAGCCGCTCTGTTTGGCTGTTTGACTGACGATACACATGGCGATGACTTTCCAGCTGTGCACGCGCATTCTTCTTTATAAAATTGCTGAAGATGAAGAGCAAAAAAAAAAAAAAAATTGTGTAGAGTGGGTGGAGATGTAGTATAAGAAAAAAGAAATTTCAAAGAAATTCGTATAAATTTGCGAGAGAACTTATAAACGTTCGCTTGGTTACACTCAATTTTCAACTTCTTCTTAATGCTACTTAGGAAACTTCTGCATCATTAGAAAAAATTTTAAAAACCTAAATTTTTGGCAAAAAAAAAGCCTAAATGAAGCAAAGTTTACTTGGGATATATGTTCCTATCTGACTTTGTGTGATATATTTTATTTATATTTATATACCTTTTAAGAGGTGTGGGCACGACCATTTCATATTAGTTGTCTGAAGAGCGAATAGAAGACTCAAACGTGAAGGCTTTATTTCTTATAGCCTCAGTGTCCTGGACAGACGAAATCGACTTCTGATACTGATCAAGAATATATATACTTTATGCTGTCTGCCTCGCCTACTTCTGTCTCTTACATCTTTATCTGCTCAAATTCAATATTGCTTTTAAATATACATACTAGTATAGGGTATGAAAAACCAAGATGTCTTTAGCTTTCTATATCTTCAAGTTCCAGACTCTGGAAATAGATGGATAGACTTGTCTAGATATGCTGTTCGAATCGAAAGTTGGTCAAGAATGCAGAAGGTGTGCCAAACGCAAAATTTCTACAATTTAATATGGCTTCATCTACTGATTGAACTGAATAGACAGATGACTGAGGTTACAGATCGACGAAACGACTACCTCGGACATTTTTCAGCTACGTCGTTCTAACTGGATTGCATACATATTCTTCATTCTAAGAGCCAACCTGGCAAAGAGGAATATATACGATTGAAATTTTATCATTAAGTGGTCCGACAAGATATTCTGGATATCTAGAGAGATTCTATGTTCTTAAGCCAAATACCATTTAACGGAAAATGAAATAGATCTAGGGTTATCTAAGATGTTGGAAAGCATTGACTAGATACATCAGTATCTTCTAGTCTAGATTTACACCATAATTGTGCTCAGTTTTATCTAGATAGAGGCTATCATAATTGGGAGATTAATATTCTATCAGATAGCCAGGTATTCTTAAAAGCACTCAAATCAAGCTCTGTTAATTGGAGATTGGTGTATGAAACTTAAGTCATTCTAGAAGAGCTCTGTAAACTCAAAATAGTTTATAGTTCAGAAGACAACAACATTCTAGGCAATGCGCAGGCTGATATGCTTACGAAAATATGGCATTGGAAGACACACTCTATGAGAGTTCATACAAAAAGAAATAAAAATAGGGAAGCAAAACTACTACTAAAGCGTTACTGGGTTATACGGGCAGCACAAAATTATGATCCAGTTAGGTAGAAGAAATACACAATCCTGTTGAATGTAGAGTCTTCTGTGACCATGAAGAAAAAATGCCCTTTTCATATTCTTGCAGAGTGTGTATAAATAGCTGGAAGTAGACTTCTTCTAACCGAAGAACAATTCAAGAAATTGCATCCTGAAAAATGTTAAGATTTATCCATTAGGATGAGAGCAGTTTATCTAACTCATTTGGACGAACAATAGATATTTTAAATGGTGGGTTATTATTTCCTACCTTAATAATAATAGATATTTTAAATGGTGGGTTATTATTTCCTACCTTAATAATAACAAGAAGAATGCTGCAGTCGATTGGGTTGAACTACAAGATACCATGTTCCTATCGATGTATATTTGGGCTAGGTCTTCTAGGTCTATATGGAATATTTGACGTTTCTAGCTAAATAAACAACAATAAATAGAAATTTTCATTCAAAATCTCAGAAAGGTTGTACAGTTTTGTAAGGAGGCTACTCCTTTTAGTGGTCCAATCTGTACTTAAATTGATTATTTCGCATAAAATAGTTTAAATTTGATGTCTCTAACCAAATTAACAAGATCTATAAAATGTTTTCATACAAAAACTCTGAATGGGTAGTTGGCATACAAGCCTCAACAATCACTCACACAACCCCCACCCCACCCTTACGGAGGAGTGGTTAGGGTAACCATTGAAAACAAGTAATCTGAAAAATTAATAGTGGAATCTAAATATGCAAATTTGAAGGCTCTATCTCTAATCGTCTCAAATATTTTCATACGGACAGCAAGACAGATGGTCCTGTCTATATCGATTTGACTTTTGATACTGATCATGAATATATATATTTTATAGGTCATACAACAAATTAAAGCAAATAAGGACAGTTTTTTTTTTTCGTTCAATTCAAAACAGACTTACGGCAGACTTTACACACAACGTGTTCTCGGGTATTCTACGTGTACGTGTGGAAGAGATCACATGCTCTTAAAAATGTAGAAACTGATAAGTCATCCTGCATCTTGCTTTATCTTGTACCCTATCAAAAGATATATGTTGCCCATTTTATATATTGTAATACCCAACTTAAAAAATTTTTAATACTCCACTCGTATATGCGCGTAAGGCGTGGTGTATTGCATGTATATTTGTATAAATTGAGCAGTTTGCATGCATCCATATCCTTCACACAAACAGATTTACACAGTCTTTGTCTCTCATGAGTGGTGTGCCTTGAAACAGGCAACAGAAGAATTTCTACGTCGTAGTCGTCCTTGTCGAATTTTTTCTTTCATTTTTTCTTTATTTTTTTTTTTCTGTCTTCTTCAACGTTCACAGAGCACTGTGTATTACATCAATGGCAGTCAGTCAGTTTCCGCTGCCGTTCACTTGAACTTCCGTCTAAACTGCTGTCGTTTCATCTTCGTTTATGTCCTGTTCACAGCTTCAAATATCTTCCACTACTGCTGGTAGTACTTCTTTCTTTTCAGCTACTTGAAATGCCTGAAAAGTTTTACGCTCAGAGTTCATGTGGCATAAAAACTTGTTTCATATGCCGCCAGCTATGCTTTTGTCTTCGGTTTTGTCTCTATTGCCAACGTGGCCGGATGTGAAGCGGGCATATACTATTATGTCGAATACTAGCTGGCGGGCTATCCTTGCCGCACTGCAACTACTTTTGCCATATAGCTAATTGATGAATGAGGTTACTACATACTGTGCTGCTGTATATAAATATCTCAAAAAATAAAAAATTTTGCCAATTTGCAATTTTAAACGTTCTTTTCCTTGGTAGCGCATTGAGACTTCCTTTGCATATATGCTATGTTTTGGGCCTTTTCGTCTATATATGTATGTCCTTGAGGTATTATTTCTGCATGCATACGAAATACAAGATTTTGTGTTTGTTTAATTTGTGTGTGTGTGTGTGTTTATATTTATACAACTGCCGCATGCAGCACACTGTATATACTATGTAGAGCAAATTTAAGCACACAAACGACCGACCGACAGGTCCGAGTATCGCATAAAACTAATCAACTAAAATATTGAAATGTATATTCATGTGTTTTGCCTAAATAAATGTTATTCTTTTAATGCAAGCATCAATAATCTGTATAACTAATTGAAATTTTGTTTGTATTTCTATTTTTTTTTTTTTTTTCTTTGTATCTTTTTTACCATGCAGCAGGCAGCAAATGTTCAACATCAATCTGCCCTGCACCGTTGAGAACAAGGAAAATACGCGGCCATTTGTGATACGTGAAAGCAGCAGCGATAGCGATGAAAGCGACGGCAATATTGTCTATCGCGATGATGACAATACGCGTCTGGCTAAGCTGGCTCGTAAGGAATCCCTTTCACTCAAGCTGCAATTGCGCCCCGACAAACAGGATTTGATCAATCGCAATATACTGCATCAGGTGACGGATAATGAGCTCAAGGAGTCAAAGGAGGCGATCGGTGCACGTCTGATACGACGTCTGTCGATGCGACCCACCGCCGAGGAGCTGGTTGAACGTAATATACTCAAAAGTAAGTGGAAAATGATTTATATATTGAGATAGGAGTCGATGAAATGCTTAACACACTTTCAATTACAGCACAATCACCCGCCGAAGAGAAGAAGCAAAAGGAGGAAAAGAAATCGTATTTGCTGCGTAAGCTCAGTTTTCGACCCACCGTCGAGGAGCTGAAAGAAAAGAAGATCATACGTTTCAATGATTACATCGAGGTGACGCAGGCGCACGATTATGATCGACGTGCAGATAAGCCATGGACAAGACTGACGCCGAAGGATAAGGCTGCCATACGTAAAGAATTGAATGAGTTCAAATCATCGGAAATGGCAGTACACGAGGGCAGTCGGCATCTGACGAGGTAAAACAGAAAAATCAAGAGGATTATGAAACAAATCTGTGGAAAACAAAAGCGCAATAGATTTAGTCAAGGAGTTAGTAAGACTTGTACAAAAAAAAAAAAAGAAATGGATAGGAATAGATTAGCAGAAAATAGAAATTTTATAACGCTTCTGAAGCATTAAAAAACTTGAAAAGCTGTAGAATAACAACTATATATCTGCAGTATAAAGTGTGGCATTAGAATTCGAATATTGTACAGTATCTAAGAATGAGGTCTTCCGATATGTTGCCCTACCTCTTCGGTAGAACAGTTACTACTATCTTCAAATTGTTAACTGAGAACGCAATGCGATGCTTATTCTGTTCTTTGCATTTTTTGTCTGTTATCACTGACATTACGAAACAGCAGAAGTTGTTCAGGAATAACACAAAGAAATCCTTAATTTTATATTAGCGGTGTTTCGTGTACCACACCTATGGATATACTAATTAAGCATCAAATTACATGCGCAATTAAATGTGATCAATGTCTACACAGACGTCATCAAGTTGGAACATTGAATATGAAGATAAGTCTTTTTCCAAGAACTTAATATTTCGAAGTTCTTATCACCGTATCCTGATTTATTTGCTATATAGAACTCAATGTTCTGTTACTTTGTAGATTGACTTCCCTAACAGCTAAACTGTTCTCAAATTCGAAAAAAACTCTATAAATACTACACATTTTTTAACAAATTGGACTTAAAATTCATATCGGTGCCCGGTCAAAGAAATAGAAGAAAAAGAAGAACTAAAAAAAATCTGTGGATACGCTTTCAGGAAAGCTGGACGTTGGCTTGCCATACAATTTATGTTTACAATCCAAATACAGTTGGGACAACTTATCTGATATGTCCTGCTTATAAACTTAAATTAATATAAATAGAAAAAAGTCATCGTCGGCTTCAGTTGACGTTCCAATTTGGAAATTACGATAAAGATGAGATAGAGCATGCCGTCGAGCACTTCATGTGGAAGATTAAAGCTCGGCTCACTGGGAAGAACATTACGACAAGACTGAGTAAAGTTAATTGAAGACAACAACAGCTAACAGTAGCAGTTAGAACTGTTATTTCTAGTTTGAATAACCTGTTATTTGAAAATAGTAAAAATGTTATACTTAAAAATTTAGAACGGAGGGCTATGAAGTTACATCTTACAGAGAGGTTGGCATTTTATACTACAAATTATAGAGGGAGTAGAAGAGTCAATAAAACTTAAATATTATATCTCTTATAGACTTGTTTATACTATCCATATGATAAATTTGTATATTAATTTTAGCAAGAAGAGGAGCGGCAACTCCCTTCATGGATCTAGAGCCATTCTGCGAACTGGGACCATGTATAATGAGTGTCTTGGGAAAAAGAAAACTAGAAAACCAGGCTCTTTTTGTGGGAGAACTATGAAGGCTTAGGCCAAGGTAAAAAATTGCTAGGCCCTTACAATAAGAAAAGTGTTGTAGGTAGATACAATAATCAGGACATAATAGAAATGCATAGTTCGTGGTGCCTACTACCTAATAATAATAATGTTGGCTACTCCAATGCAAAGCTACATCTCATTTAAAGTTTTTGTATGAAAAATTTCAACTATTGGCCCAACTTACGGTTATCCTTATGTAATATTCTAATTATGCTTGTATAGAACCACTAGAAAGGTTAGTTCTCACCTTTTTGGGATTTTGTTTTTAATGCAGCTAGAAACATCGAATTTGTATATTTTGCATCAATCCTAAAAAAAATATTACATTAGGGTTCAAATCGCATCATAAAAAAAGGTGGATTCTCTACAAAAAGTTAAATCGAGATAGATATGTCCATCTGTCTGGCTATGAACAATAAGAACTTGGAGACTATAAAAGATAGATTCTTAAAGTTTGAATATTTAATGCCTCCCATTCCTTCTGATAGGTAATATTAAATGAACATGCCATAAGGATAGTATCCGTAAAAAACAACCCATTCTTTACAAGTTTTTGAATGAAATAATTTTGGTTTTTCTTGTTATAATAGATAAAAATGACAAATTTGATGTCTCTTACTTAGAATCTAATGAAATATTCAATATAGGTTCGTATCGGACCACTAGAAGTGGTTGCCCCTATACAAAGCTATCTCTATTTCTGGGGTTTTGTAAGAAAAACCTTTAAATGGGGTTAGTTTACTTTAAAATAACAAATATGTTGTATCTTAAACAAATCCCCATAAAATAACTCTGACGGATCAAGATACAAATTAAATGGGTTACATGTTATCTTGAAGTTGTGCAACCTGCAACGCACGTTCTTGTTTGTATTGGTGAAAAATGCAGATACTTTTTGGTTTGGCCTTAATGTACCCATTTACCCATCAAGTTACCAAGTAATACTTGAAATTCAAAAATAGATGTTTACACGGTTATGAGTTTATATGGTACAGCGTGGAATCAAAAGGTCTTAATGACATAGTTAACAAAAAGTAGCATGAGATTGAAAATTTGAAGGACTAGTTTTAGTTTAAACAGATAAAAAAAAATTGTAAGTGACATGTAGAACATTTTAAAACAAAAATTTAAACAATTTATATCTTCTACACTTCTTACAAATTGTTACAAAACCAAGTGACAAATAGATAAACCCTGCTACTTTCAAAATTTATACAAGCTATAAAATAAAATTGGCAGCAAAAGTAATTCAAATGTTAACCACATTTTTTATTAGCCAATAGCGTCAATGTTGGCACTTTAAATTCCCAGCACAATAATTTAGCTATTCAGAATGTCCTGTACACTTCGCCTTGCTCTATGCTCGGCATTCACTCGAAATAAATGTATCTATATATATTTGTGTACATTCGTCGTCGTCGTCGTCGTCGTACGCCTTTTGTTGTAATTAGAGATTCATTGGGGCATTGATATAGCCATAGCCTTTGAGTTATAGTGTGGGTTGTGTACAACAAAAAAAAAAAAAAAAAAAATATGCAAAATAAAAATCGAATTCGAGCATTGAGTCAAGCGAGAAATTGCTGCGCAGCGCAAAAGTGTCATGGCTGCTTGTGCTGCTGCTGTGGCACAGAGCGACTATTATTTGCAGCAATTGCAGTTGAAATTTTCCAGCAAGGATTGGCTGTCTGTGTGTGTGTGTGTTTCTTCAATCCATTTTTTATTTATTTGTATTAAATTTCATTTCATTAAAAATAATCGTTTTTTCTTTCTTTTTCTTACATTACAGATTCCATAGGCCATGACGATTGCAATGGCAGAAAATTTCCAAGAAATCACAACAACTACAACAACAATATTTTGTGCAACAAAAATTTTTGAAAAATATTAAACGAAAATATTAAGAAGAAGATTATTACTTACACAAAGAAAATAAAAAAATTAAAAAAAAAAATAAAAATGTTAGTAGAAGATATACAGAAAAAAAATGTATCTCGTATTAGCAGCAGAACATTTCGAGTAAAGTTAGCGAAACTAAATGATGGCATAAAATGAAAAAGTTGTTTAAAAACTGCTCCAGATAACTTTTGAATAATTCTATTTTTTGTAAAATATTTGTTTTATACAATTATTATTTTGTTTTATTTTGTTTTGTTTTTTTTTGCTTGCACAACTCTCCAAGCAACGCAAACATTTTCAGTTGCTTAAAAAGTTTGTGTGCCAAGTAGCGCTCAAAATACTTTGTAAACTTTTGAAGCTGCTATTATTAATGCTAAATGCAAGAGAGTTATTTATATATATAAATTATACATATTAAAATAAAGCATTATGTGCATAAAAAATTACACGAAAAGCAAAAATTATGAATAGCAATTATACAAAATAAAAATTTAATAATTCAATGTTAGCAAACTTATTAATTTACATACCTCAAAATTGACAACAAATATTAAAAAAATAAAAAAAATAGAAAAATAAAATATGTAACTATTTGCTTGTTTTTGTAAATTTTCTTGTTTGTCTATAAATTTTTGTTTGTCACATAATTATTATTAATTATAATTTTGTATGTAAATAATTTAGTTTATTTTGTTTCAAATAAAAAAAAAAAAATAATTTTAAACATTTTAAGAAGATTTTTTTTCTTTAGCTTGCCATAAGAAGAGCTCGTACAACTGCTGTGCATCAACTGCAAAAATTAAAATAAATTTAAAGCTTTAAATTTTTTAAAATACCTTTTGTACTTTACATTAATAAAACAAATAATTGCCATATTATTATTTTACACTACAATTCATCACAAAATTTAAAAATTTTCTTTAGAATTTTACTTAAAGTTGATGCCTGTCTGTTGCATGACTCTTTATGTGCTCAAAAATTAATTTTTTTGATTTGTTTTATAGAATTTTTTTTTAAATAAAACATTATTTCAATTGTAAAATAAACATAAAACAAATACATACTAAAAACTTAAATTGCATTAATTAAAATTATAAAATTTAAAACATTTAATACGTAGTTGTATTTAAAAATTAAAAAGTTAAAGAAGAAGAAAAACAAAATAATTAAATTTAGTTTCTTTCCATTTAGTCTTAAGTCTTAAAAATAAAATAAACAGAAAATGATAATAAAAAAAAAAAGAAAAAAAAAAACCTAAAAGAAAATTAACAAGCAATTAATTAATTAATTATTAATTATTTTTTAATTCTGTTAAAAAGCGTTTCAAATTGTATTGTATAAAGCAATTAATTAATTAATTAATTATATATATATAATTAATAAAAAAAAAAATGTGAAACAAAATTATATTGCGCTATAATTAGAAAGACAAAAATAATTCCTTCGTTTTTAAGTTGCAGTTGTATATTTCTGCATAATTTAAAATTAATTTTTTTTAATTGTAATTTTAAGTAAATTCCGTTTTAATTAAACTTTTGTTGTTACTTTTAGTTTTTGTTGTCCAATTTGTAATTATATATTTGAAATGAAGAAATATTGAAACAAAACAAAACGAAATACTGAAACACACTCACAACTGAAATTATTATTAATTATTATTTTAATGAAAATTTATTTTATACACACAATTATTATAAATTGCATACTGATGAGAGCAACCAAGTGAATAAACTAAAATTTGAAATTAAATAAAAAAAAAAGAAAAATACTTTATTTTTATTATTTTTATTTACTAATTACTTTTTTTTTCTACATATAATTTGTAAATAAATTGTACATATCGTCAGACAACAGTGGAACTTAATGCATAAATTTAATTTTATTCAAATCAATATCAATACTAAGTGTGAAATATGCCAAGAAAATGTTATTAATTTTTGTTCAATTTATAGCAGTTTCCTGAAACATAAGAGCCGCCATTTTAATAACTTTTTTGAGCAATGTCCTTTACAATCTTTAAAGCAATCGAATTTTTTTTTTTTGTTATGACTTGAAACATTTTTTTTAGCAATTATTATTTTTTTTGGTGTAAAAAATGTTTCGAAATTTTTCAAAAATTAGAAATTTAAACTAAAAATTTCTATTTTCAAATTCAATTTGCATGATTTTAATTTACTAAGCCGTTTAGACTGTATGCCAGTTTGTTTAATGGAGGTCATAATTGTATAACAAGGAAGCTATACGACATCCCTATTAATATCTCCCCAGATTAGTTTATTTTGACAAATAACTGGTGTACTGTCTGTACTCTAGACATATAAATCTATCTGTAACACTCGGAAATTATACCAAAAAAGAAGTTTTTAAAAATTTGTTCTGTCCGGTTTATCTCTGAAGCGGCAGATCATCGTCAGAGTCACTACTCAACTTTAACGAATCCAGCTTTGCAAAAACAATTTCGTATTGTTGCTGCTTTCACTAGTTTCCACGCGTTTACCATGAAATATAAAGCCTCCAACACGTTCATTGATTTTGCAAGCTCTGTGGCACTTTCTGAACTCTCAATTTGAGTCAATATTTTTTTTAATACAGAGTTGCGATAATGCAATTTGAAGTTTTGTATTAAGCCTTGATCAAGTGGTTGACAAAGAGAGGTTGTGTTTGTTGGCAGGCAAAAAAAATAACTTTTTATTTTTGAGTGTCATGTCCCTGGAATGTGAAGTGGCGTTGTCTAAAAATAACAAATTCTCGTCATTTTTCTAACGAATTGATGCAGCCACTCCGCCATTATCTCATGAGTCATCCAGAACTTTCGATTTGACTTCCAAACAGCTGGTAAATCCTACACATTTATGTTTTTAAAAGCATGAGGGTGAGCTGCTTTTCTATTGACTAACATCTGCTGCTTTTCGCCAGCCATGCTTACACAAAGTAGAACTGTTAAACGTTCTAGTTTTCCACCTACAAAAGTTTCTCCTTTAAAAGCCAAGGTCTTTTGCGGCAGAGCTCGATAAAAAAGTCCAGTTTCATACAGGTTATATATATCTTCTGGTCGATAGCCAAGTAGTATCGTAGGTATTCTTCGCACAAACTGCTCAACAACTTCTAAATTAACAGAGGCCTTCGCCTATAAAATTAGAAACATATGTATACATATTTTCACATATTCTAAATAGTGAAAACTTAATTCCTTACCTGAAACACACTTGAAATTGATGTTGTTTCTCTTTTTCCATTTCTGAAGCCAACCATCTGAAGCATTAAAATTATTTACGCCTAACTGTTGCGCGATTTCAAGGGCCTTCGCTTTTACAATTGGTTCTGATATTGGAATTCTTTTAATTTAATTTAGACAGCGCTTGTCTATTTCTGACCCAGTAGTACCAAGAAATGACTTAAATACTTAAATTTCCGCCAGAGCTCCATTGTAATTCTAATTTTTCTTTATTTTTTAATATATCTGCAGCTTGGGTTTTGCTAATCTTAAATTTAATTGCTGCACTTCTAACTTCAATTTTTTCCTTCACAGACAACACATTTTTACGACCCATTCTTGCTTAATTAAGTTACTTCAGCGTACTGGCAGTATTGATTTCTCGAATTTGGTGGGATTCCCCGAATTAAACATTTAAATTAACATATGTACACATAAAAAATGCAAATTGCGCATAAAATTGTCCGTTAAAGGTTTGGCTGTCCGGTTAAAAGAGCGCCGCGTCCGCTTAAAAGAGCTTCGTTTACCTAAAAAATGGCATTTTGTGTCCGCGTCCGTACAAAGGAGCGTCCTGTTATAAGAGCGTCATATGTATGAAAAATATAAGAAAAACCTTGGTGCACGGCTTAATGAAAATGTCCGCTTAATAGAGCGTTCGTTGGATAGAACTTTCACTGTATTAACTTCGAATTTGAGTTACTATGTACCTCCATTGAAAAATAAATAAATATTAGGAGTACATATATTCGTATCTGGATCCGAGTGGAATATTTAATTTGGATTCGTATAAAATACATCAATTTTGTCCTTTAAAATTAATCTGAAGCACAACAAATAGTTATTGTTACAAAACCCAAGGAAAAGGGACAGATTTGTATAGGAGTTACCCATTCTAGTGGTCCAAATTAGACATTTTTGGAATATTTTCTTAGAATTAAAGTAAGATACATCAAATTTGGCATATTTGTTAATATAAAAAAGTATTGATTGCTCGAAGAATTTTACCAATACATATTAATGAGATATGGATTCTGCAGGAAGTCTATTAAATTTGAAAAGAAATACGTTGGCATCGATGTAACTTTTCAAACTTTTCATAGCAAATAATAAAAATTAGGTTGCAATCGGTAAACCTTTTAGTGGTCCGATCATGGCCTATATAGAGTATTTGATAAGGATTAATAACCCAAATAAAGTATTTCTAGCAAAGTTAAAAACAATAAAATTGTTTAAAACAAAAAATCAAAATGAAAAGGTTTGCCGAGAATCAGAATATGCAAATTCTGATAGTCTCTAATAGTCTCCAAGATGTCGGCTTTCATACTATCAGCGCGAATTTTGAAGCTGATCAAAAATATATACATATATTTTATAGAGCCTGTTTCGCCTTCTTCTGTCTGTTGCTTACAGTTACATAACCTTAATATACCCTTTTTTCCTATGGGAATATGGAATAAAAACAGATTGGCTATATTTTCATTTACCGAAGCAGGAGTACAGGAAAAGAAATACTGAGCTAGAAGAACGCAACATGATCTCAAGACAATAGCTGAATCATGATTTCGGGGTAATGTTGGATGCTGAAACTTATTGATATAACAATGAATCTGCACGTTTTTATCGACATTTTAAAGCGACATAAACAAATACATCTTGAAAAAAAAAAAACAGCATAACTAAGATGAAAGCTGAATTAACAGTGCAATGGTACTAGATTGATTCCGACGATATCAAATGAATGCTTGAATTCTTTAACGTACCGTCTCAGAGAGGTGATCCGTCAACATACATACATATTTACAATGTGAAGAGAGAAATTTATTTTTAACAACTTTGAAGCATTGAATTTGAAGAGCAACGAAGACACGTGTTTCGATTTCCGATACGAAATCTGATCAGTGTCATACAGCTTTATAATTATTTCCTATTCACTATTTCACGGTAGTCGATTTGTTGGTTGTGCATTTGCTGATAGTCACTTCTTGATCCATTAGGTGGCCTCTTAAATAGCAAAAAGTGTTCCATCTTCAAAAAATTTGAAAATATATTTCATAAACTACGGCAATGTCAGTTCAGTCATTGATTATAATCATTTCAATTTCGTTTGTTTGCGAAAGAAACATCTTATTTAAAAGCTACGAATTTTTGAATTTTTTTTATTTTATATTTTTAAATATGGTTCATTATGAAACTCCTATTAAGATTTGACCATCAAAGTTTATATAATAATGTATTAAAGCACTATCAAAAAATGTATGTTCTATTTTATCAACAAATCCAATCAGATTAAAATTGAATTCGTTGAACTCAATCAGAAGTTTAATAAAAATAAAAACATCTGGAAGTTATTTGTAGATTGAATACTTTTTGGTATTTTAAAAAGCCTACCGAAAAGATTTCAGATGTGTTGAATCGTTAAGAACTCCTCGGGGAATACTGTTTTTGATACTGAAAAGTCTATAATTTTGTTAATGATGGTGCATTAAAATTAAACCGATTATTTGGAAAAAAAATTATATATTTAATGTTTGGTAGAGTTTCTATAAAAGTCTACATAAATTTCACTTCAGGTTTTAGAAAATTTCTAACGGAAATCTATTATACTCTTCCAGATAGTCTGCTGAAATCTAAACTTCATATTAATTTAATCGAACCAGTTCTTCAGGTTTGGAAACAACAATTAGTCGCTGTATGGCAAATATGGAGATTACGATTTGCGATGAAGCAATTGGTAGACAACTTTTGCTAAGCCAAATATGTTATGTATTTTTTTTAAATCGTTCTTAGAGCATCGGTCCAACCGGGTTCATATTGATTCGTCTTTAGAATTTCTTTCCTTTTTCAATGCAATCTATGTTACTTATTGGCTTCTCCACGCATTTAAAACGATGCAGAATCTGGTCTAGTTTGCGGTTGAATACCACCAAATAGTTCTGCGAAGTTTTTGCAGTATTTCGTCTATGAGCTAGTTTGCCAATCATCGTAGGAAAAACTTCTATATATATCGGTGACCATGCAGAACAATATCAAGAACTTTTTTATCGTTCCTTTACTTGGTAGCCTCCATTGAACTAGGAAGTTAATAGTTTTTCACTTAATTGTAATCAGTTCTTTTTTATAAAAATATTCAAAATTGTTTGCATTAAACAGCGCAATCATTGACTGAAAATGTTACAGCAGTCTTATGATAAAACATATCTGAAGTTTTTTTTCAAGATTGAAGACTGTTTGTTTCGGCTGATGTGCGGGCATGCTATATGAAGAAGCCTTAAATATAAATAAATCGTTAAAATTGTACTTGTCAGCAGCATACTAGCTAACAATATTCCTATCTACTATCTACAATATTATACTATCTACTTTACTTTAAAAACGGTTTTTATTTATTGAACCTAATTTTTGAACGAATTTTCCGTTGGAACATGTTAATATATGTTCATTTTAAAATTTTAAATGATCTTTCATGAACAGCCTACAAAAATAGCGTCCTCCGAAACAAATATTGTTTCGAATAAAATGGTTTCGGTATTTGCCAACTCTTAGAAGGTTTTGAAAAACCTGTGCAGTAAGTTGAATTTAATATCAACAAAGTTGAAAATTAATTGGACGATAATATGCGATATTTAAGAAGATACTCAAATTTTAAATTTTAAAAGAAAAATAATAAAATTTTGTTGTCCATATCTGAAAAAAAAAAATATTTAAAAGTAATATCACTAAAAATCTGAAAATGGTTTTCTTGCTCACAATTCAATTTACCTGGATTTGGTAGATCATTTTAAAACTATTATTTTCGAATATTTTAAACAGAAAATTTAAAGTTGTTAGATATTTTTTTTCTCAAATCAAACATTTGATTGTATTTTTACGAATTTGAAAACCAGAAGGCGCTAGTTTTGATTTGTACTCAAATTTATTGTGTTTTACTTAAAGCAGTTGCAGATATCGGGCAAGTATCTAATTTTTCGTTTATTGCTATATAATACTGTTATAGTTCTCATTTAGTTGTTGGTGAAACCGGTATTTGTATACTTTTTAGCAATTACTTCTTAGTGGAAATATTGAACCATTTGAAACTATTTCTAAGCTATAAAAGATAAATATGACAGCAGCCTTCATAGCAAAAAAAAAAACTTTTAAAAACTTAATTTTTTTTTTCATTTTCTGCTGCGGAAACTCTTACAAATAAACATAATTAATAACATTTACCGAACCTTTTGACTGTACCATAGTATAAAATATAAATAAACGATTCGTAGAAAGACAGTTCTAAACACAACAATTGTCAGTAAAGCCAGAGTAAGTCTATAAAGTAGTTAAACATGTGTTTCTTCGCAACTAAAACTCAAAATTTTGAATCAGGAATATACTCAAAACTGAAGCATGGACCCAGTATTGAAAGACAACAAGTTTTAAAAAGAAAAAAAAAATTTGAAAACTAAAATCCAAGAAAAAGATAAAATTTAGTCTAAGTCAAAGTTGAAATTTGCAGCAGAGCGAAACAGTTTCAGTAGTAAATGGTTTATACACACATATATACATATAAATATATATATTTAATTAAAAAAATAAAAAAAAAACAAAATAAAAAAACTTATTAAAGAAACTATTTAATTTTTGGTAAACGAAATAAAAAAAACAAATTAATTTGTAAATTAAGCAACATTTTATGAAAAACGAAAACCAAAAATTTGCAATAAAATTTAAAGCAACAAAAAAGTAAAAAAATTGTAAATTAACAAAGACAAAGAAAAATGCTCGCGTGTGCTCGTGAATATTTTAAAAAACGAATATAATTAAATATGTACTAATAAATGATATACACATATATATACATATACATATAAATATATTTAAATACAACAAAAGATTAAAAACAAAAACGCTCTTCCCTCTAAAAATTTGGTAGCTGTAATGACTTAACTTGGCTAATAATAATTGAGATTAAGATAAATTATATATTAAATATTGTACTAATATACAACATACAACTAAATTACATAAATAGTACTACTGTGTAAAAAAACAACAACAAAAAAAAACAAAAAAGATGCAATGGGTTTTTATGACATGCTACAAAAAATACAACAGCAACAAAAATAAAACCAACAACAACAACATATAAAGTTTCAAAATGCTCAAAGGATTTTTTCAATTGCGCATCTTAAATGCAAAAAACAAAAAAAACAAAAAATAAAATATTAAATATTAAAATTAAATAAAAAAAAGATACAATTCAAACTAAAGCTACGCAAAATGGTAAAAGCATTTTTATAAGTCAGTGGTTTGCTAGTATAGCCTGTTGGCTTCATAAGTTGCAAGAAAAGTCAGCAAAGAAAGAACAAACTTGATGGTATACATTAAATACTAAAAAAAAATATCAACAAAAATTATGCTAATTCAAAAATGTCGCGTTGAACCGACTTTAAAATATACCCTGCACCTATGGTATGTCATATCTAATTAATAAATAATAAAAGATAAACAAAATAAACATGTAGTACACTGTGCAGCCATGTATGTATATTCCCGAGTGTTTATTTATTTAATTATTTTTTGAAACTCCAAACTGCATAATAAAAAGATTTAAAAGTATTAATTTATTTTAAGTTACTTTGAACTAGCCTAGGCAAAGCGGCTACAACGTCTTAGTAACACTTGCATTCCAAATAATATATATTTACTTAATGGAATACATTTTAATAAAGCATGAAAAGTGCTCCCGTGCCAGATTCTTTATTCTTTGCCGCCGCCCATTTCTTGTTTGTCGAGACATATATGTACATATGTAGCTACTATTAGAGGAGTAGAAACGAAAAGTTTTCGCATTGTAAAAACTGGGTTTTTGTCTTATTAAAAATTATTGGTTTTAGATATTTATTAGTAACTTCAGCAGTCGACACAATCGAGCGATTTCTAGAAATCAAAGAAAGTCATTAGTGGTCGGTGTATCATTTTTACTTGTAAATAAATTTCGAGAGAAACTTCTGCTGTTAATTTGCTAACTCTAAGTCACAACATATACGCCCTGTCAAGCAATGATCGGAAATTAATTTAAATCTCGTGGGTAGTAGTTAGGCAGGTACATTTTTTTTCAGGCTGGTAACACTATCCTTAATTATGATGCAAATTTTTTAGCGCGATTTAGAGCTGCTTAAGTTAGACGACTTCAATAGTTTGTGAAAATATTGATCAACGTTTTTGTGTTAAGTTTTGTTTTGCGAACGATATTTCGTGTGCTGTTGGTTGAAAATATTGCAAAAGCGTTTTGATGAAGGCCGGATCCTAAGATAAAGGGTTTAAATATGCCTCGTATACAGCGATTCTGCGTACATATTAAAAATAAATTATTATTGGTGTGTCTGTATAGCTTATAAAATGTGAATATAATGTTTTTTGAGATTATGACAGCATATTGAAGTCCGATTCTGATTCAGCAATCTCAAAAACCATCGAGTAACCAGTTTCAAGCGAATTCAACGAATTTTCCAAAAAGTCTATCGGAAAAAGTCTTGCAGCAACGCACGTACGTATGCTCTTGTGTGACATCTTCAATACATGACCGATCTCTCAAGCTTACAATGGCTATATTCTGGAACGATCTCTTTCACTTTATCATTGTTATCGTTGGTCACACCCGACGAAGGCCGTTCAGAAAAACGCATGTCTTTGATGGTCTTCCGACCATCCGTCAGTGCGTGTTTTTGACAAAGCAAATTCACCAAAAGCCTTTCGGAATATTTTTAATGTATCAGCACACGAAATTTCGTTCGCAACGCAAAATTTAACACAAATACGTTGATCAATATTTTCACTTAGTTTACAAAATCGCCAAGCGTTAAAAATTGGCATCATAAATAAGAAGAACCTGGGAATAGTAGTTCGAACCTAATATTACAATTATAGTAGTTTGTCATTAAAAATGGGTTTATGTGTTGTAAAAAATATTCTTTTTCATCAAGTATTTACATTTTCATCCATTTTTAATTTTTAAGACTTTTTGAAATTACTTTGAAACGTAGTAAAGTTCATAGGCCTAGTCATCTATGTATGTATATATCCTCAATATTTTTTTAGATTTAAAAATTCGGTTATTTTAGATCAATTCAGTATAATGTTTTCGGTAAGATTTTTTAAAATATATTTGTCTCTGAATTCCTACTGCTTTTAAATACCAAGAAAGGGGTAATTTTTGTGTGAACCCCTCATCCACTTATATTGGTTCGAAAACGACCTATAATCGACCTATAAAATAAATAAATGTTTCATTTTCTTAAAAAAACACAAATTTTTTTCATTTATTGGGTACTGTTACTTCGCGAGGTGTTGGCACTCTCATTAAATAGTGCCTATCTGAAAACGGAGGCTCTATCTTTTATAGTCTCCAAGTATGTGTTGTTCATAGTCAGACAGACGGATAGGTATATAAAAACTTGACTTTTTGTAGGGGGGCCACTTCTTAAGTGGTGCGATTTGGACCCTAATGAACTATTTTACTAGAATTGGCGTTAATTTATTTCTAACCGATTCAACAACACCACAAAATATTTTTCATACAAAAACCCTACAAGTTGGGAAAGATTTGTATAGGGCTACACGTTTCAGTGGTCCGATCTGGAACTGTAGGAAATATTTTAAAAGGATGAACTTAAGTTAGACTTTTTAGCAAATGTAACAACATCAATAAAAAGGTGTAATAAAAAAAAACAGAATCAGGAGTAGGTTTGCATGGTAAGTCCAATTTCCCCCTTTACAGAGTGAGATTTGCTTGTTCATTGAATACAAGGAATATGAGAATATAAATATTCAAATTTGAAGGCTTTATCTTTTATAGTCTCTAAGTTATTGGTCTTCATAGCCAGATAGACGTACATGTCTCTATCGACTTGACTATTTATAGGGCGTCTCTTCTTTTTGTTGTTAGATTTGAGCCCAAATCAAATATTTTAGTAGGATATTCACAAAATATACCAAAATCGGTGTTTTTACCTGAATTAACTACAAAATTTTTTTATACAAAAACTCAGAAAGGTTTATAAAAGTGATCTGAAGAATAAATAATGATAATTGAATATATATATTGAAACCTGTTTACCCTTTGGGAACAGAGTATAAAGAATATAATTTTTTTTAATGATTTATGGCTAAAAAATCGTGTGCATCATAAAACTTCTACAAAAAAATCCCACATCTCCGGAATACTTCGGTCTACGTAATTTATTTAAGGCAGAAGATCAAAAGTTCAATCCACATCGTTCTAATTTAGAAATTTTCGTATTATTTTTAAAAATTATTTTTAATGTTATATTCGGAAAGATGATAGAAACGACTTTGAATGTGAATACGGCATAATATATAGCATATAAGCTGTTTCCATTAAACTATTTGGAACTTTAAAATTTATGAATATATTTAAACAAATATTAACTCCGCGATTTCGTTTGCAGAAGTCGATCAGATAATTTCAAATATGTATGACTTTGTTGAAAAAGTTGGGCTAGTCCTCACCAATGATTTGTTGCCATATTACAGAGTTTACTCTTTAAAGAATACAGCCTAATGATAAATCCAATATGACGTCCCATATGTGACACAATGCTTTGTCTTTTTGGAACCAAATGATGTTTAGGTCTATGTCTTCCAATTGAGGCCAAAACAAATATGAATGCTGCAGACTTGTAGAGTCCAACAGGCCTCCTTCTGCCTGTTTAATACATTTGTAAAAACATAATTGAACCTTGCTCCTAAGAGCAGGTTATAAAATAGTCAGTTATCACGGTTAGATATCGTTAGAAATTGATAATCACTATCTTTTCTGGGTACTTGATCAAACCCCATAACAAGCAGTTAGTTACTCCAAATGCAATAGAGACTTGTGATATTGTTGTAGATAAAGATCTCCCCAAAATATAGATGTGAGAATATTATGTTTTCGAAATAGAGTTACTATTCATTTTCGGGATTGGTGCAATATTAAATAATAATTGTGGACAGATTACTTTGCCTAGTTTTTAGAACTATTTATGGATAGTTTTGTGTCGTTTTGGCGTATCTTTAGCTATGTCATAAGAGCTGAAGTACATCATTGTTTGAGCATTAATTAATTATTCACCAAAATTACAGTATCTTACATATATACAAGTGCAGGGTATAAACTCTTATTAATACATGCAGGCATACTACGATTATATTAAACGATATATACATATATATGTCATTTAAATATACATATATGAGCATATACTCGTACAAGTATGTATCATAATTTACACTTTTTCTATTGCGAGTTTACATAGTGACAAGAGAATATATACACGAAAGAAAAACAAAAACAAAAACAAACTAAACACAATAAGAATAAAATATTCTTATTATTTGCAAAATCATGACTTGCTGCAGCGTTTAAAATTTCGTTCCATCCTTCCAAACTATTTGGTATGAATGAAATACATAATTTGTAGAGTTTTCAGATAATGAAATAATTGTATTGTATAAGTCGCAACATGTAATGAAGTTAAAACTTTTAAGAAAAGTTTCTAAAAAAAACAAAAGAAGAAAATTAAACAAAGTGAAGAAGAAACATTAAGCAAAAGCAACAAAATTAGTTTTTATTCAACAATAAATAAATAAGAAATGCTGTTAACAAAAAAAAAAAAACCAAAGGACAACAGCGGACAAGTAAATCATCCTTAAAATGCAATGTTGCAACATTTGATAAGAATGAGTATTATGTAATTTTAAAGAAAAACGAAAGGATGAAAGAAAAAAGCAAACAAGCAAGAACGAAAAGCAAATAGAAAGAAAGAAAGAGAAAGAGAAAAATAAACAGAATTTATTGCATTGAAAATTTAATAAAGATTAATTCAACTTAAAGAATTACAAACATTTGAATTCAAATTTATAAAATGTGGACTTATTATTGTCTTCTTTACAGCCTTCCTTCGTTTGGGATCAACTTAAGAAAATCACGACTTAAATCGTATATTCATACTTACAAGTAAGACTATGCAACTGCCGATTTTTCTGCAACATGTAGTTCTTTGAAAAATATTTGACCCATAATTTTTTGTTTTCCAAACAAAACAGTTTCAGGGTTGGAAATAGTCCAAATAAATTTTGTGAATTGCGAGTCATTATTTCACAAAGCATTTCTAGATAATTTGAAAATAGGGTATCTGGGAATTTTCGGGGTCGCTCATTACGAATCTGAAAACAGTTTTCAAAAATTCAAAAATTTCAAAAGTTGATGGATGCTAACTCTCCACATTAGAGCACAAATTTTATAGAGCATTCCTAAAAGTGTGAGGCAAGGGAACTCATACCAACAAACACCCGATATTGTGAGAGGCAAGGGGAAACTCTTTCGTGAAATTTTATACCCCCATATTGGATCCGTCATTTTGAATTTTTGTAAACTGATTTCATATTCGTTATCAGTGACCAAATTCTGCGGATTTAAACCATGCCATCAAATTCATTGTCTCTATATGAATAACCCACAAAACACCATTATAATCCGCTCTCAAGTACCGCAAGTTCTCTGATCACATCTTCCTCTACATAAGATTGACTCCAACTTCTTCTCAAAAACTTAGTACTATTTCTAACACCTCTAATTATCATAATAGATTACAGTACATCTATGGCAACTGTCCACCCTCCTAATGAAACAAAATTAAATCGCTATACTACACACAATCCTCACCTAAACTTCGAATCCAAAATACTGTCATTAGAAATTAAAAAAGAACTCATTACAGCGAAACAAATAAGAAAATAGAACCTCCAATATCTCCCAAATTTTTAAAACCGCTCAAACAAATGTAGAAATAAAAAAAAACAAAGCAACCAAAACTCATTGTTCTTTAAGTCGTACATTCCTTTTTAAACACAATCTAGAACTCCCAACCAAAACTTTTCTCAACACTAAATACAAATCCCCTACTTGGAACGAAACAATAATTATCAACACAGCCTCCATGATCGATGGACGACCAAATCCACAACCGCCCATCTAACCAAATCTACCAACAGAACTTCTATAAAATAAACCCTCTCAAAATCAAATACATATTTATCTACAGAGACGGCCCAAAATCTGAGTACTCTGTATAATTTTGCATAGCATCCGGGATCCACAAGAACCACTATCATCTCCCGTACAACTCTTCCACCTACTCGACCGAAAATATTTATGATTTATGTAATTGTATTTAACATTTATAATTAATTAAATTATATTCAACTTTATTTAATTTCATATATTTTTTTTTAAATTTTATTTAGATGTAAATTTTTTTATTTAATTTACTAAAAGTTTATTTAATTTTATGCAATTTTAATAAATTTTATTTTATATAATTTTATTTAATTTCTTTTTTTTTTGTAGACCGTCGTGTCAGCATTTATTATTTATTGCCTACTTTTAGTTGCAATTATATTTTATTGCCTACTTTTAGTTGCGCTGCTCTCATAAGTTGTATGCATGCATGCCGGCAGCTTCTCGAGTGAATCGATAGGTGCTCGAGAGACCGAAGTGCGGAACGAGCGAAGCGAGTGGTGCTGGTGGATGGCGAGTGAAGCCGTGGGGTGACGAGTGAGCGAAGCAAACGAGTAGGGTTGGAGCCGACTAGTCTTATTTAATTTTATTTAATTCCAGGGGCGAGGAATGCATATAGCATACTAAATGCACAGACGGATGGACAAAAATAATTATTATTTAGAGCGGAGGGGATTAGAAGCTAGCGCTGAAAGTATATTAACAGAGCATGAAGCAAATGTTCCGGTCCAAATCTCTGGTTGTCCTTAACCTTAACTATTTGATACAGTAAAAAACGAATAGTAGTAAGGAACACGGGATACTCTATTACCTTAAATTGTCTCTGACGTCTACTTCTAGCTATTACAAGCTATATATCAAGATTTATATATCACACTACAAATATTTGAAACCTATTAAAAAAAATCATTCAATTTCTTGGGGATTTTCCAATTAATACTTAAGGAGATTTAGTATACATATTTTCGATAGCCATAGAAATAATATAGGCGCTACTTACCTTCGTACTTTAATAATGGCCATATGGCAATCGGGTACAACAGCTTTCAATTCGCAATAGCAACGCAAAAAACAATAAAAAATTTGAAACGAGACCACGTCAGAAATTTGTTTGTATTTGCACAGTTTTGCACGAAAAAAAACAAAAACAAAAAAAGAATATGCAAATACAAAATGCATTCTTTCAATTTTATGTTAGGAAAAAAAAAACAACAACAAACAATCAAAGGTAAAAGCAAAATGCATTTTTTTCATTACTAGATAAACTTTAATTGACGATTTTTGCGCAAAAGAAATTCCCGCACGTATATTTCATAACAGATCATTAAAACATTTATTCATTAATAGAATAGAATAGAAACAATTTAAATTGGTAAATTTTCATAGCTTCGCAATAATTAAGCAAATAAAAGCAACGAAACAAAAAAGCCACGCAAAAACAAAATGCTTTCTTTAATTTTTTTTCACAGCGCATATGTGCAAACTTTAAGTGTTGATTTTTACGCGTAGAAATATTTGCGGTACTAATATTTTATAGCCAAAAGATGCTGCACTTTTTCACTTACAAATTGCACTAATTTTTTTAATATATAAAACAATTTAAGTTGCTAATTTTTATATTTTTACACGCGCAAACAAATTTGACATTTTTACAATTTTCGACAGCGGATTAAACTGAATACAAAGAGTTATGGTGAATGGTCAATTAGAAGAGCGCGAGAGAGAGAGAGTAGAAGCTCAAGCATTACAGTGCGTGGGAGTAATGTAAAGATAGAAGGAAGATCAAGCAAATGCAATTGCGTTGTTATTGTATTTTGATTGATTTGCTCGTTAATAGTGATGAACAAAGTAGTTGATTTAAAGTATCAAGTAAACAAAAAATAACTGATTATGGCACGCCGTATTAATTAATTCAACAAATATAATAAAAATAAATATTATTTATAAAAAGACAAATTGTTTGAATAATATAAAAGCCTTTCAATTTGATATTTCATGGGAAGGCTATAAAAATTTGGCTTATTATTGCTTAAAATAGTTAAGAAAATCAAGAGGAGTCGATACTTAATATTTAACTTTTTAAGTAAAGGTAAAGAGTCTAAATATGGGAAAAAAAAGACGACTTCTATTAAGAAAAGCGTCACATTCTCTTTGATAATAATTATGAATAAAAATAGTATCAAATCACAACTGTGCTTAGTATTGTTTCGAAGGCTAAGTATGTATATACAAATTTTTGTATATTTAGTCTTTTATTAAAAAAAAAAGACAAAGTCAAGAAGCCACCTCTTAACGTGGTTCGAGAAGCGCACGAAAACAAATTTTATTTGGAATGCCCCTATTAATTCCATGACTTCCGCAAAGAAACTCATCATTTGGACAGGCTTCGTAGCAGAGTACGAGGTGTAATGTTGCGGGCGTCTATTTCGTTAAAGCAACTTTTCCGTGAATTCCGTGTAGGGCGTATCAGAGAGGTCATTTGCGGCCGAAATTTTATAAAGTTACTCGTATTTTCATATAATTTTCTTTAATATTATTTAAAATATTACCGTGTTACCGTGTGCTTCAAGCTAGTAGACTATGTGTCCCGAACGCTACTTCCCACATGCATGTCCCCAATTCATAGACCAGGGAACATATTCAATAAAAAAAATTTCATTGCACTCAAGTTTTATTTTCACTTTTATACTAACATGAAACTAAATAGATTCAAATATAAAATATAATATCGTAGCTGTTGCTCCACTCCACTCTGTTCTTGAAAAGTTGAGAATATATTTTTTTTAAGCCTTCATTGCCCATCAATTGTTCTATACACTTGCAAAGTAGGTAAATAAAAACTGTACCAGCAGGCCTACAAGCCAGCTACACATTGCAAGGGCTATCAATGTTAACGGCGTGAATTCCCTGCGTTTGGTCTGATAATCGTAGTAGTTCTCAACTGTACTGCGCTTGAAGTAGAGGCACACAACTGTCACAGTAATTGCCAGTTTCGTGACCCAGACGCAGGTGCGCTGAAAAACATTCAACGAATTGTCATCGATGCGCCATGGTCCAATCACCGGTTGCAAGCTCCACCAGTTAACGTGGCATCTTCGAATACCACGTCGATAGCGTTGCACCCAGGCTTTGATTTTGATACGTTTAGGTCTCCATGAGGACCACAAATAGCCACGACGCTTCGCTGCATTCTCCGATAGTATCGTCGGTGGTGTCGGCATATCTCTGATTATCTTGTAGCGTGTATGCTTACGTATCCAGGTGTGAACACCGTAGGTCTGTGAGAGTTTATTTCTTAAATCGTCCACGCGTATTTCGCGACAGAACCATGACGGAAAATTGCCATTGCCATCAATTTTAATAGCAAGCTTCGCGGGCAATTGAAGGCATTTGTAGTTCACACGTACCAAACAGTTCGATCTACGTACGAGTTGTGGATTCTTAGGATCCTGAAAGACAATGACGCGGTATTTGCCAGTTTTCTCCGAATTAAAGTCAAATATAACACTGGCGGTGGTGCCAGCATTCCACTGTCCACCTGTACGTATATGTATAACGGTACTTTCTTCTGCGTAATTTGTATTTTGTGCCTCCTTGCGACTGACCACACGTATAAGCGTACGACGATCGCTGAGTAGCGTCTTATGGCGCATATACACAAGTAGAAAGAGTATCGCAAAAACGATCAAAAAGAGGGCAACATATTCCCAATTGGTCGGCAAGACTCGTACACGTTGTTGGTGACCCAATAAAGAAAAGCCCATCGGATACCGGCGTGATGCAAAGACCGTTGTGTGTTTGCATTTACAAGTGTAGGTATTCGCACCAGTGAAGTTTATTTGCGGTCTGCAGCCTTCAGTCGACCAAGAAGGATCAAAACCGCGTTCACTCCAGAAATTACACTCGCGTACCGTCATTTCAAAACGGTATTCAGGCGGATCCCTACCCCTAATTGGACTCCTTAATAGTAGGCCCATAAAGAGGGACGCTTTGGATGAGCAGTTGCTGTTGATTACGATGGAACGTGGCAGTTGATTGGGACTAATCATTGTTGTGTTTGCATAGCGCACTTGATAAGCTGATGGCGGTTCATTGAGCTGAACTTTTACGAGGAGATCGGCCGACGCTGCGGTGAAACGTATGTGCAGCATGGCATATGCATTGATGCTGGTGCGGTAGAGCGCCATTATATCGTGTGAGCTCAAAGTTTGAATTGTTACCGTCGGCTTCTTTAGCAGTTGCCGACTGAAATTCGAGATGAAAGTGAAGGGTGTATTCAAGTGGACAGATGTTTTATTCGTGTTTGTCTTGCTAAAGAAATTGAGTATAAACGGGTTGGTATTCGGCAGCCAGACGTCCGGATACCACCAGAACATATTCGAATCAACGGATAGTGTTTGAATAAGAACAGTTTTCGTATTGTATTGTTGGTATAGTTCAAGCGCTGATTCCCTGTTGAAAAGGATTATGTTCTTGTTGTCGGCTGTAATATGTGTAAAGCCAGGACTTTCGATCGCTTCCATTTTCAAATGAATTGCCTTTAGAATCCTTATATATGGTTCTTCGCCAACGAAGTGCTCATACACAGCTACTTGGCCCATTTCAAATGAGATACGACGCAACGCACTGAACAAATGCAACCAACATTCAATATGCGAGGACACTGTTGCATCGAAATCAGGCCATTCCAACTGAATTTCAGAGAATGGATCAGAGTGATCGGTTTGTAGCACGGGATGCATCATTTCCGATCCAGCTCCGCTAATTTGAGTCCACAAATGTACAATAGACCCCCATACTACATCATAATAGAGGGAGAAGACCTTGTTCTCTTCAATAATATCGGGCATTAGGTGAAATAGTTTTAAAATATAGCTAATAAAATTTCCAAAGAAGCAAGCCTCTCTGTACGTTTCCTGAGCCATTTGTGAGAGTATGATATCTGCTATCCGAAATAGCTGTATAGGATATACAAAGATAAAGATTTCTGCGTCACTTATTTGATCCAATATAACCTCCGCCAAAGCAGCTTTATCTATATTGCTACGACTAGCAGCAAACACGATGCATACTGCCGTATCATAGACACCTTTTTCAATAAAATCACGTACATTAGTTGCCGGCTGTTGGAAGAATTCCTTTAAGCCCGACACATCGTTTGGTATTTCGAAAGGAGTTACGCTGTACGCTAAAATGACGTCTGTGCACGATCTGATGTGTTCACATATTTTCATAGTCAATGTGCTGCTACCGCTCTGCAGATGAAAATAATTCAATTTTGACTGTGAAGTAAAAATAGGACTGCTGTCGATTTCAAGTATGTAATACAGCGGATCCACTGTACCAATGTAGCCGTCACAAGAAATCATAACTCTTGTCTGGCACTCCACACCCGAGGTTGGCTCTATGAAACATGTTCCGCCTGTAGGTGCACGACGACGTCGAAGTGTATAGGCGGCCTGTCCAATTTGATTGTTGCAATTCATTTGTACGAAGACACTAACCTCATCACTTTCACCCTCATATTTGGTTATAAGACGCTCCATGTTGCCAGCAGTTTCATTATTGACCAGCCATCCGTATGTTCTGGTCGCGTTGTCCACGCACAAAGGGCTAACGGCTTTCAAGTGAAGCAATTGGGCTGGCACCATATCTCCCAGACAATTGCGTACACATTCGATGTTAACCGGCAGCGGACGGTAATCAACTAAAGTCACGCTTTGCACTGCAGTGGCGTACATTCCCTTATGGAATTTCGACTGCACCGTCAAATTAAAGCGGTATGTGACATTGAATCCGAGCGAGCCAACCGGCACTACGAATGCCGCTTCTGAAATAGAAAAAGTAACTGAGTTGCGCTGAGCTGAGTCATCGAAACACTTACCTCGACTGATGTTTCCGTGGCAATAGCTTGAAATACTGGAGTCACCGAATGTATTACAGTCCCAATTATAGTACAATTGCTGCTCATCTTCGACATACGAATTTAAGTCGCGACTAAGTGAACCATTCACGACAAAATGCTCAAATGCGTAGACCTGACGTGTTGGACCTCCAACTATGTTCGCATATACGGGCAGCGGTATGACTTTGATATAGCACTACGAGTGGGTTATAGGGGAGTCATCATTGTATTAAATAGTTTGACGTACTTACGCGTAAAATAGCAGATCGTCGGCCATCAAAGGCATCCATGCGTATCAAATAGAGTTCAGTTGTACTGAATCCTTTCAAGGATGTCAGTCTGCGCCACTTGTAGTATGATGGAATTCTCAGTGAAATAGATGACGACAAATTGCCGAAATCATGTAAAAGTTCTAAAAATACAAAATATGAATGGAATTTACAATATTATGAGAGATGGGGTCGTTTTTCACTAAGGAATGACCAACAATGATTCTAGAACACTTATCTCTTGGGTAGACTCTAAACATACATTCGGCGGTTGGTGTGGGATCAGTCACCGTAAAAAATTTAACTTCAATAAAAACAACAAGGAAGCTTCGGATGGAATCCTAAGAACGATAAAAGGACCATGATTTACGAATATGCACTTGGAATATTGCTCTACACAACCATCTTGCGACATCTACTATATCTGCCATGAGAATAAGCACGAAGAGAAATGACACCGGAACCACCAGTTAATGATGGCACTATTGTAGAGCTACCGGACTATAACGATGTCGACTCGGTTATTAAAAAGCTGAAAAATAACAAAGCGGCAGGCTATGATAGGCTCCTAGCAGAGTTATAGAAGACCGGCGGCGAAGTGTTTTTCGGAGAGCTTGGTGTCTTCTCGCAAGCCGCTATC
Organism: Leucophenga maculata; assembly: GCA_035044805.1. NCBI lineage: Eukaryota > Metazoa > Arthropoda > Insecta > Diptera > Drosophilidae > Leucophenga > Leucophenga maculata. The sequence continues at coordinate 344,780 of JAWNNP010000651.1, read as the reverse complement.
GCGTCTTGAACGCCCTATGGCTATGGAAAATTTCAACTTTAATGTTGTCTTGGATCCGAAATCCAACCACGTCAGCCTGGATATAAGACGAAGAGTCACGCTTGCAAATAGATGCTACTTTAAGCTGAGTAAGAAATTTCGAGTAAAGTCCTCTTTCGGAAGATGAAAATGAAGATCTATAAGACGTTGATACTCCCGGTCTTACTGAATGGCGAAGAAACATGGACCGCAATTGAGCCAGACAAAATGGCATTGGAAGTCTTTGAGAGGAAGATTCTTTATACGAGGTTTGATCCTATTAGAGTTACGTATGTCCCGCGAGCTGTATGACCGAACCACGACCCAATATTGCACGACATAAACAAATTACTTATGGAACATGGGCCGTCCGGCACACTAAATTTGTTGAACTTTGGTTTGGTCGAATGAGTGTGTTCGGTTGTTAGGTGGGACTTTAATGAGACTCGCATATTTATGAATACCCTATAATTGCTCCCTATAATTGCTCCCACTTTTTAACTCGAGCAATAAAACCAAACTCAAAGGATGCCGTTTTGACAACAGCTTTAAAGAAGATTCCTATTGAGCACTTCTCCGGTGTACCAAGAAAGTCAATAGCAGAAGTTTTGTAACTGCTCATGGTAAGTACTATGAAGATTATTTACACTTTTTACCCGTCTTCTTAAAACTACTCACCTTGCTCCAAACTGTCGTACAGGCTCCAACGCGCAGTGAGTGCATTGTTCTTACTGCAGCTCACTACTATCCTCGGTTGTATATGCAAAACGCTCGAAACATCCCAATACAACGGATTTTCATAGTTTTGACCAAAGTCCAGCTGGAATATGGGCACACAGCTCTGATGCGCCGGTTGCTCCACGATAACAGTAAATTCACGTCTATAGATAGAAAAACCAGCGGCATCGAGTAGCTCGAGTTGCAGCGTATTTTCACCCAAATCGTAAAAAGTCGCTTTTACAATGTGATAGAATGCAGCGCCCGTTGGTGCTTGCAATTTGTCACCCAAGCCAACAGACCACAGCGTTGACTGCAAATTTACCGTGTACTCCCATTGAACGCTACTTCCCGGCTTGTCATTCCAGCGTAATATATCAATCAAATAGCTGGGTGTACTCAGTTTAAGTTCCACAGCAGCCTCACCTAGACTTGCAACGCTCAGCAGTAGCTCTGACTGTTCGCCATACTTCCAAAATATCGGTGTATAGAGTAGTAGTTGTGTTGGAAACATATCATCAGCTTGTTCACACAGTGGTCCGCTCCATGTTGATGTTGCATTATGCTGTATGCATTGGCAAGCGTATTGACCCAGTGTTGCTAGACACTGGCCATTATTTTTACATGGATCGTCAGTGTTCGTTACGCAATGATTTATTGGTTCCATACAATTTGAACCAGTGTAGTACTGACCGATGCACCGGCAAATTGGTTTTCCATTGTCCAAAGTGCAGTTACCGGCATGATTGCAGAGCTCATGATCACAAATTGTATTAAGAAATTCACGACGCACTCTGTAAGAACTCGTAAGTGCAATGAGCGAGGTAAGAGTGAGCAGAAAGCGTATATGTGCCGACATATGTTATGTCGGAGATAAAACTGAATTCAGTCGGAAACGGAATTCGATTTGTCTACTTATTTGACAAAATTAAGAAATTGAATATATTTGATTTATTTTCCAATAGCTAATATTCCAAAAAAATATTATATTGAACTTTTTCGAATGCTTTTCTTAATTGAGCATTAGAGCCTACCACTAGGAGTGTTATCAGAAGAAGCACAAGAATACAGAGACAAAGATTAAAAGATGTATATATATATGTATAGATAGGTTTCAGTTTTGGCGATTACCTCTTCATCGGCGATAAATTTCTTTCTAGAGGTCTGAGAACAGTAGAAAGTTGGTACGGTGGATGCGAAAGCAATTCGAAGCCCAAAATCATCATGGAGCCATTTTTCCATGATTTCGTCCGTTAAACGCTCCAATAACGCTACATAATAGTTGCTGTTGATGGTTTTTCCCTTTTTAAGATAGTCGATAAATATCCATGCGTATCACAAAATACTGATGTCATAACCTTGCCAGCCGACTTTTGGGTATTTTCACGCGTTGGAATTAGATCATCACTTGCAGTCGATTCGGCTGACTGTAGATTGGACTCCGTTGTGAAATGATGAAGCCATGTTTCATCCATTGTACTACCGACGCAAAAATTCGGGTTTATTACAATAGAACAGCTTCAAACACTGACCAGAATCATCAATTCGTTGTTGTTTTTGGTCGATTGCGCGGAAACACCTTTGAAAACAGCTTTCGCATACTCAAATATTAATTCACGACATGTCCAACACGTTTCTTTGATATCTTTAGGTTCTCTGCTATCTCGATCAACTTTATTTTATAGTTATCCAAAATTATTTTGTGGGCTTTTTCGATGTTTTCGTCGGTAACAGCCAGAATTTATTACATTGGGGTCAACACAATACTGGATCTATTAGTTGTAATAAAAGTTTTTGCCTTGACTTCAGAGTATCATCACAGATATGTTCACAGAAGGAGAGATACACAGGGGCAATCAAAAAGGCAGGCCTTCCGAAAAGTTTCAGTCAAGAACTCGAATAGCATGAGTGCAAAGACAGATTTGGAGCGGGCCAACAATTTCGCAACGCATTTGGAAGATTAGGTTCACACCCTTTTTTATAGCAGATGACAGCGACGTTGATAATGTGCACCAGACCCTCGAGACTCATCTTCAAATGGACCTCTCAATTAAGAGTGTCCTCATCTGTGGAAGTAACTGATGCAACCAGGAAGCTGTCCCCAAAATGGGCCAAGCACACGACAATATATATCATAAAACACTAAAAGCTCTGCCAATGTGGGCGCTACTCTACATAACGTTAATCTTTAACGCTATGCTGAGGATGCAAAATTTTCGAACACACAGAATTACGATGATCCACAAGCCTGCCCAAAAAATGTTGAGAAGTTCCCCTATCTTGGCAGTTATATTACAGCGGATGGGGGTGCCGCGACGCACGCTCTCATTGAGAACAAAACTGAAAATATTTAACACCAGTATAAAACCTATACTACTATATGGCTCAGAGACGTGGATGGTTTCATACAGGATTGGCGGAAGGCTTCAATCTTTCGTTAACAAATGTTTGAGGCCTATCTGCCGTATCTTCTGGCCAGGAAACGATATCAAACGCTGACCTATGGAGAGTAACTATCACCGAACCAATCAACATCGAAATTAAAAGACGTAAGTGGACTTGGATAGGCCACACTCTGCGCAGAGAAGACGAAAACATTGCAAAGATGGCCTTCCAGTGGAACCCACAAGGCAGCCGTCAGAGAGGTCGTCCAAAGCAAACATGGATTCGCACTGTCCATTCCGAAATCGGGTCCAGGGCTTCGTGCAGTGAACTTAGAGCTCTAGCAGCAGATAGAAGTCGTTGGAGGTCATTTGTTTTCGCCCTATGCTCCAACTAGGAGTAATACTTTAATTTTTTTTTTTTTTTAAATAAAGTATTAAGGAAATAAGCCTGAGCATCATCCAAACTCGTATCGACCAAAAAGTCTACTACCATCTTTGTCGAAGGTATGGGAACGACTTTTTGCGTCGCGAGCTACCGAGCTGGTACGCTATCAAACAGACCTGCCTGACCACAATTCGGCTTTAGAGCTGGCAAGGGGACAATAGAGCAAGTTTACAGAAGTGGTGAACCAAGTCTTAAAGTCGTTCGACGGCAAGGAGTACTGCAAAGGGATATTTTTCAATGTGCAGGAAGCCTTCCGTAGATCAAAGCGCTACTCCCAGCGCCCTTTTTTCTGATGGTCCGATCTTATCTGGAGGAATGCCGCATCCATGTGTAAGAGCGAGATAAGTTGTCCAACATGCACGTTATAATATGTGGTTTCCCCAATGGAAGTGTGCTGGGTCCGCTTCTGTGCTCATTGTTTAAAGGCGATATTCCTGAACCTTGCGTACCATTATGGCACTGGAAAAAGTGCTGCTGGTATCGTATGCAGATGATGTTGCGATGCTGTACAAAACAGAATGCGACTACAAAACGGCCGTCGGGGCGTAGGAATACTGAGCACTGGGCGCGGAAATGGAACATCAAATTAAATTCGGTCAAGTGCATTAACGTGTGTCTTACACTACGCAGAAGGAGTCCTCCCAATGTCTGGCAGAACAACACCGCCCTCACGCAGGCAAATGAGTTCAGATGTCTTGGGCTGACGCTGGACAAAAGGTTGACGTTCGCGTAGCAAACATATAACTTGGTCACTCTTTGTCGCCTCAGAATTAGGGAGCTCTACTGGCTGGTAAACAAACTTCCATCAGGAGGTACGGAGTCTAGCTGTGGGGTATTTTTCCCAAAACACACCGAGATGATTTCCGTTGCTAAGGTATAATATGTTGTGGATGTTTAAAAAAGACAGTGACTATATATGAAACTGGTGCAAAGAGATCTTTACTGTGTAGTAGAAAAAATGAGAGCAGCCCCGCAGTTCTAAGTGATATCAACGGCATCAAGGAGTGGCACAAATCACAAAAGCGTTATTTTCAATACATTTGTGGAGTGAATCCTACGTCAATGCCTAAACATACAGATAAGTTGCTCATAATAAGAAGGAAGTAATATTGGTCTCCTACGCGAATGAAGTTACATCATCGGCACACAAATACGGTGAGTAAGCAAGGCGTTATCAGAGATTAAAAAGCAATATCGATTATAAGATGAATAAGGACAAGACGAAGTACATAAAATCTGTAAAGAACGCAGTCGCCACATTTTGGACAATCTGTGACGATAGAAAACCTATAGATAACGCTTGATAATACCGGTCTACGATATATGGCGAAAAATAGAAACGTCAGCCTGGAGATGCTTCGTTGGATTCAGTTAATCATATTGAAGAGATCGCCCTTTCGAATGACTAGAAGTCTTTCAGACGCTGATAATGATGGTCTTGGTATATGCTTCACAGAATTGCTGGAACTTTTAGAGTTGGCGAATAGTATAAACCACGAGCTGATGAGCTTTTCAACCAAATTGACAGGCAGCGCATAAAATTCCAAAAGCTACGCTGTCATCATATACAAACGACCAACAAAACTACAGCATAAATAGTTTACATAAGGTCACCTAAATTTATTCGACGGATGACGATAATAGAGAACCTTCCGGCACGCGTTTAAATGAGCATGTGTGGAGAGATCTCTGCACAAGATCAAAGCAGCTGATGCGCATTTTTTACTACGACCATGACTGAACAATCGGTTGAAGATTATTTAAGTAAATAAAAATAGAAAATGTTGCACTCTAGTAAGCTAGTGCATCTTCAGATGATTACACGCTGAAATAGCTAAAACAACTCATGACTAATATTTTTTTCTTTTTAAATAAAACTTGTTGGCTCTGCCGCCAACTAAAAACGGCTATTACTAACTTGCCGTTGCTTTGAATATGTTCCAACGCCCATTGTCGTCCGCATGATCATCTCCAAATAAATATAATCGTAAAATGTGCTAAACCAACTTTAGACTTCCTAATGCTATTTCATTCATACATTTGGTAACTCCAGAATCTGTTTTAAATAAGAAAAAAAAAGAAAAACCTCTTCCAGACCACAATAGTGCTTCGCCTTGCTGCTACCATAAATGCTAAGCGTTGCTGAGACATTTGTCATATGCCATTTTTGGACTACTTTGTAGAACATTGGAGTTGCAGAGCTGCAACATTGTAAGCCAACTTGTAATATTTTTTCTTTTATTCTTTCAAAGAGTATGCACAGCTATGCAAATTTTCGCCACCAACTAAATAAATAATGCGAGGGTAGTCGCAGAAGTACTTAACGACGTATGGTGCCATAAGTTGCCAGCTGAATATTTATTTAAAAACTTCAAGCACCAACTGTCATCAGTTCACCAACCTTTGAGTTTACCCTCGCACATGTAAGAAGATCTATCTTGGGATTACATGAGTTTTTTTTACTAACAAACAACTTGTTTTGTCGCTGCGCGGCGTTCTACACAGCCCATGTAGACATCATTCGAGTCTAATGCGGGTGCTTCGAAAGGTTAAAGCTGTCGTGTAGTTGACAAATATAGCATATGAGTAATCATGAGAAAAACTGTAAAAAGTTGAATATAAATCGAGCTATATATAGGTCATAATGCGTAAAAATTTGCACATGATCTAACTGCAATAAATATATTTAATTTTTGTTTTAAACTAAAAGCAAGTCAAACAAATTGCTTCATTCAAGAATGCTCCATTCATTGTCCAACTCTAAGCTCCGTCTCTGTTATAATTTATACTTGAAAGTCTAAGAAAAATGAGCCGACGTGCTTTCGAGTCAAGTGCTTGTGGTCCGTCCGTCCGCATATCCATCTAGTTTAAATAATCAGTCATCAGTTGAAGTTTGCGCTTTATACGTGCATGGTCGCTGCAGGCTTATCCATTCATAATCTGACAAGCGCCCATAAAAATCCACTTGGAGAATGCATATTTTTAGGTTGTTACTTTCTTTCATCGTGAGAATATTTAATTTCTAACCACATTCCATTCAGAATGCAGTTTTGTCTTCTTTCTAGCTCAAGTTGATATTTATGCAGATCACACATAATAGCATACTTATTTTGTTATCCCTAATCTCGAACCCTTTGATACCAAGAGAGGTTTCAGGCAGGGTGATGCGGTGTCGTGCGGTTTTTTGAATCTGCAGATGGAATACATCCTACGTCAGTGCCCGTACATACAGTGTATGTCGGGATCGATCTTCCAAAACGAAGTGAGGCTGTTCGCGTACGGGAATGATATTGATAGCTTCGATACACAGGAACGACGAGTCAGCCAAGCGTTCTCGGAGATTAAAAAACAGTCTAGGCTCATGGGTCAAGTGGTGAATTAGGACAAGACGAAGCACTTGGTGTCTTCTCGCACGTTATGGCGTCTTGGACTGTCAGTGACGATGGAGAATTTCAACTTTAATGTTGTAGAAAACTGCGTCTTTCTTGGATCCGAAATGACCAGCAATAACAACGTCAGCCTGGAAATAGATGCTATTTTGGGCTGAGCAAGCAAATTAGAAGTAAAGCCCTCTTTCGGAAGCGCTCTCTATAAGACGTTGATACTCCCGCTACTACTGTTGACGCAGAAGCATGGATCGTGACTGAGTCAGATGAAACAGCGTTGAAACTCTTTGAGAGGAAGATTCTTTGCGGAATTTTTGGTCCTATTAGAGCCGGCGACGAGTTTAGGTCCTGTACGAACCGTGAGCTGTACGAGGTATTAAATAAGGTTGACATAGTCCAGCGCATAAAGTTCCAGCGGCTGCACTGGGCTGGTCACCTCATTCGAATGGATCTAAGAGCTCTAGCAGGCATGGTTTACATGGGGGCCAATGAAATAGTGAACAACCAGGCATGCGTTGGAATGACCAGGTATAGAGAGATCTCTCCATCGCATTCAAAACAACTAGAGACAGCGAACACAAGATTACATTAGCTTCCTGAATATGGCCATGACGGAACGACTGTTGAAGACCATTTAAGTATTTGTTTGACTTGAATTATTTTTGTAGTAGAAGATTAGTTTTCAGCAAATCATAGCTAAACATGTCATGGCTCTGTCATACCTTTCTCATGTCTTTGTAATGCCTCTGACGGAGGCTACAATGAGGCATGACAAAGACATGACATGTAATGGCTATGTCATGCCTGCCCAATGTCTTTGTCATGCCTTATTATAGACTTCGTCAGAGGCATGGCAAAGACATGAGAAGTCTTGACAGAGCCATGACATGTCTTGTCTTGTCTTTGTCATGCCTCATTATAGCCTCTCATGACATATCATGGCTCTGTCATGCCTTCCCCATTTCTATGTCTATCAGTTTCCTCTGTCCAATCTTTAAGAAAGAATAAGAATATTTTCCATCGAATATAAGATTCTGTCGCGCGTATTGTGCCTGAAGCCATAATCGAATTCACTGATAGGACTATATCAGAGTGGCTTTAGACCAAAAGGGTCGACCAGTTACCAAATATTGGCAAAGACCCGAGAGTTAAACAAAGTCATACACCACCTGATTATAGTCGCTTTTGACACGCCGATACCATCGAAGTTTTTCGACGCCCTGTCTGCACTAGGTATCCCGGCAAAGATCGTTCGTCTTCATGATGACGCTATCACAGATACAAAGCGTTGTCAGGGTGGAATAGACCCTCTCCGAACCTTTTTATATCCAGAAAGATTTGAGGCAATCTCCTGATGGAATCATACCTCGCCAGTGCCTGTACATACAGAATATGTCGGGCTCGATCTTCCAAAAGGAAGTGTTGCTGCTCGCTTACGCCGATGACAGCAATAACATCGGCACGGCGAGTCAGCAAGGCGTTCTCAGAGATTGAAAAACAGTCTCGGCTCATGGGTGAATGAGGACAAGACGAAGTACTTGGTGTCTTCTCGCACTCCTTCATCGCGTCTGGGACGGTAGAAAACTTCATCTGTCTTGAATCCGAAATGACCAGCAACAACAACGTTAGCCTAGAGATCAGGCGAAGAAACACGCTTGCAAATAGATGCTATTTTGGGGTGAGCAAGCAAATTAGAAGTAAAAAACTCTCTCGGAAGTCGAAAATGAACATCTATAAGACGCTGATACTCTCAGTTCTACTGTATGACGCCTTTAAGAGGAAGATTCTGCGAAGGATTTTTGGTCCTAGCTAGGTCGTCCGAGCTTTGTGAGGTATTCGATGAGGTTGACATAGTCTAGCGCATAAAATCCCAGCGGCTGCATTAGGCTGGTCACCTTATTCGATGGATAAAAGAGTTCCAGCATGCATGGTGTATATGGGGGTCCAACTTGATTGGAGGACCACACAGTAGAGGCTGACCGGGTTTGGAGAGATCTTTCCGTACAAGGCATTTGAAAAAACTCAAGACTACATCAGTTGGTGCGCTTTCATCATTCAGAGAATCTACGCGCCTTGAAAAAGCATATTGCCGATGAAGTGAATATATCTGGGAAATTATTTCTTATTGTTTCAGCGCCAACCGCTTAAAAAAACCAAATTTATGAGACTATAACAAATAGCATCAATTTGAAAAAAAAAAATACTGCAACATTTTACACACTTTTGAAGCCGTGACTTTAATTTTCTTCCATGCGAACAACTCGTTTTTCTTTCTCATTGTGCAAATTCATTGATTTGTCATTGTTGCTGTGGAACTCTGTATCTAGATACCCACAATAAGAGTCAGTCGCATTGGGAAATAATAATAAAAACAAAACAAAAACAAATTTTCGATTAATTTTGCTGCCAAAAAGTTTTTACATTTGAAATAAATTTCATTTTAGTTTGAATTGTAATTACTTTTAATGGCGGTTTACTTTCATTTTGCGTTTAAGAGGCCGACTTGATTTATTGCTAAACGAAAGTTAATCGTGACAATTTTTAAACCATTTTCGTAGAAATAATTTTTACTAATCTTAAACGAAAGACTTAAGCAACGAACTTGTTTAAAGGAAAATTAGATGATTTGTAATAAAGTGTATTTAGGAAACTGGCAATTCGAGAGTTGAATTAAGAATCAACTGCAATGAGTGACATCGCTAGATATGCAACGTATTCTTGACTAAATAAAATACATTTTGATATTTCGACAAATACAATATACCCTGCTTAAGCAATTTTAAGTAAGTAATAAATTCATTCAAAGTCTTTGTCTATACTCGAACCTGTCCCTGACTGACTGACTGTCTGTAAAGATTTCTTCTTAGCGCTGCAGATGAAATCTGTTCATCGTTCACTCCCACAGGTCAAACCGGCACATCAATTACTTTGGCACACACAGAGAGCAACAGGAAGTTGTATTCACGTATCAACGATCTGCAGCTGTGGTAAGGGGAAATGAAACTAAGCTGTTGCATGCAACAATGAACCTTACAACTTGTGGCATATGCAGCGCCAAATTGCTACATTGCAGATTCATTTGCAAATCCATACCAACCGAAGCTCGTTGTTTGCTGTGACGTCCCTCAATTTATTATTTCGGTCTCCATTGGTGCGTTGATTGTTTTATTATGATGATGCTAAATTATTGTAATCGCGTGGCCAATAATCTTCCAACGCAAGCAAACAATAGTTTTAGTGCACAAATACTTTGTAGTTCTTGTCAACGATGGAGTTTTGTTGCCATCATCATCATCATCATCATCATCTGCAACATTGGTGGTAAGACTTGCCATCTATTTAGATGAGCCAATTAAGATTAATGCAGATTCTTTACTTTCGTCATTATTTTGAAAATAATTTGAACTCAATAGCGATTTACTATACAAATAAGGCACACATATCTGCAATATACGATAAAGCTGGGAAACTAAAATAGTCTTCTTTCAGCTCTTAATTTCCCATTTAACTTCTTCATTTAATGAAATATCTTTCCAGATAATAATCACAAGTATGGAAACTACGCAGGATGTAAGGACAATTTAATGTTTGTATGTTCTTATACAATATCATTATTTTTTTATTGATCATGCATAAATATTAACGGGTATTTTCAAGGGTCTTAATATAATCATCTAACAACTTTAAAGCTCGACTAGATCCCAAATTAAACAAGTAAGGAAATTTCAGTCGGGCGTAACCGACTGTAAGAGGCCCTGTACTAGTTCAGGTCGCCTAACAAACACATTAAATGTTTCTCGAGCATATGACCAAACACATGACCACTTCTCACTGCGCGAATATGAATGAAAAGAAAAGGGGGGTCGTTCAAATTCAATTGCTTATAAAATCGTCATTTATTATCCGATTTTGATGAACTTTTTTGATTTGGGCTAAGAAGAACGTTAACTTTATACTGGTGTACTTTATTTTTTTTTGTGCCGAAGAAATTTTTACCCTAAGGGGTGATTTTATGGGGAAGGGGGGGGAGGGGCAAAATTTTAAAATAAACTTGTGAAATTCCGGAGCAGTCCTAGTCGAATGCAAAAAACACGAAGTCTCTATCTATTACCGTTTCCGAGATCCTTTCGTTCACACAGACGGACGGACGGACGGACAGACGGACTCCTCCTCCTCCTGACCATAATGGTGATAACTTTGGGGGGTCTCCGACAATTAGTTCTTCCTGTTACATACATTTGCAAAAAACCAATAGGTTCTTGTACCTTCGGTACAGGGCCTAAAAATATCACACATAACAGGTCTGAACATGATGTATAATATTCAGACTTATTGGTCAAACACGCTGCGTTATCAAACATTTTTTGAAAGACACCATAAATTATGGAATGAAACGCAGTTCTGGAAGGAAACCAGAGATATCCGAATGAGATTGGCGAATAATTATGAAAAATACGAACAATTAAACAGCGTCTTCCAACTAACTTTCTGCATTTAGCAGCGCCCCAATAGCCCATGTGACAAGGTTCAGTCCTCTATGACCAGGGTTAATTTGGTAAAAACAAATAACTTGGACATTTCTTGGGACTTTTTAAGGAGTTTTTAACAATTCAATCAGTTGATGTTTAGATGTTTAGTTTGGATGAACTCGCTGGAGGGATATAACGAAAGAACAACTCATATTTTCTAAGCGGAATTTCGTTGGAAAATCCATTATAGTATGAGTGAAGATCTAATACTAAGACTAATATAACGAGGCTACCACAGTCAGCTACCATTTTTAACTGATAGTAGTGAACATGACAATGCCCGAATTCATACGAATCGTCTGTAGCTACTATGGACTGCCTGCTCACCATAACTCCTAAATCCTATAGAGAATTTGTGGGACATATTAGTCAAACGAGTTTAAGCCGATAATAAAATATTTTGAAGTGTGGAGCAGTTAAAACATGTAACTTTTCGTGAATAGTTAAAATATGAAAAAAAGAAGGATGTTCCATTTGATCATTATTAAGTTTTTGCTACACAAATCTTAATATAAATTTAATTTAAAATTATTCAATGGCGTTTAAATACGTGAAGCTTGAAAGCAAAAGCTATTTCTTTTCCAATGGGATGACTAGCCAAAAAGCTTTGTCTTTGAAGGATGAGTTGAGATTGCTATATCAATACGTACGTCTCTTCGTTAGTATGTATAAAAAGTACTCCTAAGCTACAAAATTCAAAGACTTCATATTTGGAATGGGCCATATCCATGCGAAGATCGAGTTTATGAACTAATATGTTGACAGTCTTAATGTATCAACAATGCCAATGTATCGATCGATAGTATATAAAAGTATAAACGTCCATTAAATGTAGCTGCCACTCAATCTTCGCGGCAAATATGGTTATCGCAGAAGTTTTGTCCGCTTCGATAGCAAATAAAATCGCTGCCTTAAAAATAATAAAAAATTAAAAATGTTTTAATGTAATGGCAATATGAATGGCAACATAGCCGAAAGGTAAACACCCGCACTTGTATTAGCGGTTTGAAGTGCAGCTCCCAGCAATAAATAGAAATACTTATTAGATGTAGTCAAGTGCAGCACTGAAGGCAGCAGTAGACATGTTCCAATTGTATTGCCAAGTAGAAAAACTAGATACAACACATAGGGACGGAAGCAATATCAACTGAGCTGAAATTGTGCAGGTATCATGGCACTGTCACTGCGTTCTATGTAGTAATTTGGGTTCCATTGTTGGTTGACAAACGAGATATGCATCGAAAACTGCACATTTAATTCGCCAAAGTCTTTCGAATTTATTGTAGAAGGGAATAGTTCAATAATAATATAAATAATTGACGTTTTTGACTACAATTTTTTTGAATTCTTATCTAATTTTTAAATTGTTTGCGCTTATTAAAATTAGCTTAAAACCAAAATATGAAAGTTAAAATTCACACGAAAAAAAAAATTCAATTGAATTTTGTTTCAAATACTTCATTAAGCCCCATTAATTTCCCATTCAGCAGTTGTCCACTTGACGCATCGTGTGGGCTGCGATTGCTAATTCAATTCCTATTCCAAATTGAGCTGTAACCGAGCTAAACTGTCTGACACTTCGCCGCTGTCGTTAAACTTAATGGAGTGTGACCAATTAATAAATTAATTCTGCCTTCGACGCTATTGGAACTTTCAATTTGTCTAATAGGATTTCATGTTTTGACCATAATCGGCATTGTTACAACGTGCTCGAAGTCGACAATCATCGACAGCTACTGTGCGGCGTGCTTTTGAATTTGGAATCTGGTTATTTATTTGGTTAAAAGAATGTCAAATGATTATATTTATGTCTTTGGTAATTTGGGCGGACAAGTGAGTACATTTTTTGGAAACTATTAAAAACAAAAGAATAAAAAGAAAAAAATTAATGGAGCAATTGAAACGAAGAACATTTCTCCTTCAAAAGGGAGAAATACTCGAGGTGCCAGTGGGCCAAAGCTGAAAGAAATACGAAAGAAATACGAATATTATAGACGTTTGGAGTAGTTCGTTTCTTGAACAAGCGAAAAAGGGCAAATGTCTTGTTTTAAAACCGAGCCAAGGATATGAAAAATGAGAAGAACCTATCTAGAAACACCGCTCGAGATTTTCAACGCAAAGTGCGTGAGTTTTTAAAGGGCCTGTATTATTGGTAAACAATAAAGATGCAGTTTAAGGAAATTTTATTGAAAAATGCATAGGACTCGCTTGAAATGGTTAATCTTTGGTCTTCAGGTTCGCTGATCACTAAATTGAATAAATATGTTCTTTTATAGATTTCAACCTCGAGTGTTGCAATTCACACGGAATTACTCTATATCTTGCATGTGCCTCCTATTCAGTTCACTAAATTTGAGCTTTTTTTTTTAAATTTTTTCCATGCTTTGCTGGTATAGACCTAAAACTTCAAATCAAACTTCAACACAAATCTCGACGGCAGTTGACGCTGATGCTGCTGTGTGATAAAGTTGTCAAAGCCATTTTGAGCTGGCAAATCGATATTGTGTCGTGACTGCTTTAATGAAATGTGTCGAGCAGTCAAAGAGTTTCAAGAAAGTTGCTGTGAGCGATCAATCTCATTAGACTCTAATTGCATTTAATGTGCACACAATTTGCTTTGACTATTGATTGGTAATTAATTCAAAATTGTATAAAATTTTTTTGTCACAATCAGTTTGGCAATCAGAGCAGCTGCCACTGTCTGGCCCAGTATGCATCGCTCAATGTTCGCAGTGCAAAAAAATAGACAAACAACAAATGTAGATAAACCTAATCATTGTTTTTATTGTTGGGCTTTGTTAAATTTAAATCATTCATCATCCATACCTTTGGCACTCGATTAGGTCCTAAGTCTATCACACTTTAAATGCCGACTCACCAGCTCCTGAGTACTAGATAGTGGGTACATTCTTCTACAGTTTATATAATAAACCATCATGACAGACTCGTTTAAATGCCTGTTTAATATCCAAGAACTCAGCTAAGCAGTATTATATGCACTCAAAGCCTTATAGTAGGCATGGTACGTCCTGGCGGGTCGTACGTCCTGTCAGTGACATAGTTCAGGGGTGCCGTGCCTACGACTGAATTCAAATTGGTGATCTGGAATCAGCTGCTTCGTTTCCAATATAGACAGTAGTCGTCGCAAAAATACTCTTTCGAATATCTTAGAAAATAACGGCAATAGGCTTATCCACTGCTAGAGAATGTGGCTGCATATAATGTCCAGCGGATTTCTGGAAGCGCCTTCAAGCCGACACCATCAATGCTGTGATATTTTCAGCGCTTTAATTTCTCCTTCAACTTCATCATATTGAACAATTGGTATTGGCAGATGCATTGGACAAGTAAATCTAAGAAATTCAACTTTAAAGTGGAACAAGTGTTGTATGGAGAAAATGGGTTTCGTAGATGATTAGCAAACGCGTTGGCTTTGCCCTCTGGCATTTTGAACGGATGCTAGCCTCTTGGTTGGTCTTTAATGCGTTGCCTTCCATAATTATCGTTAGGATCAAGCTAGCTGATGTAGGCTACCAAGGTATAAAGCAACTGTTTCTGCTCATTGGCTGCTCTGTTGAGAGCTGCTTTATCAAGAGGATCTCAGAAGCAATGCCTGACTTTACTAAGTCTACGTTTTTTTCTTTCCAAAGTCAATACTTTTGGTGAGCTCAGGTATCGGTCCCTGCTAGCTTGCATTAAAGTTCTGGTTCTAGTGGTAGGAGTCGCGGCCTGCGATAAGTCCTCAATAGCATCCTTAATGTCGTCAGTCGTACTGATGGGCATTTTCTTATTTTTTTTAGCCAAGACTGGTGCACCCTGATGTTCTTCTTAAGTAACTTCACGGGCCCCGTATACATGTTGATCTGTATGGTAATCAGTTCAAGACAGTTCCTGGTTTGCACCCCAGTTGGGTTCAAACCTCGCGTGATGACTATGTCAATAACTGTCTAAAATTTAGCAACTATCCCTACCAATGGAAGTGCGCCGAAGTTATTCTTATTAGCTAGCCTGAACAATACTTTGGTTCATACCGGTCAGTGACGATAGAGAATTTCAACATCAGTGTTGTAGAAAACTTAGTCTATTTCGAGCCGAAATATCATGCTTGCAAATAAATGTTATATAATATTTTTAATTTTTAAATTAATTGTTACTTACTGTTCATTGCTTTTTACATTAAATATTAACGAATACTTCAAAAGCTTCAATGCACTTATCTAAAAAAAAAGAAGAAAAATTATTCATTTAGATTTCAGTTAAATAAAATACTCACAAATAAATAATTAAAGATTATAAATTAGAATATTAAAAAAGTATAGCTTAGTCTAAAAAACATTACTACCTCTCATTTGTTTCAATTTCTTCTTCTTTAATATTAAGGTAAATTTCAAAGGAAATCAGATACATTTTGATTGTCTGGCCATAGATTTAGTTCTACATCGAAAATTTCCCGAATGAAATAAATGATCTTCTATATATAGTACATATAACAAAGAAGAACGCTAAAAGCATCAATAAACTTTGTTCGTACAAAAACGCTGAATGAGAAGATTAATATGAATAGAATTTTATTTTAAATTTTCATAGCAGTTATAAATCTTAGATAGTTTTAACATATTTCATATGAGTATCGTATCAGCCTCTGGAACAAAGTTTTTGCATTAGGTTTTGAAGTGTGACGGTGGGAGAGAGAATGTGATGAATAGACGAGAATATTTTTATTATTTTTTTTTTATTTATTAGTAAAAGCGACAGGTAGCCCTGTGAGAAGCCTGGTAAGTATGTCACAGTCACGAACTTTTTATTTTAAAAGTAATTGAATTATTTATATATAAATTATATGAAGTCCCAAATGTTTTCCAATATGATCTTAAATCTAGAGGAAAAGATGACTAAAGTGACGACGTTTTAACGTCCTGGTTGGTATTGCCGTGGTTAATGGTCTTGCCAAGTGATTGGGTAAAACATAAATTTTTACACTTTTCACTATTAAGTTTGATGTTCCATCTTTTAGCGCAAGCTTCAAAATTCTGCAGGTATTCTTGCAGATCGTCTGCTACCTCGTATTCGCACCTTGAGCTATGAAACACGCTAACAACGTCCGCAAATGATGTAATAAGCATTTTGGATGATATATTGCTCGTGGTCTCTGCATCTGGGACATGAAGATCCGATGTTAAGATAGAATACAGAAAAGATCCCAAGACGCTACCCTGCAGTACGCCAGCTAAGACTGGATTAGTGGTTGACATACCCGACCTCACTTTAACAGAAAAGTTACGACCTTCTATAAAGAAACGCAACATTAAAAAGCATCTTTAATCTTGGTCTTTCCCAAACCTTCGAAATGGAAGGCAGGAGACTGATCGGCTTGTATGACTCGGGGTCATTTTCCGGCTTTCCAGGCTTATGGATCATAGAGATTATTGCAAACTTCCACTGGAAGGGGAAGTGCTGCACCCTTATTTTTATCCTTTGAACTACGCACTTTGTTAAAAAGGAAGAGAGAGCTACGGAAGATTTACATGCAAACTCAACATCCTTGGGATAAATCTGTGTGGCAAGCATCTTGTAAAAAGCTTAAAGAAGCCCTTCAGGAGCAACGATCCTAATTTTGCGACCATACACTAAAAAAAAAATTTTTCCTAAAATTTAGGAATCATTACCTAAAAAAATTTTGTTTACCTAAAACAGGAATTTAAGGTAAAATTTTGCCTAAAAATGAATTTTATGACCTAAAATAAAAATTTTTTTACCTAAAATATTAGGAAACTTTTTCCTTGAAATTCATTTTTAGACAAAATTTTACCTTAAATTCCTGCTTTAGGTAAAAAAAATTTTTTTAGGTAATGATTCCTAAATTTTAGGAACATTTTTTTTTGGGTATATGCTAGAAGGCATGGATAATCGCAGTGATGCATCGTTCTCGCTATGGAAGACAACTAGGAGAAGCAAAAGACAACCGATTCGACATGTACCTATTATGCACGTCTACACTCAAAAAAAAAATTATCCTAAAATTTAGGAATCTTCCTAAAAAAATTTTTTTTACCTAAAACAGGAATTTAAAGTAAAATTTTGCCTAAAAATGAATTTCAAGGAAAAAGTTTCCTAATATTTTAGGTAAAAAAATGTTTAATTTAGGTCATAAAATTCATTTTTAGGCAAAATTTTACCTTAAATTCCTGTTTTAGATAAACAAATTTTTTAGGTAATGATTCCTAAATTTTGGGAAAAATTTTTTTTAGTGTCTGGAAGATGGTGCCGATCCGACGCATCCAGCCGCGCACTTTAAGCCATTCAGTTTGGTGACCAGAGAAGAGGGCTTCCTAACTTCACTACTGCAAATGGATTTGCCACATGGAAGGCGATGGGAGCTCGATGTAGTAAAGGTGTGGGCCTTAGCAGCGGCATTATGAATTTTATTTGAAAAAATTTCTAAAGCAAAGTCAATATCTTCGCCGGACTTAACTTCCATGTCCAAATGTATTGAGTTTTTAAGGCTTTTTTAGAAGGCGGCGATATTTGTGCTCTCAACTGTTGGAAATGTAATGGAAGCTGCGTCCAAGGTAACAATAAAAGGAAGGTGGTCAGAGTTTAGGTCCAAACGTTCCTAAATGCTAAGCTTAACATGGGGTATGGCTCGGTATTTGGCGAAGTCGATGCAACCAAGCAAGTAGTTCTCAATCTAATGTCAGTGGATATGTCGTGACGAAGTCTCATATAAAGGAATATAAAAGCCAACATTGATGGCAATGAACGAAAATTGAATTTTAAAGGCCATAATTTTTTTTATTCAAATTCCATTTCGACTGTGCGAACTCAAAGAGCTTTTCACGCAAGTTAGTCCTGATTAGCGGATTTCTACGTGGAATCGTTGGAAAAAAACTCAGGAAAATGTTTCTTTCAGCATCTATATAAATTATATTGTCAATTAGAGCCAACAAAGATCTAATTAAAATTCTTTTTAAAAACTGTTAACGACTTAAATTAGCGAATTAAAGCGAATGCCAAGTAAATAATAAATAGTTGTATAATTTTTACGACTGCGGCAAGTAAAGAAAAAATTGCACTGAAAGTGAAATTTATAGCTCGTAAATTGGAAGAAAAAAAACCTATTAAAATGCGCATTAGCAATGGGTGTGTAGCACCGCAAAACCAACAAACAGAGTTTATAGCTATGGAGCGATCAAGCGAATACAAATCGGAGCTACAGGTGCATAAATAAAAGTGAGAAAATTGCAATAAAATGCAGGAAAAGCGCACAAACCGTCGCTAAATGCCAACAAACATGCAATGCGAGCGAAAAGCTAAGCGAACTAATTGAATAAAAACAAGAAAAAATGCTGCAATCGAGTGTGCTCGACTTTTAAATACACTGTAACCACATAGGATTTAAAAGTTGTATGGGGAATATATTGGATGCGTGTGAAATATTTTTTTTGAATATATAGGAAGGGGCGACAGATATTTATTGGGACAGCACCTTCTATTAGTCTGATATGAAACTATATGAAACCAAACCTTGAAGAGTGGCTGACAGGAACATTAAATACAATTGAACAGAAGAAGCAATTCAATCTTCAATATCAATATATTCAATCTTAAAGGCAGCATATGTAGAGACAGACAGACGGACATGTCTATATCCACACAATGTTTGATGTTGATCCCTCATCTAATTCTGCTTGTAACATACTTTTGCACAAACTTAATATACCCTAATTCTCTGCCATATGTACAGGCTACACAAATTAAAGAAAAATGGAGAAATAGCAACCAACTAGTTGAAATTAAATTTGCTGCTTGAAATACAATCGTCGGCAACTGAGTTTATTTGATTTTGTGACGCCCACATGAGCGCCATATACTGAATTTATTTTATGGCATATTGTACCATAAAACTCGAGTATACTCGTATATACTAATAAGCTTAATCATATACAACAGCAACAAGCTCTAGCTAACGAGGCGCATAATTATATTAACAATGGAGCAGTAATTGTTAATAGAAGCGGAGGTGCATTGGCTTGAGCGCCATGGACTGCCAGGCTTTATTAACATGAAAAGCTGACAATTGAAATAAATACTTGTATTTGGTTGTTATATGGGGAGCAAATTATTTTTAAGTTGGGCCGGTACTTTGGTGTTAGATGTTCAATAACTCTCTCCAAAACAGAAATTTAAATCAGTAAAAATAATTGAATACAAATATTCGTACCGAGCTGCAGTTAGTCAAATAATTTTGATGCGAGAGGCAGGTGTTAACAGGAAACTGTTGTAAACTCCTCCGCCCAAATCCCGGCTATAGATCAAGCGACACACTTTCTATCGATTTCTTTGTCTTCAATGGCTTCCGGGGAGAAGAGTTGAGAATAAGAGCTGAGTAGCAGCTCTCCTGTCCCATGTGATTACTTTGGACTACATCCCGCAGATCCAGATACCTAATGGACAACTTCTGCCATCGTGTGTACACATGACTATATTTCACCGGGAGGTTGTAGAAATCCTTGATCTTAATCTTTAGCTCGAGATTCTTCAACCACAAGACATTGTAGATGCATCGCCTATAGAAGTACTCCTGCTGGTGAAAACGACAATTAGGCGGTAGTATTGCCGCACCCGAAATCATATTGTGGACAGGTTTTGCCGTAGAATCGCCAATACAATCAGGAAGCTGTTGGCGCTGCAGAAACTGAGAGACACTGAGCACACAACACTTCTTATGGACTCTGACTAAGAGATACAAACAGCAAAGCCCCCAAAAGAACAAGCGGAAGCATTCGCTGAGGATTTTTAGGCCCGAGATCAGAGAGCAGAAAACGTTTTGTCCAAGCAACGCTTGACAGCTCTGATCAACTACGCCTTCCAGTCAACCCCATCACTGTCCAAGAAATTACGGCACACATAAAAGATCTGAAGACCATGAAAGCCCCAGAAGAGGATGGGCTTGATGATATCACATTTATTGCCAGCCAAAGCGGTGTTCTTTCTGGTCCTCATCTTAAACGCAGGGTTGAGGCTAGAACACATCCCATAACAGTGGAAGAAGGCCAGAATCTGTATGATTCACAAGGCTAGAAAAAGCCCATCGTGTTTGGAATAAATCAGTATACTGTCTACCGTAGCAAAGCTCTTAGAGAAGTGCCTCCTAACAAGAATACTTCGCATTGAGAAGGTAAAGAGAAGATACCACCCATTAGTTTAGATTCCGAACGTCCCATTGAATTTCAGAACAGCTGAATAGGATAGTAAATTTCATGCTAGTCGAATATGAAGCCAAAGAATACGTGGTGTCAGGCCTTTGATAGAGTGTGGTTTGATAGCCTCCTATTTAAACTCAACGGCCGCTTCAGCTGTTCTAGCAACAACAAAACTATTTGACAGACAGGACTTTCTCTGGATGGGAAGGACTGGATGGGAAGGAGTCATCAGTCAAAGGAATCAAGATTGGTGTGCTAACAATTTTCTTATGGCTTACCTGCGATATGCCCACATGCACTTCTATTCCTATAGATGACACGCAGGATCTAATGATCCCTATATTTTGCTGATGATGCAGCCAAACTGGCCAGGGATAATTGTGTCTATTATGCTACCGATGTACTTCAACTATATCTTCTCGAGTTTGGGCAATGGGTAAAATGTTGGAACAACGGTATAGACCTAGACAAGTGAGTCAACGTCACGCAACGAAGACTGCTCGGGAATCTAACTCCGGGACGCACTTCTGTATAACTAGCCTGGGCACGAATACCTGTGGATCAATCTGGATGGGCGGCTTACTTTAGTAAAATCAAGTATATTCTCAGCAGTAAAAACAAGCTGTCGCTGTGACTGGCGATGCTGGATCCTAAGGGAATTACAGCTCGATCGCATCTTGCGAATGTCGGAGTCCTCCAATTGCGTATAGTTCATTCTTATCTCATTCATATTTTGAGGGGACGGATAGGCTAAATTTTCTGAAGGTTGGATTGCAGTGATATCAGCCTTGTATCTTTCGAGGACATCAACAAGCTGGATATTTGTACATTCCCTATCAAGGGTTCGGACATTCCAGGTGTTTATGCGTAAATCGTGGTCCTTATATCGTTTGCGGGGTTAGTCATCATAGGGTTCCATCCAAGCTTCTTTTTTGCTTTCATTGGAGTAATTTGTTTACGTTGGCTGGACCCAAGCTCAGCGCACCAACCACTAATCAAGGGAGATTATTGTCGCCTTCTCACAGTTATCTCACCACCGAACGGCTGTTCTGTGGCTACCCAAGAGATACATAGCCTAGCGGATGTTGTGAGCTGCTTGGGCTAATTGCAAAAATAATCATTGTTGGCCAATTCCAAGTGTATGGCAATCAACAACTTTTCTTACAATGTGAACTGGTGCAAACGACCCCATTTCTCATGAGGTTTGCTAACACAGTCTAGTTGTATAATTTTGAATGCGTTGTATTCTTGGTGTTTATCAAACTGTCTTAATCTAAATAAATAAAAATAAATTTTAATTTCTTATTTTTAGTTTTCATCTTTTGTTTTGTAATTACGTCTGAGTGATCTTAAATTAATTAAAATAAATAAAAAATATTTAAGGGGTAAATTGTATCTTGATGATGCCCAAATTTTTGGTTTAAATGTTTTTATTTTAGTTGCTTAAGTTTCTGAAATTTGTAAATAATCTTTGAACGCCTTCAAGTGACTTCGACTTTTCTGTCTGTTACTTTCAGGGATCTCCTGCGACATAGACTCTGTCTATACGAGTGTCAGAAAACATGTCGCACAACACGTTCATATTTCAGACATGCCAAGCGACAGCAACATGCGCTCAAATGTCAACAATGTCGTATTTGGGAACACAGTTTTTGCATTTTTAAAAAAAAAAATTGTGTCATAATTTGTATAACTAATGCAGACACCCCCATTTCGAGCGTCTATGGACTTGTGGACATATAAAACACTGCTCACAACAGCAAAGTCAAAACTGTCCAGTAACTGCTGACTATGGCCATTAGAAGCCATCAAAGCAACGAACGACTAACATTGCTGAGCCTTTGGGGCAGTGAGGCATTGCAACTAAGCTGAATAAACGCGTGACTGTCTGACTGTCGGTTTGTCCATCTGTCAGTGTGGCAGTCACACTGGCACTGGGTCGTGACAAATTTAACCTAATGATCTAAAATTATTTCGGCTTAATTGCCCAAGTAAATGCTTAAATATTTACTGAATTTTTAGTCGCCTCTCGGTGAGGTGAGTCAATAAATGCAAACATTTGGCATTTGTTTCTAACGATTTGTCTTACCGATTGCATGCAAATAGTTTGAACTTCAACTGTTGAAAGAGTGGACGATGCTTCTGCATGGTGTATTTTAGACAGACAGCCAGCCTGTGGCACTGATGGTACGACTGTCTAAGTTGCTTTACTTCTTGCAATTGTTTCTGTTTATTTTCGGCATTTTATAGCCCACTTCACCAGCATCATCGTCCTCCTCCATTGCAATCGGTAGTCACTGTTGACAGCTGAATGGTTAATGCGCTTGTTGCATGTCAAAAATTTTCGCAGTTCGAGTGATAAATTGCAGCATTTTCAGTTTAAGAAGTGTTAAACACTTTGAATCTTGGAATAAAGAATACAAATTCTGACCTTTTCCGTTCGTTTGGATATGACTATTCAATAGATTCGAAGTTGGAACCATTTACGGGTATCAGTTTGATATTTAAACCGCGGAGTTGAAAGTGCAAATGCTTTAGGAAAAATAAGTTTAACTCAGAACCTAGTGTCTGCAAAAATTATAAACTTGCTTGCTTGTTGGAGAAAGGTCATTAATAAAGTTTTTTAACCCTTCGCTCAATAGTCATTGCACTTGACTTGGGAACAACATATCTTGGAGGCATTGTAATCGATTTGAATTAGGTGAAACAAAATCTAGTATGTCAAGTGTATCTACAGATCAGAGTGATAAAATGTTGACCCGCTAAAAAATATTAAATAAAAATCTGTTTAAATTTAAAAGAAAGAATAAAATACAAACTAATACCTTCAACTATGTTACTTCTTAGAGTACACATAAAATAGATAGCATCAAATTATGGAGAATAACAACAAGCATTAGCTGCAGATAGTATCTTGAAAAGCGTTAAAGCAAATGGGCTACCAAGAAGCATGCTTATCGTTGGTCGAGAAACAGATAGTAGTGTTCATTGCAAAGCCTACACACAGCTGCAACCATATCTCTTTAGTCTGTTCAATCTCCCCTTCATCGCACTCCCCTTCATGCTGCTTGTGTTCTTTAGACCAATTGGCAATTTATTGCCACACTCACGCATAAGTTTCATTAATGCAACGATTTTTCTAATCATAACGATAAAGACATGAATTTATTTAAATGCCAAGCAACCAATTGGAAACGCAATGCAACAATAAGTTGGCTTGCAACGTTTGGTGTTGCATGTTGCCTTGCAGTTATATGCTGCAATTTTAAATCGAATTAAGTGGACTGGCATGGCTTAAAGTGCAACAAGTGCACTACGTGTTGCTGCTTATTGGAAAATTTCATATTTTTTAAGTACGCTCAACTGTTTTTTTTTTCATTTTCCCAGACTATTGAAGAAATTATTTTTTTGAGAAACTGCACCAAAGTCTAAATACGCCCAATTGTGTTAAATTTTTCCTCAACTATTGAAAACTTATAGAAAATATGACAAGTTTCAGTGTGAGCCACAATTTAGCTCCAAATTCGAAAAAATTGACTGTTATCAGACATCTTGAGTTTACCCATGCAACATTTTCTATTCGTATCTTGCAAGTTGTGTTGCCAAAGAGCAATTATTAAACAAATTACAAATTACAAATAATTTAAAGCACTTCACACGCCAAGTATTGCATTGATTTGATGAAATTTTAATTGATTGGATTTATGGCGTTTGAAAGGTGTGAGTGTTTAGTACTATGCTCTTTTGATAGCATTGCGCTTGGACAATTCAGAGCTACAGCGCGTCGAACATGAAGGTCTCAAGAAGAAATTCGCCTTATTTTGTATTTTTACTACCTGAAAGGCACTCGATTCCGTTCTGGTGTGGAGGAAGTGGAAGATGAACCACGCTCCGGAAGACTTGTCGTCGAAGAAGTCGATAAAATCAGTGAAGTGATCGAGATAGACCGCCATAGTAGCAGCCGTACCATCGCGCGGGAGCTGAATATCAGTCATATGACCATTCAAAGGCATTTAAAGAAGTTTGGCTACACAAAAAAAACCTCATGGATCGAAGGGGTACACCAAATTGAACGTTTCTAGCTAAATAAACAAGAATAATAAAACAAGGTTTTGGTGTATATTTTCCTGTTTTGATCCGTGGGATTTATATAAAATACACAAAACTTGTCGTTACAATGTAAACACAGTAAATAGTTTTTCTTTCAAGAACCTGTGAAAGGGGACAAGTTTGTATGACGTCTACCTCTTCTAGTTCTAGAAAAAGGCTTATACGCAATATCCCATTAGATTTCTAGTTTTACACATTTTTTTTTGCACTCAAAAACTCAGAAAGGAGAAGGTTTTTATACGCCATAGAGAGGGGTTGGCGCTATCTTAATAGGGAATAGGAGACATTTAATATTAAAACTTGAAGTCTATCTAGTAAAGTCATCAACTTCAACTTCTTCGGACAGACAGAGATGTACAGTTTGACTTGTAGGGGGTCACCTTTTTAGTGGTCCGAGTTCGATCCCAATGGAATAATTTTTTACGACTGACAGAAAATATACCAAATTCGGAATTTTTAGTTGTAAACTGAAAGATCCGACAGATTTGTATGCAGGCCACACACTTTATATCGAAGTGTTCTGGACCTACATAAATAAAAGTAAGTAAGGATAAAAGTAAAGGAAAAATTTCGTTTTTGTATAAAAAAGAAAACCGTAAGTCAAACTGCTGTCTATGGTGTGAACCCACGAGTTTCAGAGTGAACCAGTATACCGCAAGGTAATAAAAGTCATCTACAAAAAAAAAAAAGTCATATAGGTGGTAATCATCCCATAACTACTCATCGCAGAATACTGATTTGTAGAAGTCTTCAAAATTTTTTTTCAAAATTAAAAAATTAGGGAATTATGTTATTATTTGATAATGGCAAAAAAATATAAAGAATTTATACTTTGTTGTTTTTCAGGTCGAGTGAAACATTTCTGAATTTTTCAAGTTGATTCAGCATTCTAAAGTAATTGGTTAAATAAAGTTCTCAGAGCATTTCACTCATTTTTTATTAATTTATTTGTGTTATACGAAGCTGACTTCTTAAGACTAAGTCATGTGATATCAATAGTTGGCGATGTTCTCTACTACAGGATATCAATCCTATATCTCCTATATCTTTCAAAAATAATCATAATACTGCATCAAGTTCGAAGATTGTCTCTATGCGGACGAAATATGCGTAGCACATGGGTCTAAATGCGTGCAAGATGCTGTCGATGGCCTAAAGGAATATCTTTTGTTGCTGGATACCTGGGCTAAGAGGTAGAAAACTGAAATAAAGTTACAATATAGATCATCCACACTTATTCATAACAGCAACCGGGCCTTTTAAAAAAGATTTTTACACATATTTTAAAAAGATTGCATCAGAAGTCATCATGGTATGATCAATGAGAGACCAGTACTACTTTTTATTAGACCTGACGCCAAAAAAATTATCTTTCTATCTATAGTGCATGGGGAACAAACTTTCTCGAGTTGTAAAATTAATGAGAATAAAAAGTAACCCATATAACCCCCTCACCCTTTGCTATGCTTACGCAGAGATTTTTCTCGACACCTGCCTTAGAACGGATTTCCATTTCCAAGATAAAAGAATATTACTTATAAGAAAATGAACAATTAAATGAATCATTCAGTTAGATTATTTTTCTATAAAATAATCGTATTAACGAATTAAATATGGAAATATGTATATCGAATTTAAATTTTTTATAGAATAAAAAAGCCAAGAAATACATTTGAAAAAAACCCAAAAAATTAAATTACTGAAAATCTATTTGAATCGCAAATGTTAAATACAAAAATTCTCCATTGAATGAACACGAAGCATAATTCATGTGACTGCATAATCGAATCAAACTCCATTTCGGTTGCCAATTGGGGCCGCTGATGTGGATGACAACATTCGAGTGTGCAACACTATGCTACAAGTTGTTTTTAAAGTACGTGTATAAATGGCACTGTTTGGTTTTAGTGTTGGTAGTACAACAAATGGTCGACACAGGTCAAGCGTTTCATGTTGCAGTCGATTCGAATGCTTGTTTCGTTGCTACACCCGCACAAGATACAAGATACATGCACATGCAGACCCAGTCCAATTGCTTTTACCACTCGTTGTCGCTTACTCTTTATCCGAATGTAACTTGTAGCTGGCTTAAATTACAAGCGTTCATTCATATACTGACCAAAGCAGACAGACAGACAGGCAGACAGACTGACAGACAGACTCGTTTTGGCCGCTGACTAAGCCAGTAGTGCATTGAAGCAAATCAACGCGGCTCATTGCTGGCCGGGACAACTGTTTGGAACAATGTCACGTTCGTTGTTGCGATTAATACGCAAGACGCTTTGGCATCTGGAATATTATGGCGTGAGTATTTTTCTGTCAAGAAACTAATAAAACTAGGCAATTATTTCTGTCATACATAAGTTTTCTGGAGACTTGTATATACATGATTTGGGTAAAGCAATTGTTGAGTTGTTGATCTAGCTTTTCATATTAGCTCCATTGTTAGTTGTTTAATAATTATCTGCGTGCAATAAGAGCTACGACAAACAATTTTAAATAATGGAGAACTCTTCTGTGTCTTGTACTGACATAAGAGGTTTGATGGACAACTTCAAAGAAAATGTGTATATAGATGAAGACTGCAGACTATCTATCGATCATAAAAATGCAGCATAAAAGCTGTTCAACTGCATAATACAAATATCTACGCTCCTATTCTAATAGCTTAATCAAAAATGAGAAATATGTATTAAAGAGTTGTACTTATCAAAATTTATATGTTCTGACTAGTGCAAACAAAAAACGGTTACGCGTATCTAAACATAGATTTATAATTGGCGTAAAATTCATATCGCCGCTTCAACGTTCAGCTTACTTGGAGATGACAAGTAGGCCACTCTGTTTGGTGGAACTGCGCTGCTTGGCAACAATTTTACAAGCAATGCGATCAAAATAACGTTGCCCAATTGAGCTCAGATTGCGTCCAACTTCTGACTGCTTCTCAAAGATACGTGTGTGTTCCAGAGCCTTCGACCCTCGGGGTCAATGACCTTTGACCCCCGGGGTCAATAACCTTTGACCCCCGGGGTGCAACAACGCAGCGCCGGCACTTGTACCGGAATAAACCGCAACAATATATATAAAATATGTAAATATATAGACGCCTAAAATTATGCAACAAAAAGTTAAATATTTTACAGCGCCGTCCTCGGCGATTCTCAAAATTTGATATACCAAATCATTTTGCTTGTAAAAATTATGATTCTAGGCCGGAGCACGCCGGCCGCAATGGCCGATAGTGGCCGGAGACCACCGGAACTGGATGTAGGCTGCCGTCATATGGTGGCCGGAGCCCAACGATACTGGCCGAAGACCACCTTCTACAGTGGCCGCAGTCCGCCGGTAGTGGTCGGAGCCCACTAATACTGGCCGGAGGAGTTCCTGCCTGCCGGGGCATTCCCTCTGTCTAGGCATATCCTCTGCCGGGGGATTCCCTTTGCCGGGGACTAACCTTTGGCCCCAGGGACAATGAACTTGACCATTGGGGTCAATGATCTTGACCATCGGGGTCAATGACCTTGACCACCGGGGTCAATGACCTTTGACCACCGGGGTCAATGACCTTTGACCACCGGGGTCAATGACCTTTGACCACCGGGGTCAATGACCTTCGACCACCGGGGTCAATGACCTTTGACCACCGGGGTCAATGACCTTTCACCACCGCGGTCAATGACCTTTGACCACCGGGGTCAATGACCTTTCACCACCGCGGTCAATGACCTTTGACCCCCGGGGTCAATGACCTTTGACCACCGGGGTCAATGACCTTTCACCACCGCGGTCAATGACCTTTGACCCCCGGGGTCAATGACCTTTGACCCCCGGGGTCAATGACCTTGACCCCCGGGGTCAATGACCTTTGACCACCGGGGACAATGACCTTTGACCACCGGGGACAATGACCTTTGACCACCGGGGTCAATGACCTTTGACCACCGGGGTCAATGACCTTGACCCCCGGGGTCAATGACCTTTGACCCCCGGGGTCAATGACCTTGACCGCCGGGGTCAATGACCTTTGACCCCCGGGGTCAATGACCTTTGACCCCCGGGGTCAATGACCTTTGACCCCCGGGGTCAATGACCTTTGACCCCCGGGGTCAATGACCTTTGACCCCCAGGGGTCAATGACCTTTGACCCCCAGGGGTCAATGACCTTTGACCCCCAGGGGTCAATGACCTTTGACCCCCGGGGTCAATGACCTTTGACCCCCGGGGTCAATGACCTTTGACCCCCGGGGTCAATGACCTTTGACCCCCGGGGTCAATGACCTTTGACCCCCGGGGTCAATGACCTTTGACCCCCGGGGTCAATGACCTTTGACCCCCGGGGTCAATGACCTTTGACCCCCGGGGTCAATGACCTTTGACCCCCGGGGTCAATGACCTTTGACCCCCGGGGTCAATGACCTTGACCCCCGGGGTCAATGACCTTTGACCCCCGGGGTCAATGACCTTTGACCCCCGGGGTCAATGACCTTGACCCCCGGGGTCAATGACCTTTGACCCTTGACCCCAGGGGTCAATGACCTTTGACCCCCGGGGTCAATGACCTTGACCCCCGGGGTCAATGACCTTTGACCCTTGACCCCAGGGGTCAAAGGTCAATGACCCCGGGGGTCAAAGGTCATTGACCCCTGGGGTCAAGGGTCAAAGGTCATTGACCCCGAGGGGTCAAAGGTCATTGACCCCTGGGGTCAAGGGTCAAAGGTCATTGACCCCGGGGGTCAAAGGTCATTGACCCCGGGGGTCAAAGGTCATTGACCCCGGGGGTCAAAGGTCATTGACCCCGGGGGTCAAAGGTCATTGACCCCGGGGGTCAAAGGTCAATGACCCCGGGGGTCAAAGGTCAATGACCCCGGGGGGTCAAAGGTCATTGACCCCTGGGGTCAAGGGTCAAAGGTCATTGACCCCTGGGGTCAAGGGTCAAAGGTCATTTGACCCCGGGGGTCAAAGGTCATTGACCCGGGGGTCAAAGGTCATTGACCCCGGGGGTCAAAGGTCATTGACCCCGGGGGTCAAGGTCATTGACCCCGGGGGTCAAAGGTCATTGACCCCGGGGGTCAAGGTCATTGACCCCGGGGGTCAAAGGTCATTGACCCCGGGGGTCAAAGGTCATTGACCCCGGGGGTCAAAGGTCATTGACCCCTGGGGTCAAGCGTCAAAGGTCATTGACCCCTGGGGTCAAGGGTCAAAGGCCATTGACCCCGGGGGTCAAAGGTCATTGACCCCGGGGGTCAAGGTCATTGACCCCGGGGGGTCAAAGGTCATTCACCCCGGGGGTCAAAGGTCATTGACCCCGGGGGTCAAGGTCATTGACCCCGGGGGGTCAAAGGTCATTGACCCCGGGGGTCAAGGTCATTGACCCCGGGGGGTCAAAGGTCATTGACCCCGGGGGGTCAAAGGTCATTGACCCCGGGGGGTCAAAGGTCATTGACCCCGGGGGTCAAAGGTCATTGACCCCGGGGGTCAAAGGTCAATGACCCCGGGGGGCAAAGGTCATTGACCCCTGGGGTCAAGGGTCAAAGGTCATTGACCCCGGGGGGTCAAAGGTCATTGACCCCGGGGGGTCAAAGGTCATTGACCCCGGGGGGTCAAAGGTCATTGACCCCGGGGGGTCAAAGGTCATTGACCCCGGGGGTCAAAGGTCATTGACCCCTGGGGTCAAGGGTCAAAGGTCATTGACCCCTGGGGTCAAGGGTCAAAGGCCATTGACCCCGGGGTGTCAAAGGTCATTGACCCCGGGGGTCAAAGGTCATTGACCCCGGGGGTCAAGGTCATTGACCCCGGGGGTCAAAGGTCATTGACCCCGGGGGTCAAAGGTCATTGACCCCAGGGGGTCAAAGGTCATTGACCCCGGGGGTCAAAGGTCAATGACCCCGGGGGGTCAAAGGTCATTGACCCCTGGGGTCAAGGGTCAAAGGTCATTGACCCCTGGGGTCAAGGGTCAAAGGCCATTGACCCCGGGGGGTCAAAGGTCATTGACCCCCAGGGGGTCAAAGGTCATTGACCCCGGGGGGTCAAAGGTCATTGACCCCGGGGGGTCAAAGGTCATTGACCCCGGGGGGTTAAAGGTCATTGACCCCGGGGGGTCAAAGGTCATTGACCCCGGGGGGTCAAAGGTCATTGACCCCGGGGGGTCAAAGGTCATTGACCCCGGGGGGTCAAAGGTCATTGACCCCGGGGGGTCAAAGGTCATTGACCCCGGGGGGTCAAAGTTTTTTGACCCCGGGGGGGTCAAAGGTCATTGACCCCGGGGGGTCAAAGTTTATTGACCCCGGGGGGGTCAAAGGTCATTGACCCCGGGGGGTCAAAGTTTATTGACCCCGGGGGGGTCAAAGGTCATTGACCCCGGGGGGTCAAAGGTCATTGACCCCGGGGGGTCAAAGGTCATTGACCCCGGGGGGTCAAAGGTCATTGACCCTGGGGGGTCAAAGGTCATTGACCCCGGGGGGTCAAAGGTCATTGACCCCGGGGGTCAAAGGTCATTGACCCCGGGGGTCAAAGGTCATTGACCCCGGGGGTCAAAGGTCATTGACCCCGGGGGTCAAAGGTCAATGACCCCGGGGGGCAAAGGTCATTGACCCCTGGGGTCAAGGGTCAAAGGTCATTGACCCCGGGGGTCAATGACCTTTGCCCCCCGGGGTCATTGACCTTTGACCCTTGACCCCCCAGTTCCGGTAGTCTCCGGCCACTATCGGCGGACTCCGGCCACTATAGGCGGTTGCCTCCGGCCAGTATCGTTGTTCTCCTGTCAATTCCGGCCACCCCATTGCGGCAACCTACATCCAGTACCGGTGGTCTCCGGCCACTATCGGGCATTGCGGCCGGCGTGTCCGGCCAGAATCATTAATTTTTACAAGCTAAATGTAACTCAATGTAAATGTAACGCGGCGACAATTGTAACTCGGTGTTGTTCGAGATGTAGGCTTTATTGTTGTTTTGTTTTTATTGTTTAATGTTTCATTTCATTATGTGTCTTAGGTTATATTTCATTTTTATTGTGTCGCAGCACATTTACAAGAACTTATTACATGTGTCTTACTTCACACGCTGCAGCCAAGAGAAAGAACAATTATGCATGAGAATGCATTGTTAATGCGTCGGCTTCTTGTCTTCTTTCTGTCTCTTTCCTTTCGCTGTAACCTCTTATATTAGCTTAACATTTTGTACAGACGGGAGGCATGTGGGCATGCGCTCACATCTGTTAGGGTGGCCAGGCGTTATTATGCCACGTTTCAGCTGTGGTCATAAAAATATATATTTTTTGGGGCATATACTTTTATATATTTACTATGCAAATTGAACTGCGATCTAAATCATTGATCCGGCCAAAGTTGGTTATGTCAAACTAAGCAAGCATGCAGTGCTGATATTTCCAGCCAGTTGTCTTTTACCCTTTTGTCAATGTCATTGACCCCGGGGGCCAAAGGTCGTTGATTCCGCTGGTGAAGAGCGAATAAAGTGTTGGCCACAGTAGACTTCGTTGTGGTACACCAGCATTGATTGCTCTCGCCGTTAATTCTACAGCATTCAGAACAACGGAGAAGGTTCTATCACCGCATTCACAGGCAAATTCTTCATCGTGATGTTATGAAGCCCATCCGCGCCGGGGGCCTTTCTTGCAATCAGGTCCTTTATATGCGCTGTATTTTCTTCATAAGTGATGGGAGCAACTGGACAGTACTGTCGAGCGTTTGTCTGGAAATCCTTTAAAAATCCTTTAAAAATTTCGTTGTATGGAAACGAAATTTTTAAAGGATCACCAGTTTAAGCTAAGAACTTTTCTTTAGTTATGCTGCTGCTAAACATTCTCATCTTCACAGGACCACCACGTAGAAAGCTAATACGGAAAAGTACAATCATGCTGCTCTACAACTCCATGCGCCAGCAGTGTGTTGGCCACAATGTAGAACTTTCATGGCTCAACTGGCTTTAAAAATACATGACGCTACTAAAAATTCCACTCTAAATGCAGGCACTCCCATCCCTTTTTAAAGCGAAATCTTCATTTGTGGTATCTCGAGACTGTACAAATGCTGTCTGAGTTCAGATTGCAAAGGTGAGAAGAGTATGACAGCTCTGTCCTATTTCTAGAGACAAAACATCTAAAACTTTTACCGAAAAAAAAAATTAAATTTATAAAATCGAAATAGGATTCATAATAAGCAACCACAAATACTTCCGAATAGTAACTTCAATGGACATATGCACAATTTTACACGCCCTAGACACTCTGGCCCAATTTTGACATTTGATTCGGACTAAGCGCTTCAAAAGACATGGGATTACATATGTCTTATCTCCAATCAATCTACATTTTTTTTTGCATCTTTATGCTGGAGTTAGATGATATTAGGCTGGAACAATAAGTCGTTCGTATTTTCGTCTTTACTTCAAATCTTTATAAAATTGCTCACAATCATCGGATTTAGTTCAAATAAGCGTCGTTTTGATCAACAATTTGTTGCCAACGAGATTCCAACTTCATTATGCCCCGCTCATAGAAGCTGGCTACCCTATTGGCAAAAAAGTGAGACAGTCGATTCTCGTTAGCCTCTTTTGAGGTCAATTTCTCTCCAGCTAAATCATGCGGCATTGACAGGAATAGTAATCCGATGGTGCCAGGTCCGGACTATAAGGTGAATGCATAAGGACATGCCATCCAAACTCCCGGTGCTATTGGCGCATCACAATCGAAGTGTGTGGTCTGAAGTTGTCCTGATGGAACACAATTCCTCTCCTATTTACCGAAGTTAGCCACTTCTGAGTGATTTCTCCCTTCAAGCCCAGTTGTTGTTCCCAGAAGAGGACTGAATTGAGCGTTTGGCTATAGGGCAGTAGCTCATAGTAGCTGATACCCTGCCAATCCCAAGAAACACACAGCAAAACCTTCCTGACCGTCAATCCTTTACCGACTATTGTTTACGCTTCACGTTGTTGTAAGTGACCCACTTTTCATCGCCAGTCATCATGCGTTTTAGAAACTTGTTGGAAATTCGGTCCATGAGGTTTTTTTGGTGTCCATTCGTGTGGCACCCAAATATCGAGTTTCATATGATTGATATTCAGCTCCAGGCCAATGGTACGGCTACAATTATGGCAGTCTATTTCGATCAGTTCCATGATTTTATTGATTTCTTTGACGCCAGGTCTTCCGGAGCGTGGTGCAACTTTCACTTCCTAAACATCAGAACGGAATCGAGTCAACCACTGTTTTGCTATGCGAATTAAACAAGTATCGTAAACATCACAAATTGGTTTGACTGCTTGCGATGCGTTTTTACCTTTCAAGTAGTAAAAATATGAAATATGGCGAATTTCTTTCTTCGAGACTTCCATGATATACCTACTTGAAAAAAAGGAGCGCGAAATACGAAAAGACTTTTGTTCCAACATATGCCTGCTGGGTATTACTATCAGTTGTGAAGCCTTCCTTCTCGATTCATAAAGCAGAATCAATTCCACTATTAAAATGCCTATAAGGATCAAATCAGCAACGATTAGAGCTACTGTTCGTCTGTCTGGCTGGCCGTATGTTCAACAAGAACCTTAAAGCTATAATAGTTACAGGCCTAATGTGTGTATGGTGAGATTCTCCTATTTTTTGCTCTGATGAATGATTTGTATGTGTATTAGCAAGAATGCAACAACTTAAATAGAGGTCACCAGTGGGCAAGCGGTACTTGGTAAATAATTGAATCAATTCAAATTTATAACAGTAAAATAAAGGATTTAGGCAGTCAAAGAGAACAGTCAGCAGATTATTAATTTATCTATTTTATACACTTATTGAACTATATCTGCATTAAAAGGAAATACATATATCAATAAATAGTAAAATCAATGAACTTAAGCCACTAAACTCCAATAATGATTCATAACGAAAGCCTTTCAACCTGTTTCAAAGATTGTCGCTTATTATGCAACTATGGCCTCTCACCATTCAATTCGTTTATACGAATTTAGTTAGTTTAAATATGAAAAATATAAAAAAGCAAGCCAAATTGCCATTTCATAGACAAAGAAAAGGGAAATTATATAAAAAAGTGAGCAACTAAATTTTCACTGACTGGCTATTATTATTTTCCTACAAGTTTTCCTGACTTGCTAACTTTTTTTCTTTGCAATGATTGCATACACGAACAGCAAACAACAATGAACCAAATCGCCACGAATTGATCTCAAATGAGGGTTAAAGTTCATTTTTATTCAGAAAAAAAAAGAAAAAAAAAACACAAATTGCCAGTTTTGTTGCTAAGCTGGCGGAAAAATTGTGCTAATGGTAAGAAAATAACAATTTATAACTATTAGCGGCTAACAAATATTTCTTAAATGCTGAAAAATTGTTGTACAGTGGTGTCGCAAATATTGTAACAACTTAAGCTAAAAGTTTGTGCTGCATTGAGAGAACCTCAAATAAATAATACATCAAAATACTCCACACATATAGGATATACATTATTTGTGAAGTAAAAAATAGATCATATTGGTTCCTTTAAGAGTCCTTTGTTGGGTTAAGGGAACATGGATTGTAATCATATAAACAGCACGCAAGCTTAGATGCTGATCATAAGGAACTCTTAAAGAAGTGATAGAACGGAAAACGAAGATTTTATTGAAACAACAAAAAAATTCAGAGACAACACAAATCAATGCAGCGCGTGCCAAGATTGAATGCAGCCGATAAATTGAATATTTCCCAGAATTTGCAAAAATTTCTGATTTGAAATATTTTTTTTTAATTTTTCTATAAACTTTAAAATGATTTATGCGTTATTTACTTTTGAGTTGTTTTTTAATTTAATAAAAATATTTTTTTCTTGTTAAACATGTTTTTGCACTTTTTTTTTTTAGACAATTGGACAATGAATCAATTGACAAAAAATGACTGCAATAGCTATTGAAGTTGCATTAGTCAGCAATCAGTTGCAACAGCAACATGAAGGGGGCAACAAGAACCGAACATGACATCAATAAGAACTATCATTCAAACAACATTTTGAGGTTTAAAATATGCACAGGGGCATAGTTAAAAATTATTTGAAAGAGTCGATTGTGGGGAAATTTGCAAATTGCAATATCATCAGAATACTTTATCCTTAGACAGATTTAAGAAAGGTAGGACGGACAGACGAACGCAATGACTTATGTTTATACGGACGGGTGGATATTTTAACAAACCCTATATATACTGCTTGCAAATTCCTCCTACAAGGATCGGATCAATTAGCGCATTTATTCAAATATATCAAAGCATCTGCAAGTGCTCAAGCTGTGCTTGGTAGAACACAACTTTGACGTAATGCTCATCATAGATCATCATAGATCTTGTCCAACTCCACTCAAGGAACTACACCATTAATGAAAGTGAAGTAAATTTGACGGTAGACAGTCCAGAGCAACAAACTCTCCCAGTCGCTACCATAACTGCCGAGTATCCAGACCAGAAGGACCTAAGGCGAAGATGAGCTGGAGAACATTTCGCTAAAAGTTATGCCAGCCAAAGCAGTAGTTTTCTTGGCTCTAATTTTAATTGCGTTGCTAAGGTTAGAAGACCAATGCAGCAGAAAAAGGCTCAAATATGTGTGATCCACAAATTAGAAATTTAAAGTGTATATTAACAAGGATGCTGGAGCTTGAAATTGTAAAGGAACAGATGCCACCGCAAAGTCCATGGCACTCCAGAGTGGTCAACTTTATTCTCTAAGGCCAAGAAGTGCATGGTAATGGCCTACTAAGATATAACGCAGGCATAAAGTCAAACCAACAAACAAACGAACATGGCTATAAGTCGCTTTGTCGCGCAGATCACAAATATACAAAATTTGTGGAGAGTCCGATGCCTCCTTTTATGTTTTGCATATACGGTGACTAATTTTTAATATTACCTACAGTATATGTGAGGAGTATGAAAAAAAAGTCTTGATCTTACGTATTATGAAAGAGTATAAAACTATGTAGAGTGCGCATCTCCTACAAAAAAAAAAACATTTACTATGTGGGGTACTGATATAAATACCCCAACGTTAACATTGCATCGTCTTTCATTATTTTAACAAGGGTTCAACCCTGTGTGAGGTCAATTCCAATTATTTTAAGTTTTTTGTTTCTAAATTTAAAAATAATTTTTCTACTTGGGACTTCAATAAGTTCATCGTCTTTCTCAGCTGTTTTCACATTTGTTGCAATTCAATTTCGGGATTATTTTGAAGGCAACAAACCTACGAAATACCTCATTGAGACTAAGTCCAAGTTTCTATTAATCATTCAAAAAGTAAACAGAGCCTGCAACTTCATTGAAATCGACAAACATTAAACCTGTTTCATTATCTTTTTCAACTGGAATACAAGTTGAATTATCCGTTGAAACAATGATGAAACCATTGTGAAAGCCCTTAAAGGAAGAAATCATGGGAACGTGACAAAGTGGGTCCACACTAAGCAGCAACCGCATATATATGCTTCATAAAAGCTCAAACATCTGGTACTGATCATTAGTAGTTTGACTTTAGAGCTCAGCATGGCACAACAGAGTAAGTAAATTGAGTAATCAAGGTTTTAAATTGTCATCAGGACAATTAAATCAGCTTAATGCTGAGACGTGACTCCTATTAAATGGGCAAGTATCATTCTAAAGGTGGACTATATACCGAACCTCGTTCGGATGCTGGACAAGTGACTCACCCGACGTGTTCACGTGAAGATTATCATGGCATGATGCTACGCAAAGCTGTGAAAATTCCTCTGGCTACGAACCAATTTCGCTTGCAAACAGTTTGGATAAATGAAACACAAATTTGGGGAGCATCTGCTGCGTACAGAAGCAGGAGAATACAGGCGTATCAAAATAAATCATTGAGATGAAACGTGTTGTACCCTGGTTTAAACGCAATGCCACTCTCCATGTTAATCTAAAGTTAATAATGGTGAATTAACACATTAAAACTAACCGCAACAGACACAGCGAGCGAAAGAGAGAATGCTGGAGAATCTAGAGCTGGAGAAGATTCAAGAGCTCAAAATAACAAACTCGAAGGTATTCTCTTATTCCTATTGACCTCCTGTGTAGATTAATGATAATACTGTTAAAAGGAACATTAGTTTTGTTTCCAAAGTATCAATAGAACACTTAAGCAATGTTGCCGGGAAGCCTGCTTACGTCATTCGAAGACAAGCTCTACTGCTCTGCGGTATTTCTTAATGTGAGACAAGCTTTCGATCGAGTTTGTCATGCTGGTCTACTCTATAAGCTTAAAGTAAAGTGTTTTACCGGTTTCTGCAGTTGAAATTGGAATCGAAAAAGTTTTATATTCGGTGTGTAAACGAATTCTCTGAAATCAAGATAGTCACTTGGGCTTCAGATATGCCGGTTTCAGAGAAATAATCATTTATAATCGCAACTTATACTAACGACACCTCCATTCTTATGACTTCCAGCGATCGCAGGATATTTTGCTGGCGCAGCTAGATGTCGTCGCCCTATGGATCTTAAGGTGGAACATACACTACTATTTATTTAAGGAGCGAAAAATCTTCTCTTGTTTGGCTTAATAACTTCCAAATTGTCTTTCTTAAAGTACTTGGGTCTGATATACAAGAGGGGGCTCACCTAAAGATACCACAATACATCGAAGCTTTATCAACGACAAGAAAAGGAAAATCTATTGGCTACTAATGAAGATATTCCCGCCTGAGGCTGTGAAATAAGTTGTTACTGTATAGGATCATACTCAAACACATTGGACATACGGCGTACACCTTTTGGGTACAGGTAGCAAGTCAAAGCAAAACGCTTTACACAGTCTTCAATTTGCGAAAGGAATTTAAAGGCGTAAGTGCTTAAAACTTAAATAAACTTTCTTACAAGAGACAACAAATGCAAGATGCAATAAATGCGACATTTTTAATGGGTAATCTATGGTGATAATAAGGCATTTAATATATAAAGTATGCTTGTTCTATTGCAAACCCTCTTACTGCGCCCATGAACAGTGTTTCAACTCTTTGTCTGGCATGCAAACCTTGATGTATGTGCTTCTCGTATAGAGGGCGGGTGTCTGAATTGGAGTAAAACGTGTTATTGCGGGTGTTTGTTTCTTACGATTAAAGTCGAATTGTATGTTTTTTCGAAGTGACATGTGACATATTGTCAACGCAATGCAATCATTTACATAAATTCCAAATCTAATTCTAGTCATTCTAATTGTATAATAACTGGCGAATTGTTTTCTTAGATTTGCAATAACAAAAAAAAAAATATATATATATATATATACAATGGAAACAATGTGCCAAGTTGTCTGATTGGAATTAAAGTGAGAAAAATAATGTTGCAACATATATAGAAAAAAAAAAAAAAAAAACTTAACTAATTGTACCAAAGTGGGTCTATATTAAAAAAAATAAAAGTTGAGACTTGCCGAAATGTAGCGACTGGATTTCTCCAAAATTTATTTCGATTGAAGCAGCACAAAACATGCAGATGGACGGACATTTCTTAAACGAAATATGCTGACATTTGAACACGCTTCGTGTTTTACTTTCTGTTTGTGATTCATTAAGTTTGAAAAATTTAACCATAAAAAAACCAAAACTGAAACCAATCATCGCTTGTCATACAGCTCAGCAGAAGAAGGTACACTTCAAAGTGTGTAAGCTAGAAATTGGATACAGCGCCATGCTTATAGGTCGTTAAAGGTCCTGCCGTGAATTGTCATTGTCGTGATTTGTATTGTATAATAGCTGACAACAACAACTAATATAAATTTAAAAAAAAAAAACAAACAAGGAATAACGCTGTTGGTGGGAATGCTCAACATTGAGTTACCCTGTTCCTAACGATTTGTATGAGGGTTACAACTTCTAGTGGTACGATCTTGGCTATGAAATCATGCAAAAAACAACAAATTTGACAACAATAAAAAATTTTTTCATACAAAAACTGAAAAAGTTTGGACAGATTTGTATGAGGGCTGCCTCTTTTAGTGGTTCCATCAGGGTCTTAATAAGGATTAACGTAAAGTAACTTTATTTGGTGTTTTTAGAAAAATTAACAACATGAATAATGTTTTTCATACAAAAGCTCAGAATTCGAACATGTATACATGGTAAGAACCAACTCCTCCTTAGAGAGGGGGGGTAAGCACATCCATTGAATACCAAAATATCCAAATTTTCATAATGACAGTGAAAAAAAGACATGTGTATATCGACTCACCTTTTGATGCTGATCGAGAATATATATCTGTACTTTGTGGGGTCTGCCACGCCTCCTTTTGCCTGTTACATCCATCTGACAAACTTAGTATACCCTGTATTAAGTGAAATGTAGCATATACTTCTTTTATTAGTTTAAACTAATTCAATTACTATATAGTTTTGGAAAAGATGACCTGTTACGCGAAAAAGTGACCCGGAGTGCCCGGAGTCATGACCATGGTCGCCAACGATTGACCAATTCCATGATTTTTTGCCCGAAAATGACCACATCTCTCGTCAGCTGTAAATCAGATGTGGATCAGCTACCAAATCGATAAAGTACCCGATTCAATCGGGTACGCGGTAATGATGAGAGGAAAATGGTATATAAGCCGCGACGCAATGCCAATTGGCGGGTTAAATCGAGTGTTGTGAAGGGAATTGAGCTGGGATTAGCCTCTGTGGCCAATAGTTCCTTGCGATATTTTATATTCTGAGAGTGACGCTGATAGGATTACCCTCTGTGGCTAAAAGCTCCACTGGAACGCATAAGCACCGTAAGTGACGCAGCTAGGGTTAGCCTCTGTGGCTAATAGCTCCCCGCAACCGCATATACTCCGCAAGTGAAGACTGCTAGGATTAGCCTCTTTGGTTAATAGCTCAACGAGAACGCACAAAACTTTTTGCTTCAAGCTAAATAACA
This sequence comes from Leucophenga maculata, assembly GCA_035044805.1. Taxonomy (NCBI): domain Eukaryota; kingdom Metazoa; phylum Arthropoda; class Insecta; order Diptera; family Drosophilidae; genus Leucophenga; species Leucophenga maculata. Next base: position 304,078 of record JAWNNP010000651.1, on the reverse strand, counting down.
CTACAAAATGTTTATCTTACAAAATTTCAGAAAAGTGGACAGACTTTTATGGGAACTACTATGTGGATTTTTTTATTAGATTTGACGTAAGACACTAAATTAGGCAGTTTTATTAGAGATCTTTAATTAAAAATGTGCGTTTTCATTATTTTAATATAACGAAAAGTGCAGCGGAGGGTCAACGAATCTTAGTAAAAGTTTACAGAGGAAGTTTTGAGCTCAAAGACAAGAAACGACCGGGTCAACCCATACAGTTTAAAGACGAAGAATTGGAATCTTTGCTTTATGTGGATCAATGCCAAACTCTTCAGAAGTTGTCATATTTATTGGGAGTGAATAATTCGATAATTAGCAAATGTCTAAAAGCCATGGGATGGATGCAAGAAAACTTGGTTCCATATGGGTTTCGTTGCGCGACAAAATGATTTTGCAGCATTACAAGCTGCAAAGTTTCAAAACCATTAAAACGGAAAGTTCTACCCCACCCGCCGTATCCAGATATTCCGAGTAGTTCCGGTCAGTAACACATAGCCTATCCCAGCTGAAATTCACTTCATGTGAACAATGTAAAAATGGGTCGATAAGTAGATAGGCTCAAAAGACAAGTCGTTCTTCCGAGCTAGTATTCGAAATTGCTAGAAAGTTGGGAAAATATTTTGACACGCGATGGACACTACTTTAAATAATAACCATTTTTGCACAATAACTCCGTAAATTCGAAAAAAAAAACATTCAGAAAGGAGGTGTAGGTTTTAATGAGTTATACAGAGGGGTTATATTGAGGGGTTTAAAGAGCTTGATAACTTGAAAGCTCTATTTTTCATAGTCTATAAGTTCTTGCTCATTTTGTAGGGGACCACCTCTTATGGTTGTTCGATTTGACACAAAATACAATAAATTCGACATTTCTAGCTAAATTAACAACAAGATACTTTTTTTCATAAAAAAAACACAGAAAGATGGGAAAAGTTTCTTTGGAGACTATGTGTTTTAGTGGTCCGATTTGGACCTATATGAAATCTATCTTCTACGTATATTTCTTATATGAAGCCAAACCATCCAATCGATTGAGCTGAAATTCACAGACGAACTTCAGCCAGGAAATAATTCAAGTCAAGTTTGAACAAAATCGTGGGACAATGCTCCGCACCCATATAATCGATTTACAAAATTCGTAAATTTTCGCATGCAATTGAGTTATAGGGAAATTTGGTGTCCATGGGACCGGGAAATGTAAATGCAATGAAAAAGTGGATAGATTTTGGGGCGTGGTTATTCGGTTGTGGTGTACGTTGGCACGTATTTTGAATACAATTAAATTCAAAAAGAAAAAGCCGAATATATTTGAACTTTAAGGCTTATGGCTTCAAGTTATTGTTGCTCATTCAAACAGCCAAACAGACGGACATATCAACATCGACTATAACTTGAAACAGATGTGAAATACATTTATACTATCTCACCACTCACCTTTTTGAAAAACTTAATATAGCCTTTTACTATATGGTTACACGGTATACAAACAATGATAGAAACTTTTATCCTCATCACTTCATGAAGACCCAAAGTGTTGGCAATAAGTTTTAATTTCATTTGAGTTGCAGTAGTTTGAATTTGATTTAGTTTTAGATATTTGAGTTGCTTAATTAAATACTCTCAGACTTGCCAGATTTCAACACCTTCTCTGATATTAAATTGTTCAACTAAGTACTTGGCTGATTAGTTGGCTCAGCTTTGACAACTGCCAACCACATTCAATTTTAAATTCCAGCTTGATATATTTTTTTACCATAGATTTTTCCAAGTCTGAGTAAATTAATTAATTTGGTAAGGACCTTGACTGATAAAGTTGATGACAGTCGAAGAAGAGAAATGCAAAGAAGAACTTTAGTTGTTTGGAAGTGCTACCGATTTCTACTTCGGCTCATTTTATTGCAGATGCATTGTTACGAAGGACACATGCCAAACATTATTTTTCAAATTCTATATGTCCAAAATAATATAATAATAATAAATAATAAATAAACTGTTTGCGAATTATAAATCGATTTTATAGACTGAAATCGTATTTTTTCCGCTAGATCTAGCTTATTTAAATATTAAAGTATGAGGCTACTAGGAAAAACATTTTTTTAATTCCAGACCGAAAACAAAAAATTAATCCCATTTCCTAATATCCTACATTCCAGTTAATATGAAGAAAGCCACAATTCATCTGCAAAAACACTTAAACAGCAATAAAAATATTAATTTCAAAATCAAAAAAAAAATTATAATAAAAGTGAAATTAGGTCAGCACAAGAAACAAAAAAAAAAACGAGAACAACAAAAATTCAAATTATTTAAAATTAATAAAAAAAAAATTTAATCGTCTTTTACTATTGCAAATGCACAGCATGACATCGAAAAATCAATTATATGCAAAAAAAAAAAAGTGAAACAGCGCACATCAAAACTCTTTTCCGACATTTAATGTCAGCTAATAAATGGCAAGGTCAACATTTATTCACAAAGTTAAAAACTATTTCTAACAATCAAAGAAAAAGATCATTTGTGCGACTTCCAAGAAATAAAGAAATTAATTGACTGAGGAAACATTTTTATGTACGACGCAGTTGACCCAAATTGTTGAAGACAATGATTACAAACAACTGCCGCGCATCCGTTTTGAATTGCTTTTTTGCTATTCTGCATTGTATGCGCTTCAGCACACGGTGCAGCACAGTAGTACATATCGTATGACTCATTGACCGCATATTGTAATTGCTTTTGGCAAATGTTGCAGCATGTTTAACCGAAAGACTTGGGTATTATGCTTTTGATATTGTTTTGGTTTGCATGTGAAGCTACAGCTGCGTGGAAGCTGACAGTAAGTAAAAAAAGCGTTCATTGTAGGAAGACTCATTATGATATGATCTCATGGGTCCTCTGCAAGTGGCCTGCGATAAGCTATATGTTTCACAAACAATGCGTTCACTGATGAATTTTCCAATTAGAGATCATACAATTGGAATAGATCATTTTAAAATATCTAGAGAGCCATAATGCAGGCAAAGGTTGTGTTGAAGAAAGCGGTGATGCCAATACAAAAGCAGTTGATCATGTGATCTCCGGAAAGCTATACGACGAAGATCACTTTCCGTTGGTTATCTGCCAAACAGGATGGTGCTATCATACAAATATGAATATGAACGAAGTGGATAAAATTTACTGTAAGAGTGTTGAATGAACATGTCGATATGTGTCAAAGTTCCAATGATACATTCTCAGCAGTTATGAATATTGCCGTAGCTGAATCTGTACAACAGACAACTATTTCGAGGCACTTGCCACACATGATGTCATGGTGGAACTGCACGGCGAGCTTAATACAATTGCCGTAAGCCTCTTGAAAATTGCAAATGATATACGTTTATTGGGTTCAGGACCACGTTGTGGCTTTGGTGAACTAATGCTGCCTGAGAATGAGCCGGGCAGTTCTATTATGCCAGGCAAGGTCAACTCCTCAACCTATGATTCAAGTAAGCAAGGCCAAACCTTCTTTTGAAATGGTTTTACAATCGCATTTCTTGTGCACTGTGAGCAATTGTGGCACCCATCTGGAAGTCATACTTCTTTTATACAAATATTGTTGTAATATATTTTTTACTCGTTCGCAATGGTCAGCTAAGAGAAGTCTTCACCACCAGAAGTGTTTGATAAAATTCAATAAATTTTCATGGACGATATATGAGTAATGGTGAACAAATTTTTGTGTTGGTGACTTCCTTTGGATGGCCTTGGCAGTAAGTTTTCACTGTCAAATCAAAATTGAATAGCATATACACAAAATAAGTGGTATATTTCCGCATTGCTGAGAAATGATGTGTAAAAAAATGGCGCCACGCCTTAATATAAACATAGAAGGATTGCAGTGGTTTGCAGAAGTTTGCAGAAGTTGCAGTCGCTGACATCACTGGAAGCCAGGAAATCCGATGGATATAACAGGGTTGCTCTAAAACAGCATCCTGTGACATCTACTACAGCAGCCATGAGATTAAGCACCTTAACATCCACAAGGCTAAAGCCAGATCAAATTACACGCAACCAATTTGATCATGATGATACATGAGCGTGTTGGACGTGCGAACGTTACGTGGTTCTAATATCGACTCGGACCACTACCTGGTAGCAGTCAATGTTCGCACTAGGCTCAGCATGGTTTTCTAAATGGGTAGTTTTCTAAACGGGTAGTTTTCTAAATGGGTACTTTTCTAAACGGCTAGTATTCTAAACGGGTAGTTTTCTAAACGATTAGTTTTCTAAATGGTTAGTTTTCTGGTTAGTGGTGATGGAGAATTTCAACTTCATTGTTTTAGAAAACTTCGTCTATCTTTGATTCGAAATGACCAGCAACAACAACGTCTACCTGGTGATCAGGGGAAGAATCACGCTTGCAAATAGATGTTATCTTGGACTGAGCAAGCAAATTAGAAGTAAAATCCTCTTTCAGAAGACTAATATTAAGATCTATAAGATGCTGATACTCCCAGTCCTACTGTATGGCGCAGAGGCATGTACCGTGAATGAGTCAGACGAAACGGTGTGGGAAGTCTTTGAGAGCTATATGAGCTATTCGATAAGGTTGACATAGACCTGCGGCTTTTTAGTTTTTAGTTAGTTAGTCGCTAAACTGCTGCGAGCTCTATGCGCTACTCCATATTTGTCTTTTCTTAAAAAAAAAATTGGCAGCTTGACAGATCTGCTGCTACTTCAAAAGCTCCATTAATTTTGCTGCTGCATCAAGTATTATTGCCACATTAAAGAGGGTATAAGTACATAAAAGAGCGGCAGCAGATCATCATCATCATCATCATCATCATCATCAGCAGTAGCAACAACAACAACAGCAACACTCGTTACTGCAACAGCGGCCAACAATGGCATGTTTACACTCGATTCAGGTGCTGACCCTTCATAAAGGTGAGGAGCGTGCATTGGCTGCCTGCAATATGCGGTTGAACCAGACTTTACGCTAAACAAAGCCGCTCGATTTTATAAGCACATATTGAACTTCTTATATAAGTTCAGCCTGTCTGCTCCTCATGTGAGTCTGCTTGCTGCCTATGCAACATCATGATTGAATTTCATTTTCCAGCGCAACATTGTAGGACTTCGCGGTAGTTGTTTCAGTAGCTAATGTGCTGCCTACTCATGTCGCATGTTGCTGTCGACATTGTCTACTTCCTAAAGTTGCACATTTTATATTTTTTTTTGCTTTTGTTGTAACTTGCCGCCTTATGTTACTAATTAAACGTCGGCAGTTTGGCAGCCAACAGCAGCAACAATAACATTGCTGCCAATATTTGTTGCCATTGCTGTTATCTTAGCCGCTAAAAGGGATCAAGGATTTCATGCAGCTGTCTTTATGCTGATATAATTTCAGCTGCTGATCGATCAATTGATAGACAAAATCACAGCCGCAATGAGTCATTGTCGCCATGAGATATGTTAATATTTAAAACAAATTTCATTGTCAACAACAGTCGCTTGCTGGTAGCTTTCAGCTGCAATTAAATGGCTGACAAAGTGTTTGACTGAGTGACAGTTTGACCGACCGACCGACCGATCGACCGACAGACAAGTCTGCTTGAATCAAATATATTCAGTCAATGAGTGACTGACTGAGTGACTGACTGAGCCTGCTGTTTGGTAATTGCTAATCCAACTAACGAGCAACATTTTGCTGCTGTCGCTGTTGGTGGCTGCCAACCACCGCCGCTGTCTGGCTACTGTAGGCGTCATATTTGATTGCTCATTATGGCTGCAATTCAATTCAATTCAATCCGATCCGATTCAAATGAGTTTAGATTCGTTGAACATTTGAATTGCATGATTGATCGATTGCATAAGATTTCTATAAATTTCTTGCAATAAGAAAATTACCAAACGAAATAATGCAATCGGAAAATCCATATCAATACACTTGAATAGCACATTTAGCGCACGAGTCCCCATCAGACTCCGTTGTGCAAATCTATTGCAAATGTTAGTAAAATTGCTGGCTATACCAAAGGATGAACCGCCGCCGCCAACAACTTCAACTGTTGCCATGAAATATGATAGTTGACTGTGTGCTGCAACTGGTTCGCTATCGCACTTATAAGATATTGGTTTTCCCTCTGAATGTGTCGCTTCTTGGCGGCTTGCCTGTCTGTCTGTCTGTCTGTCTAGATGCCCTGCTGACTACTTTTACGAAAGTAAACGTGATGTTGTTGACCCACTGAACCCTTTCAGACAGCTTGACTAGTCGGTTATAGAGTCAGGCAACACTCGCTGCTTCCATTACAGCGCTTAGTCGGCTTATTGTGGTTTTGGTTGTTATTGGGTCGAGGGATGTTTCGTAAGTTTATTAAATTGATGAAAAGTTCTTTTATTGAGCCATTTATTGGCCTACTAGGTTTAAATGAACCAGTAACGAGTTTGCTTCACTTATCGGAGGAGTATATTGTCGCTGACTTCAATGCTAAGCACAGGTTGTGGGGTAGTCTGAGAGGTTGAAACAGAGGATTATGTTCTGTCCTTAAGCAACAATATTCTGGCAACCAGAGCTACCACAAGATACACTGAACGTGCAAACAACGAGACAGGATTTCTTCAATTTGGCGTGTAGGAAGGCATTCCTCACTGTAAGCTTTATATTGAAGTCTATATGGATCTGACTACGGACCACTTACCTCTTATCATCACGATTGACGCAGCAGCCATGACTTAGCCTTCAACAATGAGGCTTGTTGTGTATGAAGCAGCAGCAAAATCAGCTCAGGATAGAACAAATCATCTAAAACATGATCGTATTCTATACTTGCTAACCTCTGAACTACGCGTTCACTTAAGTAGATGTAGTGGAAGCTGGTATCACTGTGACACCGAGTAAGTTGATGTATTCCCACAATATCTTGCAGAATATCAACCTTGTGTCAGTCGATGAAGTCTCAACTACTGAGGCATCTTTATCTATTGCTCCCGTGTCCTAGATGAAGATCTCATAGGTCATAAAAGGTCTGTAATATAACAAAGGTCCTGGTTACCTTAAGAGCTCTGTTCATAAATGTTCTTCTCTGCTTGGTAACACTATTCAATGCTATAATAAAAGTGCAATACATTCCTAAGTCTTGGAAAACGGCGGCGAGAATACTGATTTACAATCAGGAAAGTAATCCTGAATCAGACCGACCGACCGATCAGACTTTTTACGTCGCTTTCGAAAGTTTGGGTGAGTCTCTACGCCACTAGATTATTTGACAAAACAGATTTCAAAGGTCTATTTCCAGATCACTAGTTTGAATTTCGTTCAAGACATGGTACAGCCGAGCCACTTATCAGAGTTGTAAAAAAACATTGTAGAGGCATTTGATAACAAATTATAGAGGGCTGGGCAAGGAAATGAAACGCCTAAATTGAGGAGGAATACAATACAGCTAAATGGAAAGATTTTGCGACAGTCCATTAAGGCCAAGTATCTGGGCTTTTTTAACTTGGCTACAGTGCAAACATCCAAAACAAGAATGAGCAAACTCCAATGGACACTTTGCAGCAGAAGCAGGATGTCCCAGTATATAGCTCCAATTTGGAAATAAAATTCAGACGATGCAAAAAAAAGCGCTACGCAAGATTACTGGTTATCCTTGGTATGTAAAAAAATCAACATTACACAGAGATTTCACTAAACTCAGAAGGAGGAGGAATTTTGCATGGAAAGTGACATCCCTCCATAGGGAGACAGTTCGCGTTTTTATTGATTATAAGTTATCTGAAGAATCAATGAGAATCTAAATATACAAATTTTTTTGCTGGTGATATAAATTCGTAAAACAGAGTTTAGAACTGTGTGAGAGCCCCAACGACTCCATATATATGCCAGCTTCCGATAACAGTAAACTTTCTTTTTTAGATAGAGACATAGACTTTTCAACCATCCAATTGTAACTTTCGGACCCAGAGATCAGACCATATTTATTATACGTTTTTTTGGCTCGGGGAATTTTAATCCGCGGCCCATCTAACACCTTTATCACAGGTTTTTGACATAACCTCAAAAAAATCCTATATATTTGACCCTAAAATTTCAAAATAAAGAAAAATTTTAATCTATAAGTCTTACCATGAGTACTTTATGTTTTTGGAGTCGCTGAAACCGATCGAAGTCAACCACTAACGTGGAACTGCGGTCGCTGGATGACGAGGATTGCAGGTCCGCTTTCCCACCCTGATTAGTCGCCGATACTGATGATGCATCCTAAATCGCTTGCTTGCGCATGCCATGACGGCATAAAGCTTATTCTACATGGAAGGTTGAGATGTGTCAGTCTCACGCGCGTGTACTCACGTTGACGCTGCAAAATGCGAAATGGGACTGGATCCAAAAGAATGGGACTGGTTCCAATTTCTAACAATTAGTAGAATTTTTTTTAAAGATCTAATTGTAAAAAATTGGAACAAATCCTATTTTCATTTGCTGCGTAAGCCAACGTACACGACCGTAAGTTGCGTCATCCGGGTCAAATTGCCATATAGAATAGTCTTAAAAGCCATAATCTAGGGACTCAGCCGGATAACGAGCTCACACCGTTGCCCGCCGTCACCCAGAGGTAGTACCCTGGGTGCAGAAGAAGAGTTTAAGGAATAAACGGATATCAGTTGCGTAATACAGTTTGCTTATGATTTATTCCCTTCGTTATGGCGTTACGGTATTATGGGGCTATGAGGTTACGGGAGTTTTTTTCTTATGTTTTTGATGATTCTTCAGTTCTATGATATTTTACATTAACACAGATTGCTTTTGCAATGTGATTTATTCCATTGTGAGATTATGGGGTAAATTGAACCTCAGATTCGGTTTCAGCGATCCCAAAAACACAAAGATTTGGGGTCAACTTTTGAAGATTTTTTTGGGGTTATATCAGAAGTTTGACATAATGGGATTAAATAGATTTCATATTCGATTTTTATTGGAAACCAAGACAAACAGTGTTTATTAAAGAAGGATTAACCGGTCGTGATTGCTTTTGGAACGACTGTGGATTATTATTGGTTGTATTGGCTTACTGGATCACTTGTTGGATCTTATTTCGTGTGTATATAAAGCATCTTATATGCATCAATGAACCCAGCACTGCTAGCGACTGGGTCACTAGTTCAGCAGAAGTGAGAACATCGCCGAAGCTGGAGCTTTTGGTTGACTGGCCCCGCCGGTGAACAAACAGGTGCTATATATTCAAGTGGGCGTAACACGTTGATAATGATCTATGTTCAGTTTCAGAACATAAAGTCTCCACCTTAATAACTGAAGGACTATTTTTGATTCATACATGCAGGATACATAGAGCTGGTCAGACTGAAGAATATAGCTAGTTCGACTCGTCTTGATTCGTGGAGCTAATTTTACTTTTCACTGTGAATTTAAGATAGTTTTTAACTTAAGCTGTACCGAAATTTATTATTAGACAGCCCTCGTAACTTCACTCGCATTTCTGATTAGAAACAGTACGCGGCAGACGGCCGCTTCGTGCTTATTGATTTAGCGCGATATTAGCACATTACATAATTATTTCAGAAATATTGGATATACACCGCTAAGTAGAGAAATATATAAAATATTTAAACAGAAATTGAGGTTAAAGGTGTCGAATTTTCAACTAAAAAGTTATTCGCCTTAAATGGCTGCCACTCGTCAAAACTTGCCTCACTAGTTCAGTCGATTACATTTTTTGACTGGTAGCAGCGGCGGCGGCGGCGGCGGCGCACTTTGCCTCCGAAAATATTTGAATTTTCGAATATTTGGCATATTAAAGGATTGGCATATCAGAGTTTTTATTTTTTATTTTTAAATATTTTGATTTGCAGCACCTGCCCGTTGAGCAAGCAAATCGAAAATTTAAACGCCATGTTGACATTTGAAAATCTTAACCAATTTAGTAGCCGCATGCATATTGGCGGCGAGTTCAAATTGGGCGCACTTCAGCAGAAGACTGTTAGATAGGCATGCTGCAGTAGATAGTTGGACAATGGTGCCGACGCGCGCATACAACGCAATCTCATTCTGCAATAGCGTAGTCTGAGGTGATTTCTTAGACCCTAGACTGGAGCCATGCTGTGCGTTGTCCATAAGTGGTTGCCAACAGTTTGCTGCTAAGTTATTTGCTGCATTTATTAATCTTAATCTGAAATGCGTAAATTTTTTCGTACTTAAAGTTTCTCGGAATGCGTATGTGCAATGGATTTATTGGTAATTCTGCTTCATGTTTTATCAAGTTGCAATCGTATCAATATTTGTATAAAACATTTCCCACGGGTAAAAAAAATGTTGGCTCATTTCACTAATAGCAACGATTAAGGGGAGACTAAAGAATGACCACACGCTGTAGTCAATTTAAATTAGAGATGAAACGATACTCAAACAAGTTGGCGAAAGTATCAATTGATTTTCTATGTTTAAGCAAATGGATTGGGTCTTCTAAAATGGAATATATTTTAGATTAGGTTTTATTAAATTTGTCGCTGACGGGTCAGCTCTTTTATGTCTTAGCAGAGTACAAGGTAGATACTTTAAAATTGTAGGATTCTCCAGAAACACATCTCCTAAAAGTTTGGTCATTTTGTCATATGGATCACTTCAAACTCTTAATGTTTCGTGCTGAATACTATCAGCTCAATTTGTTTGAGCTCATTGGGACATGAAAATGGCGGAAGTAATTGTTTCTGCATCTCCACGTCAGATTCACACATTATTTGCAATCATTATATCCACATGCTTCCCATCACATCCAAGTGAAATAAGATCAAGGATGACATGACCAAAGACATTTTACATCGAACTCATACCAGTTCAGGACATTTCGATCTCGATTGGCGATTGGCTCGCTTTTCAACGAAGACATTTGCTACCTCATGTACGACGGTTAGTCCAGTTAGAAATGCCAACGCCATGTCGTGGAATGAATTTCGCTTTCAATCGAGAATTGGAATGTGTACCTGAATACGATCAAGATGCATTGAATAGTTCTGGAATGCTGGAATTACTCTCAATATATATCCCGTCTAACTACAGAAGTGAGCTTAACGACTTCAAAGTTATCCTTAATTCTGTAATAGGAAAATCACTAATTTGCGGAGATTGTAACGCTTGACACTGGATATGGGGAGATCGCAACAACAACGCTAGAGGCACTCTGCTAGCTAGATGCCTAACCTCTCACTGAGCAAAAGTATTGACGACTGACTCTCAGCCGCAGAGGAAGTCCATCCTGCTTAGACTTTGCTCTACACAAAGGCACCGCACTAGTAGTAGGCTACTAAAAAAGACGCTTAAGATTCAGAGAGATGAGTCGAGGCAGTGGATTACACTATAGACTGCGGAAATTTTCTGTGGAAGGGTACTAGATTCCTTAAGTGACAGCCATTGATATATATGCCAATTAAAAACGTATTGGGCGAAGTATACAGGTCAGATGCGGAGAATGCAGAAACTTTTGCTCATTACATGGTGAACTGGTTACTGTCTTTCAACACTGCATCTGACGAAGAGGGGATGGAAACGGAAAGTGCTCTGGCTACACCCTTACAGATGGACCCGCCTAACATGCCTATAAAAGTAGAAGAGGTAGTCGTTGATATTAAACGTCTGCCAAGAAAGAAATCCCCGGGGTCTGACAGGATATGTTTTGATTTTCAATGCAATACTTTGGATGCTTTCCGGTCGGCTGGAGGCTGGCAAGTGTTCTGATGATCCATAAATCTGGTAAGCCAGAATTCAATCCTCGAGTCGAACCAAACAATCAGACTTCTCGCTTCACTCTGCAATGTCTTTGAGAGGCTTATTGTATTACTGCTTGCCATGCGTGTGGATCTTGCAGAAATCTTACCAATCCACCAATTTGGCTTCAGGAAATGGCACGGAGCTATTGAGCAAATTCACAGGGTGATGAATCACATTCTTAAGGCATTTGAGAACAAAAATGGACTACTCGCAAAAATCTAGAGACACCTACCAGCTCCTTTTATCTTTACCTCAAATCGTATCAGCGAGATTGCCAGTTTCAGATAAAAGTGAGAGCTTTAATCTCCCTCACCCATACGATGGTAGCTAGTATTCCAGAAGGAAGCGTGCTTGGCCCATTTCTGTACAACATTTTCACCGCAGATGTACCAATCCCTCCAGTCTTCTTCAGAGGTAAATCTGTGCTTGCCTCATATGCAGACGATATTTGTTTGCTACACCTGCTTGAGATCTGAGCTCGCAGGTGAAACATCAAACTGAACCCTAGAACAAAGCGACGAACTGTAAGCGCGTACAGATACTTCAGAATAAAGCCATTGCGGCTTATCACGGATTGTAGCTGGTACGTTTGAGGGTTTACTCTCCACCGGGAGCTAAACTTGGAGACCGTATAACTCCAAATATATCTTCATAACAGCAGATATAGCGATAGGCTTAGAGTTCACATGATCAGGCTAGCTTGGCCTTTTGCTGCTGAACGCCCCATAAGCCGCTTAAAGAGACGCCAATATCAAAATTTGTAAAAATAAATATAAACGTGTTTTAGCCACTGTTCGTACGAGATCCGAAATTGCTGTAGTTGTTGTATCTTCTGGGATAGCAGCCACGGTGCTAGTAGGATGCCAAACGGCTCATCCAGCGTTCAAATTGCAATTAAACCTTCAATTGACTGAAAAACTGATATGCAACGCTTAGCAATGGAAAAAGATTTGGTAGCAAGTACCACCATCATCTGGGATGAATCTATAACGGCGCACATTGGAGTTAGTCAATCGAACTATGAAGCTCTGTGCAATGACTCTGGATATTTTGGAGGTTCAATGAATCTACTGTTCGACAAACTCCGCCAAACACTGCCAGTCATTTCAAAATTTACCGCTGACAAAGAAATAAACGCCTGCCTATAACACTACTGCGTAGGGTTGCACCGAAACAAATAAATTAGTGTCTACATATAGTTGTTCCTTATTACATGGGAATAATTTTAATAAAAACTTTATTTCGCATAAATTAAAGAAAACATTTTATTAGAATTAATTACACAAAGATATGAAATTAAATTATTCAAATTGCGGCAGATATGAGAAAAAGTTTGATCAAGATAAGTGCTTGTTCAAATATCTACGAGTATTTATAAAAAAAATAAATTGATTTCAAGCAATGTGCTCTATTAAACGAGTAAAGGTTCGTTTGACCACTGGAAACGCTCTACAGTCCAACCCACAAACAGATGTGCACAAGATTAAATCGACTACGCAATTTTTTCTGTAGCAGTCTGACTTAATTTGCATAAGTGCTGCGTAAATATTTAAATGGATAATATTTGAACAGCGATAGGGCACACATTGCCAGAGAATGTTAGATATCGAAGCTTGTTTGCGCAATTTGCGTAATAAACATAAATAATATGCAATAAAGTGAACAAAATTGATTCGCATTTCGATATACAATTAAATGAGGTGATAAAAAACTTGGAGTATTTTTAATTTTTAAAATTCACACGCTTGAAGAGTGAGTCTTTTTGAATTAATATGAGCATTGCAGACATTTATGAGGACCCAAGTGAGTTGGATGCAAACGCACGCTGCATCAACATGGCAGCAACCTTAAGCACTGATAGGCTTCTTATACTCAGTTCGCTCCAAAGTGAATCAGCAAAACGAGCTAAAGACTTAAGATTCGAAGAGAGCAGCAAAAGTGTCAAAAGGGTCCCAAAAAAGCATCTTCATCAAATTTTTATAACAACAATATTGCAAAGTTTTTTGATAACAAGCTCCACTGACGATTTAATAAGCATTGAAAAGCCTTGTCCATCTGCTCCCGACAACTGTTATCTATGAATAGACCAGCTCCTCCTTTATGTTTGTGTTTGATATCCATTGAAAACAGACAAAGATTGAAGGGAAACCACTGTTCTTGAACGGACCGAATTGGACATAACATTAGTCCAAAATCTTATTACGAGGGTTGCTACATATATTTCTAGCCTGAGCAACAAAACATGTTGCCGGATGCCATTTGACGTCTCCATCGTAATGTGTAAACATTTTTAGGCCTAACTTGCTGTGAACACTTTAATACGATTTAATACGATTTTCGGCATGGATTATCAAGATAAGAGTGCACCAATGAACTTAAATAAACTTTTGGTGATGAAGCTCCATCCTTGGCCACTGTGAAAAACTGGTACAACGAATTGAATCATGGCCGCAGTTCGCTAACCGAAGAACTTCGTGAAGGTCGTCCAAAATTGGTCGCTGTGCCAGAAAACATCGATGTTGTGTGTGAACTGATAAAGCAGGATCGTCATGTAACATACCGTAAGATTGAGGTATCCCTGGACATTAGTATGACTAGCATACATACATTATTACATGAACATTTGGTCGTCGGAAAGGTTTTTTCAGGTTGGATACCGCAAAATTTGACAATCGCTCATAGAAGGCTCGTGTCGATTGGTGCAAGCAAATGCTGAAGAAATCCATGCGAGGTGCCGACTACCAGCTAATGTAGCCGACTACCAGCTTATGTAGCCGGCTACCAGCTAAAGTAGCCGGCTACCAGCTAAAGTAGCCGGCTACCAGCTAAGGTAGCCGGCTACCAGCTAAAGTAGCCGGCTACCAGCTAAGGTAGCCGACTACCAGCTAAAGTAGCCGGCTACCAGCTAAAGTAGCCGGCTACCAGCTAAAGTAGCCGGCTACCAGCTAAAGTTGCCGGCTACCAGCTAAAGTAGCCGGCTACCAGCTAAAGTAGCCGGCTACCAGCTAAAGTAGCCGGCTACCAGCTAAAGTAGCCGGCTACCAGCTAAAGTAGCCGGCTACCAGCTAAAGTATTCGGATACCAGCTAAAGTAGCCGGCTACCAGTTGAAAGTACGTACGTACTTCTATTCGTTGTTAAATCAAATAACTTAACCTTATTCTGGACAGCTGTAGTGGATTCACCTTGCTAAAGGAGGGTGATAGGCTGAGTTTGGCGCATATACCAGAAAACCAAAAACATCCAATTTTGCTGCCAAATAAATCGAAATTCGTACTTCACAATATTCGCTAAATTCATCGTAAAAACTATTACGCTGGGCTCTCTTATCACAAGGGCTCTAGTATCTCTCCTGCGTCTCGAGTTTTGGGTAGTAAAAGCAAGCGGTTTAGCACGACGAGTTGTCAGATTATGCGTGCATTGCTTTCGGTACAGGCCGAAACTAGTATGTACTACAATTAATGGGTAGTCTTCTAGTGGAATGGTTGATGCCTGCCACATCATATGCGCGATGTGGCGTTGACTTTTGTGGACTAATAAAAACGTATTTGCGTATACGTGGGAAAAGTCCATACAAGACCTACATTGCAGTCCATATTGAAGTGGTATCTGACCTACCGACCGAAGCATTTCTGGCCGCATTAAAACGGGTGATTGCTCGCAGAGGTCTTCCTTACAATTGTGATAACGCTAAAAATTTCACTGGAGCAAATAATAAGCTTACTGAAAGGAAACTCAGAAAGCAATTACAAGGTATTGTGCAGATGAGTTCATTAATTTTCACTTTATTCCTCCCAGGGCACATTTTGGTGGCTTATGGGAAGCGGCGGTCAAGAATGCCAAGAGTTTAATGAACAGAACGCTTATAAATACAAGACTTACATTCGAGGAATTGTGCTTCTAGAAATTTCAATCAAATTACAAAATATTTTAGCTTATAAATACTAGCATATGAAACTGTGCTCGTATTCAATGTTTTAATTTGAAAAGTATCTGCATGCAACGTATGCCGGAAAATCTGCTATAAGCTAAATTATATACTGAACACAGCAAATAACAACAACAACAACCGTCGCAACTTATGTAGGAAAACTAACTTGCAGCAGCAAGGCTGATTGCCGCCTTGCTGCAGCAAACAAAAGACTTAAGCAACGAACTCGACATGCATAGAAGACACCAAATAGCCAAAACGTGACCAATTTGGTTTATTTACACGTATTGAACATAAATCTTTTTGTTGCAGTTTGTTTGAACATTCATTGGCTGCATGTAGATACAAACGGCCAACTGGTATACTTAGATATTGGCAGACAGCGGGTAAGTTGAAGCGATTCATGTTTAAATGAATGCTAGCTGCCCCATTGAAGATGGTTGTTGATGATGCTGAGTTGCTTTAGATGACAAGCTATTAGGATTTACTGTGCTGCTGTTTTTGATTCGTTGTAATTTTTTTTAATTTTTTATAGTTTAACGAGATTTGAATATAAAATTAGCAAACTGGAACCCGAAAGTGAACCCAATTACAATATGTAACAACAATTGCTCGACTAAGGTTACTGCTTTTAGCGGAGCTTCGGAGCACTCGTGCCAGCTTGAGTCCATTGCCGGGCACTCATTCTGTCCTGTAAGAGTGGATCCAGGTTTCATCAACAATCGACGCATGACCAAACACTCTTTCGAAGTGCGCTCGGGAGTCAGCAAGCGCGGCAGCCAACGGTAGGATAATTTTTTCATACGCAGAATGTCGCCTCGAGTGTTATTGAGTCAATAATCAGTATCAGGATCACCATCAACACTTTCAATCTGTCTTTGGTGAGACGATCCAGCTCTTCCATTCATCTCTATCGATTCAATGAAGCACTTGCACCATTTGAGATTTTTCCTTTGACAGTATTTTAAATAGTTTTAAAAATCGCAAACATTTTCAAGTGAACATTGCTCCCAAGCTATGCAAATAGAAAGTGACTTGAATCACACAACTTCAGACAAGCATTGTGTGGGCGTTATTTTGCCTAAATCAAAGTGACACCATTCGCACCGCATGCAATCACTAAATCAAGCAGTCAATTATTTGTTCGTTCGTTCAAGTACAACCGAAGCTGAAAAACCGGTAGCTGAAAGGTCCGTCTAATCGAATGTCATGTTCCAGCAACAATGTAAGGACAAGTTCAAATTGCAAAGCGCAAGTAGAGCGCAGAGCAATTGAATTAAATTTTGCAAAGATTATTCAGATACAAAATGCAAAAGCGCTCAACAGGAAATGCAGTTCAGTTTATGTTTCGTATTGCATTGCGGCTAATATCAACGCCTACGCAAAGCCAAATTATTTCTCACCATTTATCTGTAAAATTCGCATATTAAATAGGCGTACAACATTGCATTATCGCGGACATGGCATCGCAGTGTATAAAGCATCCTCTGTATGCGCGAATCGATGTTAATCTTGAAAAGTTTCATTTGTTTGCATTGTGCTAAAGGATATCTGTCTTCATCCGCACAAAGCGCCAATATATGTTCCAACTATTCCTCCGCCGCCGCCGACCTTTTAAAAAAAATGAAGATAATGACGTTGCCGTTGATGATGCTAAAGACTACGATGTCGACAACGATTGCGATTGCCTGGATTACAATAATTTAACATCATCATAATAAAACAATCAACATGCAATCGCAAAGCCTTTCAACTGCAAAAATCAATGAGAGACTTGCAGTCGGCGCTATACTCGGCTTAGTAGATATGTTTTCTGTCGCTCAGATACACATCACATTGCCTGCCAAAGGATAAAGGCGCACAATAAATTGAGAGGTCACTAGCCAACTCGTACGCTCAGTTTTCCTAGAGTTTCTTCTTTTCGCCTGCCTGCCTGTCTGCCTGAAATCTGAATGAAGCTGTGAATTGGCACATCTTCAAACGACTCCTTTGCCAAGGTTCACATAAAGCGCTTGTGCCAAAGTAATTGATGTGCACGCCTGACCTGTGGGAGTTTACGATTTACAGATTATCTACAAAAGACAATATTTGCCTTTTTTTTTTTCGTTTTTTGTTTTGTATATGGTTACGCCTATCGAAAGCTGTCTGAAGGCAGGCAAAGCCATGAAAAGTGCTGTGCAGTGCTTAGACTAGAACTGAAAAGTTGACTCAAAATTGTAAACTTAGAACTGCAATTGGCTGGTATATAGTTGCTATTTAGTTTGTACATATGTATCTGTAAGAGTGCTAAGATTAATTTAAGTCAATCACAAAATTTTTATTAAAATTCTAATTCATTCCAGTGAAAGTGCGCGAGCAAGCAGATGACAGAATTATTAGTACTGAGCGCCCACGCCACATTTTGGGCCAGAATCTGCATTCCGGCTAAAAAATACAAACGCGAGCGCACTTCGAAAGAGTGTTTGGCCATGTTCATGCGGAATGGAGTGGACATTTGAAGCTGGCGCGAGTGCACCGACGATTTCCTTCACATTCACGTTGAAGATGGACCATCATTGAACGCTTTATACCAATTATAAGTGCGCGTTTCTGACCAAACGCTTTTTGCTACATTATCAGCGTATCGGCACATGAAATTTCGTTCGTTTAAAAACATAACATAACATAAATACGTTGATCAATATTTTCCCTTATTATAAAAAATCGACAAGCACTACTGACTTAAACAGCTGCTGTAAACACATTGGTTGATCGTGCTAAAAATTGGTATAATAATAAAGGACAGTGTTACCAACTTAGAAAGAAAGGCGTGAGTTTGAAGATTTTTAGAACTTCTCCGCCACAAAATGAACCCCCAAACTTTATTAAAAGCTCAATTGTCTGACCGAAGATTTCAAGCGTGGAGTAACTTTCTGTTACGATGAAAACAGAATTCTGGATACAGATGCACAGAAATCACTGCCTATAGAGAAGTGATGCCAGGATCACCAGTTAATGATGATTGTATTGTAGAGCAACTGGACTATGAGGTAGTTTCGGTTATTAAAGAATAATAATGACAAATAACAAAGCGGCAGGTTCTGACAGGCTGTCAGCTGAGCTATTCAAGACCGGCGGCGAAGAGTTAATTAGGAGAATGAACTAACTTTTTTTGCAAGATATGGTCTTCGTCCTATATTAAAGAAGGAAGACCCGCTGCGGAATAAGTCTCATTTCAATCGTCTGATTCGTATATGATTTTGTCACGCGTTTTGCGTATTGGTTTCAGAGAAAAAAGAACGAAGATATTCCTGCAAACGTAATTCATATCTTCATGATGACGCATTGACAGGTAGGATAGAACCTCTCCAAGCTTTTTGATACCAAGAGAGGATTTAGCCAGTATCGTGCGAATTTTTTATTTGTTGATGAATTACATCCTTCGCCAATGCCCATATATAGAGAATATGTTGATCTTCCAAAAGGAAGTGATGCTGTTTGCGTACGCGAATAGTCGATACCTTGCCTCATATAAGCGATAATAAAATCGTCATAAATGCACACTTTTGAGGTTTAGAGATGAAATTTGTTTGATGTGATCGGAAAAATTGAGATCTATTGGCGTCGAAAATATGGACTAGTCTAGTCAAATCTATCAAATACACAATTCGACCAGTTTTTTAATAAAGTTTAAAATGTTATCGGACGCCTGCGATGCGCCCCTACTTATATCTAAGTAGTATGATACCTGCGCGTATCGATAGCAGATAGTTATGTATATCGTTTCATAACCGATTCAGACTTTTTATAATGTTATCCTATATATACGGGCGGATATTGTGAGCCCGGTCTCTTATCACAACGACTTCTTGCTGCAATCAGCATTTGGTCCTTAATAAAGGTTAATTGATATTAAAATAACTGCCATCTTTATTTCGCCTCATCGGCAAAGATTGTTTTTTTCAGCTCGAAGGTTGTCTACAGGGTAGAAATAACTGTGAGAAAAGGCTTAACGAATCTTCGACATAGATTTCCTTGCACCCCAAACGCCTTGAGATTTAACACGTTTGTTTACACATTTCCTATATCCTGACATTCGCTATGGCAAGGATTATGCATGGATTTGCTTTTACCTTTTTATGTACTCCATTCACCATAAGAAAAATGGACAAAAACGGATTTCCATATCTAGTTCAATAATAAGTTTAAAGGCGCAGAAAATATTCAACTCTTTAGAAACCGATGGTGAAAATGCGTTTGGAACAATAACAACGGATTGCACAAAGTCTAAAAAGTCCTGATTCTTCTCTTGCAACAAATCAATGGAGACCTCATCATCCTCAATGACATACTCTGCATCTTGATGATGCCATAGCTGACTGCGAACAACTTGGAGGCAACCCACAACAGATCGTTACTCTCAATGGTACACACAATCTGCTCCATTTGAGCTTCGGTTCAAGTTTGGCTCAGTTTAGTTAGTTTAGTTTCACTGACAGCTACTTAAGCTAAGCTTGATAAATTTGTTATATTATGTCATCCCATATATTCAATAAAAATTTCAGCAAATAATTAACATAAATGGATTAGATATGTCACACATGTAAAGATCAACGGTAGGTTTAAGGCAAAATGGGCTGTCCTACGCGTCAATTTAAACCATAACATAAAGGGTACACCAGGTATTGACCTGCTATGTATTTGTTCAACATTGCGTGGGCCAGCTTGTTTATAATTTTAGTATAGATTCCTAGAATTCTTTATACACAGAATATATTGACTAATTAGAATGCGAATTTCAATTTGATTACTACCTGATATTAATTGTGAGAATAGTACATTGCCATGACCTCAATTTGAATTGGAAAAAATGCATAAAAAAAAAAAACTGAAACGCAAAGCAGTCAAAAAAAAAAAGTTTATCTTTTTGCGAATACATTTGCAAGCAATTCTAAGCTATTTCAAGTGTATTTGTATCTGCTATAAGATAGCTTGTAGCCGAAGGCGTTTAGTATTCTATGATCGAATGCGTACCTCAAAGACTGCCTATGGATTGTACAATGCAACGATTTAAGGCTTTTTGTTGCACGCAACCAAAGTTAACATGGCGATAATTCAAATGTTGGCTGCCACCGACGCCACTGCGAATACCGCTGATGCCGCTGCAGATAAATCGAATGGAACATGCTAAGCCAGACAACTAGATAGAGTTTCTATCGATATTAATATATGCACAGGCGCCAGCACTCGATGCGGGCAGACACACAAACAGTTGGACAGTGGCTAAGAATCTCCTTTAGTATTCAAAAAAAAAAAAAAAAAAATAACTAAAAGTGGCAAACAATTGGCGAAATGAAGATTAGTTGCAAGGAGTTTGAAGAGCTTCAAGATAGCCAAAATTGGCTGCATATGTGCAGCTAAATGCACAAATCGCTGCGGGAGTTAAATGGAAATAATGGCGCATAGAAATATAATAATTTTATTAGGCAAAATAGTTGAAAACTGAAATTATCGAAAGAAACCGGCGATGCAATCGTTTAGGCAGCTTTTCATTTTGGAGAAAAAAAAAAACAAGGAAATATTTTCTTCGTTTGGTCTACTTGTGTGGCTCGTGATTTTTCGCTGGAAAGCCTTGGAGTGAAGTGAACGACCACACAGCATGGTGCGTTGACTACTTCAAATGCATTAAAAAAATAAAATTTAAATATAATCAAGTAAAATTAAAATTTATTGCGCTCTCAAAAACCTTTATTCATACACGCTTGTATATTTAAATGTCACAGAGGAGGCCTTGCAGAAATTCTCAGATACTTTCAGTTTTCAAACGAAAATGAAATCAGGCACAAGTTTGAATGTTTCAATTTCGCGCACGGACCTCACCCTGAGCTCTGATGAGCAATGCTAATTTATTTGAAAATTTCGAAGATGTTCAATATCGCATGACACAACTAAAACTCAGGTTCAAGTTCGTGTTGCCGCACAGAGTGAAACAAGAAGATACATTCAGGTGTAAATTAAATACACAAAACACGCGACATAAAAAAAGTCGTCATAAGGCTCAGTCACCTTAGAAGTGTACGCTTAAGAATCTCACCCAGGCAAATAAGCTTGGAAATATTGTATCTATGGATTTTTTTTTCTTGTCTTTATTCATTTAAATGGCAATAAATAAATATCATTCATTAATATTGTGCATAAATTTGCAGATTGTTGCGCCGCTTTCAACTTTTAGGCAGCTTAAAAATATTTTACGGTTGAAGGTGAGCAGAATTTGAAAAAGATTATGTTGTATGAGTCAGGCGGGCAGTCAACACGCGCCATAAATTAATTTTTCGTTGTTTATAAATACAAACATATAGGAATGACGTAGTATTTGGACTTTAATCAAACGACTATCTATTGGTCGTGATGAAAAAAACCCACGAATAAACAGTTACGCTTGCCTTTGACCCAGTGATCAGATTCTAAATTATATATGTTCAGATGTGTCAGAAATTGTCGATAAATTGCATCAATCGTAAAATGAATGTGAGTGATTTTTATATGAGTACGAAATTCCTCGCCGTTGAGTTACCATCGACGAAACGTGGATACATCACATCACACAAGAGACCAAGAAACAATCAAGATATTGGGTCGCTCTGGGTAAACGTGCACTGACGAAGGCCAGGTCTTCAGAGTTAGCCCACTGAGACGATTAGCTTAGAAATAGCTAAGCGGTAAGAGATTTCCGTCGAATGAAAAGGTCATCATTATCAGTCGGAAACAAACGCCTATTTTGAGGCCCTTGAGAAAATTCATTATTTGGCAGGATACAAATTATTGAAAAAAAGGAGACTTAATTCACTGACTTATCAAACGACCTCTAGCCTTTATGCATACCATTCGCTCAATTACTCACACATAGTGATTGATCAGCAAACTACTTAGCCGTTTTGGCTTTTTTTTCTTTTAAGAGTCAAGTCTTTCGACAAAGACCTGCTTGGTAAGAAAGAGAAAAAAAGAAAACGCTAATTGGTAACGCTAAACGCTTCATGGACAACAGTGCAGAAGCCAAAGCCTTTCCAATAGTAATGGTGGATTTTTAACTAGTTTTCTGTGAACGAATATCTCTCCAATATCTCGATTATCATACGGGTGCAAGACAGACAGTTCGTCTGAACATGTCTATATCGATTCGCCTTTTGATGCTGATCTAGCAAATTCTTCTACTTGTTCCAAACAGTGAAATTTGGTCCTTCAAAAAGCCACTTATTAGGCATACCAAGTTAGGTCGGAAAAGTCGCAAAGCTGCCAGTGAATACATATACGAGCAAAAAAACGGACAAGTAATGCGAAGCTCGAAATGAAGGTCAACAGGATCAATAAGTCTATTTAGTCTATATTGCAAAATGAAGCCTCTGGTTTGTGTAGCACTGGTGCCCAAGTGAATTTGGCAACATTTGTAACGCCACCAGAGCCACTACATTCAATGGTTTCCGAAAAAAAAGCTTCGATTAGGTTTTTGACTCATATCCAGCAATACAATAATTGCTTTTAAATGATGTCATTTGGCGGAACATATGTTAGTCAAGAATGTATAAACTTTATAGAGTCGGCTCTCTTTTTTCTGTCATCGAAAAGAGACCGAGAAGAAGTTTACACAGCAAGGAAACAGTAATGGGTTATGAACCAGGGACTAAGACAACCTTATTATTTCTAAGCTGTTATAACCTGGATAGTACTCCAGATAATTGTAATTTGCTGGTTCCGTAAGTCCATAAGATAATAATAATAATAAAAATGTTATACAAAGATGATTTAACACTTTTTCCCAAGAAATTCATACATCTTTGAAACAATTCATTGATATTGCCTTTCAATTTTTAGACCCTGTACCGTAGTTACAAGAGCCTATTGGATTTGTGCAAATGTATGTAACAGATAGAAATAATGGCCCCAAAGATACCCCCATTATGGTCAGGAGTTATAGAGTAGTCAATATAGACATGTCCGTCTGTCCGACCGTCCGTCTGTATGAACGAAAGGATCTCGGAAACGGTAATAGATAGAGACTTCGTGTTTTTTGCATTCGACTAGGAATGCTCCGGAATTTTACAAGTTTATTTTAAAATTTTGCCCCTCCCCCCCTTCCCCAAAAAATCACCACCAAGACTAAAAATTTCTTCGGCACAAAAAAAATTTAGTACACCAGTATAGAGATATCGCCTCTCTAAGCCAAAATTCAAAAAGTTCATCAAAATCGGATAATAAATGACGATTTTTTAAGCAATTGAATTTGAACGACCCCCCTTTTCTTTTCATACATAAAAAAATGTTTTTGTGTGTGCATTAGGAAGTGGTCATAAGCTTGGTCATAAGCTCGGGAAACATTTAATATGTTTGTTAGGCGACCTGAACTGGTACAGGGCCTCTTACAGTCGGTTACGCCCGACTGTAATTTCCTTACTTGTGTTCTCTTGTTAGGCCCTGTACCGAAGGTACAAGAGCCTATTGGGTTTGTGCAAATGTATGTAACAGGTAGAAATAATGGTCGGAGACCCCCAAAGTTACCCCCATTATGGTCAGGAGTGATAGAGGAGTCGATATAGACATGTCCGTCTGTCCATCTGTCCGTCTGTCCGTCCGTCCGTCCGTTTGAACGAAAGGATCTCGGAAACGGTAATAGATAGAGACTTCGTGTTTTTTGCATTCGACTAGGACTGCTCCGGAATTTCACAAGTTTATTTTAAAAACTTGCACCTCCCCCCCTCCCCCATAAAATCACCCCCAAGGGTAAAAATTTCTTCGGCACAAAAAAAATAGAGCACACCAGTATAAAGTTAACGTCCTTCTTAGCCCAAATCAAAAAAGTTCACCAAAATCGGATAATAAATGACGATTTTATAAGCAATTGAATTTGAACGACCCGCCTTTTCTTTTCATTCATATTCGCGCAGTGAGAAGTGGTCATGTGTTTGGTCATAAGCTAGGGAAACATTTAATGTGTTTGTTAGGCGAACTGAACTGGTACAGGTCCTCTTACAGTCGGTTACGCCCGACTGAAATTTCCTTACTTGTTTTTTTTTTGATTCCTTGTATGACAACATTTCCTTCCTTTCTCGTTTAATTTCTTAGAGAACGTAAGTATTTGCAGAACTTACCTGAAACAAAAAAAAAAGGATTTTAATACATATTTATAAACACAAAGAAGAGTAGAAGAGATTGTATTTTAAAAAAGTACTCAGATTTATTCAGCATATAGGATTACATAGCAATAAACCTTCGCCAAGCTGTGGTCAAAAGATAGCAACTTTTCCACACATTTCTGCTCAAACGAAACACACTACCTCACCTCTCGCATATTCAACTCACCCTCTAATACAGCCCTAGAAATATGAAGTGACATTGTAGTCCTAGAATTTCTTTCAGTTTTAATCTCTCTTAAGGGGTCCTCATCCGTAATGATACTACATCAACTTCAAGATTGAAAAATTCAGGTTCCGTCTAATAATAAATTTTTCGGTTTTATAATACGTTTTAAGACACATAGGGAAATCGGGTATATTAGGTTTCTGCAAATGTATGTAACAGGGAGAAGGAGGTGAGGCAGCAGTATATATTTATATTCTTGATAGAAATTCGTCTGTCCGTGTGTATAAAAATCAACCACTTGGAAACTATAATAGATAGAGCCTTCAAATTTGAAAATATTAATTCTTCTATTCATTCTGCAGACCATTTGTACTCAATGAATGTTCTGACATCCTCGCTAAGGGGGGAGGGGGTTTGGGACCTACCAATTAAACCAACTTCTCCTGAGTTTTTGTATGAAAAAATATTTTAATTTGGTCTAGATCGGTCCATTACAAAGCGTAGCCTCCATACAAATCTGTCACACATTTCTAGATTTTTGTATAAAAAAAAGCTAATGTTTATAGTTCAGTTTGACAGTTTGAATTGGATGTCGTTTGTATCAAAACTAACAAAATATTTCATTATCATCCAAACCGGATCACAAAAAGCCAAGTCAATAAAGATATGTCCGTCTTGGTGGCTATGAACAACAAGAATTCAGAGACTATCAAAGATAGAGCTTTTAAATTTGGATATTGGTAGTATTCATAAACATCTGTCATTCTTTTCTGAGCTCTTGAAGGAGCTCTTGAATGTGTCTTACTTTAATTCTAATGAAATAGTCTATACAGGACAATATCTGACCACTAAAGGGGTAAGATTATTTTTGTTGTTGTGGTTGAGATTAGCTTGTAACGCGAAATTTTGGTGTTTCTAATACTATTTCCAAAAAATATTCTTCCGGAATCAGTTAGGAACATATATTCTCTACAAATTTAGGTTCAATGCGGTTACTTTAAAGGTTTACCTTGAACACTGCATGTAGCAAGTAGTTTTAATTGCCTTAAAGTCGTCACGCAGTGCATGCCCTGTTGTCCTTCTCAATTTGCCAGATACGTTCCGCCACATGTCTTAAGACTTACCACAACAAGACATGTGTAGTGCAATATTTTTTGTTGCTGCAAGTAAAACATCTAAATGCAACTCTGTGGTTTGCTAACAAAATTAAATTTTAAGCAATTTGTTTTGTGTTCGCGTGGTAAGTATCTGCTTTGCTAATTAAAAAAGTGCCATCGACGATTGGTGAAAACTTTTGACACTTAAATGCTAATTGCAACATAAAAATGTTTGTTTTATGCAAAATGCTTTCTTTCGCTTGTTGCACTTTGAGACATTGTTGCATGTGCCAGTCTTTCTGGGTGGCAAGCACCATGGCGGCGATATATTTACAAAATGTCACCAGGAAAATAAATATTTATTAAATTATTAAGTTAACAGCGAGCACATGTTATTGTCTGCAATTGGTATGCAAAATTTTATTCCCATAAACATGAAAATGAACCTGTTACAAATTGTCTAAACAGCGTTTAATGTATCTAAGACTCCAACTAAGAAAAATCGTAACTTTTAACGGATGCAGATAACGATCGTCGTACACAAATGGTGCAGAAATAAACACGAGTGTAGATACAAATGATGATAAGATCCGCGTGTGTGCATTTAAAACGAATGAACGGACGGACGGACAGAGCTGGTTGAGTGCACATGTGGCGGCGGTGTTGGCATACGCAATCGGTGCACTTATTTGCATTCCTAATCGCTGCGCTGTAGCTACCGCCATATGCACTGCTATAGCTAGCTACCACATGTAATATCGTTACTTGTCTATCATGCATATCTCTCAATCGTTGGCGGCATTGGCTGCTATGTCTGTCTGTCGGTCTGTCGGTCTGTCCAGCTGATCATGGCTGCTGCATAAATTGGCACTATGCAAATTAAATTATCAACTTTAATTGAAACTAGTTTCTTAAACAAATTACTGTCAA
This sequence comes from Leucophenga maculata, assembly GCA_035044805.1. Classification (NCBI taxonomy): domain Eukaryota; kingdom Metazoa; phylum Arthropoda; class Insecta; order Diptera; family Drosophilidae; genus Leucophenga; species Leucophenga maculata. Next base: position 276,992 of record JAWNNP010000651.1, on the reverse strand, counting down.
CCATATACGAAGACAAAGCGCAAGCACTTGGCCAATGAAATAACTGCGATACATCGATATAAGAGACCTCTTAGCCACAAGAGCAGCAATTATATTGTGTAAGACTGGTAGTACTCGATGCAGAGCACTCAAGATGCTGCACTTAAATATGATAATCATGTGTTGATGAGTTTTATAGATCTTGAATTTGAACTAACTTCACGACTGAGTGTTACATGCTGCTCTACTTGTTCTCATGCAGCACCTTCCACGCGTATATTTTAAAATTTGTGGCAAACTTGTTGGCAACATTTTCACAATTAGGCTGCACTTGTCTCGTTTATTGGCTTCTTCGTTGAAATTATTATGCCTAGAAATTTTCAATTACAAAACGCAAAGCATTTCAACCGTCTACTTGAAGCTTAGTATGTATTAGTATTATGTGCACTTCCTAGCATAGATAATCTCAAAGGCAAACAGAGTTTGCTTTGGCTCATCTGATATAGCCATACACTGCCGGCCATAATTAAGCTTATAAGATGTTGCATGCAACATTCAAATTGGAAAATTGCTTCATCGAGCATTGAATCGAGTAGTGATGCAATAGCGGATGTGCTTAAAGAATTTATAGACTAGCTTGCTATACGGAAGCGATGTATTTATACATATGATTCCTCGATTTGATTACTAACGAAATTTAGATTAGACCTCTTAAGTGAGCAGAAACTCTATTCCAAAATTAGTATCTCCAATTGATGCAAAAGCCTTCCCATGGAAAGCTCAAAAATCTATTCAATCCTCAATAGAATTAGAACCACAAATGAGAGACCCTTGTAGCAACTTGGGTCGTAGTGAAAAAAAGGGAAATTGTATGTCTTTGCAAATCATCTACAAAAAGTCAGCGTCCAAACATCTGCCAAGTTTTCAGCAATTTCGTTGTTGGTAAAACTCAAAGCTGCAAAACAATTTTGTGCCCACGCAGTTGCTTAATAATGCTGGACAAATATTGCATGAAAAGCAAACTAAAGGCGAACTCGATACCATAAAAAGAAAAGAAAATATAATGAAGACATCAACAAAATCGCCAAACGCCTTCTTTATTTTAACGATCTTCTGGCTTTCATGTGCATCGCATACTAAGTTGTTGAGCCACTAATAGCAGGCTGTAAAATGCAAAATTGTTGTTGTTTGAAGTCAAATTAACATAAAAATATGAACTAAAACTGTGGAAATCTCTTTCAAGTTACAGTTTATCATTGTGCATAGCATACTTTGGTATAACCTGTCATTTAATGGAGTTGTGTGGCATGCCTTCGAGCAATACTTGACAAAATGATTCATTAGTTTGCTTTTTCTTTTCTATTGAAGGCATCTATTGGTCTTCAAACTAATAAATAAAAATTATAAAAATAACAAAATTTGCCTTTTAAGAATTAAAGTTTGGACAAAATTTTCACCGAGTTATGCCTTGTCGAATTTGACGCAAAATGAACTATTCCCGTAGGAATAGTAGTAGGTTCTTTAGAAAGACCTATAACTGATCTTAAATCTGAGTTATTGTTAGCTTTCGGGGCCCCAGAATTCAACTCGAAACTCGCTATTGATGCAGCGAATATTGGAGTAGGTACAGGAAAATTAGGAGTTACCGAGTCATCAAGGGGAGAAAACTTAAATTTAGGATTAAAGAAAAAAAAAATATACAAAGGAATGCAACAAAATATTTTAAAAGGAGTTTATTAATGTCACTGCATGGATCAGAATCATATTGAATATTTGCAATTGAAGATGCAAGAAAAATTGAATAAAATATGTCCGATTTTTCTAAATTAGGTGCTGGAACTAGAGTTCCATCGAACAAACAAAATATTAGGAGAATCACTCCATACCATCCACGCATTAACCATGCTTTCTTTTTTTTAAAAATCTCAGCCACAAGCACACCACTAAACCGCTCGCCTGCCGACAGCTGGTAAGCGGTTGAGAAGCCTGGCAAACTTCTCACCCATGAAACTCTTGAAATCCATGAACGACAATTATTGTTTTTTTTAGTCCAAATGGTTTTCCGTACACACACAGAAGCTGGAAAAGGGAGATACTCCATCGATATTAAGCGTTTCGTTCGTAAGTGATCGTGGCGTCTAGCTACTCACATCTTCTGCCAAACGATAACATCTTCTTCTACTTGGATATAAAGTGGTCGAAATAGGAGATAAAACTCTACGTTTATTGCTCTTAGTTAAAAAAGCCAAACGGCACGGGGCAGAAAACCAAGCTTTATATTTGTGGTAAAAACGTTTCTCATTCTAACCGCGTGTATAGTCTACGCTTCTTTAAACTTGAATGTATTCTTTGCATCGCTTTGAAAAAGAATTCATCATTTCTTGCATCTCCAGAATCGGATATCGGTTCTTTCTGTTCATCTTCCATGTGACCCCACCAAATCAATAGAAATCTCCCTCGTTTAAAGAAAATTAAAATAAGACAAGCGTCTTAATAATACTGATTATATGGCGCATAAGCATGGATTGTGATGGATCAGATGAAAATGAGTTCAAAGTCTTCGAACTCAAAGATGCTTTTGCCAGATATTTGCGAGCTGTAAGAGCTCTTTACTGAGGTTGACATAGTTCAGTGCACAAATTACTAGTGACTACAATGGGTGTGTGATCTTATTTAAATGGACGAAAGAACTACAGCACTTACTTGATAGTTGACAGAATAAAGAACGACCGGCCACACATTGGAAGGACCATCTCCATCTTCATCTTATTCGATTTCAAAGCTTTTAAAATGCAATACATTCAATCCACCCATGGATGAGATTTGATACATTTCTAAGGTTATTTGTGAAGCATTGCCATCTACGCTAGTCGTAATATAAATAAGAAACCATGCATACTTCCTCGTTTTTCTCAAACACAAAGTTCCGTTTGCAAATGGATTCGCCTCATAAGTCATTCATTATATTGCATGCATTTAAATTTTTAATGCGAATTGTTATACAATATTTATTTGAAATGAATTAGCTTAATCAACATTAGCTTTATTTACACTTTAATTGCTACAGAAACAAAAACAAAACAAAAAAAGAATAAAAACAATTAAATCGTTTAAAGTGTGGCTGTACTTGCAATCATGCTGTCTGCGCAAACACCCTAGCACCTTTGCACCTACCTACCGTCCCACGCTCTTGGAGGTCATTAAGGTATAGCTAGATAATCTTATTCGCAACTTTAGCATAATAAATCATAAAACTATTATTGGAAATAATTCAGGGTCATTCCATTGAGCACTTTATTATATAGTATAACAGCTCTGGCACTCACTCCAATTGGCTGCTCAGTGGTTTTCTGATTGAACACCATCGAACGGGCCGACCGTTGGTAGTCAGTTGTTGCATGTTGCTACTAAAACAATTGTTCTAGCTTTTGATTGATTAAACTATCTACTACTGCGTTCGATACAGCATAGTAATAATAACTAACTAAAATCATATATACTCGTATTGTTGTTCTCGCTTTTGTTCTCTTTGTTGTACAAGATTTGCATGCACTTTTGTTCTTCGATTGTTTAATTTTTTTTTTTTTTTTGTTCTGCTCGTTCCTTATTCGGTTGATGAATTTATGAGTTATGATTTGTGTTTTGGCTTAGCCTTCAGCAACATTTAAATAATTAAAATGTCGAACTAGTTAGTAGCAGCAGCAATTTGAGTAGTTGTTAGCCGCCGTAGACAGTTTAATTGAAATAATACAATAAAACAAAAACCAAAGCGAAAACTTGGCGTAAATTAAATGGAAAAAAAATGGAGTAAATAATTTACTTAAACGCTGTGTGAAATTAATTAAACTGTTATGAGTTAAAAATTAAATATTGTTCATATTCATTACATATTTTATGAGGGGAACTGATATTTCCAACTTTGCAAGTGCCGAAGCTGAGGAGATGGAGATACCAGCAAACGACATCGTAGAATTTTGGTAAAGGCATAAAATTAAATTCTAAACTGACTTCAGTCCAATCTAAGCTTAAGTTGACAAAAATAGGGGCGTTTCTAGAGATATTACTTTGTAATATTTATGCTGTAGCAGAGTGAATTCGGCATTTTTTAGAATCGGTTATGAATCTGGTCGGACAGAAGAGGACATTGCGTTGGAAAGCACTGCGTACACAATAATGATCTAGTTAAGAGAGCATACAGACTTGCTGAGGATGCTCTTCGAAAATAATATATGACATCAAGAACAATTTCTTGGAAGAGCTACTCCACAATGTGGAACCAAATAATCGCCGAGGATTTAATCTATGGTAATCTTCATGTCTTATTAAAAGGCACCTGCTTAGGCGCACACATATTAAGAGTTCGGAGAACACACTCCTGATGAATTGCAGAACTGGTTTACGCCTTTTAAGCAATTACCCTCAAACTATGTTTGAGACAAGAAGTATTTCTCGGAAGCTGAACAATCTCAGCTACTTTCCAAGTCACTCATTACACCAGATCAAGTAAAGCTAATTATAACGCAAAAAGTGAGCACACGATGGGTTGGGCGGTAGAGTTGCTAAAGCACTGCCGAGAATGGATGTGATTTGCTTAGTGTTACTTTTTATCACCATGACAAGTTTTCCTCACTCTTTCTTCATATAGATATATACTGTGATTGTAATGCATCCGAAACTTGTTAAACCGGAGAATTCTGTTAGATCTTATAGACCAATAAGTTTGCTACCAACTTTCAATTGGAAATGTAGGCGATTTTTTTCTTACTATAATATTGGCAATTCCAGAACTGCAGAATGCCATTCTGGATTATCAATTTGGCTTCAGGCAAAATCGTTCAAGTCCATCGAGTTTTTCAGAATGTCCTTTGCATATTTAATAATGTACTTCTACAGGTTCAGTAAAATGTGGTGAAGTCTTGCATATTTTTACGACCTTCTATGGTCGAAGTTCGATCTGTTATTTCGGAAAATTGCAGCATTTGATTGGGAGTACCTCAGGAAAATGTCCTCAGAGCAGATTTGTATACAGAGCAGATTTACCGCACCCAAATCAAAACTTTTTCTAGCTATACACGCTGCATCCACGTTCCAGAGGATTATGTCTTGTGGGAACACACTACTGAAAGGATCTAATTCCAGAGAAAAGAGTGTTTTGTGAAAAAACTCGAGGCAATGGATTACCCAATAGACTGTGGAAGGCTACTAGGTCCCTTAACCGACAGCCACTGCAATATGTGCCGAATAGAAACACATCAGGTGAAGTATGCACGTCAGATGAGGAGAAAGCAAAAACGTTCGCCCTACACCTTGAAGAACCAGTTTCTGCCTTTCAACACAGCATGTGACGAATAAGTGATGGGAACGGAAAGGGCATTGGTTACACCCTTACAGATACACCTGTGTATCACGCCTATTACTGCAGAAAAGGTAGTCTATGTCTGCGAAGGAATAAATCCCCGAGGCCTGACAGGATATTTCACTTCGGCTCTACCGAAGCGAGCGATAATTTTTATTTTATTGATTTTTAATGCAGTATTCTATACTGCCCGGTCAGCTGGAGTCTGGCACGAATTGTGATGGTCCATAAGCTTGGTAAGCAGTTGGAAAATCGTTTATCGTACCGACGAGTCAGCCGTCTTCCTTCATTCTCCAAGGTACTTGAAAGGCTTATTGTATTACAGCTTGCCAGGCGTGTGTGTCGTGGAGAAACCTTACCAATCCACCAGTTTGGCTGCGAACAGCACGGCGCTATTCACAGTTGACGACGCTGACGTGCAACAAGCGTTTGATCGTCTTTGATACAAGGAACTCCTTGCAAAAATCAATTAACACCGCCCAGCCCCTTTATCTCCTCTTTAGGTCGTATTTGCGAGATCGCCAGAATACAGAATTTTTAAATTCTTTCAAAATCTCACAAAAAAATTTGTAGTCCATAAACTGTTCCTACATTTGCAAGAACAACAGAGCGCGACAAACAAATGACAGACATATACGCCTATCATATCTCAATTTTTAAGCGTTTAATCATTCACAGATACTGTCGCGATATGAGCTTAGGAATGGCAACTGCAAATGCTGCACCAATATTTCGTTGTATCTGGCAAACAAATAAACAAATCAGCAAAGACACAAGCGGCATAGAATGCAATTACGGCAACATGCCATACATACAACGTAGCTAAAAGTAACAATTAACAAATGAGAATGCTATAATCATGTGTACATGACGTCGAGATACTCTGTAAACTTAAACCACAGAGTTTTTGTCGTTATTAATAAGCACCTTCCACCAACACACTTCAAAACCTAAATCATACTCATATGAAATATGTTAAAACTATTTGAGAATTATAAGAAGTATTCCTATCTGACTACGTATGGAACAAAAATTTAAAAACTTTATGTGATCTGCTTCACCTCCTTCTGCCTGTTACATTTTTTTGCAGAAACTTAAAATACCCTTTTCCACTTGCACTTGGATCTTACATTAACGCCAGTTTGTCAAGTCAAATTGATCGAAGAGCTGCATTCGCACAAGCGAAGCAATTAAGATTGATGGCTGAACTTGCCGCAAGCCAAAGCAAGGCAAATGTGGAGCATGCAACAAAGTGTGGCACTGGAATGACAAAGTATCTTGTAACTCTACTTCGCGCTAAAATTTAAAGAATTTAACATGAAAACTACAAACTACTGCAATATGCAACTGAATATGCAGTACAAAAAAAAAAAAAAAAAGAAACCGAACTTCAGAGCCATTGAATTTTGCATTTTGCGTAGGCAGATCGCGACACCAGCCTGGAGCAATGAAGTGAAAAAATTTACATCGAAGGAGTTTACGCATTTTAAGTGTGACTGACTGACAGACAGACAGACCGACTGATCTGATCGCGAATGCATGATCAATAATTCTACGCTGGCATTTAAAAAAAAACAAAAATAGAACGCAACATTGCACAGGGACGTCAACATGAAGGCAAATTAATATACTGCCAGACTATTTGACACTTTAAGGACAAGTTCGCATATTTCTAGTTGCACTGCGGACATTGAGCGATGCAAACTGACGCACGCATTGGCAGCTATACTGATTGGTAATCTGTTTTGTAATAAAATGGCATACGATATTGTATTACTTATTGGTTAGCAAAATAATGAAACGAATTATGCGCACATTAAATGCAATTAGTGTCTAATGATTATGATAATGCCCTTCCCAGCAACTGTCTGACTGGAAACTCTTTCCTTGCGCCAGCCAAACTTCCAATTGGTAGACACATTTCATTAAGCCAGTCACGACATTAGCCATGTCGCAGGCGTAGCTTTTCAAGCCAGTTAAAAATCGCTTTGACAACTTTATCGCCATGCAGCATCAGCCGTCAGCTGTAGTCGCGCGCTGAATTGAAGTCGAGTTGAAGTTGCAAGCTGAGTTTGAGTTTTGCCAATATTGCTGATAATTTCAACAAAGTTGACAAAAACTGTCAATAAATAAGATTTCCGCATCGCGTTGATGAAAATCTAAATCGAATCAGAAATAAAGCGCAAATACTAAATGTATGCAGTAAATTTTTATCGGTCTGTCTTTAGGGCATGCTGCACTGGTGATAGATTTGTCTGATTTGATGGCACAAAAGTGTCTTTCGAATAATTTAAGAAATGAAAGCATTTTGATTTTCAGTCGTTAAAAAAATCTGAAATTTTATTGCAATTAACGAAAGACTTAAGCCACGAACTTGAGCGCTTGCCATGTTTGTTCGTCTGTCTGTGTTAGAATAAACAGGAGAGCAACAGCTGTGCATGCTGATGCCAGTAATTGTGAATTTTAAGAACGCAGAGATCTCTCCATTACCCTGTACCCCTGTAAAAAAGGTAAGAGACAGAAAGGTGCGCGGCAGCATCAAAAGTTAAGACGATATAGACATGTCTGTATGTCTCGATGGATGTTCTTTCCTAGCGAGATCAGATATAGTGCAAGCACAGATCAGAATTTCCACTATTCGATAGCTTATACCTAGCTGGAACCGATATCTACAATCTCAACGCGGTCCTATGATATAACAGACTGCTTTGATTAATAGTCTGACAAATAGTAGCCAAGCGACACTTAACAGAATGCTTTGTGACTGACTGTTCTTCGTTCTCAGCTGCACCAATATATTCTGAGTCTGAAAGAAACTTCAACATTCGCAGATTGTATGTCCGTCTGACCATCTGTTTGAACAAAGACATATTCTACACAACACGAAATAAAGCCTTAAAGTTGGCCATAATCTCTCTACATATAAAATCTGTTAACGTGATAAACCCGCATGAGAGGTAGGCCCCACAGCACCTTCTCATAATTTTTGAGCATTTGTAGATTAATAGCCTATACAACATGGGTTTGTGTTGGCGTAAGAAGTCCGAATTCCTGTCCGTTTGCTTATCTGTTCCGAAACACCGATTGACCGAACACCATGAAATTAGGCTATCAACTTTACTGTAAGATGGCGATTCGTCATATCTCCGCAATGGGTAATATTTGCTACATAAGAAATTGCCTTGAAAAAGGTCATGTAAGGTATTGGGAGCCAGAAACACATCAATTCACGTTGTTCGATGCCGTTCTGCTTAGTGACTGCGAACCAAAGATATGTGGCTTCGAGGCCTATCCTGCCAACGACCCGGGTGTGGGAAACGCCAGAAGAGGAGCAGCAATATTGGTTAAGTTAACCCTGAGACACTTTCCTTTAAGACCTGTTGTGATTTTAAGATCCATACTGTGCACGGTGTGATAGACTTTGGAACAGTTTACTGTCCTCCGTGGTACTTATGGACAACTGAAGAGCTCTCCGCCATATTGGAGCATCATCGCTTAAAATATTTAGTGGCTGTAACGCGTCACACAGACTCTGGGTAGCGGGTAGAAATAACAAAAGAGGTCGTGCGCAAGCAGAACTACTCCTGAACACAGATGTAAATACTTTGACAACAGGCAACAAGATATCCTTATGGTAGGAGAGACACCCAAGCTGCATTGACTTCGCTTTGACGAAAGGCATTCCAGGCATACATGCTGATATACAGGCTTACTCTCTCGCTGGATTCCGCAGCGATGGCATATCAGCGACTGATAACCACACAGACTTGGAAATCTTTCAAGAGCAGCTAGACGATCGCTACACCTCAATATCGAATTTACGTCAGGCGGAGACAGAGAGGATGCCATTGACCTATGCCATCGGCAAAGTGCAATGGACAGCCAGCAGGAACACCGCTCATGAATGAGATTCGTCAACTCATAGCCGATAAACGACGTCTCCGGACAAGGTGGATAAGATCCCGTCGCCTGTTGGACAAGACAGCGTGGAATAGAGTACAGAGAAGGATCACCACGCCCCTTGCCCCAAGCTAGCTGAAGTAATTGGCGGCCACAGCTTGCCAGGCCATGTCTGTTATTTGCAATGCCACTCTGAAGGTACTACCCGTTCGTCCAATCCTCTATATAGCGTTGATCTTCAATTGATCTTATTATGAGGTTGCAATACTTCCCTGAACAGTGGAAGCTTGAATTAATTTTCATGATCCATAAACCTGGCAAGCTGTAAACGGATGCTGCGTCGTATTGGCCGATTAGTCTTTTTCTTTGATCTCGAAGGTGTTTGAGAAACTAATTGCTGCCTGGATTGTCAGGATCATGGCGTCTCAGATCAAGATCTATAAGACGCTGATACTCCCTGTCCTATTATATGGCGGAGAGGCATGGACCGTAATTGAGTCGGATGAGACAGCGTTGGAAGTCTTCGAGAGGAAGATTCTTCGGAGGGTTTTCGGTCCTATTAGAGTCGGCGACGAGTTTAGGTCTAGTATGAACGCGAGCTGTACGAGCTTTTCGATGAGGTTCACATAGTCAAGTGCACAAAGTTCCAGAGGCTGCACTGGGCTGGGCACCTCATTCGAATGGATGAAAGAGCTCCAGCACGCATGGCTTACATGGGAACCCCAACTTGATTGGTAGACTCCGAAATAGAGGACGACCCGGCACTCGATGGAATGACCAGGTATAGAGAGATCTCTCCGTACTTGGCGTTCAAAGCGACTGGCGCCTGCGTGCACTAGACTATGGAGGCAGGCGCGCCTTCCTAGATGCGGCCATGACCGGTAGACGGTTGACGGCCATTTAAGTAAGTAAAAAAGTATGGCACCTCAGGAAAATCTTCTTGAACACCAGTTTGGGTTCCAAGTTGACCACAGCACTATTGAACAAATGCATCGCGGCGTCGACTAATGCGAAATATCTTGGCATCATCCTGGATCGCAGGCTTACATTTGCTGCTCATATAACAGCTATGAGGTCTCGCTGCTGTGACCAAGCACTATTGGCTCATCAGTGCGCGCAGTAAGTTGACGCTTCTATTACAAACTTCTGTTTACAAACAGATCAGTGCGCCGATCTTGAAATATGGCTGTCCAATCTGGGGTATAGTGAGTGACACCCAAATCAATAGACCGAAAAACAAAGACCTGGATCTGACCACAGTGTGGCAGCAGGAAAATTTCCACTCCAGTCGGTACAACTCCAGGTTGGAACGCCATAGAACGTTTGGTCAATGATCTGTTAAGGGTCCGACCACTGCAACGGCTTAAATGACGACAGCCGAGAGACCTAGCCAGGTCAACCATATAAAGGTGGATGCACTCACTCTCAACGAATACCTAACACAAAATGTACGTAGCTAGCCTCTCTTGGGCTAATATCATAGAGAAAAAAGGGTACAATACCATCCCGTATATCTTTATTTAAAGTATATCATATACATTTGAAAATGTCTGCAAATATTAGCTCAGATATTGTCATGTTTACAAGAAGAAGAAGAAGAAAAAAAAATGAATTAAAAATCTACACATTACAGAGTAGCCGCCCTCTATCCGCACTAATTGAATGCAAACATTTGTAAAAAGCCGTGAAATATAATTCAGCGTCAAGTGACAGAAATGCCACACAGCGTTTTAAATGCAACCGCGTGGCAGACTCATATATTAGCAGTAGGTGACGAAGGAGGCGTGCTTTGCAAGCGCACTTTGTGGTCAGTCAGCTTGTTGCATGATTCATTTTTCTAAACTTTTATTTAGTACGACAGACAGCACGCGAGACTCTACTCAATGACTGTCACAAAAATTGCGGTCAGTACATTGACCACAAATCGATTAAGTGCGGAATTTCTAAGAGGTTCAAGGAGATTATATATCATGGTGATATTTTTTTTTTTATATATTTAGTAGTGTTTTACTAGTTTGACGCAGTGTTATGTGTGTCACATAGATTATCTTGCATCACCTACAAGTGGCTTTCACCTCGCTGTCTGTCCAACTGTCTGTTAATTTAGCGAATCTACACCGCCATCGTTTATGCGAGTGTCTGGAAAAAACATGTCGTGCAACACGTTCACATTGCTGCTCGTATGTTGCCGACATGCCGACATGCGACAGCAACATGCGCCCAAATGTCAACATATTTGGCTTAACTACATTGTGTCATAATTTGTAGAACTAATGCAGGAAGGCTCTCCCATTTCGTTTGGTTTAGGCTTTGCATAAGCAATTTCCGTTGCGGGGGTTAGCCTAGCTGTTGATGTGTCTAAACTGTCCGCTGACCATTTCATATTAGAAGTCATCGCTGTCAATGGTGTAGAGTCATGGTGACAGAATAAATGGAACTTCTACGCAGACTTGGTAACAGCCTGTCGTCCACTAATTTATGTCAAATTTAACCTATGAAGCTCGTTTAGATGCATTGGAAGCAGTGAGACTATGTAGAAGTACCTTCTGAAACGTATTTGAGGTCGACACAGTTTATTAAAATCCTGAGAAATTAAAAAGCGGTAAGCTCCGAAGTAGGCAAATGCTTTGGCCCACGATCTGTATAATGGATTCACCACATGGCGTGGATACGGTGGCGCATGTAATAGAGACTCTCTAAAGCTTGAAATAACCGCTACAGAACTACCTAAAAATCAGGTCTATTCAGGCTTAAGAAATAGTCAACATAATCAAAAAACTTGCCGAAAACAAGCTCCAGATGTGGACAGGGTGTGCTACGCTACTTTGAAGATCCTGCCGGTACGTGAGATCCTCAGTATCCTCTATACCCGTTGGCTCAGTAAAAGAAAGCAGCGATCCATATGATTCACAAGCCAGATAGCTGCGTTCATTGTCGAAGGTATGGGATAGACTGACGTCTTTATGCGTGTTTATAGTTCTGCTAGCGTCCTGCTCGAAAATGTTTGAGAGATGTCTGGCGATCGACGAACTTAATCGAAGGATACTACCCTTTCAGTTTGTCTTTAGAAAGGCATGCGGAATCCAGACAAATTCTAGACTGCACAGTGACGGTTTACCTGGAAATGCTTTTGACGCGGTATGACGAGGAATACTGTTCTAAAAATTTAGAGGTTCTCATGTCCTCACCGATAGCACCTGCTCTGTGATTCTGGATGGTGGGAAGTCCAACACGAGTAAGATCAGTGCAGATGTTCCACAGAGAAGCAAACTACGCCCCACCTTGTACCTTGTATAAATATCTAGGCGTGTACCTAAGTTTAGAACCCACATTAAAGCGGTCATGAAATGTGCTTAGCGGCAGAAAAAATCTGTCGCCTTGAAACAAGGTGCACATCTACAAATCCATTATTGCACCTGCCTGCTGCTATGGGATACAATTGCTGCAAAACACTTCTTCTGGTGAAAGTACTCCACCGACATAAAGTTCCTTAAGTCACGGACGTCATTATAAAGCAGACCACAGACTTAATATAAAAGAAATCTGTCAGACGACCAGTTTATGTTTCTGGTAGGCCATGGCACAATTGAACAAGTGCACAGAGTTACACAGCATAACCTGATGACCTTCAGATAGAGTTTGGTTAAAATACTTCTTCCAGCGCCCTAGTTTTGCCTTTTTCGCTCCTACATGGAAAGGCGAGAATTTGAGGTAAGGTACTGGGACGCCTATTCTGCACCCCGACCGATGTGAGCTGGAGTTCTCTAGGGCAGCGTACTAGGACCGTTGCTTTATTCACTCTATATCGCTCTATATCCCTGATGACGACTACATGAGACACGACTACCCTTCTAAAGCACACATTACGACTTATGCTGACAATGTTGACATTTTATACAGTTCAGAGTCAAAGTTTAGATTTTCTTCGTCTATCTTGGATCCGAAATACCCAGCAAAAACAAATGCAGTTTGAGTCAGATGAAACGGCGTTGTAACTCTTTGCGAGGAAGATTGGTCCAATGAATTGTGAGCTGTATGAGCTATTCGATGAGGTTGACGTAGTCCAGCGCATAAAATTCCAACGGCTGCACTCGGCTGGTCACCTGATTCGAATGGATGAAAGAGCTTCAGCACGCATGGTTTACATGGGGGACCCAAACTTGATTGGATGACGATAGAAGAAGACAATCGACTGTTTGACTGCAAATGAAGGACTATAGATCATAAATATTTCAAATTCTGTCTGTATAACTGTCAACTTAAAGATTGTAAGTGTCTTTTGTAATACATGCCACTATACTACGTTCACTTGACAACTGAACAACGTTGTCAATCAAACTCATAATCAGCGATTATGACAAATATGAACACGTCAACGAATCGCAAGCATTTCGCATATCTTGACCCGGTCGGTCTTAGTAAAAGACTCGGTCAAGATAAACGAATTGGTTGCAACGCAAATAACGTGCAGCAATTTCTCAAGCAGCAAGTGTGGGAATGCCTGATGCCTGCCTAGTGCACGAGGAAGTAAACTCGAATATCAGATACGCACTCTTGGCAGACAGACAGACCTGGCAGGCAGGCAGGCAGGCAGGCGAGGTTCGCTGATTTATATAAGAGAGACTGCGACTCAAATGGCATAGAAAGTGAAATGTGTAGCGAATTTTATTGTACAAACTGCAATTTAGTGTCACTTTAAGTCAACAAAGTGCGATTGTATATTATGACTAGCTGCTATGAATGCTAGGTTAATAATAAATTATTTTATAATTTTTGCCGGCTGAGGTGAAATTTATTGATCGTAAAGGTGTAAAAAATCATTTAAAAAATCACATTTGCGGTGGGTGTGGCCAAGACAGCAGCGCCAGCCACGAAACAATATTACCAATCGGAGTTGCAGGTGCATAAATTAAGCCGCGAATAGAGCTGTAAAGCTCAGGAAATCGTCGCTAAATGCCAACTAACATGCAATGCGAAATAAGCTAAGCGTTTTAATGAAGTAAATATGATGGAAAAAAATGGAGAAATAATATGCAGCAAGAGGATTTATGCGACGCCCACTTGTGCGCCATATATTGATATATTGAGATTTCTTTGAACTGTCGGTATTTAGTCGAACTGGTACTTAGCACGCTCGTACATTATAGTGAACGTCAGCGATCTCATTAAAACGATTTTATCTACCCATGTCAGTTTCTTGGTAGTCTGTCTTTCTGTGTATGTTCCCATGTCATCATTGATACTCTTCTAAAAGATGATCTTTGCAGCCTCCGCCGAAGCCCAGAGAACGAGCTAACACCATGCCAAGCGAAAGGCTCAACAAATTATTCTATCTCGTGAGCTGCGCAAGCTTCTACAGGAAAAATACAAACTCCGAAGAACATTTATGCGAATGCAAAACCTAGAGGAGAGCACTAATTCAGATGTTAAAATTCTGTCTATGGAAGGTCACTAGAAATAGTAGAAGATTCGCATCATACCGCATTTCCCATCAAAAAACGCTCTCGGCAACTTGTGTGCTCAGCTGATGTCTTTGCAGCTGATGTCTTAGCATCAGACGAAGAGGCACACTGTCAGCACGACTTCAGCTCGACCTGCTTGATAACTCATTTGGCCTTGAGGATGACGATGAGAAGCTGCAATTAAGCTATAATTGAAGGCGCTGCCGGGCAGTGCTGCCCTCATTATAGTGTCGATTTTCAATGCCATAATGAGGTGTGGAAACTGGCAGTCATTGCAAAAATTCAACAAGCCGGGGAAACCGTAGATGAGCGCTGAAACATTTTGGCCGATTAGTCTCCTGTCTTCAATATCGAATGTTTGGGAAAGATAAGTCATTTCTAGGCTTCCGATCATTTCGGAGTCCCGGAGCCTGATCCCAAACCATTAGTTTGGCATGTATTTATCCATAGCAGGGTAGAGCAGGTCCACCGGCAGCTATATTGGAATTCCATATTCGTGTACATCAAGTAGGCATTCGATCGAGTTTTGATACCCAAGCTTCCTGCAAAGGGTGAAGGAAAAATAGCCTATTTTGCTCCTACTTGGTGGGTCGTTCTTTTAGGTTCAAAGTCAGTGCGAGTTTGTCCTCCCCTCACTCTTCAGTTTATATGAAGTAGAGAGACATACATGGTTTCGTTTCCACAACGCTTGAAGCTCCAGACACAAATCTGGACTTGGACTCATATGCAGATGATGTATGCATGATATACCGATATCGCAGGGACGTACGTAGATGTACTCGCTGACTGGGCCAATAGCATACCCTCTTGGAAGAGAAGGCTCACCTTCAAGGGCCACATCCACATTCGAGGCAACTGGCTTCTGAGCAGCAGAACCAAATCATCCTAGAATAAAATTATTGACAGAAGAAAACCCACTTGACTACATCCGGGGAAGAAAATTTTAATTTGTTCATTGTACCTACGACATCTGCTTCTTTTCGCTTCAAATCCAACTGTCTAAGAAGACAAATAATAAAAAATGATTTTTATTAAAAATCAAAGCTTTGAATTATTTCATGTAAAGAGCACAAAAAAGTCTCATAAGATTCAGTAACATACTTTTGAGACCGACTTTTATATTATTTATTAGTTTAATTTAATGCGAGTAGATATTTCTCGTCCAGTCGATCTAAATTGTCAATCAAAGGTCTTAATTAGCTGTTGTGAGTCTCAAATTTTCAATTGACATTACTAAAAAATCGATCGATAAGCCATTAGCGTCCATAAGTAGTAGCTGCCGCTCACTATTGGCAACAAATATGGCTATCGCTTCTGTGCTTCAATTTTGGTAGCTCAAATAGTTGTTGTTTTTTCTTTTAAATAAATAATAAAAAATTAAACGTTTACAAATCCAATGACAATAAGAATGGAACCGTAGCTGTTGGCTATAAACACCCGCACTTGTTATGGCGCTTTGAAGTGCAGTTTTGCTGCAATAAATAGAAAAACTTATTATTTAGAAAGAGGCAGGTGCAGACGTGAAGAGCAGAAGGAGGAGGAGGAGAAGGCAGTTATCATGTTGCAATTGGAAAATCAAGTTACAAACTTAGAAAAGGAGAACGAGACACAACGAAACTGAGCTGGACTTCGAGTTCGGGTATGTTGGTGCTGTCTTTGCGCTATAATTTGGTCGGTCTCTCCATTCCATTGTTGGTTGGGCGCTCTGTCGTCGAACAAGATATGAATCAAAAATTGTACATTTCATTTGCTTTGGCGTCCTTTACTATTATTGTCTGCACTTTATCATTATTTTTTTTTTATATAGAATGTCATTTTATAAGGCGAACGAACTAAAGACTAATCGAAAAAGTGCAAAGGTGCGCAGCTATGTACAGGTGCATTGTGGCGCTTTTGGTTGCGACAGTATCTGGATTTCAATATTGTTTGCTGACAAGTTAGAACTTTAAATGTGAAAGTTAATTAGCGAAGTTGAAATGGTATTTAATTTTCCGACAGACTTTAGGCGAGATTAGGGCATATGTTATATGATTTCTAACAATAATTTTATAGAGGTCTGAATTAATGATATATTTGCATTATATATTAGCAAATGTATGGGAAAAGGTGATTTATTTATTAGATTTGTGTTCGCCTAAAAGAGTTCGCCACTATAGAGATCGTCGCTAAGATCCATTGCATGATATTTGACGATCTAGAGATCGAAGAACTGTAAGTAAGCATTGCTATTTAGTGGTTACATCAGATTTTACAGTAATAAGGCTATCCGCGCGATGGGAGTTGTGATTGCTACCACCTGACGGTGTGACCACTTTAATGGAGTGTTTGAGGATGCTCTCCGTCGTACGGAATTGTCACACCACACCAGAAACTAAAGTGCAAAGAATAGGACAGTGAATTTTCACCAAAAGTTGGTCTTTCGCCTGGTAATGGTCAAATTTTTTTGTATTTTTTTAATGCAAACGTTTTACACAAAAGGGTGCAACTAGTACATATATGAATCAAAAAAGTGACTGAGTGTCTATTGTGAATAAGCATCTATTGTGATTTGATGCTTTCATGAATTCGATAACATTGAGTGCTGTATGAGCATTTGGGGTAAGCTCTGTTGTTTCTGTGGATTTTGGGCAGAGATGCTCATGGGTACCGTGTGGGAAACGGTTAGGGTAAATTACATACTTTGGATCAGATAACTTTAATCCTAGGGTTAATGCATTGACAAAGGACATATCCGATGTAAAGGTGAGCAGTTGCCTGAAGAAACTTGTCACTTTTTTCGAGGATTTCTTTAGTTTTTATTAGCATCCATTAAACTGATAAGAATTGGCGTTGGATAACTGATCTATTCCTTCGTTAATAGACGCTCTATTGTGAATGAGCGTCTATTATGCATGTGCGTCTATTGTGATCTAGCGTCTATTGTGAATAAGCTTATATTGTTAATGAGCGTCTATTGTAAACGAGATTCTATTGAGAATGAGCGTCTTTGGTTCAAATTCTAACAACAAATTCTAAATATTGTCTGAACATATCGAATGTCGTACCAGATAAATTGTTTTTTTTTCGGGGATTATTTTATTTTATTTTAAAATGAAGACAAGTGTGGCCGAGAGTCCTTGAAACTATATCTGAATAATCGTGTCAGTGGTTGTTTGTTTACCTTAAAAGGGATGATTTTAAGCTCGAATACTAAGAACGGCCGAATCAACCCTAAAATTTCAAGACAAAGAATTGGAATCATTGCTCGATGAGGACCAATGCCATGCGTTTCCAAAGTTGACAGAATGGACGCTTATTGCCCAAATCAAATTCTTTTATTCCAAAAGTCAAACATTTATAAATCCACCCACATAACAATCTAAAAATGAGCTTCTGGGTTGTATGTAATAAGAAAAAGATAATCAAAAGAAGTAACCCAAGTAGTCAAAGCACGGATATGAAGCCACCTCTATTTGATGCGTCTTTAGAGCCACAGGACGAGATGAACAGTTGGAGAAGTTCGTCAATTTATGCGATGACTTGCCATAGCACACTGGTGGCTGTTGAGATAGTTCCCCTATAACCCTTAAGGACAGCGATACATTATGCATCAAGGCATCAGCATCAATACTTCCTCAGTCATGTCCTATTTGTGATCATTTTTGTTCCCAATCAGTAGCAGTTCTCAGAGCGTTATTTTGCCCAGTTTGCAGAAGTTGCCATTAATTCTATTTTAGGCAAAGTTAGTTGTACTAACATGCCACGAATGTGAGGGAGTTCACTAGTTTAACCATGCTTCGACAAAAAAGGGAACATGTGAATTCAAAAACCCGTTAACAAGCGCATTCGTTCCTCCCTCTGTTGCGACTACGAACTACTCTGAATCTTTCAGATTTCACACCAATGAAGTACATTAAGTGTCAAATGCCCAGCACAATGATCGAAACTTCCCAACTGTTAAACTGAAATAGATCACTTCAAGCTGAAATATGATTGCAAAATAAATTCTAACCCAAATCCACTCGTAAGATCTTTAACCCTACACAATAAGCTAACACGACTCAGGGGAAATGATCTCCCCAAGGACTGTGATGTGGTCTTAGGATTACTGTAACTGCATAAGTCTCTAACCGGTGGCTCAGTACATAAGAATATTTTAAGATTTGAAAAATTATTGTTTGTCTCTTAAAATGGAAAATTCATTAAATAAACAAAATATTAAAAAAAACAAATTCTGGATTCATCATGCCAAATGTGCAAGGGCGTATCCAGGGGGGGCCTTGGGCCCCCTAATTTTTGAAAAGTTCGTTAAAAAATGTATTTTATTACATATTTAGAACTTTTGCCTACTAAAAAAAAAAATTACAAAGTTAGCCCCCCCCTTCGAGGACAGCGAAGGGGGGGCTCGCTACAAAAATGTTCTGGCCTTGAGTACTTCCCAGTATATGAGATTTCAATGTGAGGGAAACATTGCAGAAAGTAGCAGGGAAATGCTTAAACATCTTCCCAATTTCGATTACTGTCCCGATACATAGACCAAAAAAGATATTTTCCGGAATCTCCAAATTTCTTCCTATCTTAGTATTCCCCTGTATCATTAAAATTCTAGTTCATCACCAAAAAGAATGTTATAAGGTCTAATCAGTTGGGTTTTTCCTGTTACACCCGCAATACAGAAATCATGTCACCATACTGACGACTGATTTCGAATTAAGCCTTCGACGGCGTGGGAATCTATACTATTCTTCAACAATTCTCTACGTTGGGGGTGGCTCCAAACTGTACACACCTATTTAATGGAGTTTCTTGTCTAAACTGCCACCTGTGTAGTCAAGAGAAACATTTTTGAATAATATAATTAAGAAAGAATATTTCAAAAAGTTGATTATTGAATGAAGATGCATAGATCCAGGCTAAAAAAAAAGAGTATTACTAAGTGGATTTTGCCATTCGCTCTAGCCAGAATGTCTGTCCGCTGTAACAATAAAAGAAAATTGCAACTGAAATGAAATTTATTTAAAAAGCAACAAAAAAAAAAATGTTGGCAACAAAATTAATCGAAAATAATTTTGTTTTTCTATTTTCGAGTGTAACTGGTATCTAGATACAAGCATGGAAATATAATGGTTTAAATTATAAAACGCCAACAATGAGAAATCATTGATTTTACACAACATAAAAGAAAATCAAATCGGTCGCGTAAAAGAAAATTAAAGTCACGGTTTTAAGAGCGTGTAAATTGTTGTAGTAGCTGCTGCTGCAGTGCAGCTTTTCGATCGTGGAACACTTGTTCAATAGAGCAGTTAAATTCGAGGGCTGCACAATAGGTTAGTGAATTTTTGTATAACATCTACATGCTTCAAAGTATGATCTTGAGCATCGACACATTTCAGCAATTGACTAATTCCCACTTCAAAGGGTACTTCATAGTCGTATTTTAGAATGAACTGCTAACCCCATGCAAAAGCCTATTTTAACTTCCCCCAAAGTGCTATTGTGACATTCTTTGAGAATGGTTTTACTCACAAGAAATATAAATAAATAATCGGAGTTAATTGGGATCATATATACATATATAGTCAGTCACCGAGAGCCAATTCTAACTGATTGTAGACACCCTCGACAAGAGCTCCATAAATATACTACGCGATCGTCACTGAAGCTCAAAGAAGACTTGAGCCTGATGTGTTTTTAAGCACAGATTCATAAAAAAAGAACGCTTTACTGAAGAGTGCTTGACTTCCAGATTCCATGTACCTCCATTGAACCTTTAATTTGTATGAAGAATATATCGGCATCCTGATGGGATCTACTATTGGTACAAAAAATTTCTACTTTCAAGCTAAAAAATCACAACAAATTTTTTGTTCATACAGAAACTATTAATAACAACAAAATTTGTTTCATACAAAAACTCAGACAGGCGAGTCAAATTTGGATGGGAGACTACACAAACCCAAGTCGATCGCATAACGTAAAAGAGTGTTAACAAAAAAAGAAGTACGAGAATGTTAAACGAGTGTTAACAGCAAATTAGGTACGACAATGTTAAACTACTGTTAATAGCAAAACAAGTACGAGAATGTTAAACGACTGTTAACAGTAAAAGAAGTACGAGAATGTTAAACGACTGTTAACAGTAAAAGAAGTACGAGAATGTTAAACAACTGTTAACAGCAAATTAAGTACGACAACGTTAAACGACTGTTAATAGCAAAAAAAAAAAAGTACGAGCATGTGAAACGACTGTTAATAGCAAAAGAAATTAAAATTAAAGGGAAAAAGGCCATGCGTAAACATTTGAATTTGTCAAAGACAATCAAAACATTATTACAAACGGCCTGAGATCATCATATGGGACCTACAAGAAGGTTCGGCGGTATAGTTCAACAGGCGTAAATGAAATTCGATAAAGTTAGTAAGAGTAACGGAAGAAAAAGGCATTTCTTCTTGGAAAATACAATTTAAGTTTATTTCAGGCGGCCTAGGGTGAATTGGGGGCTTATCGGTAGGTTTGGCGTATGATGATCTTCAACTGTATTGTGCACGACAACCTGACACAATGAACGGCACCACAATATACAGTGTTGCCGCAAGGAAATTTGCAAATAATAATAAAAAAGGAACAACCCGTAATTAGGGACCACCATACGCTGGGTAAGCTACAGAGTCCGGTTTTGGAACGTGACATAGAAGTTATAAAGCAGTCTAGTTTTGGGGCTTGACGGATAAATCACGGAGGAATTGGGTTGCACAAGCATTGAGCTTCAGAAAGGACTTGGGAAAGGATTTGAAAATAAGGATTTAAAATTAAAGTATTTGAAAATATGGATTTTATAGTAAAGGATTTGGAAATAAGCAGGATAAGGTTAAGGTATTTTGATATAAGGATAAGGAAATAGAAATTTAAAAATAAGTATTTAAATTAAAGGGTTTAGAAATAAGAATAAGGTTAAGGTATTTCGATATAAGGATATAAGAATTTGAAAATAAGGATTCAAATTAAAGAATTTAGAAATAAACAGGATAAAGTTAAGATGTTTGGATATAAGGAAAGGGAAATTAAAAAATTTAAAATAAGGATTTCAAATTAAAGGTTTTGGAAATAAGCAGGATAAGTTTAAGGTATTTGGATATAAGGATAGGGAAATAAGAATTTGAAGATAAGGACTTTAAATTAATGGATTTAGAATTTAAGCATTCGAAAATAAGAATTTAAAGTTAAATTATTTCTGCACAAGGAGAGATAAGTCGAAAAACTGGCAAAAATGGGCCCTACAGGTCGACCGTGGAGTACTGGAGCTCATTTTTAAACCAGTAGCAGGAGGAGCAAGAGGGGAGAATTGACTTAAATTAACTTAAAACAAAATATGAACAAAGAATAAATAAAAAACAAGTAAGTAAATTTCAGTCGGGCGTAACCGACTGTAAGAGGTCCTGTACCAGTACAGGGCGCCTAACAAACACATTAAATTTTTCCTTAGCTTATGACCAAGCAGTCCAAAACAAAAAGGTAGGAAATTAATAAGAAGAAATGGTATTAACGAAATATATTTTGCTCCTCCCACTTCTCACTGCACGAATAAGTGCCTTATAAAACATTTTTTTATGTATGAAAAGAAAAGGGAGGACGGAAGTATCATATCAATTGCTTAATAAATATTACTTTACTATCCGATTTTGATGAAGTCTTGGTGCAAAATTTTAAAATATACTCGTAATATTCCGGCGAAGTCCTAGTCGAATGCTAAAAGAGATACTTTCGGTTATTCGGACAGAAGAACATGGCTACATCGACTCCTCTAACACTCCTGACCATAATGGGGGTAACTTTGCGGGGTCTCCGACCATTATTTCTGGAAAATATGTTGTTCTTCTTTCTTTAAAATTTCAAAAATAATCATATGAACTCTTCACATACAGCCCTCGTACTTCATATAAAAAGTCGAATGTAAATGTTGCAAGTTTCGGTCAGATTTGCAGTGCAACAACAACGATAACAACAGGGAATAGTAGCGCATCGCAGCTGCAACAACAACAACAACAACAACAATGAAAAAACTCAACATCATTTGCAACATTTGGCTTGCAAAAATCATCAATTGATTAAATTCGTTTTTTCCGCCACATTTTAGCTGCCTTTCACTTGGATCGCATACAAGAGTGCACGATTTTATTTTATTTATTTTAGATTTTTAGCTTGATTTGCATCTCTCAAACTAATTTGTTACTGCTTTGTGTGTCATTGCGGTTGAGATTAATCTAATGCCCCATAGGCCAAAGATACACACTGGCTAGTGTGGCTTACATAAGAAGAACATTGACTAGTTTTGGAGCAGAGAGTAGAGTATATCGTATCGATCGCTAGCTGTGAAATTGAATTACATATTTTTCTGTAGGCGATTGAAATGT
This sequence comes from Leucophenga maculata, assembly GCA_035044805.1. Classification (NCBI taxonomy): domain Eukaryota; kingdom Metazoa; phylum Arthropoda; class Insecta; order Diptera; family Drosophilidae; genus Leucophenga; species Leucophenga maculata. Next base: position 253,904 of record JAWNNP010000651.1, on the reverse strand, counting down.
TATTTTTCTTAAACATGCTTCTAGCTGTCGAAAGGCATAAAATATGCAGACAATAGCTTGGTTTCTTTCGCGCAATACTATTTGTTTAAAAATTATGCAAAAAATTATTGTTTTTGGAATAGGAACACCAAACACCAAACCACTGGACCCGACCAACAGCACCGCAAATGCCAACCAGCCAGCCAGCCAGTCAGCCAGCCAGCTAGCACTATCAACAATAAACATCACTAACAACAACATCAGGTGTTGTTGCAATTGTTGTTGTGTTGGCTGTGTTGTGTGCTTTTATTGTTTTAAAATCGCCACGGAAAAGTCAACACCAAAATTGGTCACAGGCCACAGGCAAAGCAATCACATTCGAACGACCTCCAGTAAAAGAAATCTCAGCAAGCATCGCACATTATATGGAAACACCAAAGCGCAGCAGCAGCAACCTCAAAACGCGTCCTATCAATAGACAATCAATTCTCTCTCTCCCTGTTGACTTTCACAAGCCGCAGATGCAGCGGCAGCGGTAACGGCAGCAGCAGCATCAATTGTCTCCACTGTTGTAATAAAAACCAAAGTCAATCGATGCATTCATTGCGCCATGAATTTTCTTTATATTTGTTTGTTCCACGTTGTGTGTGAACTCAAAGGCGTTGAGAGTTAAGTTAGAAAGCGATTGTCTAGAAGATTGCAATTGCCCTCAGGCTGGCTGGCTGGATGGCTACGGATGCATTCAGCTGTGCAATAGCCTCTAACTTGAGATAAAGATCATAGAAAATTGAGCTTGCATTAATGCCAAGACGACAAGTGGATTAGATAGATGGTAAGTTTACTGCTGAGATATTGATGCCATTAGTTGCTTAAAATTGCTCTCTCGAAGCTTTTTCCAATATTGGTACGTAGTGGAGATACATATGATGTGTTACAGTTTATTAGAGCGTGACACTTTAAGTGTCGGTGCTGCGGAGAAGCTGTGTGTGCAGAAGCTCAACATTGACTGTAAAAAAAAAATGCTTCAAAATTTACAGAACAGAATTAGCTTCATTAGATCTCCAGGACTAACTTTAATCAAAGCAAGACAAAATTAATAAATAAGAAATTACAAATGCTGGACAAGTACTTAAAATCTTATTGGAACATCATGTAAAGTCGTCAAAAGCTAGATAGTGGCCACACCATCTGCGAAGAAATCTCATACCAGCTGGGCGAGGTGTTTCAACACAATCACAAGCTTATCTCAGTATATTCAAACCCTCATACGCGAAGCGAAATCGAAATTTCTGTTCATCAGGTTATAGTCAAAGTCACCTCCGCTGAAGTCGCCCGAACATTAAAAGCACCTTCAGTTAAAAAGTCTCCAGGAAACGATAGAATGCAAAATATTGTTGGCTATTTTCCAAAATATTGCAAAAAGTTTTCCCATGCATAACCTTTAATAAACACCAAAACAACAGACCTAGCAGCCTTCTAATTGTCAAAACTGTTTGAAGAACTTATTAAAATTCGCCTGAAGCAGCCAAGCATCTTAAGAGATGCACAAGTTTACATTGTAATGGCCAACAATGAATCTTGTTGCAAATATCCCAAGCAGCTCACAACGTCCGTTCGGAGGTGAGCTAACTGTGAGAGGGCGACAATAAGCCCCCTTGATTAGGGGTTGTTGCGTTTGGCTTGAGACCCGCCTCCGAAAAAAATGTAATTCCAATGATATCAAATAGGAAATCTCAGATGGAACTCTATGATGACGAATCCACGAGATGACCACGATTTAAGCATATGCACTTGGAATGTTCGCACCCTAAAAAGGGATGATGCAAATAACCAGCTGGTTGATGTCTTTAAAAAAGACAAGGCTGACATCACTGCCATCTAGGAAATACGATAAATAGGAAAGAACTTTCTAAAAAAGCGTCCTGTGACATCTATTGTAGGTGCCATGTGAGTAAGCACGAATTTGGATGCGGTTTCGTAGTGAGTAGAATCTACATAGCCTCGTCTCTAGGTTCACGTTTGTTGCCCAGCGCTTAGCGGCGATACGCATAAGCCTGATTTGTGCACACGCCGCAACGGAACAGAAGGACAACGATGCTAAAGATAAGTTTTATGAGCACTTAGAGCGTCTGTACGAGCGCTGTCCCAAACACGATGTCAATGGCCGATGAGAAGAAAGGAATCTGTGGCCCAACCGCCAGAAAATTTAGCCTACACGACACTACCTCTAATAATTAGGAAAGGCTAATTGATTTCGCCGCAGGTCGGAACATGGAAGTTAGTAGTACCAGATTTCAACACCTTAACATCCATGGATGAGTCCAGATCAAATAACACGCAACCAAATTGATCATGTTCTGATTGATGGAAGACACGCATCGAGCTTGTTGGACGTTCGAACGTTACGTGATCCCACCATTGACTCGGACCACTATCTTGTCGCAGCCAAGGTACGCACTAGGGTCAGCGTAGTGCACGTCGCCAATTCCAACATGCAACGAAAGCTAGAAGCCGGCAAGCTGCAATCAGAACAGACCGCCCTAGCCTTATCAAACACACTTCTCCGACTGCTCCGGGAAACTTCTTCGTCTTCTCAAGATATTTGTGAGCAGTGGAAACAACCCGCTTCAGGGATAGGGCTTCCAAGGAGGTCGTTTGGTTATACAAATCTGTGAAGAATTCTTCGTACGACAAGGAGTGTCGCATTGCCACTGCAGAGAAGAACGTTTCCTATCAGCACACTCTGTAGTCGGTAGCAACGCGAGCAGTTAGAAAGCGATATCGAGAGAAATGGAGAGAGGAGAAACGCCTTTTTAGGCGCAAGAAAGGCGGGAGTTTGAGTATGTTGAGATGTTACGTGACAGAATTAAAGCTCAAAAATTCTATCAAAAGGCCAAGCGTCTGACTAAAGGTTTTAAGCCCGGAGTAACTTTCTGTAAGGATGATAATGGAAATCTGGTAACGGATGAACAGGAATCACTGAGATTATGGAGGAGTCATTTCTCCAACCTACTGAAAGACGATGAAGCGCACAATTCGGCCAGTTAATGATGGCACTATTGTAGAGCCACCGGACTTTAATGATGTCGATTCGGCTATTAAAAAGCTGAAAAATAACAAAGCGGGAGGATCTGATGGGCTACCAGCTGAGCTATTTAGTTGGTTAGGAGTATGCACCAACTTTTATGAAAGATATGCTCCGTTGCACAATGACTGGAATCTAAGTGTTCTCTGTCCTATTTTTAAGAAAGGAGACCCCGCTGTTTGCACCAACTACCGTGGAATAAGGAGCAACGTTTTTCCATACCCTGCCGGAGTTAGATATTCGGGCAAAAATTGTTAGTCTTTGCATGACGACGCTATCTCACACACAAAGCGTTGTCAGGGTAGGAAAGAACTACTCCGAAGCTTTTGATAAGAAAAGAGGTATCAGGCAGGACGATGCGCTATAGCGCGATTTTCTCATTCTGCTGATGGAATACATCTTACTCCAGTGCCCGTACATACAGAATATGTCGGGCTCGATTTTCTAAAAAGGAAGTGAGTCTTGGATTGTCTACTACGATGGCAAATTTTAACTTTAATGTTTTCAAAACCTTCGTCTATCTTGGATCCAAAATGACCAGCAACAACAAAGTCAGCCTAGAGATAAGGCAAAGAATCACGTATGCAAATATATGCTAGTTTAGACTGAGCAAGCAAATAGAAGTAGAGCCCTTCCTCGGAAGACGAAAATCAAGATCTATAAGATGCTGATACTCCCGGTCCAACTGTACGGCGCAGAAGCATGGCCCTTGATTGAGATAGACGAGTCGGCGTTGGAAGTCTTTGAGAGGAAGATTGTCCGTAGTATTTCTGGTCCTATTAGAGTCCGTTTAGGTCCCGTATGAGCCGCGAGCTATATGAGCTATTCGATGAGGTTGACATATTCCAGCGCATAAAATTTTAGCGGCTGCACTGGGCTGGTCAGTACATTAGAAGGAATGAAAATGCTCCAACTCGCATGGCTTAAATGGGGGGTGTCAAACTGGATTGGCCAAATAGAGAATGACCGTGGACGTGTTGGAATGATCAGGTGTGGAGAAAAATGTGCGACTTACTAAATGTGGACATGATCGAACAACAGTTGATGGCCACCTTAGCAAGTAAGAAAGCATTCGCATCATCTGTCGTAGGCGCAACTTTATTGGATGTTGGGATAATTGGCTATCAAGAAATTGTTGAAGGTGCTGGAACATGCATTGTAAAACATTCGTGATAAACGAATGCTATTCGTTGGAGTTCAAGATATTAAACCTTTGACAGATGATTTTCACCAGACTTTGCCAGTGAATGCACGGCCGCTTACTAGATATTGAATATTGTGAACTATAGACACGCGGGACATAGGGTAGAATATTTATATATAATAATACCGAATCCCTGCCGGCTCTGATGATGAAGTGCACCGGAATGTAGCCATGCTCTAAATGCAAATCTTTTTAGTCTAACCTCAACTGAAATCCAGTGTAATCCGTTTTTAAACATACTTTCCTGCTAACAAAAAATGTTGCTTGGACTTATTTTAATTAAATTATTTTTAAGCTCAGCTTGTCAAACAACTTTTTGAATATAAATTCCAGCATTCCTTAAGCATTTCTTTTCGTGGTACTAGCTTTTATTTTAATTGAAAAATATCTAAGCCAAAAAATCTTAACTGCCAGCAACTTAATATATGTTTGTTAGCCGCCAAAGAAACCTATATAGCACATCAAATAAATTCAACTTGAATTCGTGTTATCAAGTTGTTCCATTTAATAAGGCAAGTACGTTTTATGGCTACGCAGAGATCTCAGAGGTGAAGCAAAACAAAGGTGATGCCAGTCTGGAAAGTTGTTAGAATCTTGCGCTGCGATAAATTCTCGCTCACCCAAAGGAAAGCAAATAAAAATATGTAGAAAACTCTTTTACAAAGTGGAATTTTATGGACGCCTCGCAGATTGCGAATGGATAAAACGGCAAAGCTCAAACTTCAACTGCTGCGCTTGGCCAATTGACTATACAAAACGGACGGACAGACGGACCACAAACACTTGTCGCAAACGCACGTCGTCGTAGAGTTGTCAAATAAATTATAAGCCAGACGCAATTTGAAGTTGGACACTGAATGGGTTTTAGGCTGCGCATTCATGAATGAGCATAAAAATGTATTAAAAAAAAAAAACAGTGCCGAAAAAAGAAAGTCGCTAATTAGAAATGCACTGCAATTGAATACCCTGCACAAAAAAAAATTATATATAATGGTTTCTGGGAAATGTTGAATGTATGTTACATAGCGATGAAAGCATCAGCGATCTGATGAAGTATATTAATTAATTTTATATTCGTATACATATCTATTCGTGTATAATTCTTGAATAGTACGAAGAGATGAGTACATCTAGCCTTGTTTGTTCATATGTACGATGCTCATTCCGTCCATCTGTATGCCTGTCTGTCTGGTTGAAAAAAATTTTACTCACGGAATCCCTTAAGAGCATGTAAAAACTTTTGTCGAAGACTTTTGACAGCCATCACTCTCGAGGAAATCCATTTCCATATCATAGTGCCAAAGAATTTAAATTCTCCAGTGGAAGATTTTCAAAAAGCAGCTTGTCACGGAAAACCAGCAGGATACTGACATGTTACTAGAGAAGGCCAGTCCAAACACGAGAAGGAACTATTCTCTTTATCAGAGACAAACACCAACAAAGCTCCCCATTCACACAACATATGAAAGCTGAGACAGATCGATCAGGAGAATGCGGAAACTTCTCGATTTTTAGGCAGTTAAACCCTGAAAATGCGATTTTTATATATATATATATATATATATACATAGACTACTACACAAATATACATAGTGCAGGGTATATTGAAGTCATAAACTCACGACTACTGCATTCCTATTTGCTTGCTAAGATGCTTGATTTCTTCACTTTTTCCCATGATTACTCATGCACCATGTTTGTCATCTAAGCGATATCTTTAACCTTTCAAAGCACCCGCATTAGACAAAGACAACCGCAATAGATCTGGCAATGCCACGCGGTAACAAAACAAGTGGTCTGCAGACAGACATATGTATACATCATAAGTCTCTCAGTATGTGAGGTCATGCAAACCCGAGAAGTACATATATTCTTGTACATATTTACTTATTTATTTAGTTGGTGGCGCAAATTTAAATGCCTCGCAAGTTTTTACACGATGCCAGAGCTCTGCGACTTAACAAATGTTCTACAGAGCAGCCCAAAAATGGCATATGACAAATGTCTCAGCAACGCTTAACATTTATGGTAGCTGAAAGAGCTGAAGGAACTTGCAGAATGCAGAAGTTTTTCTTCTTATTTTGCAGCTACTGCAGCTAGCAAATGCATGAATGAATCTGAAAATAGTGGGAAGTGTTTGCTTGTTTTGGTGTTGCATGGCTTCATGTTTCTTGAGATGATGTTGCTGATGAAGATGCTGATGATAGGCGTTGAAACTAATTAATGACGGCGGCGGCGGCGGCAAACTATTGTTAGACGCTGAAGGCGTTTTTGAAGCTTGTTATTATTATATGAGTCATTAATTGTCTTGTCTAAGTTGTGCAGCATACAATTTGATTTTCTTTAATTAGCTACAAGTGCGGAAATCATATTTCATAAATACTTTATTTATTTAATTCATAATATTTTATTCATTAAAGGCTTATAGTGGCAAAAAAGAAACATTATGCAGAAGATGTTATGGAAATAAGTACAAAATATCTATCAAATGGTCCAGCATCTAACCGTATGTTGTAAGTCGATAGTTTTTTTCTGGAAGGACGGAACAAAATAATGGCTACAGAGAAGCAGCTTCTAACCTACTTGGAAAAGATAAAATGCTTTAGTGTAGAACCACCGGACTATTACGAGTTCGAGCCAGTTACTAACCCCGTATGATTGTTATTCTTGGAATCGTAAGTTAGTATTTCTCAAAAATGTTGTTGTCCATTCATCGAAGAAGAACTTTAGTGTAATTTTTTTTTTAGTTTTATGTTGTGTGATACATATTATATGCCACAATTTATATGGTTCATGCTTTGCCATTTTTAGGAAATGGTTCACACAATTCAAATTTTTGTCTGAAGAGAATTATTTAAACGAATTGACCAAGTATGTACTACTTCAATGCCGTTGGCTAAGTCACTTCTTAGAGAACCATAGAATCTAACATTCGTCGGTGATAAAATCAAAACGAAGTTCCATGAGAGCTGAAAGCCGGCGTAGTGAGAATACGCTCTTGAAAATCGTAAAGCACTACCTCGAGCCAAATGCATTAAAGATTTTTCACTTGGTTCTCGCTTGAGTCACTGAAACCACTGTACAGAATAGAGCTGGAAAACTATCGATAGTACTACCGATATTTTTCGATAATTTATATTACTATCGATACTATCGAGCATAAAGCTGCTATCAAATGTATGTGGGTGATAAATCTGCAAAATATACAAATCGAGCCGAAACCCACCAAAATTGTTTTATCAGATGAGCTCACTTTTTCTTCTTTTAGAACCATATTTTAAAGTAAGTGGTTATGGTGTTACAAAATCCTTAAAATGTATGCAGGATAAAGCCTAAATTCAGATTAAAGCGTTTTCGATTTTGTACATTGTTTAGATCCGCGGTATACTTCAAAGCAACCACAACCACTTACGGCGGATGAAATACAAAAATTGACAGATTTAGTGGATAGATCTCGTCCTTTTGATGCTGCTTCTTCGTAAATAAAAAGGGAAATCTTTTGCACTTCAGAGTGATCAACTGAATCAGTTCCGGTTGTATTATGTCATACGTAATCCTTTAAAGTTAGTGAGCTGATTTTTCTTTCTGTTTAATCTGGTTGATGAAGTCCTGCACTTAAAAATTCAGCGGAAGCAGAAGTCTTGTCATTTTGTTTGAATAACCGAAAGAGCTGCAACACGCTTGGTTCATTTAGGAGACCCAAACGTATTTGGTGCACGATGTAATAGTGATCGACCGAACATGCACTGAAATACCCTAATAGAAATCTTCATAAACTTGGTATATATACAAGACATCATGTACCAAGCAAAGAAAGTACTCTCGAATACTCAAAGGACTCATGATAACAATTTCTTGTGTTTTTATGCCTAATATACTGGCCATGATTTATATTTAAATGTATAACATCTGCTTGTCCAACGTCATTGAATACTGGCCAAACGTTGGCTGAAATATGAAAAACCCTGCTAGTAGCTTCGGAGATGCAATTTGTTTCATAATTCTAATCTGTGTGCATATTTATATCGCGTACTTCTCATCAGCTCGAGAAAACGTATCGAACTAGGCATGTCCGTGTGACTATATCCTGTTTTTGTGGGCCAAAATTATTATCAAGCATTATGATGAACCGACTTCTACAAAATCAGGTCAAGGTTCGGTTGAGGTATACTTTAATTGCTTGGAGTGTATGATGAATTCTAGTTTTGTCTCCACTAACATATCTTAATATCTTTTATGACCGGATTCTGTTAATGTCATCGCCATTAGTCTGATGTATTTTTTTTTTAATTTCGCCCAAGAGGTATCAGAATAAATCATTTAATACATTCGTACACATTGCCTAGAAGAATTATTGATCGCTTATTTGATTAGATAATTGAGAACTTCGCTAAATTCTTCAAGAAATTTTTTAAAGAATCTTCGGAATTTTTTTCCGGTTTTTTCGACTTTTAACTTTATATGCGAAATAGTTCTTTTATATACAATATTTTTCTACCGCATGAATATTTCCATTATTTTACCTAAAAAAATCACAAACCTGGTTCAAAGTTCACATGCCTTGAATTCTAAGCGTTAGACATGCCTATATACAAGCGGCATGCAATAGAAAAAGCCGATTTTAGACGAAATCATTTCGCAATATCGCCATAAATATCATTCAATACAACGAATCCAATAATCAACTTGGCGTCAACGCATGACCTTGTGTGCAACAAATCGGCACACAGACGGACAGACTAGGATAGACTTCAATTGGCTTTGCCGTAGAGGCAACCTTTAATTTATCATGTCTGCTGCAAATGTTCATCTAAATACTTTTTTTTTGCTCTTCGTCGTACATAGATTCGCTTGCAAAAAAATTAGCGAACAATTTTCAGCAACAAATAACAGCTGTCGACTGCTGAGACTGCAACTTCAACAAGCCTTCGAAATGAGACAGCCAGCCAACCACCAAGTAGTCACTCAACCAAGCCTTGTCTGTCATCACATTAGAGGGTGAGCGCAGAAGTTTTAGCAGAAATATAATACTTTATATATTAAAAATTATTATTTAGGGTAGTAGGTCTAGGTTTATTGTGTCAGACATGTCAGACAGACCTGTTTGATATGTTAGACAGATCGATCAGTTACCCCTGAGGGTCATTGGTTCCTGCAGGTCATTGACCTCTGCGGATCTAAGGTCATTGGTTCCTGGTTCCTGGTCGGTAAAGGTCAGACAGACCTGTTTGATATGTCATTGAATCCTAGGGGTGAAAGGTCATTGCCTCCTGGGGTCATTGACCACTGCGGATCAAAGATCATTGGTTACTGGTCGGCAAAGGTCAGACAGATCTGTTTGATATGTCATTGAATCCTAAGGGTGAATGGTCAGTGACCCCTGAGGGTCAAAGGTCATTGCATCCTGGGGTCATTGACCACTGCGAATCAAAGGTCATTGGTTCCTGATTCCTGGTCGGCAATGGTCAGACAGACCTGTTTGGTATGTCATTGAATCCTAAGCGTGAAAGGTCAGTGCCTCCTGGGGTCATTGACCACTGCGGATCAAAGGTCATTGGTTCCTGGTTCCTTGTCGGCTAAGGTCAGACTGACCTGTTTGATATGTCATTGAATCCTAGGGGTGAAAGGTCAGTGACCCCTGAGAGTCAAAGGTCATTGTCTCCTGGGGTCATTGACTACTGCGGATCAAAGGTCATTGGTTCATTGGTTCCTGGTTCCTGGTCGGCAAAGGATAGACAGACCTGTTTGGTAAGTCATTGAACCCTAGTGGTGTAAGGTCAGTGACCCCTGAGGGTCAAAGGTCATTGTCTCCGGGGGTCATTGACCACTGCGGATCAAGGGTCATTGGTTCCTGATTCCTGGTCGGCAAAGGTCAGATAGACCTGTTTGATATGTCACTGAATCCTAGGGGTGAAAGGGCATTGCCTCCTGGGGTCACTGACCACTGCGGATCAAAGGTCATTGGTTCCTGGTTCCTGGTCGGCAAAGGATATACAGACCTGTTTGGTATGTCATTGAACCCTAGCGGTGAGGTCTCTGCAAAGTATTTAAAATATTTAAACAAGCTAAAACTTCTTGAAGGCCTCGTAGTAAAGACAAACTTTGCATCTCTCAAGCCAATTTCGCCTATTTTAACAGAATTTGAGTTGGCTTTATTAATTCTGACAATTCAGATCTATTAATCATTTTTTTCTTAGTATTTCCAACTGATTTGTACTATTCAAAATATCTCCACAAAACCTTTTCAGCTCACCTTCGTATGTGCCCAGAATGTGCCGCTTTGGAGATTACATATTGAGTATGAGTAACTATTTTCTGCTAAGCTATACTTGTTTACAATTTGCCGCGTCGTCGTCGACGTCGTCGTCACAAGAGTTCAGGAATCAAGGTCTGCTGCCACAGACGACGACAACAACGCTTCAGCGATATTGCTACTGTTGTGGCAGCAATTGATGTCGTTAAGGTTGCAGTATCTGTGGCCCTCTTTGGCAATAGCTTTGCAATATAAAGTATAAGTAATGCAATAGGCTTAGAGTTATATCAACTCAGACAGACAGACAGACAGACAGTAGCAGCAAACTCATGCCTCACTTATTTCAATAGCCCTGACATAATTCTCGAGTTTTTGCTACTATGTATTGTATATATATATATATATATATATATATATATATATATATATATAGTATGTAGCTAAACACTCAAAGTGAGCAATTTGATTTTTCTGCGATTTCTTCTTATCGTCTGACGTAGTCGATTGACTTTTGGCACCACTAACAGAACGTGGGATTTCTTTGATATTTAATTGGCAACTAATTAGAATCTTTGAATGAACAATTTTTATAAAATGAAGATTTTTATTTAGTTTTTAGTATTAATTAATAATTTTAATTTCTTTAACTAATTTAGTTTAAGTTTAATATGTCGCTCGAGTTTGCAGAGCAGAATATTTCCATTGCAGCAAGGACTTCAGAGCAATGGCAAGGAAGTGTATTAATACTAAATACTTCTTAAACAAATCACTTAAAAACAAGCAACATACATAAATGTCCACTGAAACTGCTTTATGCCAATTGAATACCATAAATTAAAACATCTTAAAAGACAAAGAGACAGCTATTTGCTTTTTTAGACTTCTAGACAATACATCACATTCATATATTGCAAGAGAACTTCATAAGACAGCACTAGTTCCTAATGGTACAACTACTAGACTCAATAATAATGAATCTATCCAATAAAAACTAAAGAATGATCGCAAGTCAGAGTTTTATCCATATTTTTGTGAAGCCTTGTAGTTAACGAATTACTAGACTCTTTGACAGATACCAGCTTCGAATTAAAAGACTTTTTATGTGACCAAGTCAAGATGCTCATCTAGGTCACACAAAGTTAGTGTTCCATTATAAGACTGAGCTAAAGCCACAACTTTTCCTTGCATCAGGAAGAATAAATAAAATAACTTAAATCAACTTTTTGAACTCTAAAATAAAAAAGCTCATTAATCAAATGTCGATGCATCTTCATAACCAACCACAAGAAGATAGCTCCATTTTGAGTATAGTAGAGGACATAACAGTGGCGAGGAAAATACATCAGGATTAGAGTTTGAGAAATTCCAACTAACTTCCATTCGCTACTGATTTACCCTAGTGAAAAGAAATGGCGTCCAACCGGACTGAGACACTGCGGTAGTTTTCGGAACTAGAAATAGTTACTTCGAATAGCTAGGAAATTTTCCAAATAAACTTAACTAAAGAAGGCTTAGGAGGCTTCAAACTGTACAAATTATTGTGATAGTATTTTTGAACTTTAATAACAGTCCTCTCCGACTATTAGGTGTAGCGCCGACTCCAAAAATAGTCCTTCTTAATCTATTTTTTCGACGTTTGCCACTCCTTGCAAGCCTATTGGCATGATTTAGCAGCCTGAAGTTATAGCGGCTTGTGTGGTGGATGATTTCTTATTCTATGGTGTTCAGCCTCAAGTCTTGGAGTAGTGTTGTGTTGCGAACGTACCAGGGGACCCTGTAATCTTATGAAGACTTCTATTTTGTAGGTTTTGGATTCGCTGCCTGAGTGTGTTTGGCTGCGATACCCCATATTTGTATCGCATATCTCCAAATAGGAGCCACCACACAGTTGTGAACTGCTCGCTTGCAGCGTAAGGCTAGCTTACTCCTCCTATTTAGCATTCAAGAGAGCTGGCTTAGTCTGAGGCGACTTCAAGATATTAAATTATGGACATGTCGTGCAAATGTAAGCCACTTATGCAGCGTTACACCTAGGTACTTGATGTCATTAGCCTAATCAGAGGCGAGTTGTTAAGCCAAGTCTGGGGACATTTTTTTTCTAAGTGTGAAACATATATTTATGCACTTCCCAGCATTAAATTTAATTTTCCATCGCTTGGTCCAATTCATCAGCTCGTGGACATACTCCTGCACGCCGTCTGCTGCATCTTCTTCGCATTTGGCTTCCAAGTAAGACCGTATCATCAAGTAGAAAGGGGATGGAAGGATAGCCTTGATTTTCGCTAAAATACCTTCGTGCCATTCTTCCTGCACGTCCACAAAAACTGCAGTGCAGTACTCCTTTTCATCAAACGTCTTTAAAATGTGGTTCACTAATCTTTGAGCTTGCTCAACGGTGCCATTACCACGCCGAAAACCATTGGCGCTTGGTTATAGCCCTTTGGTAGACTCCAAGCTCTGTTACCCGCATCGCAAAAATTCTTTCCTTAACCTTCGACAGTGAAGGTAGAAGGCTTATAGGACGATATGAGCTAGCAATATCTTCAGGCTTGCCAGGCTTATAGATCATACTGATCCTCGCTAGCTTCCACTTGCTAGGGAAATGCTGCATCCTCAACATTGCGTTAAATATTAATGTTAAATAAAGAAATTCACGCCTTGGCAATGCCTTTAAGGTATTATGACAAATTCTGTCGTGACCTGGGGCTTTGTTTCTGGGCAAATGCCGTGTGACTGCCATGATTTGTTCAGGACAGACTGCTCTCATTGGAAACTCCATATGAAGAAGGAACTGCACAAAGACATCTCTCGAAAAAAAAAATCGATATTCACAAAACGCTTATATTCCTGATCCTACAAAAGCAGATGCGATACAGATGAAGTAGCTTCGAGAGAAAGATTTTTCGTAGAATTTTTGGTCATATTAGAATGGCAACGAGTTTAGGTCCCATATGGACTGCTAAATGTATGATCTATTCGATGTGGATGACATAGTCCAGTGCAAACAAGTAAGGAAATTACAGTCGGGCGTAACCGACTGTAAGAGGCCCTGTACCAGTTCAGGTCGCCTAACAAACACATTTAAAATTTTAAAATAAACTTGTAAAATTCCGGAGCAGTCCTAGTCGAATGCAAAAAACACGAAGTCTCTATCTATTACCGTTTCCGAGATCCTTTCGTTCATACAGACGGACAGACGGACATGGCTATATCGACTCCTCTATCGCTCCTCACCATAATGGGGGTAACTTTGGGGGGTCTCCGACCATTATTTCTATCTGTTACATACATTTGCACAAAACCAATAGGCTCTTGTACCTTCGGTACAGGGCCTAAAAATTCCATTACATGGTTTACATGGGGGCGCAAACTTGAATAGTCGGCGACGTAATAGAGGATGACCGGGTACGCGTTGGAATGACCAGGTATGCAGAGTTGTACTTGTCATTGAAAACCAATGGCACCAGCACACACAAGACTGTAGCAGCTAGTGGGCCTTTCTAAATGCGGCCATGAATTATTTTTGACTGTTTGTATGTCTGGAAATTTGTTTTCGTCAAATCTTCGAAACGGATGAACCGATTTTGAAGGGACTTTCACTGCCTGTTAGCTGATCTTATAAGGAATATTAAGGCTACATTTTTTAAAACAGGAGAAGCGATGCTATAACTAAATACATCCCTAATAGGATCATAAGAAGTAAGATCAATTGGAACAGTGGGTATGGTTCTGTCGCTGGCTGCAGGGATCATACATATTTACGACATTCATTTTGACAAAAGTTTTTACGTGACGAAGCATGCCGGGTATAAATAAAACGTATAAACCATAAAATATTTAAATAGATAATAATTTGCCAGTATCTTTCAGTAGGTTTGAGAAAAAGGCATATTTTGCACGGGGCACTCTAAGTTGTATTGCGCTTTTCCTGCATTTGAATGAGACGAATTTTAAATACCAGTTTTCAGTCAAATATTTTAAAATTTTTTAATGAAAAGATACAAAAAAAAAAAACTTATGTATGAAAATTAATGTACACGATTTTAAGTTGCAACCTGCTTAAAAGTAAATTTAAATCTAAACAGCTTTATAAACAAACAAACAAACTCATACAGATACATTTCATCTTCTATCTATGCAGCAGTCTAAGATACATTTGAACTAAACAACAGATACAGCAGGGGCAGACTTCATTGATGTTGCTGCAAAGAGGTGTGGCTATGTAGCGACCAATCAGCGTTGCTGCTTGTTTGTGATTGAGATACAAACGAACTTCTCTCACTCTCTCTTGCAGTGCGTTTGTATCTGTGCAGCTCTTAAGCGAGACAAGTTGAAATACAAATGTAATTAATAAACAACTTTAGTAGCAAACAATTGCAAAATTAAACGAAATGCGTTATGAAGTTAAATAAGCAATTTTAGATACAAATTTATATGAGTATGCTCGATATATATATTCGATATGGCAATATGTACTATGTTTGCTATTAAAGCTACTCGTCGTCGACATTATGACATTTGCGCTTGGTATCTAGTGCATGTCGTGCAAATGTATCTACGCAGCTAGACATCCGTCTGTAGTGCCTGCTGTTGCTGTTATATCGCTGCTGGCTATTAAATATGTACGTAGTACTTGTACACTCAAGTGCGTATATGAGTGCAATGTATCTTTGTATCTAACTGTCACTTTATCTTGTTTTAAAACTAGTTGCTTGCCATTGGTTTGTTTGCTTTACTAACAAGACTGTCTATCGGCGGCGGCGACGACTTGTTCGTTACGCGTTTTTGACGCGCAATGACATAAATTTTTGTCTAGTATGTCAGTTGCTTACAGCTTATATTTTCTTGAGAATAACAAAATGTATCTTGAAGCGTTATTAAAGTGAATTGTGTCAAGTAATCTGCTTGCATAGGTAGATCATTTAATTTAGCACCTTCAATGCATATGCGTTTATGTGAATTGTAAATCTTTTAAGCCTTCATTCATTTAGTAAAGTTCTATACCATCCAATCGTAAAAAATGGAAAGAGAAAGCTAATATAAGTCTGCATTTTTTAAGCTACAAATTTTTTATTACATTGATTCATTTTTAAGTTCAGCTGCCCTTTGTTTTCTTCAAGTTTCATGATAAATGATGCTCTCCAACTATCTTTTGTCGTATTTTTCCGGATCCATATTTAGCAATATGCATTCTCAGTGCTTGCTGTCCATTGTCGACTTGATTTAGTTTCATGTTTTCGCCTAAATGGTTTTCTGAGTTAAACAAGCGTGCAACTTTGTGTCACTCTTCAAGTGGAACCTTGCTTCATTAATAATTTTGCAGTAGTTAAGTTCGCTTTACAGATGCAATTATTTAGCGTATCGCATTAGTAGCTTAATGTAATGAAAGGTACGTATATATTAGATTTGTTGCACTTGCAACATGAGAGGTACTCTGAAGAGTATTTTTCATCAGCTTTTTAAAATGAATCGCTTAACCAAACTGGCAACAATAACCAGATAGTATTTGGCATCTGAACCTTCTCCAGCACAAAATAAAAATAAACAAACAAAAACTGATTAAATGGAGCTATAATTCCCATAATTTTACAACAAACAATGTTTTATTTTTTATTTTTTTAAAATTTACAATCAATTTCTTTCAATTTTTTTTCCGGAAGAGCAGTTTTTTGTATATATTTATTTTGGCACCATTCGTTCTCATAAAATTGCGACTTCGACATGATAGAAATCGATGTATGCTTCCTATTTTTTTTATTTCGCCCTATGCTCCAACTAGGAGTAATACTTTAAGTTTTTTTTTTTTTAAAAATAAAGTATTAAGGAAATTAAAAAAAAAAAAAATGCTTCCTATTTTAGTGGACCGATCAGGACTCATATAGATTTTTAGGATTTGTCGCCAATTTGTACTTTAAATAAATCGCAAGCAATAAAACATAATTTTTTCATTCTAAAACTCAAAAAGGAGCATTAGGTTTGTTTGAGTGTGTAACTTCTCTTTGACTATCTGAAGAAAAAATAGGAGCCTTATTGTTCAAACTTGAAGTTTATATTTCTTATAGTCTCCAAGCTCTCGTTGGCTATACGGACTCCAAGACAGACGGATAGATGGAAATACACTGCCGATTTTTCCAGTGGGTCTTTTTTACAATTGGTACGGTGAAATATTGCCTCGTGGAACTAGTGTGTCTGATCATGAACAAGGAATTCTAGTAGAAATGCATCTAAGCGGTTTGAAGATCAAAGAAAAAGACCCAACCGGCACAGGAACTGCAATTCAATTTAAATAAAAAATTTAAGTAAATATGGTACAGCTCCACGAAGCGGTCGGAAGACTTACATCAATATCCTATGCTAACGCCAGATACACCGATTTGCTATGGTTGATTCGATGAGTAGCGGAAAAATTAGGGCTCACATGAGGCTGCAAATAATAATCAATCGAACAGTCTGCAAATTTTACATAAAAACCGGTGCTTTAAGCGTACCTCCATGGTGCCTAAACCAAAACTTTTCTTTCTGAGCTATCCTCTCTGCTAATGTTTTCAAAAAAGACAGTTTGAAAAAGCAATAGCGTGACAATGGGAGCATATCCATCTATCCACTCTTAAATCTTTAGTTGATTAGTCCTTTAGAAGGAGTTGTACCCATACAAATCAGTTCTCCTTTGTGTGCTTTTGCATACAAAAATATTAGTTGTATTAAAATTTTGTGCATTTAACATTAATTGTAAAAAATTACACATTTGAACTCCCCCCCATATAAATTTCGGTTTAAGGACTATCTCAAAGGGCAACTCGAACTTGAGCACATTGTGTTCTTTTTTGTTGTCTTATATCTTTTAAATTTCCGCCAGATCGTTGTTAATTTTGCAATTGATATTGTTCCAGAGCTTCTTTAATGTTGTTGGCTTCTTAGCAATAACCAAAGAATTAGATAATATCATAAAAAGTAATCTAACAGCTTCAAATTGCATGAGCGAGGTAAGCATTCTAGTGGATTATTTATCAGGATAATACAGTGACTGATTTTGAATTCAATTCTGGGGGAAAAATGGTTTCAACATGGTACAATTGGGAACTTCTTTGGTGATCAGTTCCATTAAACAAAATTTCAGACCCAGAGATCAGACCATGTTTGTTATACGTTTTTTGGGTAGCGGAATTTGAATTCCATTTAACGCTATCAACTCAGGTTTTTGAGATAACCACAATATTTCAACATTTTTAACTCAAGAAAAGTACTAATTTATAAGTCTTACCATAACTAATTTATGTTTTTGTGGTCGCTGAAACTATATCTGAAGCCAAAAAACGTAAATTAAACATGGTCAGATCTCTGGGTCCGAAAGTGAACATCACCATGCTGAAAATGTAAATGTTGACTGGCGTTTTTGCATGGACAGATCATGATTTAAGATAGTTTCATTATACAAGATGATTGATAGGCCTTATTACATACTAAACACAAAAAATTTTTGCTGGAAAAATTGGGGACAACGAAACTATTTGATTTAGCCATGTGCATCCGTCTTTCAATCTGTTGGTCCTTCAGAAAGAAGTCTTTGTTTATTCCTATTTGGATACTGTGTAAAAAAAAATGACTTTGATTTCTCAGATACTTTAGTATCTCATTCTCAGTTACTCAGAGCCAATTTCAACTCTTATTTAAGCGTATAAGAGTTTGAGTTAGCTCTAAGTCATAATCAAATTTGTAATTTAAAAAAAAAATACTCACTCAAAATAAACTAACTCAAATAAAACACTAAAACTCATTGCTCTGCGGCTTGTATAAGAGCAGCAACATGATCGCGAGAGAATTTTATAGAGCACAAAAAAACCAGACTCTCAGAAAACAGCTGTTCATAGAGCGGCTAATAAATGCTTACAAATACTATGAACAGCTGAGTCATATGGAAATAAATAAGTTTCATTCAATTCGGTGAGGGTGGCGTTGGTGAAAATGGCGGCTGTGTGTTTGTTGGAGCGCATAAATAAGAAAGAGAGAGAGAGAGAGAGAGAGGGCGAGTGAGTTAGAGCGCAATCCACTTTGAAACCAACAAGGTTCGCCTGTGGAAAACCTTCGTTCATCGAATCAGTAAACCGCGATACAAGCTGACGAAGAGACCGAAAAGCTAAGCTCGCGCTTTGGCTGTAAATTTTTCGATATTCGAAAACTTAAAAAAAAATTTTACGAGTTGCGCGATCAGCTTAGCGGATTGGAATATATTCTTCCAATGAGATATTTAAATTTTTTTTAATTCAATTTAAATTTTATAATTGTTTTAAAAAATTAAAAAAAAAAACCTTACTTAACAGATAAAAGTTTTTAAAGCCGGCGGCAATAAATGTGGAATAAAGATATAGAATAAAATAATAATAAAAAAATAAATAAATAAAGAATTAAATTAAAGGAATATCAGTGTTGAAAAGTGCCTTTTATAAAAAAAAAAATTAAAAATATATAATAAAAATAATGCAAAATAGTTGCTAAAAAAATATACAAATAATTTGCTAAATAAATATTTTTCAGTATCGTGGCTAGTAAAACCTGCTGATTTGGGCTATAAAAAAAAATTAATTAATTAAGTTTAAAAGTGGCATAAAGACTCTAAGCATATTGTGAAAATTTATTAACAAAGGCAAAGTGTTCCGGAAGTATTTATTTCTGGTTGGAAGTCGGCTTATTGGATTGTATTGATTGAGGCAACACCAAGCTGGAGATATGCATTCAGCAAACGCATCCGAAGCTTGTTATTAATTTTTTTTTTCTTTTCATCTCCGATTTGTATATCATCTATTTTTATAAATGATAAATCTGTGCATAGTGCTACAATTATGTGATGTGTGTATCAAATTTTTGTGGTAATCTTCAAGTTCTATAAAAATAAACCAACTAAATAATAAAATACAAAAAATAAAAATTTGGAGCATACATTTTTTGATCAAAAAAACCAAATTTCCTAAGATTTGAAAACGTCGCTCAACTTTGTTCAATTTAAAAATGGTAACTTTTCTTCAAAAAGCACCCATTTCAATTGATAATCAATTTGGCTCAACCAACAACAATAACAATTGGAGTATGCAGGTATGTTCAAAGAAAAAATGTTGCAATTTTAGTAATTAATTAATTAAACAATTAAACACAATCAAATTGCTAATATTAAAATACCCATTCAATTGAAAATGTAGACATAAAGGGTGTTTTTTTTTAGAGTTACACAACTTTAAATTAAAATAAAACAAAGAAACATATTTTTTATATTAATTGAACTGGCTTTATTCGATAGATTATTTTATGGCATTAATGTTTAAATATGATTTCGGACATGTGCCGCAATCAGGAAATCCAATCCAGTATTTGCGGCCGTATTTCGCTAAAAACCCTTCGAATGTTGATTTCTAAGTGTTCAATATTCTCTGGTTTATCGACGTAGGGAAGTTACCTTACTTAAACCCAAATAAAATAATCCAATGGGGCTAAATCACACAAACGTCTAATCACATATCTGTATTGTCGACAGTAACATTCTGGACATCATTGTTTTTAGAGACATATGGACCAATGTCTCCTGCGGCCCATAAAGCGCACCAAGCAGTAATTTTCGGTGGATGTAATGGTATTTCGACAAAAACTTGTGGCTTATCGTCACTCCAAAAGCGGCAATTTTTTTTTTTGGAAAATCAAGATCAATATCAATTTGCCCATTGACCGAATTGGCAGCGCATACGATGGTCGTTTGGCTTTAATCCTGCACAACCTGAATCTTAAAAGCTTTTAAGCCAAGATTCTTTCGTAAAATCTTCTATAAAGTGGATGGACACAATCCCATTTGCTCATGAATTCCTATTTGTATGTATTCGTTGCTAAATTGCGATCATTTAGCATGAAATAATAAATGGGAAATGCTTCTTCTACGCTTCCTTTAAGGCGTGGCAAACAGTTGTCTTTAAACTAATATATTTACTATTAACACTCTGTGTAAAGAGTAGAAATACATGAAATATTTATTAGACATTTTTTAAACGTCATTTCACAGCCAATTAAATGCGGAAGTAGTCCACTTATTTTGTGTATAAGCGCTTCAACTACGAAAACAATTAATTTTTTTTTCATTTGTCATTTCAATAGATTCTCTTTATGGCATTATTAAATAATTTCTCCATATGTAGAAACTTTTTGAATTTGAAATATTTAAATTTTATTTATTTCGTTTGAAATAGCTTTTAAACATTTACTCGTAAAAGTTGTAGAACATATGGAACGAAAAAGGGGGCAATTTCAAAAAGAAGCCGACAGAGTAATTGGAAAAAATTGTTGATAACGGAATATGAACAATATCTACTAGAAAGAAATGTACGAAGGCAGGCTGAAACTAATACATGTATTTGTGTGGATTTGGCGGGATTGGAAAGTGGGAAGCTTTACGTCCAGGACAGCCAAAAGAAGTCACCAAGACAGAAATGCAATTACCAACACTTGTCGATCGTCCATATTTATTTTGAGAATTCTATCAAAGAAGAAGTGCCTTTATTTTCTTAAAAACAGAAATTTATAATTAGAAGCCAAGCTGCTAATTTTGTTATTAATATCGAAAAATGAAGAAAGTTTTATCTTTTTACACAGGAATTGAATATAAAAATTAACAAAAAACAAAGCTTTGAAAATGACATTTTAAGACGGTCCAAGCATTTTTTCGGGTTTGACCCAATTGTTGAAATCTTTTTCCTTAACACCTTCTGCTATGGCTTCCTCCTTGAGCGTTGTACCATTGTGATAAGCGTTCAAAGCTATAAGTGCGGACTTATCATAACCAATGTGCGGCGTCAAGGCAGTAACAAGCATTAAGGATTCACTCAAATATTTTCGAATTCTTTCAGTATTCGCACGAATACCCGAAATGCAATTGGCAGAAAAAGTCTTACATCCATCAGCTGTGTGATTGCATAGAATGATTTCAATTAAATTATTTAAAGTTTCAAAGCTTACCAAGCAAGTTAATGGAACGTAGAACATTTGCTGCGATCATAGGTTTAAATGTATTCAATTCGAAATTTCCGTATGCTACTGTCACCGCCACATGGTTGCCCATCACTTGTGCTGCTATCATGGTAAGTGATTCACACTGTGAAGGATTAACCTTGCCCGGCATAATAGAACTGCCCGGCTCATTCTCAGGCAGCATTAGTTCACCAAAGCCACAACGTGGTCCTGAACCCAATAAACGTATATCATTTGCAATTTTCAAGAGGCTTACGGCAATTGTATTAAGCTCGCCGTGCAGTTCCACCATGACATCATGTGTGGCAAGTGCCTCGAAATAGTTGTCTGCGCAAACAAATTGCATTCCTGTCAATTCGGCAATTTTAGAAACGCAATTTTCGGCAAATCCTTTACACGAGGATACGCCTGTACCGACAAGTGTACCACCTAAAGCCAATTTCATGAGACTTGCAGCGCATGTATCAAGCCGTGTCTTAGCATTGAGCAATTGTTGATGGTAACCGCTAAATTCTTGGCCCAGCGTCAATGGTACCGCATCCATGAGATGTGTACGTCCTATTTTGATGATATCCTTAAACTCGTTCATCTTAGCTTCGAATGCGGAGCGTAATGCCTCCAAACCGGCAAACAGATTCTGCGTCATTTCAACAGCGACGGCAATATTCATAGCTGCTGAGAATGTATCATTGGAACTTTGACACATATCGACGTGTTCACTCGGATGCACTGGATCTTGAGAGCCAACTTGACCGCCCAGCATTTCAATGGCACGATTACTTAAGACCTGTAAAGCTTCAATTAATTTTTTGGGCGAATATGCTTATATAAACAATTTTACCCACTTCGTTCATATTCATATTTGTATGATAGCCCGAACCTGTTTGCCAGATAACCAATGGAAAGTGATCTTCGTCGTATAGCTTGCCGGAGATAACATCATCAGCTGCTTTTGAAATGGCATCACCTATATCTGCATCTAAGCCGAATTTTACATTAACTTCAGCTGCTGCCTTCTTCAGCACACCCATGGCTTGAATTATGGCTCTCTAGTTGCAGCAGTTTATTTAGAAATGTTCTATTCCAACAGTTTGACTACTTACAGGCATGCGTTCCTCGATTGCATCCCCTCCAATTGGAAAATTCATCAATGAACGCATTGTTTGTGCACCATAGAGCTTATCGCAGGGCACTTGCACAGGACCCATGAGATCATATTCAACACGTGACTCTTTTGAAGTCTGCAGAATATAGAATAATTTTGGTACCAACTATTTCGGGTTTAAAAGAGTTCCATACCAATCTTGTAAGTTTGTAGATCAAATTAAACAGCTCTTTTTGGTCAAACGACATTTTGAGGTTAAAATATTGGTGAAATTTTTTTTTTATAATGAAATTATGAACCCGAAAGCAGAGTAGCAAAGCCTATTACAATTTAATTGAAACATAATCTTTAAAGTTTTATATTAGAACTTTTAATATTATTATTGTAAATTGTAAATGGGTATTCGATAAAAATAGATATTTTGGAATTCATATAGGCTGCTTTATTTGCAATATTTTTTAGAGTTAACTGGTCTGGTCTACTAGCTTTTGAGACAGTTGTTGGATGCTAGCAAATACTCTAATTCAGAAAAGCAAAATTTCAAATAATTGATTCTAAAAACAATAGATTATTCAAATAATCGCTTATTCAAATAAACGATTATTCAATATTCGATTTAATTAAACTATTTCTCAAATAATAATTGATTATAAAATAAAAGATTAATAAAATAATCGGTTGCACAAATAAATGATTCTCTGAATAAACTATTTATATAAGAATAGTCAAATATTTGTTTATATGAAAAATCCGTTATTCAAATAATCCATGAATTGAATAGTCGATTTAGATTTAATACTCCTTTATTTGAGAAGTCGATTATTCAAATAATCGATTATTTAACATAGTAATTTTTCAAATACAAGATTATTATGTAAAAATTTAAATTATTCAAATAATCGTTATATTAAGCAAACGATTATTTGAACAAATGATTTTTTAAATAATCGATTGTTTGAATAATCGTTTAATTATTCCACTATTCTGTCAAATAATATTCGATTATACAAATAAACAAATATTCAAATAATTGTTTTTAATAATATGAGAAATAATCGATTACAAAACTAAATCGAATATTCAAATAATCGTCTTAAATAAACAATAATGATAATGATTTTTTTTTTTTAAATGTACTGAATTTAAAATTTTTATGTTCTTTTATAACTTTGGATATAAACACACCCCTTTCTCTAAGGCTGCATGCGACCAATTTGACATAGGCCTTATTTCAAAGGACATGGTTCAGCCTTTAATATTTTATATCAGCGTTTAACTGTACAATTTTTCAAATTTTCCAAAAAACTGTTTTTTTTCCAAAGCTATTATTTGAATAATCGATATGAATAAAGGCTTATTCGAATAAACGATTGCTTTATTTAAATAACTGTTTGGACAATCAATTTTTGAAATAATCATTTGCTTAAGTAAACGATTATTTTGATAGCCATTTGGATAATCGATTATTGACATAATCGTTTATTTATGCAACCGATTAATTGAATAATCGATTGCCTCTTTCAAATTATCGTTTGGAGTAAAAGAAAAGTTTATTTATGCAAGCGATTATTTGAATAATCGATTGCCTCTTTCAAATAACCGTTTGTATTGAAATAATCGTTTATTTATGAAACCGATTATTTAAATAATTGATTGCCTCTTTCAAATAATCGTTTGTATTGAAATAATCGTTCATCTATGATACCATTTATATGAATATTTCCGATTCCCTAAAGGAGAAATTCTTGGGGGATTTCCTATGGTGGATTCCCTAGAGGGGATTTACTAGGGGCGACTCTCTAGAGAAGATTCTATAGATGGGACTCCCTATTCCCTATGGATATTCTTTAGCTTTATGGGGACTCCGTAGAGGAAATTCCCTTGTGTGGACTTACTAGTGGGATTCCCAAATTTCCAGTTCAGATCTTCAAGCGTCTTCATAGTCATATGTTCATGCGAACTATAATACATGGTCAGGTCAGCAAGAAATTTGCTTTGCTCAGCTCCTATTAATTTTCAACAATTCAAATTAGTTTCGATTTCCTGCCTGTTGCTTGCTTAGCTCCCTACCGATTATTGCGTTCCCTCTCTAAATTATAAATTAATTACCCGCAATTCCTGTCCGTAACCCTCGTGCAATATAAAAATATTCAATATTTATTGATTTGTATTAAAAGTCATTCATTGCACATCGAATTCTTCGTGGAGAATATGAATGTGCTCAATATTTATGCGAGTAAAATGCTTTTTTTTATGCTTCACTACACATCAACATTCAACACTTTATCTAAGTATCAACTGATATATATATAGATCGTTGCGTTACGAACTTTATATTTCTCTCCCCAGCGGCTCGTACATGCATACATAGGGTATATGATGGGCATTCTGCTTCAGTGCAGATGAAGACTGCTGAAGCGAGAAAATTTAATAAAAGAGGTTTTAATGCAGCGAAGGACGATGGTAGAATATTAACAGAATACATTTTTTAAATATTCCTATTTTATGAAAATTACTTTGAACAACTTATTTGATTTATATGCATAAGTACTGACTCAACGCTATGCTAAAAATTTTCGCATTTTTTATTTTCAAATAAATTTTTACCGGTCATGCTTATAAGTAAACCTCCCACGTTAGTTACTTCTTACCGCAGTCAAAACAATTTCCACGTGTTAGGAAAAAAATAAAAATAAAATTTTATTGTCGGCAAGCGAACAGGCCGACAAAAGGCAAACAGCGCACCAAATCAGCATAGCTAATTGCATTCGAACAGTAGTGGAGCAAAAATAAAAACCGGAAAAAACATTAAAACTATTTTAACTTTGTTCTATTAAAATATTAGATTAAAAATGTGTGACTCCCTAAGTGCTGTGAATGCGGCGGTGATGGTTTTGGATGTTTCACACTTAGGATGCAAATATGTACCAAGTGACCACTTTAGATGATTTCTGGGAACTGTATACTAAACTGTTAATACTGAGGATTGTACTTTTACAAATGGAACTTGTTGGAACAGCCAAAGCTGCTACTATTTCCATTGCTATCTACTATATACAGTCAAACCTCCAAAACTGGAACTGCATTACTCGAATAAGAATTTTGACAGATGCTTCTCTAATTCGATTTATTTAGTGGAAATTCCAGATTATGTACTGGTTTTATTATTCAAACGAAGTTCGAAGTTTGCGGGGAAGTCCCTATTTGTAAATCAACACACAACGTTTCTTCTTTATGTTGGACAATTGATGATAAATTTAAAATAATCAAAGATATGGAGAGTAGAAAAATAATAAAGAAGTGGCTGACAAATATTGCATCGCAGAGAGTACGGTTTCCATATTCAAAAAAGCATCAAAAATAAAGTCGTTCGAATCTGGTGCAACTTCTGGACAAAAGCAAAGAATGAAGAAATTCACCCTTGAAAAGGTGGAGAAAGCTGTCCTCGATGGGTTAACAGCAACTCGAAATCAAGGGGGGGACTACAATAAAAGAAACACCAATCGAGTTTGCTGAGGGTTACATTAATGATGGCAGCAGATATGGATGGTTAAGAATATTTTTAAAATTAGATTGAACTCCATTTAGTTCAATATAAAACTGTCAATAAAACTTTGTAGAATTTTTACCAAGTACATAGGCGTTCTAGTAAGCATCAGTTTATGAATTAAACCGTTATGCCAAACAGTATCAAAAGTTGCTTGTATGTCTAAGGCTACCAATCCAACCGATTTTTTACAATCCAAGTGATGCCTTACAAATTTTCGAAGCTTTATGAGCGGGAAAATACAACTTAATGAAGGCCTAAAAAAAAATTGGGCTGGCTAGCAACTACTACCTAACCCAACTACTATTTCCTAACTACCATTCGTTAGGTATTAGTTAGGTAGAAGACTAGCTACATAACTACCACCTAAAGAATGCCTAACTACCATTCGTTAGGTAGTAGTTGGGTGGGTAACTAGTTACCTAAGTTCCACCTAACGAATTCCTAACTAACAGTTGTTAGGCATTTGTTAGGCGGGTAACTAGATACCTAACGAATACCTAACAACCAGTCGCTAGAAGTTCATTAGTTAGTAGTTAGGTGGGTAACTAGTTACCTAACTACCACCTAACGAATACCTAACTAACAGTTGTTACGCAGTCATTAGGCATTAGTTAGGCGGGTAACTAGATACCTAACTACTACCTAACGAATACCTAACAACCAGTCGCTAGAAGTTCATTAGGTAGTAGTTAGGTGGGTAACTAGCTACATAGCTACCACCTAACGAATAACTACCAGTCATTAGCCATTCGTTAGGTAAGTAATTAGCTACCTCACTACTACCTAACGAATACCTAACCACCAGTCATTCGTTAGGTGGGTAACTAGCTACCTAGCTAACACCTAACTAGGTGGGTAACTAGCTACCTAGCTAACACCTAACAAATACATATCTTTCAGTCTTTAGGTATTAGTTATGTAGGTGACTAGCTATGTAACTACCACCCAACGAGTACCTATCTACCAGCTACTACCAATCGAATGCATAACGAATGATAGTGAGGCATTCGTGAGGTAGGTAACAAGCTACCACTACCACCTAACGAATGCCTAATTACCAGTCGCAAGGAATTCGTTAGGTAGGTAACTAGCTACCGTTAATAACTACCCATAGGCAATCGCCATAGAGAATTCCCCAATAGGGAATCCACAGGAACAGGTTACGAACCGATTGAATTATTGATTGATTGAATGTTTGATTTATTGATTCATTGATTGATTGATTGATTCATAGATTGATTGCTTTATTGTTTGATTGATTTATGGAATGATTGTTTCATTGGTTCATTGATTAATTGATAAATTGAATAATCGATTGATTGATTCATTAATTAATTGATTAATTGTTTGATTGATTCATTGACTGATTGACTCATTAATTGATTGATTGACTCATTGATTTGTTAATTGATTGATTGCTTCATTATTTCATTGATTGATTGATTTATTTATTACGCTGTATTTCGCAAATTATTTTTGGACGATCAAAGTTGAAATTAAAGATCAGATTCCGTGTTGCGAATTTTGGAATTTCTGTCTTTTTCTTTGGACATGAAAAACTTGGAAAGTATAAAGAAGGGAACTGTAAGTTCTGGAGCTCCAGAGAGATATTGAATAATCGTACCAAACTTTCTTTAGGAGGTAGTACTCAAAAAACCTGCCCTTCGATAGCCTCCACTCAAGTTACTCTTTCTGTATTTTTGTAAGAAACATATTCTGATGTAGTTTTGTTTAGCTTAAAACCACAAATTTCGAGTATTTCACACTAGTCCCAATAAAATGTTTCACATCAATCCATATAGGAAAATATCCCCATAGCAAACTTAAGGTTCAATGAAGGTAGAGGGACCTCGAGATAAAAGTCTACCACACGCGACTGCAACTTACTTACTTACTTAAAACTCTGCACGCTCAGCTTGCTTCTATTGAAATTCAGCTTCCATGCGATCGGCACACGCCATATTCACAGATTCATCCATTCAAAGAGCTATTCATGGCGTTGGAAATTATTATTCGTCAGTTGTATACAAAAGATTTTCAAGCGCAACGAATTTTGGAAACAATTGAATCGATATATCTTGAAACACGCGTCGCGTAATCAATGAAACAATTGGAAAGACAAAGAAAATCTAAAATAAAGACAGCAGCCAAAAAATCAAACAGAAATAAATGGCTAAAAAAATAATAAATAATGCCAGATACTGAATGAATAAAATTAACGTTTTGAACAGCAAGATACATGTAGTGCCGCTGGCAAAATGTGCTCAATGAATGCGAAGCAAATGCAATGTATCTGTGTATCTGAAATATTTCCGCAATTATGGAACTGTATATATGTACATACATCATACTGTACGCTAGGCGTTTATATACAAAAATGCCTTTTAATAGTGTCATTATTGAACTTCAACTACAAATACAACAAATAGCAACAATTTATAGATATTAGATACACGTTAAGTGAAAGTTTTGACAAGCAAGGAAATTTATATTTGAGAATCAATTTACAGCTGTTATTTGCGCAAAAAAATCAACAAGCAAATAGATACATTAGTTATGAAGAAAAAAAAAAAAAAATTAATTTCAATTTGCAACAAGTTTGTTACTTAACTCTTTTGTTTGGAGAAGTCTTGTATGAAAAAATCAAAAATCACTCAAATAAAAATGAATACAAATGCTGCAACGAAGAAAGTATTAACATAAAAAAATAAAAAATAAAAATAAAACTGTGTGGTCGGCTTAAATGCTGCGATATAAAAATCGGCAACATAAAAAAATTCATTGAGCTCTATAAAACGCCAACAACAATAACACAACTGAAATGCTATAAAAATAATCGTTTACAATCAAAATATGTGCGTACGCTTGCGCCAAGGAGATACCAACTGGTTGTGCGCTTGTGAAGCCACATTGCAGTGGAGCGAATGCACCACTGAAATGGAAAATAAAATAGCTGAAAATTTATGCGCATGACTCATAAATACGAAACATAACAATTTGCATAAAAAATCGCTAGCAATCTTTTTATTGGACCAAGTGCTCGTAAATCTTTACTCAAACAGAGTCAGATATTGCCGAATAGAAGAAGTAGGCTAGGAAGTGTAGACGTTGTTCACGAGCTTAGCCAGCCACAGTGAATTAATCTAAACTTTATGAATTTTTTATGTATTAGGTTCCAGCAAGAGTTATTTGGAATAATTTAAAATTTCAATCTTAAGGAAAAAGGAAGTTTGTTTGTTTACAACGAAATTTTAGACAAACTGAGTCCAGGTTTAATTGGAATATCTATCTGCAAATAAAATATATTTTGAAAAATAGTATGTTATTTACTTGCCCAGGTCGGGATACTTTCAACTAAGACTCGAATATATTCCCTAGACGTTCGACAGAACAATGCGGTCTATAAAATGCAATGAAAAATATAGCCCTAGAAAGATTGCTTAGTTTTAAGAACTTCAATATAATAATATCCATATATCCCATACCCGGCTTGCGTGGCTAGGCCCCCATAAACGGACAGCTCCCATAACTGGGCAAAGCTCGTCGACACATAATTTTCTTTATATAAAATTAATTCCGACAGCCGATCGCTTTATTCTATATAATTTTTATCAAAATTATTTCTTTTTAGCGGACAGAATTAAATAAAATTTGTATAAAATTGAATTATTACCTAATAAGACTCTTGCTTTAAAATCCGAAGAATGCATCGGTGGTTTATTCACTAAGGAACGGCTAACAGTTTTGTTTTGTACAAACACGGCTGAAGAGAAAGATCAACCGCCATCAGGAGACTGCTGATACCCATATATATTAAAATTATTTGAGAATTATGTATGCCATAAAAATTTTAAAAATTCTGGATCGCTATGGAGAGGATATCGTAGAATAATTGTACTAAGTCTATAATAGTTAATAAGTTCCCAAAGTTTCATGGTGATCGGAAGAATTGTGTAGTAACCCGCACTATTCGCCCGCAGCGGCAAATGGACCTTACCATTGCTCAATACCATTATTTATTGTCTATTGCCCCTTACCATTTCTCATTACTCATTACCATTACCCATTACCATTATTTATAGTCCATTACCCCTTACCATTTCTCATTACCTTTACCCATTAGCATTACTTATAGTCCATTACGCCTTACCATTTCTCATTACTCATTACCATTACCCATTACCATTACTTATTGTCCTTTACCCCTTACCATTACTCATTATCCATTACTTATTGTCTATTACGCCTTACCATTACAAATTACCATTACTTATTGTCCATTACCCCTTACCATTACTCATTACCCATTACTTATTGTCTATTACGCCTTACCATTACCATTACTCATTACCCATTACTTATTGTCCATTACGCCTTACCATTTCTCATTACTCATTACAATTACCCATTACCATTACTTATTGTCCTTTACCCCTTACAATTACTTATTGTACATTACCCCTTACCCATTACTCACGCCATGAGGTTTTTTGACGTCAATTCGTGTGGCAAGACTGTAAGAGGACCTGTACCAGTATAGGTCGCCTGACAAACACATTAAATGTTTCCCTAGCTTATGACCAAGCAGTGCAAAGAAAAAAAGGTTGAAAAAACGAAAAGTATTTTGCTCCTCTCACTTCTCACTGTACGAATAAGAAAAGGGAGGGCGGAAGCATCATAGGTCGTTCAAATGCAATTGCTTATAAAATCGTCATTTATTATCCGATTTTGATGAAACTTGTAGCATTGTGGGTGATTTTATGGGGAAGGGGGGAGGGTTAACAATTTTCAAATAAACTTGTAAAATTCCGGAGAAGTCCTAGTCGAATGTAAAAATCACGAAGTCTCTATCTATTAACGTTTCCGAGATCCTTTCGTCGGAGTTTTTTGAGTCTAGCTACCAAAAGTTTTTAGAGCTCATATATCTTCGCACTGAGAAAAATATTGAGTCACAAATTTTTGTAAATTATTTTACCATAATTTCACGAATTGCTGGGCATCATGCAAAGCAAAACAATTTGAACTATAAATGGCCGCAAATCGACCTAACATAAAGATCTGAGCTTGGCAACTATAGATGAGCAGATTTGATTCTACACCAGTAGATACAATAAAAGATTGAAATGAAATACTTTATACCAGTTCGGGATAGATCTTTAGGAACATTATCGTTAAATCCGTCATTACCAGGAGCTTTACATTTATTAAGCTTTTCAATTATGCAGCTTACACGAGCTACCGTGGTACGTTGATCAATATTTTCACTCATTATAAAAAAACTCCATGCATTACTTAATTTGGCTGAATTAAAAACTGGTTGACAGATAAAACTGGACAAAAAAGGTGCCTGTTTAGCTACTAACCGGAAGAGTTATATTTAGAATTCTTTCGATATTTTTTCTTAAAAGGGTTTATATGCTTTATGCGGCAATGCTATTAGTGAGCATCATCCACACAACATAACAAGCTTACATTGAAATGACTTTTAAGCTTAATTCAGAAGTGGCCTTTCTTTATTCTAAGCTAAGGAGTTCAATTAAAACATTATTTAAGAATTCATGGCATATTAATTAATAAACTTAAATAAATTGAAAAACTTAAAAAACTTATTGAAAACTGGTAAAATTTTAAACAAGAAAATCATATTGACACAAATTTTCCAAATTAGATGTTTCTATGTCAGTCAAAAATTATAGTTCGATTCATATGTCAAAACATGCTCAATGACTTTGAATTTTATTGACTAACGTTGAGAACTGTGTACCAGAAGTAGTCACTTGTAGTCTTCAACTTGGAATTAACTTGTTGCTGTTGCTAAGCAAATAAACTGCTGTCCGTCTGTCCGTCAGCTAACAATGTTGCATGTTGCTGTGGCATTTCAACAAGTGCAACAAGTGAATGGCGCAAGTTCATGATTCTCCATGATGTCTTTTTTCAATGCCTTCGAGCATTGTCGTCATTAAAGCTAAAAGCGTTAAAGAGTACAAATAAAGTTGTTAACCATTGTTTAACATGCATTAAATGAAATAAACGAACATTTTTATTTTCACGTGTTTTGTTATTATAGCCCAGAGGCAACAACCGACATATTTATGTGTAGCTAAGAGTTTATATTTATGAAATAAAAAGTCGGAAAAAAAAGAATCATAAAAAATAATGACAAACATAAATATACGCTTTACGATTGGAACGTGACTTCATTTAAAATCAAACAGAATGCCATGACAGACAAAACAAAAATTTATCTACACAAATATGGTAGAATCAGCCGAAAATATGGTAACATAAGCTGTATGCAAAAATCGACATATAATAAAATAACATGTAAGGAAAAGAGAAATATTGAAACAAAAAAGCGATATATGGTCAAGAACCTCCATATACAATAATGAAGCATATATGTAAGTATGTATATACAGCAGATACATCAAGTTAAAAAAAAATAACACAATAATACCTATAAAAATTAATAAATTTTGTGTTTATTTACATGGTTTTGTCTCTACTCTCTCTGCTTTCTAAGAGTGTAAAGCATCGTTTTAAATTGGTGATCATCCATACAAATGCCGTTTTGCATATCAATCAAATCGAATAAAAATTGAAAGACTCGAAAGCTTAAATACGCACGATTAATGCCTATCAAAATGCCAAAGTGTTGTCAAATTAATAATGCTTTTAATTTGGAATGAAGCCATAGAGCAATAGACTCGAAAAGTCGGCAACAATTGAGCGATAAAATTGGCTTTCATCTGTAAAAATTTTGACAGCAAACGCATAAACTTGAACATAAATGTCAAAAAATATTGCTGGACAAATAAGAAATGCTTATAAATGGCTTTTACTGAAATATGAAAGTAGATGTTCAACATTTAAAACTTAAAAACAAAAAAAAAAAGGCCATTAAAACCATATCGAAACGCTCAAAAATATGTTTTTTTTAAAACAGTTTCAGATGGAATGGTTTTCGAAGTGCTTACCAATATGCTCCCAAAACATACTCAACTGCAACAATTCTAACAAGTAAGAAAGGCCGTGTACTAGTAAAGAAAAAATGGTACTAACGGAAAGTATTTTGCTCCTCCCACTTCTCACTACACGAATAAGTGCCTTTTAAAACATTTTATTATGTATGAAAAGAAGAGGAGGGACGGAAGTTTCATTAAATCGTCGTTTATTAACCGATTTGAATGAAGTTTTGCGATTTTGGCGTAGAAGGACCGTATCTCTATACTCTATTTGTGCCGGATGGGGACTTTATGGGTTTAAACTAAACTCGTAAAATTCCGGCGAGGTTGAATGCGAAACGAACGAAGTCTCTATCTATTACCGTTTCTACCTGTTACATACATTTGCACAAAACCAATAGCCTCATGTAACTTCGGTACAGGATAAAAGGAAAGAGTTGGGAAGGGTTTACCGTTTTGGTTTCCTAACCAACACATTTGGCATGGATTTTGAAGCCCTTACTGACTTATATGAATGGCCTTCAACCGTCGATCGGTCATGGCCTCATTTAGTAAGGCGCACCAGCTACTGTAGTCTTATGCGCGCTGGCGCCAGTTGTTTTGAATGTCAAGTATGCTGAGATCTCTCCATACCTGGTCATTTCAACGCGTGCCCATGCAAAACTTGCGTGTTGGAGCTTTTCATCCATTCGAATGAGGTGACCAGCCCTGTGCAGCCGCTTAAATTTTAGGTGATGGACTATGTCAACCGACTCTAATAGAAGCCAAAATCATGCGGAGAATCTTTCTCTCAAAGACTTCTAACTCCATTTCATCACAGTCCATGCCTCTGCACCATACAGTAGGACCGGGAGTATCTTATAGATCTTGAGAGAGGGCCTTACTTATAATCTGCTTGCTCAGCACAAAATAGATTATATTTGCAAGAGTGATTCTTCGAATAATCTCCAGGCTGACATTGTTGTTGCTGGTGTTTTCGGATCCAAGAAAGACGAAGTTTTCTACAACTTTGTAAATATTTGATCACTGGTAGACTACACTGATATTGTCCTTCAGCCTTTTACACAATACGCGCGACAGGATCTTATATCCGATGAAAAGATGATTCCGAGGTAGTTAGCACAAACGGGGTCTCCTTTGTTAAAGATAAGACAGAGAACACTAAGATTCCAGTCATTGGGTATGCATTCTTTGGACCATATCTTGCATAAAAGTTGGTGCATACAGCTCCTCGCCGCCGGTCTTGAATAACTAAACTTGCAGCTTTAAATAGCGAAATCAACCACGTGAAAGTCCGGTGGTTCTATAATAGTGCCATCATTAACTGGTAGTTCCGGTGTCATTTCTCTATCAGCAGTATTATGCGCTTCATCGCCTTCAAGTAGGTTAGAGAAATGACTCCTCCATAATCTCAGTGGCTCCTCTGTAACCAGATTTCCACTTTCGTCCTACCAGAAAGTAAATCCTCTTGATGAAATTTTCGAGCTTCATTTCTGTCACATAACCTCTTAACATCCTTAAAGTCACGCCTTTCTAGCTTATTTTTCTTGCGTCTGAAAAGGAGCTTCTCCTCTCTTTGTTTCTCTCGATATCGCTCTTTAACAGCTCGCGTTGCTCCCGACTGCAGAGTACGCTGATAGGAAGCGTTCTTCTCTGCAGTAGCATTGCGACACTCCTCGTCGTACCAAGAATTAGTCACAGGTTTTGTGTTACCAATGACCTCCTTAGCAGCCCTATCCATAGATTGGGTGATATGTTTCTACTGTTCACATATATCTTGAGCAGACGGAAAGGTTTCCCGGAGCAGTCGGGCGAGAGTGTTCGAAAAGGCTGCGGCGGTCTGTTCTGATTGCAGCTTGCCGACGTCTATCTTTCTTTGCATGTTGGAACGTGTGGCGTGCACTACGTTGAGCCTAGTGCGTACCTTGGCTGCGACAAGATAGTGGTCCGAGTCAATGTTAGGACCTCGTAACGTTCGCACGTCCAACACGCTCGATGCATGACTTCCGTCAATCAGAACATGATCAATTTGGTTGCGTGTTATTTGATCGGGACTCAGCCATGTAGCTTTATGGATATTGAAATTTGCTAATAATTATTCCTACTTGCGGCAAAATCGATTAGCCTCTCCATTGTTGGAGGAAATGTCGTAAGGGCTAAATTTTGAGACGGTTGAGCCAAAGATTCCTTCCATCCAAACATTGGCGTTCAAAGATGTTCCCAGTTCTCGTAGAACTCATCTTTAATATCACCGTCGTTCTTTTCATTGGGGCGTACGCACTAATTAAGCTTATATAAAAATATATAGCACTGATGTGTAACACGTGAATGTAAATATGAGTCCCCGTAGTTTCCTACTCACCAAGACACCGCATTCAAATTCGAGCTAACTCTCATGGCAGCGGATGTCACAGGATGTTTTTTTAAAGCAACTCTGTCCTATCCATTGTATTACCTGAATTGCAGTGATGTCAGCCCTGTATCTCAAGAGGTCATCAACCAGCTAAATATTTGCACCATCCCTATTATCCCTGTATCCTTAAATGGATGTCTATATATCATAGGGTTTTAGGCGCGAAGTCCTTTTTGTTTTTATTGAAGGTTGTTTGTCGCCTTCTTACAAATAGTTCACCTCCGAACGGCTATTCAGAGGCAATCCATGAGATATGTGTCCTAAAGGACGATGTGAACTGCTTCAGAAGCTTGCACAATAATCATTGTTGGCACTTTTATACATATATGAAGGCACATACTGTCATATATCTATGAGAGAATCCGACACCTAAGTCAATATCAAATATGAAAGTGATGAATTTTTTTTTTCACTTTATTTGGGAAAATTTATCACGTAACCTTCTTAAACCAATTTCATCTGAACTTGACAGCAAACTTAATGAGTTACAAAAAAAAAAAATCGGATCACATTGAGCAAGAAATTTCACAGTCTGAACAGGCTTTTCATATTTCAGTTTAATAGATAAGCAAAAAGTTTGATTAATTTGTCAACCGATTATTATATATATTTGCCTAAATAACTTTTAATACGGTTATAAACTTATGAGGAAAAATTACACTAAATAAAACAAGAAAAAAAATATAATTTATAAATAAAAAACTGATTTATATGCTAAGCGGATTGCCCATTCAAATAAACTTTCCAACAGCCTAACAAAAGATGCTCTGCTGGATTTCTATTTTGACATTTGTTGATAAATTGAGAGAAATCAAAAATCAAAAGACTTAAGCAACGAACTTGTGTCATAATTTTCACCATAATTTATAAATCACTTGAGAATATAATTAAAAAAAAAAACTATATAGATATATGGAAATATACTGCAGACATATTTCAGTTAAAATTACAAATGCGAAATGGACAAATAGTGGGTTGAAAAATATTTTACTAGACAAGGAGAATAAAAATAATTTTTTATAAAAAATGCAGAAACTTGAAATATTTGCAAACGCAGCGAGGCATGGTGGGTGTATGTGTCTGAGGAAAAGTCTACGAAGTATATAAAAAATTTACATTTTCTAATAAAAAGTTATTATCAAAATTTATGATAAGTGTCATAAGAATCAATTTACTCCAACCAGACAGACAGACAGACAGACAAATGGCGACAAGTTTTACACTCTTAAATATAAAAGTGTGAATGCAATTTACTGATTGGATTTAGTTAATTCTTGACACACACACATAATAATAATAAAAATTTCTTCTTCTACTTTTTACTTTAGTCGCCAGAACTGGATTATCGGCATGAGCTGATGGGTCGTTTGCATAAAATCGAACCGACGGATATTGAACTCGAAGTGCTGACAACAAATGTCACAGCAGCATCTACACAAGCAACAGCAACAATAACAACGTCAGCAGTAACTGCTGAACACCATTATCAACATCAATATGAACATCACCTGCATCATCATCAGCATCAACACCAGCAACAGCATCACCAACATTTGCAACAACATCAGCAGCATGAGAATAGTGTTGGTGGTGGGAGCGGCGCCAGAAGCTGGCCACACGCTGCCGTCTATGTCAGTGATACTCATCTACCCGCCACTTCACCCAATTCAAACTCAAACTCTGCTTATGGAACATGTCCCACCATTTATGATGGCACGTCAGCTTCGCATTATGATGTAGCCATTGCATATGCCACCGGTGCAACAGCAACGAATGATTTTTTATTCGGTAAGTAACTGTGGAGAAGTTGGTTTTAATAGTTTCCTCGTAAGAGAGCAAGCGCTATATAAAATATTTGACACTTATTTGCATTAGTCCTCTTATTTTGGTACTGACCATCTTTGTTGCTTTATCAAATGAATCGATCGAATGATAAAGTAAAGTTGAGAAATTGAATATAAACTTTTATTGCATTCTTGAAGTAAAGATTTGTATGTGGATAAAAATTGTAACTGAATTCATGTAAGAAATTTGGTTAGGATTGACTGATGAGACACAAGTTAGGCGTTTCTACATAAATTTACAACAACAAAAATTGCATATAAAACCACAAAGCTGGCAAGCTCCTTCATAGGAGAGTCCAAATATAAAACTTGGTAGCTTTATACCATACAGAATTTCGTTGTTCACACATAAAGAAAGGCTGACAAACGAACAAATTACAAACCCGGTCTTAGTGAGCACTTTTAATATTAAAAAAAATTACTATCCAGCCATCGGTTCTATAGTATTAGGGTTTCCGCTGTATGCTTTTAAAGAGCGCATAAATCAGTCACATCAAGAATGTTCAGTTTCGGTGGTGGGTAAATTGGAGTACATCATCGAAATTGAAGTACATCGATTCCATGCGGCAATTTTATTTTTAGTTCAACGTTTTTTAATAAAGGAACTGCCCGTTTGCGACTTGGTCTTTTTATTCATAGTCCTGTCATAGTGTCAAAAATCCACCTCCTACTCTAACTCAAGAGGGTAGCTTGGTTTTATTGCCCTCAGCCTAATCATGACATCAAATAACTTTAAGGTGTGTTTTTTCTGTCAGATTTTTTTGTTATTTCTCGAGTGGTGATGATTGGCATGGAAAGTTTCCGTAACACACGTCAGTTTGTGATGTCTTTCTACATAAACCGAATACAGAAAATTGAAACTTCATTCCAACTCTTAGGTACAAAGATTGACATACAGCTTTTATAAACGGTCAATCTAACGTTTAGCAAGAATTCTAGACACTATGCACTCCTATTATTGATATCCGAACTTCTTAGTGATTTATTGCACCCTACTACTGCAATAGTCTCTCTACATCATCGGTAACAGGCAGAATTACAATATTACATCTTCTCCACGAAGGGTAAAATCTGACTCAGTAGTTGTGCTCAGGCTAAAAAAAATATTTACATAAAAATTGGAAGTATCTGTCACTGAATGGAATGAGTGACACAAAAATAAACGCCAATAAAAAGTATAATTTCAAAATCTGCTACATCCAACAATGACAGGGTCAACAACATTTGTCAGAAAACTCGATTATTATTATAGCTGATAACTCGATGGAGAGGTCTAAGTTCTGGCAATTGTAATGGAAGCCTCTTTCAGGATAGCTGCACACTGCAATGTATAGCAAGCGGAAGTCGTTACTATTCCGGAAGCAATTTTATTCTTAGTTCTGAGTAACATTCAGATAATCAAGAAGCACTGACGGCACTTGACTTGAAAAACAAAGATGATTCCTCTTCAATCTCACTTCGAACGACAACAACTATTTCAATCTTTGGAAAGCGACAATAGATGTTCAGAAACCAGTCCGAAAGCAGCAATCATTTAAAGAGACTAAGAAAAAGGCTAAGTCGGAGGCATTCGCCGAATATCTTGAATCAACATTTCAGCCAAACATGCTTGTTAGTCCTACTCAAACTTTAGAGACGCTCAGTTTCCTTGGCATTACTTGTGAAATGGATCTGCCCTTTAAGTAGGACACACCGTGTGCAGAGCAAGATTGAATTAAAACACTGAAAATTAGAAAATCTTTTCGATATAACAAAATAGAGTAGTAAAAGCATTGCCGTAGAAGGAAATTTGTTACTGAAGATGATTTACTGCGCATTTTCCCTCAACTTGTACCAGTTGCAAATCTCTATGAAGTACATCTGACTTCACAGATGCAGCCTTTCATTCTACGCATGGCAATGCTTGTATTTTTCTCCTTTTTGTGTATGCGGCCATACCCCATATCTGTATGGCGTACCTCTACATGGGGGCTATGACGTGTAACTATATGGTTATTTTATATATAAGGGGAAGCTTGCTGCGGCTATTCAACATCCAGTCGCCAGACACCTTGTCTCATCTTCGCTTTACAGGCGAGAACTTTCTTTTTGATGTAGCTGGCGAGAGTTGATATTTTGTCCAGAGTGACTCCGAGATATGAAGTTTCATCTCTCTTATGGGTGTGGGTGTACCTTTTTAGCCAGACAAACGGACTTATCAATATCGACTCGAATTTTTGCAGTGCGGCCACCTCTTTTAGGGACCCGATTTAGAATCTTAATGAAACATTTTATTAGAAATGATGCAAATTATACCAAACCCAGCGATTTTATCTGAATTAACAACAATAACAAACTTTTGTAATACCAGAATATCCAGAATGGCATGGGGACTACCATTTTTAGTGGGCAAAAAAAAAAAACAAATTTGCTGTTTTGCTGGCAAGTGCCTGCTTGTGGCTGTTACTTATATTTGCACAAACTTAGTATATCCTCCTACTCCATGGGTACAGGATAAAAAAACATTCTAAAAATGCAGTCAACATTCATATTATTATTTTCCTTCTTTTTTTAAAGAAACCAAAAACAAAGAGGCTATCTATGGTGATCCACTAGCTGATGATCCATATCAGCGGCCAGCGCTTTGGGAGGATATTGCTACCTCAATACAGAATATCGATCCAGAGAATGCTTTAATGTTAAGCTCAGTCAGCAACAGCGACGGCAACAGTAGCAGACGTGTTGTTGTTGACAGCAGCAGTTCGACACATTTGCTGCCGCAAGTAAAAATGGAGGCAATCGATGAAACTTTTCTCGAAGCTTTCTCAACACCATTTCTCAGTCCTATGGAGATTAAGACAGAGAAAACATCGATGCAGCAGCAACAAACACACTATCAGCAGCATTACCATCAACAACAACAGCAGCACCAACACAGCAGCAACCAATATCAGCAACAGCAACACTTGTATCAGCATCATCCGAGCTTAGTTGCTGACAACGTTGTGGATGTTGGTGATACGGTCTCATTGCTGCAGCTAAGTGCCAGACTCAGCAATAGTCCTAAGCAAAATGCGTTACGCGGTGATATCTGCACTGGTGATAATTCCTATCAGCAAAACTTTGCATCTCAGCAGTTGAATAGTGGCAATAATTATGCAACTACAACAACTGCAGCAGGCACAGGCTGTGATTATGTTTGGCCGAGTAAACAGGTTAGTGAAAGCTAAACATTTAATTAGAAATTTTTTTTTTAAATGCTTTCAATTTTATTTGACAGACATTTCACACCAAATATCAATTACCTGCCAACACACATGCTCTGCCGCCGCCACTATGTCCACCAGCTGCACCCACACCCACAAACTCGGCAACAGTCAGTCAATCAGTACAAACAGGAGTCGCACAAACGCGACACATATTCATACCACCACTGACACCGCCCAGCTCAGATCCCGGAAGTCCGGGTAGTTCCATGGTTGCTGCAGCAGCAGCGCAAGCTCAGCAACGACGCAGCACGCCCCCACCGCCATATCAACAACAACAGCAGCAGTTGCAACAGGGTCATACGCTTTCGAATTTAATAACGCTACACTCCGCCGCCTCGCATGCATCAGCGACTGCCAATCAGAGCAGTACCGCTGCAGTTGCCACGCTTACAACGCTTACACCGTCAACATCATCGTCTACTGCTGGTCGCTCACGCGGTGGTCGTGCCAGCGCTGCTGCTGCCGCCGCTGCTGCAGCCACTGGCAATCCAACGCATCTTGCCAGTCTGATGAGCGTACGCGCTGTGCGCTACAATCGACGCAAAAATCCAGAGCTGGAGAAGCGTCGCATACATCATTGTGATTTTGTCGGTGAGTAGTGCAACTTAAAAGTGACTTTTGAATATTGATGCAAGTATCACACGCTGCTACAGCATCTAGTTTAGCATTTCTCTGGCAAGTTTTCAGTTTAAAATTCCGTTTTCAAGCCACACTTGGACTGTTCACTTGCCTACGCGTTCGACATTTGATTTTGTATGCGTCTCGCGTATTTCCAATTGGAATTTATTTGTTTGCTATTTAATATTTTGTTGAACGCGCTTCGAAATGAATGAAAAACTTATTCAATTGTTATTATACAAGTCTGTGCTTTTTGTTGTTCCTTGCTGCCAATGCTCCCCCGGTAGAATACCTAATTAAACAATATTTTATTCTAATTTTCGTGTATAAATATTTATGGATATATATTAACAAGCTAGACCATGCCAACTTTCTCATGTAGACATTTTCATACACAGACACTTTCAGTCTAAAGTACACTTTTTGAAAGAACACTACTAACATGTTCAATTAGAGCAGCAGTCGTACTTCCAATAACTCCAAATTCTGTCATTGGTGCCTAAAGAGAATGCTCGCCAAAAGCCTAACACCACCATAGCTAACTCCCACATATACAGTACGGCCGCCCAAGTGAAAGAATTCCCATCGGTTCGCATGACCCGATCTCGTCAAGTGTGATGAGTAAAGAGGATCTTGTTTTTCCCCAAAAGAATATTTTATCTGGGATGACTGTACGCACGTGTATGCCACGCGAGCGGAGTAAGAGTGGAGTGACGAATGTGTTGGTAGCCCTCTCACTCTTCGACTATTCTACCGCGATGCCGTCCCCGTTTTCGTCTCAATTCCTGCTTTCATTCAGCCGACTATACCAGGCGTATTAGTACACAATGCCATCTTTTTTCTAAAATGTTTGTTCTAAGGTAAAGCTATCGACCAATCACAAGTTTAAGTTGTTCAAGAATGCTTGAGATACGGACCATAGACTTATATATTTTGACTTTATCTGAACTAATTTTAAATCAATAGGTTTTTTTTAGAGCAGACTTTTCGAAAACCAAGATTTTGAAAAAACGCGCTTTGTGTACTCTAAAAGCTCTCTCTAAGGTTATTTCGCTAAAATGGTTATAACTCGGAAACTATGGGAGATTTAAAAAATAATCCGTTTTGAATACCGAATTTATAGAAATCAGCAGGAATTCTTCGAATACCCACAAGTTTAACAAAAATCATAGGAGCATATGCCTTCCTATTAGACATGAAATAAAACTGAAAGGATCTTATAATAAAATAATAGTCTGTAAACCTTTTGAACCTATATTCCCTAAACAAATGTATATGTTGGCATCCGGATTCTTGTAAGAAGTTTTAGTTAAACAAAACTATTTTCTTACAAAAGCCTTGGAGGGAAGACAGAATACAAACTATATGACAAGGAAATAGGAGCCATTAAATAATCAAACTTGAAGGATCTACCTTTTATAGTCTCCAAGTTCTGGTTGTTCATAGCCTGACAGTCGGACATGTCTATATTGACTTGGCTACCTCTTTTCGTGGTTTTATTTGGACCTAATGAAATGTTTTATTAGGATTGACGAAGATTGAAAATTTACAACAACAACATTTTTTTTTTATACAAAAACCGTAAAAGTTGAAACATGGTTGTATGATGGGCGCCATTCCTTCTAATGGACCGATTAAGGCCTATATAAACTATTTTATAAGGATTAATATTTTGTAGACCAAATTTCGCACAGGAGCAACCACTCCTTTGGGAGGAGGAGTAAGCACGGTCAATTAATACGAGTCATCTCAAAAATGAATAGGAAAATCAAAATATCAAAATTTGAAGGCTCTAACTATTATAGTATCCAAGATCTTAATTTCTATACTGGCAGTCAGACAGAAAGCCATGTATATAACGACTCGTGGGTTCGAAGCCTTAGAGTGGTATTTGAATGCTTACAATGAATCCAGAATGGCTGACCCACAATTCATAATATGTGACTATTTAGGTCCTTCGGACAATATACTTCTATTCAGTGGTACAGAGAATACTTTCATTTGACTCTTTAAAGAGAATTTTTTTAAAAATGTTCCGAAAATGATTTGACAGAATTGCTTGAACTTTGACCATTAAGAAAACGCTAGAGATTATAATTTGTAAAAATCTGCTTAGACGGTTCATTTGAATTTTCATTAACCAACCGTTTGTCCAACAAGTGAAAAACATTTTACTTGAATAGCATAAAGATCTTCATCCATTCATAGGAACATTTTGGTAGTAGTACGCTCTCTGTCCAGCTTACCTGCCTCACAATTATTTTGAATGTTCAGGTGCCAACATGCAATTCTTGTTTGCTTGAATGTAAAATGAGATACATTGCATACAGATCCAGAAGGATTACTAATAATTTAGCTTCTATGAGATCCTCATAATGTCATCAGAAAATCAAGAACGAAGTATTCATTAAGGGGGTCTTAGAAAGCTAAAAGACTGTCACTTGATATGTAGCTAAATTTTTAAGTTCACAAACTTATTTTCCATCATATTATTTTAAACGTCTTCTAGTTCTGCAGCGTGATGAGGAGTCCCCATTGAATAACCATTGAAATATCATACTTAAACGAAATCCCATGGAATACAAAGCCTAAAGTTTCAACAACAAATCTCAAAATATTAATTGACAATTATTTGACATAAATTCTAAGACCGAAAATAGCATGAACAAAGGCGCTCGCACTAGCCAAAATGGTACGTGTATCAAATGAAGTTATTATGCCATAAATGCACATATCAACATCTCCATCTGTCCGTCTGTCTGTCTGTCTGTCCGCATGCCTGTCTTGCAATTTGGAGTTTGTCTAAGTTAAAAATTTTGCTCGGTGCTGAGATTTCACTGCGAATTTATGTGCAACTGCAAGAATGTCTATCTCCACAAATAATCATCGAAGCGATGCGTTTGTCCGTCTGCATGACTTTAGTCAACACTCTTCCCGCACTTCTCTAATATGAGACGCCCTCGTGCGTACACTTGTCGCACTTGCAAGAAATAATGTTGAAGTTGCATTTGGTACTCCATACAACTGTCATATATGAACGAGTATCTATGCAGTCTGCTACTGTCTGCAACTACTCCCTGCTCCCTAATGCATTTTGACAGACGTTAAACGTCGATTTATCTATCGATCAGTAAGTTGCTAGTACCAAAATACGTGACAGCAAAAGTATTGAAAACCATTTTGGTTAGGACTGCAGCAACAACTAATTCACATTGAATACGCGCTTTTGACATTTTGTATCTGTTGCTGTTGCTTTTGCTGTTGCTGCTGCTGATTGAAGTGCGTTGGTATGGCTCAAGTGACATATGAGGTGGAGTGCCACAGCA
Organism: Leucophenga maculata; assembly: GCA_035044805.1. Classification (NCBI taxonomy): domain Eukaryota; kingdom Metazoa; phylum Arthropoda; class Insecta; order Diptera; family Drosophilidae; genus Leucophenga; species Leucophenga maculata. The sequence continues at coordinate 209,313 of JAWNNP010000651.1, read as the reverse complement.
CTGTGTCGTGTGCATATTGTCGCATAGTTTGCTTGCAGCATATTTCGTACAGTATGCAACGCACGTCTAACTTATTTTAATCACGTCCAATTATTGACAACGCATTGCGACTTGTTTATAGAATGACTTGCGATTCTGTGACTGTGTCAATTTTACAAAGTTTTCATTACAGCTGAAGTTTGTCTAAGAGGAAGCCTTTATTTACTTTTTTTTTTATGTAACCTAAAAAAGAAAACCACAGATAGATTTCCATAAATCATTTGATGATAAGCTAGTTGGAACTAGAGGAACAGAATATAATACCCTACGAAATTTAGTACGAAGTATTGGTATTCGGAGAATCGGCCTCTTCGATTCAGACCAAAATAAATAGGGTTACTTCTCCCGATCATCACAAATTTTTTTATATCGCTTATATGGGAGGTGGGTCATCGCCCTTCCGCGACATTTCCGTGCGCTACACCCTTAACCCGTATAAGTAAAGGGTATATTAAAATTTCTAGATCCCAGATTAATAGATCCCATTAAAATCAGTTCCTCTGTTCTAGGTTTTTGAAATAATAAACAAAATTTTGGTTTTTGATACATTTTATGTAAGACGTCATGAAGTATAAAAATCGAGATCGGGCCACTGAAAGGGGTACAAACCTGACTTCTGGTCTTGACTTAAAATGACTGCAATCCGCATGATTTGACTTGACTTCACTTGACCTGACTTCACTCAACTTAACTCTCACCTGACTTTAATTGATTTAACTTCACTTGACCTGACAAGACTTCATTTGTCGTAAATTAATTTGATTCGACTGGACTAGACTTCACTTGACCTGACTTCACTTAACCTGACTTGGATTGAACTGACGCCACTAAGCTTGAACCGACTTAACCTTATTTGACTTCACTTGACATAACTTGGCATTACTCTAATCGACATGGCTTGACTTGACCTGACATGACTGGATTTATCATTACCTGATATTATTTGATTTCACTTGACCTTACTCAACTTGATCTGAATTAACTAGGCCTAAATTGATTTGACTCCACTTGAACTGACTTGGCTTGACCTGACTTCACTCAAAATTACTTGATATGGCTTGACTTGATTTGACATAACTTGACTTGATATGACCTAATTTCACTTTATCTGACATTGAATGAACTGAGTTCACTAACTTCACATTATTCTAATAGACCTGTCATGACTTGATTTGAATTACATGATTTTACTTCACTTGACCTGATATCAACTGAACTGAATTAACTAGGCCTGAATTGAATTGATTTCACTCGACCTCACTTGGCTTGACCTGACTTGAATCAACTTTACTTGACTTGAATTGACTGTACTGGATCTGAGTTCATTCGGTCTGACTTGACTTAACCTAAATAGATTTGAAATGACTTGACATAGCTTGACTTTATTCGACCAGACTGCACTTGGTCTGACTGAATGGATTTGACTTTATCTAACTTCATTTGACCTAAGTTGACTAAGCTAAATTCACTTGACAGGACTTTAGTTTCTCATGCAAATACCCAAAAATTTTATGGGTTATACCTGTCTTTACTTCACTTGACCTGACTTTGTTTGACCTACCTCAACTTTACTTGAAATAACTTCAATTGAAACTACTATACCTGACTTGACTGCACTCGTCCTGGTCCTCTTTTTGTGTGAATTTAGTTGAAACGACTTGACTTGTGCTGACTTCACATGATTAAGTATGGCTTGACATGATTGACCTGGCTTCACTTGACCAGATTTCAATACCAAACAAACAGGTTTGACTTTGGTTTTCATCCAAATATCCACTAATTTTATGGCTTATCCGTCAATAATTGTTGTGGCACTCAGATATATGGTGTCAAAACTATTTACCGAATATAATTTATGCTTTTAGTTCATATTTCTTAAAATGGCAAATAATTAATCCTTAAATACCCAAACTTTTTGATAACCCATTTAAATTATCAGAAACTTTTAAGTAATTCCTTTTAATTTTATATTCTTTTTTATATAACTCACTTATTTGCAGGTTGTTCAAAAGTCTATACCAAAAGTTCGCATCTGAAGGCTCATCAAAGGATACATACAGGTGAGCATATGACCATAACATCAAGAACTCAAATCTAGATTTAAAAATTTGAGATGACAACCTGGAAACAAAGAACTACCATCGTGTAGGTAGTTTGAAAAGCCCCTATCATTTCAGGATTTTGTGAAATAGAAAGGGGGGGAGGGGGTGGTGGTAGGTCAAAGGGCTCATTATTTCTCTTTAATCTGTCGTGCTAGAGACTAGGTCTTAAATTAAAGCATAAAGCATGCACTTTAATAAAAAGAAATAAAGAATTTTGGGAATGAGGCTATAAAGATCAATTCTCCTCGAACCAAAAGAAATTTTTGGGATCCAGGATCGTGTTCAGCGGACCAAAATACATTACAAACCACTCCAATATCAAAAAAACTGGACGTTAAGACATACATATTGAATTAATGCATATTCAGGACTGAAGCTTTTTTTCTTGGATGACAGCATAAGATCATGCGACACCTTTAACTCCTCATACATTAGCACCTCTTATGACCCAATACGGTTCTCGATGGTTTTTATCCTAGATCAGCAGCAAAAGTCGAGTCGATACACCTATTACTTCCTGTCCGTCAGTTCCTTCATCCGTTTCCATTTAAGGAAACATCTTTCTGCCTGTATGTAGCTGCGGATTTGTTGTATATATTTTGGAGATATCTGGCTCAATTCCTGTACAGAAGTTTTTTTTTGTTTGAACTATGCACTCGAAGTGACTATATTGATTTGCCAGGCCCCTTTCTGGTGTAGCGTCCTTATAAATTCACCGCTTACTAATGACTTTTTGTATGCAAAACTTCTTAAGTCAATGTCTGCTTTAAAGTCGATGTGGTGGCTTCCTATGAATGTGCGAGGTAGTCCTCATCCAATCTCATAACCCACTTACTGTATGAAGTTTCTTTATATAGCATATGGTGACTTATTGTTGGTGGATGCACATACATATAACAATGGGTTTCATCCCACGTTTAAATTAAAATAGGTGTTTTTTCTTTTGTTGCAGTTTTACAGCTTAAATTTCATGGGAATGGTATTAGAGCTTCAAAGTAGTAACCGAAGAAGTGCTATTCTTCTTTTTTTTCAATGTTTTAGTACCGAGATCTTTGAGATTATAAAAAAGCCACCTACTCGTGAGTGCTCGACTTCGAGATACAATATACCCCCATGAAACCTTAAATTTGTTAGGGGGATGATAGAAATATTATCAGGATATATTTCATTGGTATTAATATATGAAATGTTGTGTAAGTTGTTTAAAGGTAAAGAAAGATAAAAAAATGTTTCTTACAAAACACCAGAAAGAGGGACAGATTTATTTGATGACTACCCTTCTTGTGGTCTAATATGGACCTATTAGAATATTTCATAAGAATTTAAGTAAAATTTGTCGTTTTAAGGTAAAAGAAGAAACGATATATAATTTGTTCATTCGTAAACTCGTAAAGGAGGGGCATGTTTATATGGATAATACTCCTTAGAGAAGGGGGTTTGGTACGTTCGTTAAACAGTATCAATCTGAGGTGACGGAATAGGAGACATTATGTATGCAAACTTAATTTTTTTTTTTTAGTCTTCAAGTTCTTTTTGTTCATAGCCAGACAGACAGACATATCTATATTGACTTGACTTTTTGTATGTGCGCTAACCCATTCTAGTGGTCCGATTCGGACCTTAATGAAATATATTACTTGTATTGATGCAAAATACACCAAATTATACGTTTCGAGCTGAAATAAGACTTCATATAAAAATCCAAAAGTTGGGACAGATTTTGTATAGGGGCTACACCTTGTAATGATCCAACTTGGACCTTAATGGTATATTTTATAAGGATTAGCGTAAGGTAAACCAAATTTTTATTTCTAAATTAACTAACTACAACATAAATTTGAATTTTTTTTATACAAAAATTCTGAAGAAGGTTTAGGCTGGTATGATCAGTGCAAAACCCTCTTTAGGGAGGGGCTAGCGTGAATACAAGAAATCTGAAGAATGAATATGAGAATTTAAACATGCAAATCTGAAGGCTCAGTCTTTTATAGTCTCCAAATTTTCGTTGTTCATAAGGACAGCCAAATGACGGACTTGTCTATATCGGTTCTTCAGTAGGTTTATATGTACATAATATTTTGTCAATAGATGGCGCAGACTATACACACACAAGGCAGCGCCATCTATTAGTTTAATGATGCACAAATTTCGAATATATACGGTTAGAGAATTTATAAACTGACAAACATGATAAGAAAGTTGATAAGTCTTTTCGAAGTAGTATACTCTCGATTGCAGCACTGTTACTTGTTATTATTAGCACCATATGACTTCATATTATATACGCCAACATTAAATGGTAGACATTAAATTAAAAATCTCATACCCTGCTGATGGCTATTTAGCTGCTGAGCTAGTCTTCTTTCAAACTATATTAAAGTGTCTTGCTTGCCCGACTTGTTTTCGCTACTGTCTGTTGCCAATTTGTAGACGCCAGCATCATTAGGCTTTGAAAAAATCTGACTTTGTGGCAAGCTCTGTCAATATTTGCGCACTCGTGCTGTGCAAATATATTTCTTATGCCACTGCATTATTTGTGGCGCCATAGTTGCAGCACACTTGTTGCAATGCGATGCTGCTGAAAATATTTGAAAAATGATTTTTCAGCGCTTATACATCCACTTCATTTGTATTGCATGGCTATGGAGTAATGTTTGTGGCAAGCTTGTCGCTTAAGTCTTATGATTGTTTGATGTGCAGCTTTTTTTTAATCATCTCCAAGATTTGAATAGACGCTAGAAGAGTTTTAGTATACCCAGTAAGGCTATTGTCCAATAGTATGACATGCCATAAGCTTAGAGCTAAGCAACCAAAACTTCTTTTGGAAGTTGTGAGAGTGCTGAAGAAGAAGAAACAGTTGAGGGTTGAGTAGAGCTTGATTATATGGGTACATAGAAAAACTGAAAAAATTTTGGAGTTCAGATTCTATTTGGTGCGAGCCCTAATAGTGGGGTTCACTTTATTTGCTTAGGGTGTCTTATGAAGGTAATGTCCTTTATGCAATGTCTCCAGCTTGTTGTAGATCAAATAGTTCAAATATATACACGTCTTTTAATAGAGACTAGGAATATTTATTTCAAAGAATATATCCCAACTGAAGCTGAACTAATATTATTTCCTATTTTTCTTTTGCATTTTTATAGGTGAGAAACCCTATACATGCCAATGGCCGGAATGCGAATGGCGTTTTGCACGTTCCGACGAATTGACACGGCACTATCGAAAGCACACGGGTGCAAAGCCATTCAAGTGTATCGTCTGCGAGCGAAGTTTTGCACGGAGTGATCATCTGGCATTGCATATGAAGCGACATATGCCGAAGAGCAAATAAAACAAAAAAGAAAAAAAAAATATACAACCGATGAGAAGGAATTATACTAAGAAGAAGATAAAATATATCAACCTTAAAGAATCCAAAGGACTTTAGTTTAATGTGAAAATAATTTTATATAAGTAAACAATTTCAAGCGAAAATTTGCCACACACTCCTAAATAATGTTTAACAAATCTTATTAATTCCTTAGTTATATCTTAAGTGTCATAAGTTTAATCCAGATAATTAAATAAATTCGCTTAACTAACTGGCAGATTATTTTAATATCTAATATTTGTTTAGTTTTATTATTATTGAATATTAATATTTCTCTCTAAAACTTAGTTGTTTGTTCCATTCCTTATGTGTATACGTTCCATGTTAATTAATAAAATACTACTACATATGTAATTAGTTGTAAATAAAATTAATTTCTAAAAGAACAGATTAATTACTAAGCAAATAATACTTAGTTACTAGTTCGATGTAAAAGCATATAGCATATGATTTTGTTTGAAGCGGAAGAACCACCAAAGTGCTGGCACAAGAATTTAAATAAATTAAATTAAATAATTACAACCAAACATTGTCATTTCAGAAATTATTTGCATATGAAAACAAAAAAAAAAAAGACAAGGAAGAATTCTGCAGACTCAGAACCCAGAACCTCCATTGAACCTTTAATAATATATGTTTGTATAGGAGATATTTACATAACTGGATGCATGTGGATTATTTTAATGGGATTAGTATAATATACCACAATTTATCATTTCAAGCTAAAAAAAATCCTCAACAAAATGGTTTAAAAAAAAAACAGCCAAGAAGGATAACCGGTTTATTTGGGGTAACTCCTTCAAGTGGTACAACATCGACAATTTTTTATTTATTTACAATCTATTTTACTATTAATAATGCGAAAGTAACTCGCGATGTTACCTTAACCCGCTTAAAAAAATTTTATAGCGATAGATGGAACATAGGCTCTCAAAATTGGAGGCGAACTTTAGCCACTCCCATATTGTCATACCTCTGCAACCATTTGAGGTATAGAGATGAAATTTGGTAAACATGTTAATAGAACTAGGAGTAATACTTTTAATTTTACCACATTGTTATTTGGTTCATTTTTGATTTTTTGGAATTAAAAAAAAAATTTTGGGTGATAAATCTGGGCTGTACGGCGGATGACCCATCAATTCGATATTTTGAGTGCTCAAAAACTCCCTTGTGTGAGCCGATGTGTGAGAGCGTATATTGTCATGGTGGAGGGCGATTCGTCTTCGGCGTTTGCTTTTGTGAGTATCTCCGAAGACTTCACGCAAACAAATGGTCATGTACGTTTTAGAAATAACCTCCTACATTGATCTCACGATATGTCACATGACGATCTCTCATTATCAGTTGACGCCCAGCATCAACTCATCTTTATGCATTCGATAGAGTAGCAGAAACGTGGTTTACAACATGTTCACATATTTATGTGGTTAAAAGACGTGTTGAGAGTCGATAAAACTGATGAAATCATTGCAGAAATTCGGATACAAGCCGGGAAAACATAATATGAATCATGATCCATTCGGACTTGATAATCCCCAGTTTCCTCGCAGGAAATAGGTGAAATACACACAAAAAATGTCCACGCAAATTACTCAAAGAGACTACCTACAATGAAAACGTATAACCGCTATATCGAAGAAGAACGTCTGAAGACAAAGGTCGAACCGCATTTGTGACCCACCCAATTGGGAGTAACGGAACTGTTGATAATAGTTGGGTGGCCACCTAAATGTTTAGACTTGCAGTTTGCTATCAAATATTCCTGCCATTTTAAAGCTTGCAAATCCCGCAGTTGAAGTAGAAGAATATTGATCTGGTTGTTATATCAGCAACAAATAAGCTGTGTAGCTGTTTCAGTTGCACGAATGTCATTCCACACTCACACATCTCAGTGTGCAGACAATGGTGAACGGATATATTTTACTGTAAATAATTTCCAAGAGCGTTTATCTTTGCACAAAAGATAAAGTATTACACATGGAATGCAACCAAGAAAAGCGTAGAAACGCCGAATTCAAGGTTAATAATTTTCGTGGTGTTAAGTCTGAAGATGCGATGGTGTAGAATGAGTTTAAACAGTCCATGTTCCATATTTCAACCAAAAAGCTACACATGGCAGACAAAACATGTATTAATCCCGACCAAACAAAGCTCAAGGATAAACCCTAAAAGTAACAAGTGTACAAAAACTCTTTCCATTGGCGATCAAGAGTATTATCTCTCATTTATAAAACCGTTATCTTATATTTTGATATGTAGATAAAATATTTTCACGACTAAACAGTTTTTATTTCATTAATTTTATTAGTACAGAGAAAACCGCTGTCCGCGCAGTTTGCTTTTGACGTGAGGAAACAGGAAGAAGTCATTTGGTGCCAAGTCTGAGCTGTATGCCGCATAAACCATCAATTCGAAATTTTGAGCGTCCAAAAACTTTTTGTTACGGCCGAAGTGTGAGAGCTCGCATTATCGTGATGACGCACCTCGCATGACTTTCTTCAGCATTTGCTTGCACCAATCGACACGAGCCTTCTTTTGAGCGATTGTCAAATATTGCGGTATCCAACGTATACAAACCTGTCAGCCGACCAAAAGTTAATCTAGTATTATATGTATGCATGTCATACTAATGATCAGGGATGCCTTAATCTCACGGTATGTCACATGACGATCCTGCTTTATCAGTTCACACACAGCATCGATGTTTTCTGGCACGGCGACCTATTTTTCTACCGACCTATTATTCGTCGTTGAGCGAACTGCGGCCACGAGTGAATCCGTTGTACCAGTTTTATCACCAAAAGTTGATTTAAGTTGATTGGTGCATTATTGTCTTGATAATCCACCTCGAAGATCGTAATAAATCATCGCACGAAAATATTCACGGTTTAATTCCATGAATTTTTCAGGTGGCTGTAAACAAACCAAATTGCGCTCGTACTTCATAATGTTCACAGTAAGTTAGGCCTAAAAAATGTCAGACTTTACGGTGTAGAAGTCATATTGCATCTGACAACATGTCAGGCTAGAAATATTTGTACTGACCCTCGTAAAAGTTTTATCATAAAACTATTTTTAAAGCAAATCAGTTGATAATATCAGGATAAGTTTTAGCAAGACTTCTTTAAGCCTGCTGTTAGATAAAAAGCCGAATGTACGAATTTAAATTAAGAAGCCATTTGGACTAAAGAAAACTGCATTTTTTATACAAATAACCATTTAATCCAGTATTGTATAAATATTTTGATTCAATACTTTGTGAATACAATTATTTACTAATTCGTGTGAAATGTGGAATGTCTTATCCCCTTTCGAAAACATTATACAGCTAATAAAAAAATTAGTTGTGTGATTCTCCTAATTGTATTTTCCCATGAAGATGTACGCAAATTTGCTGTACTTTGATTGATCAGACGCAGAATAATTCAGTAAATAGCGAAACTAGAGACACAACCAGACTTGACTCAATTGATCCCATGAATATTGCCAAAAACATAGTAGAATGGATTTCACCCATAGGAAGTGCTGCTCAGAACATTAAGAACACAAGACGGACCAACGCGACTTGCAATATGCAGATGCTGTAACATGATGTCAGCCTATCTACATATGATTTTTACAATTTTGATAAAAGTCCATTGTATAAGTCAACATTTGCTTTCAAAGCCATTACGACATTGTCATACATCGGCCATAAAATCGAAGCATCTATAATACTCAAGACAGTAAAGTCAATCAGAGTGAAGAAAAAACCCCGGAGATTGTTTCCACAATTGCTTTGATATTTGTTATTTTGACGAGTCGTTCATATTGTAGACCAAATGAATAACCATAAGACGATAAAATAGATGAAACTGTGACCAGAGTTTTTCCGCCTTAGGTGCATATGATGAACCTGACTAGATTACTTCAACCACTGAGATGCAAACATCATATTCAGCTTGAGTGGCCTATTCCAAGTAATGCCGCGCTTAATTCAGCGCTAAAAACCGTGGGATTTTCGTGTGTAAGTCAAAGTCTTTTGACGTCGAAAAAGCATTTTACAAAGTCTATCAGGACTGATTATACATACATATATGACGGATTATAAATGTAATGATGCGTCAACTTAAAGCTGGAGTTCTAAAAGGTATCGTTGTGGGACCCTGCACAAGACTGTTGAATATTCACCAACTTGAACTGCGAATAGATGTTTGAGATATTTTCAAGTTTCTGAATTCTGTTTGTTCTTACACATATGGATGGATCGAAACATCTGATCAAGAATATATATACTTTATATACAAACGCGACTTCTGTTGCCAGTTACAAACTTATTAAACGGTTGTCTCGTTGGGTTCTTCGAATTCATTTAATATATGCATAATCTCAATGTAACAATTCCTTAAACAAATTTTTTAACCATTTTTGCAAATTTTTTAAGGTACAAATAATGCTGACACTCAGCCAGTGACAAACGTTGAAAAGCCGCCCACAAATAATGCATTTTTATGTGTGAGTATCTAAATATATACAGTTCCGTCTGTCCAACAGTCTATGAGCAGCTGCAGCCGCATTAAATGACCGCCAGTCTCGACTGCAAAGGCAGCAATAAATCTGCGGCGTTCGAAAATGCTTTGACAATGAACTTTTCAATAGTGTAGAAACGCTTAAACCTTAAAAAAAAAATACATCGAAAAAAAACCCATTGCCCGCAAAATGCTTATTTGACTCTGAACTCAAATATTGAGTCAACGGTGTGCGTTTTCAAGCAATTTGTTTTGTTTTTCAGCGTTATTTCGTGGATCTACATGGGGTAAGAGTGGGGGTATGAAGAGTTTGCTAGACAGCCAACCACCGTGCAGCTGCAACATATTTTAATGCAACAAATGCTGCCGTTTGAACAATTTATACGAGTAAATGGCTGCTGGGCATATAAAATAGCTGTGCAGTATTTTCCCTAGCATATAACGAGCCGCAAATTAATTAAACTCAACAAATTGTGTAAACATATTGCATAATAATAAAATAATATTTATTTATGCATTTAATACGAAAAATTTAAGACACGAACTTACTATTAATCGGGTGTTGTATTAGCAGTGAGGGTGTTCACATTATTCTACTTTAGAAGCTAATATAATTGAGCAACGTTGGAAACATGGCTCCAACAAAAAAGTTGACAGAATTATAAAAAAAAATACTTTGAAGTAATGTTAGTGAGTTGGAGTGCTGTTGGGTCTATCTGTAGTCAGAAGGAAGGCGAGATAATTGGTTGCTGTGGAATGAGATCTGTTGCTTAACCTATCTGTCATACCGAATTCCGGAATTCAGTCATGCTGCTCTTCTTTCGTCTTATTGCTAAACTTTGAAAAAAAATTACACACGGTACGGAGAAAGTGGTAGATGCACCACGCTCCGGAAGACCTGTCGTCGAAGAAGTTGATAAAATCAAGGAAGTGATCGAGGTAGACCGCCATAGTAGCAGCCATACTATCGCCCGGGAGCTGAATATTGGTCATATGACCGTTCAAAGGCATTTGAAGAAGCTTGGACAACAAAAAACCTCATGGACCGAATTTCCATCCGCTAATTGCTGCTGAATCTCAACAAAATCGACCCGTTTCTGAAGAGAATGGTGACTGGCGATGAAAAGTGGCTCACATACGACAACGTAAAGAACAAATGTCGCGGGTGAAGGGTGGCGAAGCGGCTTAATCAGTTGCCAAGCCCAGATTGACAGTCAGGAAGGTTTTACTGTGTGTTTGGTGAGATTGGCAGGGAATCATCTACTATGTGCTGCTCCCCTATGGCCAAACGCTCAATTCGGTCCTCTACTGTAAACAACTGGACCGCTTGAAGGCAACAATCGCCCAGAAGCGGCCATAGAAGAGGAATTGTGTTCCATCAGGACAACGCCAGACTACAGACACACTTCTATTGTGACGCGTCAAAAGCTCCGGGAGATCGGATTGGAGGTCCTTATGCATCCCCCTTATAGTCCAGACCTGGCACTATCGGGTTACCATCTCTTCCTGTCAACGTCGAACGATTTAGCTGATGAGAAATTGGTCTCAAAAGAGGCTTGCGAAAATCGACTGTCTCACTTTTTTGCCAATAGGGAAGCAAACTTCTATGAGCGCGACATAATGAAGTTGGAATCTCGTTAACAACCCTTATTTGGCACCAATTGGATACTTCCTGTCTCCTTCAAAAAGAATAAACTACGCGGTCAGCGGTTTTCAACTCTCGAAGAAACTGTTGATGCCTTCAAAACGATGTTTGACAAATAATATGTTTTCTGAACAATTTGTTCGAATGTGATCATGTTTATAAATCGGTCAAGTCATGTCTGGAAATTGAAGTATATTAACTTGGTAAACTGCAAATTGTGTTAGATTTTGTAGTATTCGAGTTCTGTGAGCACGAAAGTGAAAAAAAAAATCGTTTTAAGTTTCATTGCACCAACAATGATTTATAATTCACAGAAAGTTCATGCCTTGTGTAACTTAAGTGCTTAGAAATTTTATGTTTTGGTACGGATTTTATTTCTTATTTTTTTGTTTCTAAGTTTTTACTTTATTAAAAATTTACAGTTATATGATGTTACGCTATTTAGCGTTGTTGATCACGTGAAGTTGGTTGGGATTGAGAAGAGATTTTAACGAATGTTGCAAGTGATCCGTAATGTTTTTTTCTAAGAGTTTTGGAATAGCATTCTTCTGCTTAGTAATGCCTCTATAATTCCGATATATCGGACATGCTGCGTGTTCCAAGAAGTCGAATAATGAAATATTCTGCGCAAAGAGAAGAAAACTTGCTTAGACTTATAAATAGGTCGAAAAGAATCGGTTAAGGGAAGTAAATGAACCTAGAACACTACGAGGTGTGTCTCAAAATATCCCGAACTATGGTGGGTTTATTATTTTATATATATATTCTAAGAAACCTCCCTACGGCTGAATGAATACTCTTATTAGCTCGATCCAATAACATTTCAAATGAGTGTTTTAGCTTAGTTCGCCGCAATGAATTTTACGACGTCGGTGCACGGCTTTTGGATGGCTTCCATATCAGCAAAGCGCCCTCCTTTCATGGATAACTTCAGCTCGACGAACAGAAAATAGTCACATGGTGAGTGGTTAATGCTCAAAATGCGAATTTTGGTAAAAAAAAAATCGGTATCAAGTATCGATCGATGAGAATGCGCATTATCGTGCTACAAGCCCCAACTTACTTCTTCGCGATATTCTGGCCGAATACGGCGGAGCAAACTTCTCATAACTCCCAGATAAAATGGCCCATTAATTGTTTGGTCCGGTGGAACGATCTCTTGGTGAATAATACCCTTCGAATCGTAGAAACAAATAAACATTGTCTTCACTTTTGACTTTTCCAAATGTGATTTAATGGGTTTTAGCTCACCGGCGGCTTTTATTCGGCGCTTTGACGGTTGGTCATATTGAAAACACCTTGTAACAATGTTGAAAAGGAAGTTTTGATCCTTTTTAGCATCTTTAATGATGTATTTTAAATGTTGAAACCGAAGCAGCTTTTCCTCGTCTTTCAATTGATGCGGAACAAATCGTGCACACACTTTCCTGAAGTCCAAACGATCGACCAAAATGCGATGGAGTGAGTCTTTAGACAATTCCGATTCCATGAACCGCATGAGTACCCTAAATTTCTGTAATAGTCTTTTTACGTCCCATTTAATCGTTTTAATACTTGGCTACGAATGGCTTCTTCACTTTAATTAAGATTGATCGCAATCGACTTCCGTTCAAGCAGCGATGATACAGTAGCGATAAGTTGAGACAGAATCAACGTGTATGGCTAGTAGCAGCTTGTATCCTGAAACATAATTATACAAAATAAGATTTATGCTCAACTTGCTTGGCGGTGAATTGATTTTTGTCACAGATTGGCATCTTCAAGTATATCGCGCGCGCGTGGCAATTAATCAATAGCTGGGGCAAGTGTCATTATGGATGCTGCAACTACTGCAAGCGATTATGATTTATTGGCGTTGTAAAGTGTCAGCAGATGACAGCATGGTTGCCTAACTGGTTGGTTGATTCGCTGTAATGTATATAAAAATCAACTGCCAAACCAATTGAGTGTTGGCGCTAAAGTCTTGTATAGCTGCTGAGTGTAATAATTTAATTTTAAGCCATTAAAGATTGAAGGTTGCCATTTTTTGTGCACAATTCCCACGAAAAGTTTTTCTTCTGTTTTTCTTGCTAAGCTCTGTAAATCGGCTTATTGCAAAATATTAAGTATTTCTATTACCACCAACTGATATGCTCGTGCGACGGCGATGACTCATTTTTGGTGCTTCATTTTTTGTACGGTGAGGTTGTTTTGACTACATAAATACAGTTCGAAACATTGATGCAACGCATCACATAATAAGCCTAGGAAGATTGAAGTCAGTGGGGTTTCAAACTTGAAGAAATGAGTCAAATAAAGAGGTTACCATCTTTTTTAGAGCTTGAGGAAACCTTTTATGAGGACGGAATTAAAAAAAATTTAATATCGAGTTAAAAGGAGACTATTTTGAATATGTTCAAAAAAATAATCTCCGATCTTTAAATTATCTGCTGACTTTTTTAAAGCTCCTCAAAACTAATATACCCCAATTTTTTTTTCCAACACTGCAACACTTCGCACACCTCATAAAGCAAACAATAACTTGTAAACCATGCCACAAAATAAAATCAAAAGTGTTGCACAATGCAAAAAAATCAAATAAAAAATCAATAAAACCAGCCAAATCTGCGCGGAATCAGCCAAGTCAGAAAACTTTAATTCGAATAATAGTTCCATGCGCAGGCGTCAAGATGACGAACATAAAATTTTCTATAAAGTAGATAAATTTTCTTTACTTCACAGTTTGTTTTTTTTTTTGTTTTTCTGTGACGATTGAGCAATTGAATTCGCACGCTTGCCATTGCTTGACGAAGACTTTGAGTATCTCCAGCGGATGTCGCTGTTACATCGGAAGTTTTTCTTTGGTAAAACAATAAATGGCAGCAGATAGCGTTACTAAAATCAATTACCAACAATTCGAAATATTGTTTAGTGATGTTGTTGTTGCTGTTAGAAATAAGCCAAACTTGCGTGGTTGCTACTAATAGACACAATCATAAAAATGAAATATATCTGAGAATCTCTCATGAACTGAAATGAAATAAGTCTGAAATTGAAGTTTCTGCTTGCGCAATTGCAACGCCATAAAGACAACTTAAGAAAAGTTTTAAAGACAGCCACTCCTGTTGCTGCCACAGTTGTTGAGGCAACAAAAATGCTTTAATGTTGTTTGTTGTGTTTTGTTTTATTTGCAACAAATGTCGATAGCCAAACAAGGTAAATGGAATAAGCCACGCGTGGGCTGTCAATAAAAACATCCAAATCGATCGAATCTGCACATTTAGACTTGTTTTAATTGCAACAAACACTTGGAGCAAAAATTGTTAGCTGCTGAGTGGAAGATTATTGCATTGCATAATTCTTAAAACTTTTTTTCGTAGCTAAACTAGAAACTGCTGAGAGATAGCAAATTATTTTCAGGAAGAAATATGCCTAAAGTAGCGTGGAAGGTACATACTTTAATCTCTATCGCATATAAATTTCTAAATCTTTCAATTACACAGGCCGCAAAATTAACCAAAAGTCTAGACCCAGAGACCAGACCTGACATACCTGAAGAGTTTCGATGCGCTGAATCCGAACCCGTGCTCGAAATTGCTCCTATACGTCTGGTTCCTAACCAAAAAGTGAAAAAAAAAACGAAATCTCGAGGACGGATTCGGATTCAGCGCATCAAAATCCTTTGAGTACGATAGGACGGGTTAAAATTTGTAGGCCTGTGTTATCTTTCATTCAATTCTTATCTATCTTCCAACTCTCTTACATATATCTTTTATTCATCTTTCAACGATCTTCAATATAACTTCCATATAGTTTCCATATATCTCCCAACTACATTCCATCATGTACTTTAAGTCTTCCAACTATCATCCATATATTTTTCAACTATTTCTAATCTATATCTTCCAACTATCTTCCATACATCTTCCAATTATCTTCCATCTATTTCATATCAATCTTCCATCTAACTTCCAACTATCTACCATATATCATCCAACTATTTTCCATATATCTTCCAAGTGTATTCCAACTACCTTCCAGCTTTCTTCCATATATCATCCAACTATCTTCTATATATCATGCAACTATCTTCCAAAAACTTTCCAACTATCTTCCATATATCATGCAACTATCTTGCATATACTTTCCAACTATCTTCCATCCATCTTCCATATATCATCCAACTATTTTCCATATACCATCCAACTATCTTCCAACTATCTTCCAAATATCTTCCAACTACCTTCCAGCTTTCTTCCATATATCATCCAACTATCTTCTATATATCATGCAACTATCTTCCAAAAACTTTCCAACTATCTTCCATATATCATCTAACTATCTTCCAAATACTTTCCAACTATCTTTCATCCATTTTCCATATATCATCCAACTATCTTTCATATATCTTCCAACAATCTTTAATTTATCAAAAACAATTCTAGCCGAAGTGAGTGAAGATTTTAAATTCCAAGTGCCAGTGATTAAGCTGTAGAGAAGTCCATATCCCCTGTTTCTAAGTCGGACAGAAAAGTGGTTGATGCCCCTTAAAACGATAAAACAACTTCGTGATTTAAATAGCCTAGCTCCAGCACTGACTTTGTGCTGTACAATTTATTAGAATATGCAAATGATGGACGGACTGTTAGGAGAATATGTTCCTAGCTAATTTTCCCCTGGAGCAACCTTCTCGGTCGATAACACGAATGCGTCTTGTGCAACACCTCAATTGGAACTAATGCAAAAACATCTAAATTGATCAAAGCGAACTTCAGGCACTTAAGAGCAAAGGTTTCCTTTAACTTCAACCTCCTGGCGGAAAAGGATTTTCCATGAACACATTTAGTTTAGAGTTATTTCAAACGAAAACGTTCTGGCGTTCATATGGACCAAGAGCGAAATTTCCATTGCGCTTTATAGAATAGCGTATCGCTCTTTTCGGGTTCACAGCCTCAGATCCTCATGGCAATTGATGCCGCGTTGATGAAGAACCTCAAATACAATTAACAATCTCAAATGTTCGGAAAGAGAGCAGCCAGAACCAGAGAAGTCAGAGGTACGAATCACTTCACTGCAGGGAAAGATGCTCCTATGCCGTCCATCGGAAACTAAGCCATCAACATTCTTGGTTGGGAACATAACACCCGCAGCGCCAAGAACGTCGCTTCTTACTGGAAGTCTTCAAAGTGGAAGGTGTACAGGACATGATTATTGTCTCTACTTATTTCCTCTCAATCAATCTTTGCCAACAACCACCTTCATCGATACGCCAGATTGTTTACTTCTGGTATTACTTTCGTTTAAACCTGCATCAAATTATCTTTTGAACTTATGCCGAATTTTGACCTCACTGACCCAATAAAGTGATTACAGCACAAAAAATAAACTTTAACTCCAGCTGATTTTACAATATCTCATCTTAGCCACAACAACACCCACACAGAGTAGTACGATTCCTAATTTTCTGTATTCAATAGGAAAAATCAAATGAAAAACACGAAATGCGCAACCTATTCAAATCAGCACGATTACAATATAGTCAAATCCAAAATCCGAAGCTATATTTGAACTTTTTCGCCGTTTATGTTCCACATCAAATTGTCATGCCACTTGCAACATGTTGCTGTCGCTTTTTGCTGCTGCTGCTGTTGCATCGACAATAGCAACAAAAAAGACCAGCAATATATCTTGCAACACGAGTCAACTGTCGGTTTTTTATTGTCATCTGTTTGTTTCCCGGTTTTTTATGTTAAATAATACAAAAATTTACTGCGCTGTTATTTCAAACCGAGACGATTTAACTATTTTGCATTGCAAATCGGAACTCAAAGCGTTTAAAGTCTATATAGACAGAGAATGACAGCGATTTGTTGGTTTGTTCGTTTGTTTGTTGCAGTTGTGAAGTCATAAAGTCTGTGCGACAATTGTTGTGGAAAATTCTCAAACCAAGTGCACACCCCCGACTTCTTTGATTTAAAAGTCAAATGTGCTTTTGGCTAAAAATGTAAAGTACGAATGCTGCAATCGACTGTAAAGGACTTCTATATACCCTGTCAACATTCTCATGTAGACTTGCTTTATTCCATTAAATGTTATAGTCATCTATTCTTGAATCAACGCAACTATTGCATTGGCATGACACAAGAAAACATTATCAAATTTAAGGACGCCCAAGAAATAGTCTCATCTCACCAATTTGTTCCAATAGCTCAACCACGCTCCGGTAGACCTGTCGTCGAAGAAGTTGATAAAATCAAGGAAGTGAAGTCATATGACCGTTCAAAGGCATTTGAAGAAGCTTGGCTACACCGACCCGTTTCTGAAGCGATGGTGAGTGGCGAAAAAAAACGGTTCACTTACGACAAAGTGAAGCCCAAACGGTTGTGGGTGAAAGGTGGCGAAGCGGCTCAAACGGTTGCCAAGCCCGAATTGACGGTCAGGAAAGTTTTGCTCTGTGCTCGGTGGGATTGGCAGCAAATCATCTACTATGAGCTGCTCCGCTAAGGCCAAACGCTTAATTCGGTGCTCTAATGTAAACAACTGGATCACTTGAAGGCAGCAATCGCCCAGAAGCGGCCATCTTTGGCCAATAGGAGATGAATTGTGTTCCATAAGGACAACGCTAGACCACACACTTCGATTGAGATCCGCCAGAAGCTCCGGGAGTTCAGATGGGAGGTCCTTATGCATCCACCATATAGTCCGGACCTGGCACCATCGGATTACCATATCTTTCTGTCAATGTCGAACGATTTAGCTGGCGTAGAATGTATTCTATTAGAAAACTGAAAAAATCTCAGGACAGCGCATCGCTCAGGCTGAAACCTCTTTTACATCCGATGGAAAGGAGACTTATTCTGCGGTAGTTGGGTCAAACTGCGGGGTCTCCTTTCTTAAAGTTGGCACAAAGAACACTGAGATTCCAGTCATTGGCTTAATTTATGCCGCATAAAATCTCAACATCATGAAACTCTCGCCTTTTTTGCTCCTTCTTCTTGCGTCTGAAAGGTGTTTCTCTTCCCTCCGTTTCTCTCGATTTCACTCTCTATCAGCTCGCGTTGCTCTCTACGAATTTTCTGATAGGAGACGTTCTTCCCTACAGTAGCATTGCGACACTCCTCGTCGTACCAAGAATTCTTCACAGGTTTTATATAACCAATGACATCCTTGGCAGCCTTATCCATGGAGCGAAGCCGAAAAGTCCACGAGGCCACCACTGCTGCCAGCACTGGAAGAACGTAACATCATAACAAAATATTAATTCGGGTTTAGGCAGATTTAAGATAAATCTGAACAATGACATCGAATCATTACAGCAATTACAGATGCACTAGGAAATAAAAAATACCGCACAAGAATATTTCTTGATGTTCAAAAGGTTTTTGATAAGGATTGGCATCAAGGGATGCTATTCAAAGTAACACATTTACTTCCAGCTTCATACTTACTGCTGTTGCAGTCTCAAGTTATAAAAATTTCATATATAAAGAAAAAGAATGAGGCAGGGGTAACGCTAAAATGTCTTTTTGGGTACGCCATCCATACTTTAGGCTAAAACATACCATTCTTCAAACCGAATATACCCGTCTAAACAACAAACATAGTGTATTGAACCCAAACAAACTCTTAAAAAGAAAACAAAAGCTGTTTCTCTGTATATGGCTTTTGTTTTTGGCTGCCTGCAATTTTCTTGCAAGTGACTTTGCTGTAAATTACTCAAAATTATTTCAAATGCGCAGACAATAAAAAGCCGCCACCGCCGCCATTTAATGTAAAAACGTTTTAATTAATTTACGAACAAAAAAAAATAGAATAAAGCATTTTTGCTAAATTGTAAAAAATTAAGCTTAAATGCCACAATTGGCAAAATTTTCAAAGTGCCGCAGGTACTTAATTGAGGAACACTTACTGCATGCCAAAATTTTGTTTCTTTGTTAGACGGAATGGAATAGCAAGATGTGCAAAAGAGATAGCAACAATGGCGAACAAATAACTCCATAATTCATAAGTCGTCGGTCTTTGTTTTATAATTATTTCTTATACTATTTCAACTGAAATTATGCCGCCTGTCATCAAATTGATCTCCACTTTTTAAATCATTGCAGATGTAGAAAAAAAAAAATTATTTAATATTTTCGAATGTGTATTGTATTGCGTTTCTCGAACACAATCACGTACACGTCTTGCTTGGCGCTAATGATTTCTGGATTTCGTAAGATTTCCCAAGGCAAGATACTTTGTTGATTGTCGTACGAATCGTTCAAGAGAAAAAAAAAACCAAACTTGCTCTATAAAACTGTCAAATTGTTTGGGCAGTCGACGCTGTTCAACTTGGAGGTTTAGCGTCTTTTTTTCGGTTTAATTGGCTCCAAATATGTCTTGCAGCATAGACGAAGATATCCTAAAGATTTAAGTCAATTTCGTCTACTTTTTAAGATATTCTTTTTAGTTGCATATAATGAACCACTAAGGCAATCATTCCACTAGAGCACAGGGATATATGTCCCAAAATGTTATAGTTAGAGCAATTTTTATTAAATATGCTTAATACGCTACAAGTGAGCTCATCTCTATTATAAATCACGTACGTTTGTCTGCTTTAAATATCTGAATTAATTGATAGACATCGTATAGGTATACAACTTGACGTCAAATTATATGACGGTCAAACTGCTTGATGTCAAACATCAAATTTCTTCACGTCGAACTGATTGACATCATGCTTAACGTCGAACTGGTTGACGTCAAATTTCTAGACGTCCATCTGCTTGACATCAAATGGCTAGACATTAATCTGCTAGACGTCAAACTGATAGACGTCAAACTGCTTGACAAAAAACTGCTTGACATCAAATGCTTAACTCAAATTGCTGGTCATCAAATGATTGAAGTCAAATTGCTGGACATCAAATGATTGAAGTCAAATGCTTGAAATCAAATGATTGACGTCAAATGCTTGACGTCAAATGCTTGACGTCAAATGCTTGACGTCAAATACTTGACGTCAAAGGCTAGACCTCATATTGCTGGACATCAAATGATAGACGTTAAATGTTTGATGTCAAATGTTTGACGTCAAATGCTTGAGTGCAACTTACGAGTGCAAATATTTCAACTAAAACTTGCTTCGAACCGTTTTGAAAACTTCCTTACTTGCTTCAAAATCACAAAAGTGAAACTAACAGATACAAAATATTTGCTAAGCAATTATTTAGCAAACCTCTACAACCAATAAGCATCAACAAGGAACAAAAATACCCGACGAAGACATATAAGGAATTTAACATTTACAACAAAGCAATAACTCGAACAAGCGAATGAAGCAATAAAAGCTTTAACCACTCCATTAATTTCAATAGAGCACAGCGCGATGCCACCCGAGGCTAAAATTGAGTAATAACTTTGTTTATTGCTTCGACGTGGCTAATTGATTTATATAGGAAAACTTTTGTAAATTGTAAATAATTCCTAAAACTGAAACAGACTTAATGTGGATATTGAAGTTTGAGACACAGAGGAAGGAGCAGCAATCCAGTTTGTTGCTTAAGTCTTTCGTTTTTCTTTTTCGCATGGTGTGGAAGATACAGCCGCTAAAAAGTGTCAAGTGCTGCAATAATTGTGTATTTTAATACTGAATCAATATGAATACAAATCAAGCAATATATGTTAACTTCAGCAGAACCGTTGTGTTAATACCCTACACATGATATGGCAAAGTTGTGAAGTTAGCAGATAACATGAAGGAGGCAACCACTAATAGTGGACGTAACAAAAACCTAAATCATAATCATTGAAGTAAATGTTTTCTCTTGTTTTATATATCATGGGATTTCATGGAACAATGCAAAAAAAGGAGGACTAAACCCTTTGATGTATATGAGATGCATTCGTCCATAAGAAGCCATTATGTATATCAAATTTGAGGTTGATATTGAATCAAACAACTAGCAAAAGTGGGTAAATAGTTTATATGGGAGCCATGCTAAAAAATGGGTGTCGCATGACAAAGTTTAAGCTTTATGAAAGAGCAATAAAAATAGGTCTAACTTCAGCTAGATTTCTTAGAAAAAAGTTCTCTAAAAGTGTGAAACAATAAAAACACATTAGTTAGGTGGACACACAGACCTATCAAGATAGACTTTTCTCATCAATTTGGAGTCCTTCGCCCAATTCGTTACAAACCTTCAAACAAACTGATCACACAATGTGTGAATGATGTAAAATGGAGAAGTTAAAAAAGAAGTTTCTGCGGAAATTTCAATTGATATCAAAACCATTCACTCAAGCACGCGTGCCCATTCTGCATTTCTTAACCCACTTCGCGCTGCACTCGCCACACAGTGGCCTACATTTGGGCAGGTCAGAAATTGCAGCATGACATAGAGTATGGTCAACAGATTCACTTCGTGGCTTCAGATTCAGCAGCAACTTGTTTGCTTTATATACCACAACAAGTTTTTGTGCACACGATGAAAGCTTGCTGCATTGGATGTGTCTACCTCCAACCGCACTATTTCGATATGGTTGTGGATGTAATTTGTAAAGCAGATCCAAAGGTGGAATTGCTGCTTCTGTTCTTTTACTTCACTCGGTTTGTTGCATTCTGCTTTGGACTGTATGTGTTGAAGTTCTTTATAAATTGGCTGAGGTGATGTCAGTAGCTGCAGCAACTCGTTGACTTCTTGCCTTCTTCATGGCCAACAATTTTTACTCTAAGCTGTTCATTAATATTACTACTGTCTGTTGGATTTTATTTCTTCCGGTAACCTTTATATATAATCCAGTTCTCATGCATCTACGTCAAATGAAACGTTTTCTGACACTCAAAATGTAAAATTAATGTGTCTTCATCCCTTCAACCCAGTATCGACACTTGAAGACTTCTTTTTGATCAAAAATAAATTGCAAAGTCATCCACTCAACTAAATATTTTCTAATATCATCTCCATCGTCAAATATGAAACTGATGTGACAGACTGGGACAAGTTCCCTTCCGAAGTAAGCACTAGTTTGGTAGATCAGGAACTGAAGAACATATGTCATTCGGTAGCAAAATTGAAAAAATATTCGTTTTAAATTTAAAAGCGTTTTTAATTCACAATTAGTTTAAACATGGCTCATAGTAAGTAAATACAGTAACTTAAAGAAGCAATTATATCCTGTTTTTAGTGTCTATTATCTACAAATATTTTACATTTATTTCTGGCTTAAAATATTTATTTTCGAACAACTTTAGATAGGTTGAAATCTTCGAAATTTGTGCCTGTTGAAGTCGTGCTTATGAAATATATATCTGGGTCGAGCAGACGCACCTGTAGAATGAAAAAAAAATAATTCGCCGCTAGACCCAATCTCTAAGAACACCTTACTGAGTTTCGGTTGACATTGATATCATCAGACGAACATAGATCCTCCTCATTTTTAAAGTCGTTTAAAAATATGGAAATAATGTGTCAATGTGTCATCTTGATTTTCTTAACAATTTTCAGCAATCATAAGCAATGCTTAATATGAAATTGAAAGACGTTTACATTATTCAAAAAAAAATATGAAACTGCCATTTTTTATAATAACAAGCAGCAAAATATCTTCATCGTCAGCATCAAAAGTCAAGTCCATATAGACATGCCCGTCGAGATCTTGGAGACTAAAGAATCTCTTATTCATTCTTCAAATAGCTATGGACAGCTATATGAGCTGATAGATCTAGTTCAATTGTTCTCGTCGTGCAATTGTAGTCCAGTACAGTGCTTCCTTACTAAGTATTAAAAATGTGCAGAACAAGCAGAATTGACATTCCACACTTAATCGATTTGTGATCAATTTACGCATTGACCGCAATTTTTGTGTCAGCTATCAAGTAAAGCGTTGCATGCAGTCTAGTACGAATATAAGTCTACGCTTGAGTAAAATGAATCATGCAATCCAAATCTTATGTTGTGCCCCATTCAGCACTGTTCGCTCTATCGCCCCAAATCGTGCGCTAGTAAAGTAAAATGTTGTGTGGCATTTCTGACACTTCAAGCTGAATTATTTTCACGCCATTTTATGAATATTTGCATGCAATCTCAAAGCGGAGCACTAGGGCGTAACTTCATTGTCGCTGATCAGCAGTCGAATGCTTATTTGACAAAATCAATGCTAATGTTTGCAGAATTCTTTAGATACGCTGAACTATATGTGATATGTCTTAAATGGCTGTCGTTGTCCAAGATTACTCCAATGTGTGGAAGAACTACCTTTGAGATAATTATCAGAAATTAATTACCAAATCGTTTCAATGCCTTTATGTGGTCCTAAATAAGTGTAATCTGACTTTAAACCATTCCAAAAGGCGAGCTTATCTTAAAGTATCCAAAGCTGCCATATAAGACATCAAAACATGGAAGCCACCTATGCGCATAATCACTAATTATAATGGTGAGTGGGAATTGCGCAAATCCCCAAACTCTCTGGCTGGTCGAGCATCACAAATCATCAATTCTGTTTATGTTGATTAAACTGCTTCGAGTGTAAGGATTTTCTGCAGGTGTATTGGATAAACTTACCCATTAATCCGTTTGACGCAGAGTCGTTTAGGTGCTGTCTCTTGATTTCCCATACAAACATCGATAGGGTTTCGTATGTAGATATTATGAGGTCAACCTGCTTGGTTTTTTAAAAGGTGACTTGGAGTATGTTTACCAATTCTTTAGTTTTCTTCATCTTCAGTACATGTTGGAACCTTGCAGTTTTTGACTCTGAGGCTGAGCAGTGAGTTGCTATACATTGAAGTACTCCCATAGCATGTCATTGGAACCTTTAATCATGTCTACATTAATTTCGCCATTTAGAAAAAGGAATCTTCAAGCACAACTTGCGGAGGATCTTTAAGAAAAATTTATCAGTGTAACTGCTGAACAAGAAAAACTAAAACTTGATTAAACTTCAAGGAGATCTCTAGATCGGTACTTCTTATAAAGCGTTGGAAAACATTTTCCCCTACTTAGTAGACGAGAAAACCATCAGACAACACCGCTGAGATCGATGCACCTACCGGGCGGCAGTCTGAAATGTGATCGTAAAAGTGAGTAGCAAAAAAAAAGTTTTAGAAGGCACTTATTCATACATGAGAAGTGGAAGGAGCAAAATTTTTTTCGTCAGTACCATTTTTGTTACGGCGTCCTTTACTGGTACAGGGCCTATAACAGTCGCTTACGCCCGACTGTAATTTTCTTACTTGTTTGGATATTGAATATCATAATTGATATTAATGATACATTACGACATCGGTATCCTAGTCTTGTGCGCGCTGGCGCTAGTTGTTTTGAATACCAAGTATGCTGAGATCTCTCCATAGCTGGTCTTTTCAACGCGTGCCTGGTTGTCCTCTTTTTCGTTGTTCTCCAATCAAGTTTAGGCCCCCATGTACGCAATGCGTGCTAGAGCTCTTTTATCCATTCGAATGAGGAATTTTATGCGCTGGAGAATGTCAACCTTAAACCTCATACCTAGCTCATACAGCTCACGGTCTAAACGGGACTTAAACTCGTCACGGCCTCTAATAAGACCAAAAATCATGCGGAGAATCTTCATTTCAAAGTCTTCTAACACCGTTTCCATGCCTCTGTGCCAAATAATAGGACCGGAAGTATCAACGTCTTGAATATCTTGATTTTCGTCTTCCGAGATAGGGTTTTATTTCTATCTTGCTTGCTCAGCCCAAAATACCATCTATTTGTTAGCGTGATTCTACGTCTGATCTCCAGGCTAACGATGTTGTTGCTGGTCATTTCGGCTGCAAGATAGGCGAAAATTTCTACAACATTGATATTGAAAATCTCCATCATCACAGACAGTCCAGGACGCGATGACGACGTGCGTTAAGGCACCAAGTACTTCGTCTTGTACTCATTCACCGCTAGACCCATGAGCCGAGACTGTTTTTCAATCTCTGAGAACACCTGGCTGACTCACCTTTCCTGTGTGCCGATGATATCACTATCATCCTCAATATGCAAAGACGAACGTTCTTTGCCGGAATACCTAGTGCAGACAGGACGTCGGAAAATTCCTTCCTTATTCCCCGGTAGTTGGCGCAAGTAGCGTGGTCTCCTTTCTTAAAGAAAGGACAAAGAACACTGAGATTCCAGTCATTGGGTATGCATTCATCGGACCATATCTTGCATAAAAGTTGGTACTTCTAACCAACTCTTCGCCGCCGGTCTTTAATAACTTAGCTGGCAGCCTATCATAGCCTGCCGTTTTGTTATTCTTCATATTTGGATCAAGTAACGTTCGCAAGTCCAAAACGCTTGATGAGTGCCTTCCGTCAAAAAAAACATGTTCAATTTGGTTGTGTGTTATTTGATCTGGAATCAGCCACCTAGTCTTGTGGATGATGATCTGGTGCTGCTAATTACCATGTTAGGACCTGCGGCGAAATCGATCTCTCCATTATTGGAGTAGTGTCGTAAAGGCTAAATTTTCCGTT
Source organism: Leucophenga maculata (assembly GCA_035044805.1). Taxonomy (NCBI): domain Eukaryota; kingdom Metazoa; phylum Arthropoda; class Insecta; order Diptera; family Drosophilidae; genus Leucophenga; species Leucophenga maculata. The sequence continues at coordinate 183,194 of JAWNNP010000651.1, read as the reverse complement.
GATTGGGCCAAAGATTGCTTCCTTCCCAATTTTGGCGTTTAAATCATTTTTCGTTTCCCAAAATATGAATCCTGTTGATGTATGTCTGTACATATCTCATGTCTTCAATGTTGATTTTATGTTGCAAATACGCCATGCGACAGCAACATATGCTCAAATGTTAACGAATTCGACTATGTTGAACACCATTTTCATTCAAAATTGTGTCATTATATTTTTATGCAAATAATGTTGACTCCCCCATTTCGACTGAATTTGTGATTTGCATAAAGCGCTCAAAATGCCGCCGCTTACATAAACCAACATGGAACGTCGTCCAGCTGTTGAAATGTCCAAACTGTCCACTACTTAGCTGTTGACTGCCAACGTTGCCACCATCAAAGAGCCTTACGGGCAGACAGGCGCTTAATTTTACTGCAACCACGATGTAGACTAAGTTGCAGCTTGTCTATCTGTCAGTGTGGCAGTCGCGCACTGGGTCGTGACAAATTTAACCTAATGATCCGAAATTATTTCGCCTTAATTGCCTGCGTAAAGCAAAAGAAAAAGAAATATTTGAAACTTCATTGGTTAATCAGCAGTCATTGCATTGCAATAAATGCGCAAATATTTTGTAAATTTTAGTTTGCCGAATGAATAAACGCAGCATTTGGCATTTGTTTCTCGCAATGCCAGTCCGTCTGTTTGTCTGTTCGATTCGATTGCACGCCAATAGATTGAACTATGACTGACTGACTGGTGGTGGAGGCCTTTGTCTCTGCCTATTAAACGCCACTTGCCAGCCTGAGTAAAAGTAATTTGTTTGCGGCGCTATTCTGGATACGTGTTTATCTTGGGTGCATGGCTTCTTGCAATGGTTTGTCATTATTTTCGGCATTTTGTGGTACTTGTTTAACTTGCTACATTGCAGACTACTCTACCCTTCACTTGCAACATTTACCATTGCAATTGGTTGCAACTGTTGACAGCAAAATGCGCACGCTTTGCATGTGAAATATGTTCACAGTTTGAATAAAATAAATGTCAGCTTTTTTTTTTGTTTCATTTTATAAAAAGTGTAAAACACTTTGAATCAAATGAGAAACATATTTACTGACCTTTTATAATTGCTTGTTTTTGTGTGTGTTTATTGACTAATTGCATCTAGTCAAGCTGTTAGTTCAATTTGGCGACTGGTATATAATTTTAAAGACGTGCTCACACGAACGAAGCTACTTGCTTCCTAGCAAGGTATACGTGCCACACCTATTTATCCAGAATCTGAAAATAATACAGTATTCAAATTGCTAATATTATACGCTGAGGTGACCAGCCCATTGCAGCCGCTGGAATCCTATGCGCTGGACTATGTCAACCTCATTGAATAGCTCACAAAGCTGGCGGCTTTAGTGCAACCCTGTCCAATCCATCGTATTCCCTGGAATGCAGTTATGTCAGCCTTGTATCTTTCGAGGACATCAACTAAATTCAAATTCTTTGTATTGCTAATTTTTCTTCTATTCCAGAAAGTTCCTCTTCGGATGTTCTTAATAGTTTTTTTGCTTTTTGAGTAACCTTTCGATATCTCTCGCCGTTTCTAAAAGCTCCAATTGAGGATGAAGATTTTAAAGTAGTTCAGCAATGGTTTCTCATCTTTCGTAAAACATTGTTTCATACCTTTGCCCGTTCTGTTAAATATTGTCTTCTGCAGAGGATTCTCTTTTAAAATCGACGAAACTTGTTATTATTCTTCGCCATTGTACTCCCGAGTTGTTAAAATAGACAGTTCAAATAAATTATGCGTTTAGAGTTTAAAGGTCCATCAACACATCATTAAAATAATTTAGTCTTACATTCAATGGCAAAAATAATTGCTACTGAAGAAGCATCTCATCTAATCTTGTGGAAGATGTTTCGCTAGCCAAGTGACTGACTACCTTTCTGCGTAATCGTCGGCATCAGACAGTTGTTGACAGTAATTTGTTCGGAAACTTGTTTGTATCGAAGTTGATAATTTAATTTGCATAGCGCCAATTTATGCTGCTGCTTCACCATGTTCACTCCAACGATTGAGAGATTTCAAATGACTTCGCAGTGTAGTAGCCTCTAGTGAAGACTGCGGGAGTTATAGTAGAGTGACTAGGCGTACAAATTGGCAAAGCCTCCTACTCGTTTCTTCTTACCACTTCTTCGTCCGTCCACTCAACTTAAATGCTCAAACGTTGGATTTTATCATTATTTGCATCTACTCTCGCGATTATTTCTGCACCATCTGTGTTCGATGATCTTTATCTGGATCCGTTGAAAGTTACGATTTTCTTAGACGTAGACGACATTCGGCAATGAATAAGGATAATATGAAGTTAATTTTTTTGTCTACATTCCGAAGTCATTCCGAAAGTCATGAACTTTGTTATTGGGCATGGAAGATCCTCAGGGTCTGGCCATTAGTGGATTCAGCAATGGTAATTAAATGCATTTAAATTTTATTAACGTGTCACGTCGTGTCATGGCGGATACTTGTGAATAGGTTTCGGCGATGAAATTTTGCACAAAAATCGAAAAGAAATTTGACGAAAGTCTGATGTATCGCAAATTCAAAATATAAACTGTGTAAAGAAGTGTATGAATGGCCATGAAGCACAATTTTCTTCAGTCAAACTATTCAGATATACCACTATTAGAAATGTTTATTCCACCTTCATCCTGCAGACATCTCTATAGGGAACTGCTTTGCCCTTAAATTATGTTGGACTTGGACTGTGCCTCGAGACCGCTGTATACAATCGACGGTCGGGACAAGGTTGCCATGGAGAGAGTACTCGTCGGAACGATTGGGCGATCGTCCGAGAAACTTTTGTGTGCGCAGCGATTCCTGAATCGGAGACAACAACAGCGAGCACGACACCATGCAAACAGTTAGAAATCGTCTTAGAGAAACTGTATTGAGGGAAAGATACCCTCTTCGTGTACCCATGTTAATCCGAAGACATCGACAAAGTCGTTTCAGGCACGAAAAATGAAAAACTGTATCTTGAGACTATGGGGTAATATTCTATTAACGGACGTGTCACGATTTAGCCTACAAGGTAACGTCCAACGTACCCTAGTTTGGCGATTTACTGGAGAACGTTATTAACAGCACTTCATTCATTGGAGCCTACAATGGTGCATCGTTGATGATATGGGGTGGTAATTCGCCTGAAATGTTTACCAAAAAAAAAAATGTGGATAATTTTTGGAATTTTTGGAACTTCAAACAACATTTTTTTTTTATTTTAACCATGATTATGATCAAACGAAATTGAGCGAATAATTTGTCGTTCAAAAAGGCGAGTTGGTCGAAAAGGAACATTTAATGAATAAGAATTTTGTGGAGAAAAACCACAGAGAACATAGATCTGCGTGAGGAAAGAGAAGAACAATTAATTTTAATCTATTATTTTAAGATGGAAGATTTACAGATTCAATACGGTCTTGGAACCAAATTCTAAAATGGGGCGGACAAGTAAGATGTACAGAAGTTTAGTAGTGTAAGGGTCATTAAACTCTTTAGACCAACGCTTAACAAAGCAAAGAATAGATTTTGCTTTGCTTACCATTGATCCAATGTGATTATTATAAATAAGTTTGGGTTCCATAAGGATACCCAAATCATTAATACAATATTCTCTGCCGAGAATAACAGTATTTAACAAATAATTTTCTATAAATGGAAACGCCATACATTCACATTTTGAGCAATTTAAGTTCAGAAATTTAAGTTAAGACTACACCATGTATGTAGGGAGTTCAAATCAGCCTGCATCAAACTGTGTTGGGAGACATTAGAATATGCCAAAAATAATTTTACATCATCTGCTAACATTAGTATATCAGCATATTTAATAGCAGTGGGAATGCCATTTTTAAAAATATTGAACAATATAGCACCAAGGTGACTCCCTTGGGGAATACCAGAAGACACTACAATAGTCTTAGATGATCAATTGTTGAATAATACTTTTTTCGTCCTACCCTATCAAATTCAAAAATAAACTTCAAATTTTAAAATAAACTTGTGAAATTCCGGAGCAGTCCTAGACGAATGCAAAAAACACGAAGTCTCTATCTATTACCGTTTCCGAGATCCTTTCGTTCATACAGACGGACGGACGGACGGACAGATGGACAGACGGACATGGCTATATCGACTCCTCTATCACTCCTGACCATAATGGGGGTAACTTTGGGGGGTCTCCGACCATTATTTCTACCTGTTACATACATTTGCACAAAACCAATAGGCTCTTGTACCTTCGGTACAGGGCCTAAAAACACACGCTATCAGACAGATCATTTCGGTGAAAAGATTTTTGGACTTGTTTCAAAAACTCTTCGATTCATGTCCTTTACGAGTTGCAAGTAAATGTTTTGAATACTTCTGGACGCCCAAAATGAAAGACTTATGTCATTGCATTTCGAGTCCTTTCATGCATATACCATACTTGTCCACTAAAAAATTTTCTAAAATCTTCAATTTGTGTCAGCTTTTGGCCTGAACTCAAAATTTGGTCTTAGAAAATTCTTAGACTTTTTTCTTACCAGTTTAGGGGTTGAATCACTTAAAGTTCCACCTTTCTGTATTTTTTCTTAAAAAACTTTTTTGGTTTTGGGTATTTCAGATAGAATTTTATGAACTTGGGTCCCAATGGAATCAGTGGTTCACTAAAAATGATGGTTGGAAATGCTTTTGCTCGGTGAAACTATTCAATCTAGCAATGGCTGTTCTTTCGAATCTCCGTTTTTCTGTCGCTTATTTCTTAGATACATATATGACATAGACTATTCGAAGTTTTAAGCCTTCGACAAACTTCTTTTTGTTGTAAAATTTGCATAACAAATGCAAAGAACTTACTCCATTCGTTCGGAAAAAATCGTTGATGTTGCATTGCTTTTTGTTATTCGCGATTGTGTTCAACACGTGTTGTCGCTGAAATTAAATAGCAACAAGTATCTGCAACACACAACAGCAACAACCAAACCTCTTGTAAGAGCTCTGAAGTCATTCCATCGCCATATATTGTCGCAAACATAATTACTCGAGCAACAATAATGTTGTGTGTTGGAACTTGCTTGCGGCCCCTTTTCGATGCATTCACACATAATGAAGACATAAAAATCGGTTTTTTTTTTCTGCTTAGAAATCGCCTCAAAAAAACTTCGCATGTTTGCCACAAACATGTTTCGCATTTAATGGGTTAATTATTTCTGAGAAGTTTCAAGTAGGCGTTTGTATTTATTTGTCGTTTGAGTTTAACAGCAAAAAGTGTTCTTTGGTTGTGAATAATGATTTTAGTATCTTAGGCTGGAATATGTGACTCAATGGCAATAGCCATTATTTCTTCGTATTTGCATGTAAATGGTTTTAACAAAACATTTTCTTGCAGAGAAGCTTAGAGCGTTAGTACCTATTAATTGTTGCTGGAAATAAACTCTGTTCTTTGTTAAAAAACAAATAATTTAACCAATTTGTTTCGCGTCAGCTAGATGAGTGTCACAAGCTCTATATGCCAATTATTTGCAGCATTTTGATGATACTCTACTGCAAATCGCAATTAAAATTTGTTGCTTTTCTCCAAGTTTTCTATCCTTTATCTCCTTCAACAAGTCAAGTTTCGTGCAAATTTAATTATATTAAATAAAAACTAAAAAAAATTATTTTTAGAAAAAAGAACTTCACTCATCGATTTGCCGGAGGCTTCGTTCAATATTAAACCTTTAAATATTTACGCAGCAATTATGCAAATTAAAAATATGATATTCGATTTAATTTTACGTTTATATGTCGGTTAATCAATATTGCCCGTTTATCATTGAACTGTGGCGAAATATATTTTATTTATGCTTTGCTTGCATTCAATTTCGGGCCTTGCACGAGTGCACTCTATTCTTATTACTCACAAAGATTGGTTTGACTCATTTTATCGCATTCTAAATTGGTTTCGATTGAAAGCAAAATCCGTTGTGCTCAACTTACGAAACAGAGTGACACTGAATCATTGTTCAATTGAATGGTGTGACATTGTTGTGTATATAATCAGACTCTTTTAGACGCCATAAGAAGTTATATTAAATATTTAAAGAGTCGCAAAACCAATATACTTCAATTGCTCATTTGGCGCACGAGTTCATCAGTCTAATGGTCGCCAATTGAAAAGAATACTTAAACTGATCGCAACTTAAAGGAAGGAGCTCTGTTTGACTATGCACAGCAACTATTGTAGTTCGCTATCTGGTTTGCTAGCTGACTGGCACCCTGACTTGACTGCCTTTGCGAAAGTAAACGTGATGTTGTTGACCCAATGAACCTATTCAGACAGCTGGCTAGGCATGTTAGGCAATCAGGCTATACATGTTCACGCTTCAACACTTGGTGGCAATATTTTTACTATTATTACTTCGTGGGTTGCATGAAGAGCTTAACTTAATTTAATGAAATACGATCAAACAACAACAACTTATGAAATGGAGACTTCGGCGCTTTATTTGACGAGGAACTACAAAGGAAGCGTCCAGACTTTAAAAGATGCTACCAGAAGATTCAACAAAGTCCGATGTACATACTATTTAGCTTGGGCAGAAGAGAGACTTCTTGGAGCTGCTCATGGAAACTTATTATACAGGCTGCCCAGCAGTTGACACTGAAGATGTGAATGCCTGCACCTTTGGTGGACTCAGAGCGAAGCATGGCAATTATTAAAGACATAATCACAAAATCGAAAGGACCATATGACATTCCATCTGTCATGTTGCAGGCAGTGCCTCAGCACCTCTTGCAGAGGCTTTTCAATATATTCAGAGGATATCATCTTACTTCCCGAAAGGCTGGAATGGAGAATGACAAGAAAAACTTTTCATAAACAGTTTTTTGTCCAAATGTCTCTCATCTTAATTTTTCAAAAATAATATAAGGCTAAGGGCTGGTCAGTTGAGACAATATTAAACAAAATGAGAAGACCCAGCAGTCACTCAATGAATAAGCTCAAACAATCCAAAGAAGTCATATAACTAGGTGCATTTCTGAACTAAAACTCTTTTCGATGAAAAACTATGAGAATGAAAAAAGACATCGGTGTAAAATTGGTTTTACACTACGATCTGTTGGCCTATAAACAGAGACAGTTCATACCAAATCTCATCTACTCAATTAGCACAAGATACAAAGAGCAACCTGTCTAATTGTTATATCTGAGCCCATGTGGACCATGCAGAGGCAAGAACAATAATGAACAACCATTGAACCTTTTTTGTTATAATTAACATAAAGAATATTTTTCAATTCGTATATCGTACTTTAAATGAATCATTGGCTAACAGCGGAGAAATCTACGAAAAAAAGGGTATGGAATCTGCGAACGGTTTACGCAAAAAGTCAATAAAGCATATACTTCGCCTTTCTAAAGGCCCAACAAGCTTGACGGAGAAGATAGAAGAGAAAAAAAAGATCGAATGGCATCTTTATAAAGTGCGTAAATAAGTATTGTCAACCAGATCATGTAAAGGCAGCATAGACGGAAGCAATTACTGACTCAAATGAGGCTGAAACTGATATATTTACAAATTATCAACCCCTTTAGGCATTAGTTCCACAAGCATACATAAAATGGGGCTAACACCAAGCATGAAAATTCAGTCCAAATAATTTGAATTAAAGTTTATTCGTGGTTTTTCTAAAATCATCATCTTATCATATAATTATACTTTTTATCAAACCACTTCCTTGAGCAACATCTTTCTTTTTTTTTTAGTTATCACATCTCTTCCTCAAAGTGTTCCAATCGATATGCAATGCACAGCTTCACCACCGCTGATTTATGCCACCGGAAAGCTCATTAGGCCAACTATTTATGGCAACATGTGCAGCATTGCCTATTAGTATCAGCTGCTATAACTTTCCAAATCTTTTCTATCTGCCACCACAACTGTGCTTTTTTGCTCGCAGATCATGTCACCATTTGTCAATCTGTCAGACACGTCGACATTTTCGTTTGATCAACGCTTTTCACTGCGCAATCGTTTTTTTTTTTTGCTGAAACTTAACAACTCCGACAAAAAGTTGTTCCAATATTTTCAGATTTTCAGTTTGTATCTTTTTGTACGATTTTACTTTTTAGCTGCAGCACATTTATTAAACCGAGTGACACCTTTATCGATAGGCATTGGTTATGCAGTTATCGGCATAAGAATGGAAGCGCAACGAGCTGTCATGGGTTCTTCAAAATGTATTTGCATAAAGTTGCTCGGGGTAGTGGATTCAGAAGTGTAATAGAGTGATTAAATTAATTGAAGTAAAAAATAAATTAACAAAAGATGAATTGAAAATTATTTAAAAAACTTTAAGTTTTAACTCCAGGACGTCTAAAGCCCTGACCAATTCGCCCAAATCGTCACCGGATACACTATTCGGAAATTATCGAAATCTATTCACTCAACACAGCTGATGAGATCGGGTCATGCGAACTGAAAGGAATTCAAAAGGGCGAACTTACTCTGCCTGTGGAATAAAAGTGTTTGGCTCACCTGCTTTTGATGGCCATTTTTATTAATGACAGAATCTAGAGGGAACTATACTGAAGACTAGAATTTTTGCCTTCACCATTTTTTTATTTTTTAGATAGAAAGCATTCCATTTTCTCTCATCAAATATTTTTAATATATTTTTCTACAAACTAAAGTTAAAAGTGTGTTGGATAGAACCGATGAAATGGTCAGCGCCTTGATATCATTTGGTCTTGCCGTTGGTTGGATGGATATCTCCGCTGCAGTTTGCTTCGAAGCACTTGTCATTTATTTACTAAGACGTCGTCAAGACGACAACGAGTGTGAAGAGTGCAACTATAGAGGTAAAAATTATATATACAACTTTAGCTCTTAAATAAAAACCAACCTACTACCCTTAGCTATGGAGGACAGAAGAAATATGTTAAAGTGCTATTTGATTTTGCTAAATGCTTGGATTTTCGTAACAGTGCTTATGATGTATGGGATACTGTCGGTAAGCTGAGAGGTCTTCTTTGGATACAATAGTATAGTACTAAGCCTTTTTGTTACAGCACAAACCGGTGTTTATGCGGCCCTGGCTAGTTTGGTGCAGTACAGGCCTAATACTCGATGCACTCTATACTCTTTGGTGGTTTTGTGCAATCTTCACCACTGATGTAATCGAAGTTTTCACCAATATACTAATATCTTTTCTCACTATGGGTAATACATATCTGAGCGTATATTCCTAATTCAAATTTTTTATATTATCTCTCCTGCAGCTATTGAATTGATGTTCTTATTTATTATTTACAAAATCTATACGAATTTAAGAGCCAACAGATTTGATAGAGAACTAAGTGAGATGTGATGGTGCGAATGGTTAAAATATATATTTTTTGTAATTATTTTGAAATAAAAATTCGCAAATCATTTCAATTAGTTTTCACTTTTTCGCTTTGCATGCGTTTTTTTAGATTTCTTCGCACTAACAATTCTTGAACTACTTTTTAAGGACGCTTTTCGTAAGGTATTGCAATTTCTGCCAGAGCAACCATCATCATTGCTATTGGTGAATTTTAGCCCAATAGCATTGTCCGTTGGATTGGGCTCGGTATCAGTTGGTGGTGGCTCTTCTATCGTTTCTTCAGTTTCAATCTGTGCATATTCTGCCTCACAAACCAGGTTCTTGAAGTAGCAATACACCACTAAAATACACAAAGCCTCGAAAACTGTGCAAATTTAATAATTAATGCATTTTCTGATAAAAGCTTTGAAGATTTTTATATACCATCTGCAAGGAACAACAACATATGCTCCGATATAGTAATCCATTCAACAGGTATGATGATGATGTCATAGAACAAAATTAACACATCCAACGCGAATCCAGTGCAAGCGAATAAAAGCCAAAGTCGTATTAAATATGGGTCCTTCTGCAATTGTTTATTATCTAAGAATAAAACCTCCTTCCGCGCAACATTTTAACTTACCCTCCATAGACCAACGACTAGCACCAGGCTAATACCAACCCAGCAAACTGTACCCACAAATGCGAAAACCATGCCCAAACTCAGCTGTTAAATTTTTACGTAGATTAGCAATTTATCAGCGAAATATTTTAATATGGAACTTACGTCTTCTGTCAGCCAAATGATATCCTGTGCAAAGAAATAAGAGGGATGAAGCACCTCAAAAATTGCCACAATATAACATATATCCTTTAAGAAAACCTTCAACTGCATCTTACTTTTCCGAGTATAATTCTATATGAAAAGTCGGTTTTTTAGTGTTTTCTTTCGTTCTGTCTGAAGTATTTTTAAATGAAAATTGAAGCAAAGACAGTTAGATAATATTTTTGGGCACTGTGCCGAAGGTACAAGAGCCTTTAGGTTTTGTGCAAATGTATGTAACAGGTAGAAATAATGGTCAGAGAACCCCTAAAGTTACCCACATGGTCAGGTCAGGAGTGATAGAGGAGTCGATATATAGCCATGTCCGTCTGTCCGTCTGTATGAACGAAAGGATCTCGGAAACGGTAACCACCATCAAGCCTAAATATTTATTCGGCACAATATATGAGAATGGAAATCTGGTAACGGATGAACGGGAATCACTGAGATTATGGAGGAGTCATTTCTCCAACCTACACGGAGGCGATGAAGCGCACAATACCGCCGATAGAGAAATGACACCGGAACCACCAGTTAATGATGCCATTATTGTAGAGCCACCGGACTAAAACGAGGTCGATTTGGTTATTAAAAAGCTGAAAAATAACAAAGCGGCAGACTTTGATGGGCTGCCAGCTGAGTTCTTTAAGACCGGCGGCGATGAGTTAGTAAGACGTATGCACCAACTTTTCTGCAAGATATGGTCCGATGAACGCCTACCCATATACTGGATTCTCAGTCTTCTCTGTCCTATGTTTAAGAAAGGAGACCCCGCCTACTACCGCGGAATAAGTCTTCTTTCCATCGGATATAAGATTCTGTCGCGCGTATTGTGTAATAGGGTGAAGCCATTTACGGATTCTCTGATAGGACGATATCAGTGTTTCTTCAGACACCAACACAGGATTCAGGCCGGGTGATGCGCTGTTGTACTGTAATTTTAATCTGTTGATATACATCATACGCCAGCTATAGATATTCCAAAAAGAAAGTGAGAATGCTCTCGTACACGGGTGACATTGATATCATCGGGACACAGGCATTCTCAGAGATTGACAAATAGTCTCGCCTTAGGGTGTATCTGTGAATGTGGACGAAGTACTTGGTGTCATTTGGCAAACCTTCATCGCGTCTTATACTGTCAGTGCGGATGGAGAATTTCAAATTCAATGTAGCCTGGAGCTCAAGCGAAGAATCATGATTGCAAATATAAACTATTTTCGGCTGAGCATGGAAATTAGAAGGAAAGCCCTCTCTCAAAAGACAAAAGTCAAGACACTGATACTGATACAGAGGCATGGACCGTGATTGAGCCACACGAAATGGCATTGGATGTCTTTGAGATGAATCCTGTCACTCTTGAAGAAGTGAAGCACCGAGTGTCCAAGTTAAAACCTAAGAAAACCCCTGGTTGTGATCTTCTAGACAACAGAACCATACGGATTCTACCAGATCAAGCTCTGCGGTTCCTAGTGCTCATATACAACAGCATCTTACATGCGAGTTACTATCCTAAAGTCTGGATGTCTGCTAGTATTATCATGATACTGAAACCAGGAAAACAGGCAATTGAGATGAATTCCTACAGACCATTCAATCTTCTCCCTTCACTGGGCGAAATTATGGAGAGGTTGATCCTGAACAGACTGCTCAAAATTGAGGCTACTACTTTGGCGATACCAAAATTCCAATTTGTATTCCGGATGTAGCATGGCACGGCAGATCAACTGCATAAAAGAATTAATTCCGCGCTAGATGCCCTAAAAAATAAATAGTATGCGGTCGCAGCTTTCCTGGACATTCAGCAAGCCTTCGATGGAGTGTGGCATGCCGGGCTTCTGTACAATGCCAAGAGCCTCCTAACTCCGCGGCCGATGGGTGCAAGTCTTCCATCTTCCTAGGCCCCACCTTGTACTCCTTCTTCATTGCGGCTATGCCTAACCATACAGCTATCACCGGAGTAGATATGGAAGATGTGCTAATCACGACATATGCAGACGATTCTGACGATATTGGCAGACATGTCAGGTCGCTGCAACAATCATTTAAGACAAAGGATAAAAAAATGTCTTGGTTGTTTGCTTCAGAATAAAAAAAGAGGAAGATTCTAATATATAATACGTGTAGCTATAATATAACGAATAGTTGCGTTGCGATGATGGTTAAATTTAAAAATTTTAGTACAACAAATTTTTCAGTGTATTTTCGAATGCGTTTTGCAATTACGAATTGCGTGCAATTATGGCGCGTGCGCTTGCAAAACCATTGAAAGTGCTCCAATAAAGTCAGACTGCCTCCAACTGGTAGCGTATCTCCACTACTAACATTTCATACGGCACATCGTCTGCTCGTGCGTGTTGTCTATTCGATTACAATCGATGTTCTCCAAACGCAACCAATCAGTAATGATTTATAGAAGCTGCAACTAACATGACACTCGGCATACACTACACCCAACAGATATAATCTATTCCTAGTGAATGCATTTGTACATAAGTAAATGTTGTACAGGAATGTTTATTTAAAATGTGGAGCAACTTGATATATGAGCCACACAGATTAATGAATCGAAGTAAGAGTTAAACTCGAAATTTGTTAGATAACTTCTTGTAAAGCGTTATACACAGGGCATAGAAACACATTTTTAATTTGAATATAATTTCAGGCTGGCTTTAACTTTGCAACTTTGAATCTCTTAATAAGCTATAAACAGCGAATAGCCTGAGCAGAACTGGATCCATGCAATATACTACCCAGGCGGCTTAAGACGTCATATTAAATCTTCAGCCTATTGGCATCTTCCTAAAGCAAATGGTAGCGGGATGTTAAAAATGTTCAGCAACATTCTATTCTGCTGAGTGTGATTTCTATGTTCCAAAGTTTAACTCGTTTGACAACGTTGTAAAAGGTTATTAAAAGTAAAGAAATACTGGAAGCCAAGAAGTACCAAGAAACCGAATAACCTTTTCATTTACTCCGACATATTGTAGATAAATTAGATCACAAGTAATGGCATCTTTCTGGAGCAACTGACGTGGATACTTTCATATTGTCTAACCGTATGATGTAACTTGTTTCAGATAGAGATATATGTAGTCTGTTAGTCGATCAATCTACTTCAACAGTCTTGTTGCATTTAAGGGTGCAGACTTTCCAGGTGCATATCCGTAATTCATGCTCCTTATATCGTTTGCGGGGATCGTCATCGCTGGGTTCCTTCCGAGGCTTCCCTAATGTTTTCATTGGATATTCATTTTACGGTGGCGGCTCCCAAGCTTGTGTTGCCAAGCTTCTTCAAATGCCAAACGGTCATATGACTGATATTCAGCTCCCGGGCGATGGTACGGTTGTCACTATGGTGGTCTATCTCGATCACTTGCTTGATTTTATTCACTACTTCGACGACAGGTCTTCCGCAGCGTAAACATTTTTGCGTTTCAGGTAGAAAAATGTAAAATTTGGCGAAATTCTTCCTTCGAAACCTCCATGTTCGGCGCACTGTAGTTCACAACTGAATTATCCAAGCGCAATGCTGTCAAAAGGTACTTTCAAACGCCGTAAAGTATGGCCCCATACGACAAATACTTATCGAGAGATACCTAATTGAAAAAAAGAGCGCGAAATACTTAAAGACTTTTGTTCCAACCCTTAAATTAAATTATTTTTTTTTTGTTTTAAAATAAATGGTTCTCATTTTTAAACAAATTTTAAATAGGTTGAAATCTTCGAAATTTATTCCTGTTGAAGTCGCAGTCTCTATCGTCACCAGATACTACACTCTGTAGGTACTCTAGATACTAGTCTGGGAACAATAGACTTAATAATAATAAACGATTTGAAAGCCATTCCGTTTGCATTTCGGGGCCAATGGTGACGATCGATTGTATAACATTTATGTTACAAGTTGTTTTAAAGTTTAATATTTTTATTTACTGAAGTACAACCAATGGTCAACACAGTTCATTCAATTCATGTTGCATTCAAATCGACTTGCTTGCTTCGTTCTAACTTGCAGCAGCCGTAAATTGATTAGCTTTAACAGTCATTAGATCCGCAGTTTAGTCAAACTATATAACTGGCTTAAATTACATTGAACAGACCGACCGACCAATAGTCTTGTTTGTTGACTCAACTCAACCAGACTTTTGGAACATTCTCACGTTTGCGCTGCGATTAATACGCGAGACGCTTTGGCATCTTAAATATTATGTCGTGAGCATTTGGTTTTCCTGCCAAGCAACCAATGGAGTCATTTAATAATTGAAAACTAGTCTTGACTTAATATGAGTTTACTTCGATTACAAATTATCTTTTCTTTGGCTTCAAAGTTGTAACTCCGATGTTAGTTGATTTAAAGTCGAAAGGTCGTCTGCGCTCTACATAAATTAATGTTAAGCAAATTATTTAAAATTATTTATCATGTGCAACAGCTTTGTATATTTTTTTGTTGGTCTCCATAGGAGCTCATTGGGTTTGCATGTTTGAAGTACATCATTCTCTTGGTGAACCAGTCGAATGCAAAATAATTTTATGCAAATGACTGGACTCAGATTTTAGAGCGTGAAATATTAACAACAAAAAAACTATTTATGTATTATAAAAAAAAATTGATTTAAATTGTAATTTATAAATTATTTTTGTATTGAGTTTAATTTAAATAAATTCGAGAGCCAGACGGAGTGAAAAGCAGCTTCGATGTCTAAAGTGACCATTCGCTCTAACTGCTTGCTGTGGATGCTATGCTCTATAAAATCTATGACTTTGATTAGAGAATGGGAGCAGTTTAAACCAATTCTAAAACCATATTGCTCTGAAGGCATAATATTGTCGACCACTTCAGGCAGCTTTGAGATGGATGACAGACCATTTTGGCTATTTTCTTTACTCTTGGAAAAAATCCAACAAAACAAGATGGTAATCTGGTGACTTGTTTAGCTTTAAATGCTGGTGAATTCAGCAGATGTGACACTGTACTCTTCTGTGTCTTATGTGCTCTCGGCTGTCACGTCAAGAATAGAAGTATTGACTTCCTGAATCATGAGTTTGAAAAAATTGTGTGTCTACTTTCGAATAAGTATGTCATACAAGTATGTTCCACCTTACAACGTACTCAGTCAAAAAATGTTTCAATAGCTCTTTGACTAACTTGGAACTAGATTTCTTATTAAAGGAGACTACAACACAAAGGATTCATGGTGGGGTTCAAGGCTGACCAACACAAAAGCTCGAGCTCTACTTCACTTCATCAATACCTATTCAGAAAGTCTTCAGCAGAGCACACGTTCTGGTTTACTGACACAAAAAAGTGGTCGGATGTGTCTGACAAAGTATAAATTGCGACCCATCTAGACTGTACACCAGTAACTGTCTTGACTTTGCTCTGATCACTGCACGGTGATGCTCTTGCTTTACATATCGAAAACATGTCTACGGGCCACACAAAATATTTCAGAAGAACACCTACATCAGTACAGTTATACTTAAAGTGTAGCAACTCAGATCTCCAGATGACCAGAATAATTTTGCGACATATCGAATCGACGCCGTCGTTACTGTCTACTCGTTAGCTCTTTGGTGGTCGTAGTTATTTCTGAAAGGATTCCTTGAAGAGGAAAAGTCTCTCTAGTTCTGGCACACTCGTCCAGTGATATTAGACTTGGGTTATTCCAGCGATAGTACCGAATGAGTTAGCTTTTTGTAGTGTGCTAAGGCAGCGTCTTAATTGGGATGGTGCAAATATCCGCGAAAGATGCAAGGCTGACATCACCGCAATCCAAGAAATCCGATAGATAGGACCGGGTGGCTATAAAAAAGCATCCTGTGTCATCTACTATAGCTGCCATGCGAGTAAGCACAAATTTGGATGGGATTTCGTGGTGATCAGTCCAGTTCAAATTACACGCAACCAAATTGATCATGTTCTGATTGACGGAAGGCACGCATCGAGCGTGTTGGACGTGCGAACGTTACGTGGCTCCAACATTGATTTGGACCACTATCTTGTCGCAGCCAAGGTACGCACGAGGATCACAGTAGTGCTCGTCACACGTTCCAACATGAAACGAAAAAAAGATGTCATTGGTTATACAAAACCTGTGAAGAATTCTTGGTACGACGAGGAGTGTCGCAAAGCTACTGCAGAGAAGAACGTCTCCTATCAGCGAACTCTGCAGTCGGGAGCAACGCAAGCTGTTAGAGAGCGATATCGTGAGAAATGGAGAAAGGATCAAGAAAGGCGATAGATTGAAGATGTTCAGTAACTTTCTGTAAGGATGACAATGGAAATCTGGTTACGGATGAACATGGAGGAGTAATTTCTCCAACCTACTCGGAGGCGATGAAGCGCACAATCCCGCCCATAAAGAAATGATACCGGAATGAACAGTAAACGATGTAGAGCCACGGACTATAACGAGGTCAATTCAGTTATTAAAAAGCTCAAAAATAACAAAGCGGCAGACTCTGATGGGGTGCCAGCTGTGTCATTTAAGACCGCCGGAGAATAGTTGGCTAGGAGTATGCACCAACTTTTATGCAAGATATGGTCCGATGAACGCATACCCAATGACTGGAATCTCAGTGTTCTCTGTTCTATCTTTAAGAAAGGAGACCCCGCTGTTTGCGCCAACAACCGAGGAATAACTCTTCTTTCCATTGGATATAAGATTCTACCGCGCGTATTGTGTAATAGGCTGAAGCCATATTCGGATTCACTGATAGAACTATATCAGTGTGGCTTCAGACCAAAAAAACGGCGACCTGTGACCAAATATTCACACTACGCAAAACATAGAGAAGACCCGTGAGTTTAACAAAGACACACACCACCTATTTGTCTACTACAAACCCTCTTTCTAAAAGACCGATAAGAGTCGGCGACGAGTTTAGGTCTCGTATAAATCGCGAGCTGTACGAGCTATTCGATGAAGTTGATATAGTCCAGCGCTTAAAATTCCAGCAGCTGCACTGGGCTGGGCACCTTATTCATGGTGGACGCCGAAATAGAGGATGAACAGGCACGCGTTGGAATGACTAGTTATGAAGATATCTCTCCGTACTTGGAATTAAAAGCGACTGGCGGCAGCGTGCACAAGATTATCGAGATTGCCACTTGAAAAAAACACTTGAAATGTATTGCCGCTGTAATAGTTTGATATCAACAAGTGGGCGATCTCTAATAATATTCAATATTTTATTTTGTATTAATTTCAGTTTTATACAATCTGAGTTAATATTTGTTTCTATTGAGGCTTACAGTTTAGATTATTTTGTAGTTAGTAATCCGCATATTAACTTATCGCAGAACGATTACAAAAAAAATTCAATTAATGCCTTTATATAGCGCAATCTGAACTGTCAGTTGGTATGATTAATCTGCCGCGATTTACATATGTTATTTATATCTAAACAAATAGTCGGGCATAGTTGAAGATACTTCATAGCCAGTTGAATGCATTTTGTATGCACGCCCACATTAAGTGTGACATAGAGTCTCACAGATCTCATTGAGCATGATTTACGACTGAAGTCTTTTATGAATTTATCAGCTTGTGAATTATGGAGCTTAGCTTGTGGCAGTCTGATGCAAAACGTGATTAGAAGTAACTACATACTTACAAGGCTTGGAAAACCTGAAATATTTTGGTTGGAAAAATGTAAAGAAATTTATATACTTTAAGGCATCTTTTATGCCTCCTTTTGGCTGTTACATACATTTGCACTTTTAAGGAATCTTGTAGCACGTAGTTTTTTCGAGCAGAAGGTTTCTGGAAATCGGCAAAATAATTCGGTGTAGCATCTTTAAATCTTTGCATTCACTACTCCAGTCCTACACACAACTGACAGAAATAATTCCTGTTGTTACCGCAGAAGCATCTCTTCTTCCGAGACTGTTGTTGACATTAATTTGAGCTGAAACTAGTTTGAATTGAGGTTGATAATATAATTTGCATAGTGCTAATTTGTACTGCAGCCAAGATCAGCTGAAAAGATGAACTCATGAAGCTAGTTGCTAACGCCAAAGTTTAAAGGATGGCTTTGATAGACAACAAGCGACTCAGCATGCAGTAGCCTCAAGTGTTGGAGCTGCAGTGGAGGAACAAGTATTGCGAACAAGTGAACTTGCATTGCTTCATACTCGTGCTAGAGCCACATGTTCATCCAACTGAATATACACGCGGATCTTATTATCATTTTAATCTATAATCGTGTTTATTTCTACACTATTTGTGTTCGAAGATCATTCATTATCTGCATCCGCTGAGAGTTACGATTTTTTAACTACGGTGGCTAACATGTAACTTTGTAAAAAAATAAATAAAAACATTTCGGTGTTTAATTTTATTTATGTGGCCACACAGTGGTCCACTCACGCATAGACGCTCATTCGCCATGCAACAATGTTTTCGAATTCGTGAAGCAGAAGAAAGCGTTTTATGTTCAAAAGTCGCATAAAGCAAACATTTTTATGTTGCAACTGTCAACACTCGACTGTCAGAAGTGTGCATGACTTGTCGATGACATTTTTTTAATAAGCAAAGAGTGGTAAGCATAAGAAGATGAAGCAGAGGTAGGAGCTGTGGTAGGTAGAAAATCCCTTGCCCAGCTAACGCGAAACAATTTGTTTAGCAGATGATTTTTTTTTAATAGACGTAAACCACAGAAATATACATATATATTTTTTTTGCTTTAATAGATTGAAGCTGTGCTGTGTGACCTGTTCCGGTTTTCACTTGCGTCAAAGTTGAGTTCGACAGTGAATGCGTCACATTGAACTACGTGCAGAATATAGCCAAACATTTTATACTTGTCCAAAGGATCTTACTTCCTCTGATCCAATTACCATGTATACCAAACTTCATCGCTTTAGCTCAAGTTGTGTGCAAAGATACGACTAAATCGTATGTGGGGTGAGACACTCCACTACGATTTTGTTCGAAATTAATATGATTACTTTTCCGGAGCCCATTAGCATGTATTCCAAATTTCATCTCAGTATCTTAATTAGATTCAAAGATATAACGAATTATAAAGATGGCGGGGTACCGGCACATCCAATTTTCACCAAAATAAGTAGGACTACTTTTCCCTATCTCTTTGACATGTATTCCATATTTTATCTCTGTATCTCAAATGTATTCAAAGATATAAAGATTTTTGTCTATCGATGTATGTTTGCGAAGTATCCACTCCCTCCGATTTGGACCAAACTTCTCAGGATTACTTCGCCCTATCCCAATAACATATCTATCGAATTTCATCTCTGTGCCTCAAATCGATGCAAAAGTATGGCAATCCATCGCTTATATGAGGGTGGGGATGGGGCAACACCGCATTCGATTTTGTCAAAAAGAAGCCTATATTCTGTTCTAACGTTCCATCTATCTCTATACCCAAATACATACAAATTGTTGTAGCGGTTTAGGCGTGAAAGCATTACAAACAAATAAACTAAGCCTAACTACTACCGGGAGATTTAAATTACTTTGACTTCTGATGTTTTCATGATAGGGTTTATGCTCAGCTGAGAAGTTATCGTCTGCTGAGCACCTTGTCCAAACTCTTCAGCAATACGGAAAGAACAGGTAACTGGTCTTGAGTCCAACTTCATCGGTCCCCCAGTTGGTATGGTTGATCTTGTACTTCGGAAGTGGTGATGTGTTGTCGGAACTAAATTGAATAGTAAGTTAGATGTCAATTACGAAGGTGTTGTGTCTTAGAAGGTGGGTAAGGGAGCCGTAATTTAAGACTACCTGGCTATTTTCAGCTTTTTCGCGTTTGATCCCGATAGTTTTCTTGTAGAGAACCATCTAACAACATTTTTCGTTGTTCATGAATTTGATTTATGATGAAAATGATTGAAATGTGGTAGGCTGGGTGGGTTTTTTACAGGTTAAGCTGTAGAATGGATAATTTGAAATTGGTTGTATTATAAGTGTGTGGAATAAGCTGTTTGATGTGCACACCGATACCGAGGTTGGCACAAAAGGAACGGATGCTGCATTCGTATAGACTGCGTATGTGCACGTTGTCAGTGTCTACTTTGTCAGAGAGTAGGACCTAGGACACTGCCTTGTGGTACACCAGCGCATATTGGTCTTCTTGTCGATTTGGTGCCGTCTACTACAACACAAAAGGATCGACCATACAGAAAGCTGCTAACGTTCTGTAAGAGCTGCGGTATTAGTAAATTGTTTAATTTACACCTTTACGTTTCTAAAAGGCAAACTGTCAATTTGGGATCGCCTGTACCACACCCTCTATCTGAACATGATCCAGAATGATCCACTCAAACATTTTAGCCAATGCAGGGAGAAGACTGATAGGCCTGCACGCATCAGCATCAGTTAGCTGCTTTTCCGGCTTGTGGATCATCGTGATGAGCACAGACCTCCAGATTTTTGGAAAGTGCCCCAATCTTAAGCTGCTATTAAAGATCAACGCAATATACAGCATGGCTTTTAGTAGCAACAGCTTAACTGTGCGGTTGGCCTTTTTTTTGCCTTCAGATTCTTAATTTGCAATGCAACATCTAGCGTGACCAGTTGCGTAGGCAGTGCCATTTGATAAGGTGTATCAGCTGTCTTCTGAGCATAACTATGCATTTGGTCCGAAGTCAAGCTTAATGGCTGATATCTGTCCTCTAAACTGCTAGCGAAGATCACGGGTTTCTGCTGACTGGTTCCTTTAATGGGCTTTTCGCAGTAGCTGAATTTCCAAAGCGAGTAATTAATCTGCGTTAGGGCTTGCGTTGTTCAGCATAGCATCTAATTGGTGAAGTCTGTTTTTCGTGAGAACATTTTGGAGTCGATTTGGCAGACTTTTATATATTCGCCACACGCGTATGTCTTCTGTCCTGGCGTACTCTTTTCTTACCCTTCTTTTCAGGCAAAGGAGAGTTGCAACAATGGGAAGTAACTGTGCTCCGTGGTGTTGGTTTGATATTTATGGAGTTCTCTAGGCAGCTTTTGCTGCTGCGTATTTTATGTTGTTCGTGAGCTGTAATACTGCGTCTTCAACATGCTCGGGTCCATGTATTTTCCTATTGAGGTTTATTCTGCTATCCAGTTCCGCTCTGAACACATCAACAGAAAAGCCAGGTGGAAGCAGGCGTTGTTTGCGGAGCTTGTATTGGAACGACTGGTGCATTGTGGCCATTATTATTAATTGATCAGATATAAGATAAAATGCATATCAACTAAAAGTCTATTTGAATCAAAACCGAAAAGAACGTTAGGTCTCCGGTGACTAGAACATGACAAGTGCTACTGACAAATGCTTCACGTTCTGGTGTTGCATATTATATTTTGTTTTTAATTTTGAAAAAGTTCGTTTTCTGTGGTGTATACTGTATAAAATATCAGCATCAGGTCGAAGTGGAAAGGGCACACTATCTAATCTAGTAAAATAAATCAATTATACTAAGAAGTCAATGAGCAGTTATGAACAGTTGTGATTATTTTAACAATCTATTAGAACAAACTTCAAACCACAAACAACATTGCCCCTTATTTATATCAATTTAAAGCGCTTTCAAAACCACAAAGCGAAATAGCCATCTATTAACTTCATACGACTGACCACTATTGCAGCTAATGCGTGGGCGTAGTTGTAGCTAAAGCTCGCCTTAATTGCCTAAATCAAAGTGACAATGTGGCACTATTCGCACCGCTTGTAATCACTCAATCATTCCGTCAGTCATTCTGTTAATCATTCACTCATTGTTCAGTCAATTCAGTCATTCAAGTGCAACCGACTTGCACAAGACCAGTAGCTTGTAAGGCCCGTTCAATCGAGAATGTTCAAGCTTGTACAAGCGACACTTTAAGGACAAGTTCAAATAGCACAGCTTAAATGGAGCGTTTGATCAAATCAAATATAATCGAGGTGGATTCGAAATGGCAAAGACTTAAAGCATAAAAGTGTTTCAAGGAAATTCATACGCGAATAAAATTATTATTTATTATTTTCATATTGCATCGCAATATTATCAAATGCAATGCAATGCATACTCAAATTATTTGTCACCATTTAACTGCAGAACATGGTACCGGGAACATGGTGTCACAGCGAAAGATTTGAAAAGCTTCCATATAAAAGCTAAGTAACCACATGATGGCCGTTGTGGCATGTCTCTTAAAAAATGTTACACCTTTTATTCAAGATAAGAAAAGTCCAAAGTTTTTAATCTTCAAGTCTCCAGCTCTAATAGGTTCCCATATTTCGTTGTACAGACATACAAGCATGGACGAATGGCCATAGGGAACTTTCCCTACTAAAGTTATAATTCAAAAATCCTACTAGACTCCAAATTTAAATAAAAGGTTTTAATGATTGAATAAATTTAGTGATATGTCAAGAAGTGTTCAATTGTGAAATCGGTCTTTTTGAGAGAATTAAACCGTTATTTAATAAAAACGTATTTCAATTTATTCAATTAACATTTATTAATTTTATTTTTTGGTTTATTTTCAAAGCCATGTTAAGCAATTTGACATTTTTCTTGTCATTCTTTGTCTGCGCGACATATTATACACGCCATAAATTAAAAAAATTTCAATAAATATTGTATCTTGTGACAGAAAGACTGATACAACTGCTCACTTGAATGAATTTTTTGGATCTATGATATTTATTATTTTCATTTTTTGAGCTTTTATATATGAATCACAAGCTTAGCTTTGACACAATTCTGTTTTATTTGGTTAAAAGGTATTCAAAGTCTTAAGAATTCCCAATCTTAAATTTGATTATCTTTATTTAATATGTTCTTGGGTGCTCATGATTTTAAAAAACTTTTTAATGTTGTTAGGTCATATTATTCTCGAAATCCGGACATGTTGCGATCGGTCCGCTTGTGGAAAGAAGGCGGTGAATTCTGAATGGTATACAACCATGTGTTTGCATGAAGTGTTCGATGAACTGAGGAAAACCAACACACAAAGACGAATTATACTTTATCACGATAATGCGAGCTCTCACCAAATGACTTCTTCCTGTTCCCTCACATCAAAAATAAACTGCGTGGAAAGCGGCTTTCAACTCCCGATGAAGCTGTTGATGCCTTGGAGATATCTCTTTTGGAGTGAAAAAACTGCTTCACAAAATGGTTGGGGTAATGCAAAAGTGTTTCGATCTTAATGGTGACTATTTTTTAAATCAGGGCTGTACGGCGGTTGACCTATCAATTCGATATTTTGAATGCTCAAAAACTAATGTCTGTGTGAGCTGTTGTCTAAGAGCTTGCATTGTCATGGTGGAGGGTGATTCGCCTTCGGCGGTTGGTTTTGCGAATTTTTCCGAAGACTTGAGGCGAACAGATGGTCGTGTACCATTCAGAATTGACCGTCTTACTTAAATTCTATTGAAATGTTCCATATAGGTCCATTTCGGACCACTAGAAGTGTTTGCATATTAAAATCTGTTTTCTTTCTGGGGTTTAGTAAGAAAAAAATATTTTGTTGGAGTTTTGTATCTTATAGTTAATCCAATAAAATATCCTTCATGAACTAAGATACAAATTTTAAGTTGAATGGCGTACAGGGTGTCTCAGAGTTCTTACTTGAATCAGTGGATCTGTAACAAATATTATTACCCAATGGCAAAGCAAAGAGTACAACATTGAATGAGGTCTAATGGGTTACTGGTAATGCATTCGATCGGTGATTTAATGCACGACAATCATTATCTTTTGACTTTTCTAATTTCACAGGCAAGCAAATATGCGTTCAATCAATCAGTTTGCCAGATATAACTGTTCAATTTACGATCGATCAAGTGAGCAGTCAGTTAGTCAACGATCGCTTTTTATGATTAGCTTGGTTTGAATCGTTGCAGACAGCCAACCAATCGATGATTCAATTGAGGGTTTGAACCGGACTATATTTAGTCTTGAATAGGCCAAGTCAACTTATATGCTGCAATATTTTTTTTCTCATTTTTATTTTAAAACTAATATGTTGTCTTAGTAACAGTCAGTTGCACTCCCTTTCCTTCCCACCTTCTGTTCACTCTTCTCCTTATGAAATATGCGCTTGTTGCTTTTAATGTTGAACATGCAACCAAATTACTCTTGCTTCAAAATTGTTGGCATCTGAAGTAGTTTTAACTTTTACCAACCACTTGCGCCGTCCTTGTGATTTTTCTGCAAGTGGCAAAGTGGCTAATTGTGTTTCCAATAATTTACAAGTTGCTTAGAAATGTGTTGCATTTGCCGCTGGCACACACTACTCCTCGCCACTCTTTACACCACCACTCCGCTCTCACTTGAACAGCCACTTACAAGCATCAAAAACTTGTAAACAACTTTGAAGTTATTTTTTGTGATATTTTGACGAGTTTTAAGCATTTACATGCGACTCCAATTCGATTGCTGGCGATCGATGCGTTAATTTATGATTTCATTAACCCTTTGCGAACTCAATTTTGCAATAGGACCAAATCTCCTGCGGAGAATCTTTTTCTCAAAGACTTCTAACCCTTATTCGTCTGACTCAATTACAGTTCATGTCTTTGCGCCATGCAGTTAGACCGGAAGTATCAACGTCTTGTAGATCTTGATGTTCGTGTTTCGAGAGAGAGGGCCTCTTATGTTTTCTCTTAAATATTGTTGACAGTAATTTGTTCCATTCAAGTTTTTAATTTAATTTTCACCAATCCCAATCTATGCAGCAGCCATGATCAGTTGGACAGACGGACTGAGAGACAATGCAGCCAATGCCGCCAACGATTGAGAGATATTCATGATAGACAACGAACGATATTACATGTGGTAGCTAGCTATTCCAGTGCATATGGCGATAGCTTTTTTGGATCGATTAGGAATGCAAATAAGTGCACCGATTGCGTATGCCAACACCGCCGCCACATGTGCGCTCAACCAGCTGCCCGTCTGTCTGTCCGTTCATTCGCGCGGATTTTATCTACACTCGTGTTTATTTCTGCACCATTTGTGTACGACGATCGTTATCTGCATCCGTTAAAAGTTACGATTTTTCTTAGTTGGAGCCTTAGATACATTAAACGCTGTTTAGACAATTTGTAACAGGTTCATTTTCATGTTTATGGGAATAAAGTTTTGCATACCCCAATAGATAGAAAACAATTACATGTGCTCGCTTGTAACTTTAAAATTAATAAACATTTATTTTTTTGAAAATATATCGCCATGTTGCATGCCACCCAGTGTGACTAGTGACTTGCACATGCAACAATAACTCAGAATGCAGCATGCAGAAGAAAGCGTTTTATTTTGAAAATCTGTTGCATAAAACCAAAGTTTTTATGTTGCAATTTGCATTCACGACTCGTCGATGACACTTTTTTAATTAGCAAAGCGCGGCTAAGTGCAGCAAGGCTGACACAGAACAAATTGGTTAAAATATAATTTTTTTGAGTGAACAACAGACTTGCATTTGCATGTGTGCACTACTCAGTCTTGTGGTGGTAGGTAGCGCGTCATACAATGTGTGACGAGTACAAAGCAATTTAAATACCCGAATGTACTCGTTTGTATACCAGTAAAACTACCCCGAACACACCTGAAAACTACAAGTTTGTATAAAAATTACCGTACAACAGTACAATCCGTAGATGAAAAACACCCAGGTAGCCTCTTTTTTTCGAACCAAATGACAAAGGGTTTGCACACGCAGGCTCACTAGACAGGGGGATTCCCAGGGGAAATCACTTAAGGTAATTCACTTTGGGGGATTCGCCAGATTCCCTGGAGGTTCCCTAGACAGCTGCGGGACAGCTACTACAGTTACTATTGATGGCCATCAGCTGGCAGCTACTACTGCATCCGGGAGTTCCCCAGACAGGAGAATTCACTACAGGAGAATTACTTTGGGGGATTTTCCAGATTTCCGAGGGATTATTTAGACAAGAAGTTTCCTCTGGGTTGCCACTGACTGGAGGATTTCCTGTGGGTTCCCCAAACAGGAGGAATATCTGGGTGTTCCCCACAGAAAATCCCCTTTGGGTGATTCACTTGGGATGTAGGTGGACTTCCTTGGGATTCACCAGACAGTGGAATTCACTGGAGGTTGCTCAGACGGAGGGAGTCCCTGGAGAGTTCCCCATACAGGAGGATGCCCTGTGGGTTTCCCCAGACAGGGGATTCCCTGGGGAAATCGCTTTACGTGATTCACTTTGGCGGGTACCCAAGACAGAGGGATTCCCCTGGAGGATTCCTTAGACTGGGAGATTCCTTACGCGGGGGGATTCCCTCGCGGTTCCCCAAACAAAGGTATTGCCTGAGGGATTTCTAAGACTGGGGTATTTCCTAGGAGTGCCCCAGACAGGGTTGATCCTAGGAATTCACCAGACAGTAGGATTCTCTTTTGGACCCCCTGGGACTTTCTCAGAAAGAGGGATTCCCTGAAGGTTTCCGCATACAGGAGAATTCCCTGGAGATATCACTTTGGGAAATTCAACTTTGGGGGCTCCCTAGACAGGGGTATTCCCTGGAGGTGTGCCAGTACAGGGGGATTCCCTAGGGGTTCCTCAGACGAGGGGTATTCCTTGCGGGGACCCCCTGTTGTCCACCAGACAGGGTATTCCCAATGAGGACCCCCTGGTAGCTTACATACTTCCCTGGGGGTTTTAACAGACAGAGTGATTTCCATGTGGGATCCTCTGGCGTTCTCCAGACAGAGGATTCCTTAAGGCAGCGGTTCTCAAACTTTTTTGGTGACGAAACCCTTTTGGGAAACGCAATATTTGACGGAACCCTATAATAAAAAAAAAATCATTTTAAAACTTGATTCGAACAATTTTGTTTCACTTCAATAGTGTGCTAATATGGGTGAGGCACATTACCAATTTTTTCTAAATTCTTGTGGAGCCCTCACAGAGGTTTCGTGGAGGCCTAGGGTTTCGCGGAGCACACTTTGAGTATTGCTGCTCTAGAGGAACCCCCTCGGAGTTCCTCAGATAGAGGGATTCCCTGAGGATTTCTTCAAAGAGGGGGATTCTCTAGGGGAACCCCCTGGGAGTTCACCAGACGTGGGTATTTTCTGCGGGTAAATGTTTCTACTACTATCTTCTCAATTCATTGTAATTTTTGTATTTGTTATTCATTTTAGATAATGGCTAACAATCTCCAGAGAAAGTAAAATATGTCAAAATGGTATGATTGAGAGGGAATAGCAATTGAAAGCCAGTTTGGTATTTTTGCAGAAGTCTGTAAATGAAAATATATTTGATATATACACAATCCAGGATTTGGATGTCTAATAATAATACCTAACAATAGTTTCACATCTTTCGGTACGATTGATGTTGCTGCATGCAACAGTAGCCAACTCACGACGTATGTTGTTGGCTTTGAATACATGTTGCTAGCTAAAGTTTTTGTTGATTCTAGTGTAGTAAGTTGTCGTTTGAAGTTACTTATTAGACGCCATACTAAGGCTGGTTGGTAGCCATAGCAAGAGCATCACTTGAATGACAGCATAAATGTGTTGTTGCTCTAAGTTGCTGATATAGTTTCATGAATGATCGAACAGTTGCGCAACAAGAAGTATTGAGTCATTGTCACCATGAGATATATCTATATGAAGTTTATTATTCATTGTCAACAAAAACATCATAGAATGCAGCAGCTACTGTTGCTCTGACAAAGTGCCTGACTGAATGACAGACAGACTGTTGTACTCAGTCTCAGACTGAATGACTGTGCCTGATCTTTGGTAATTACTAATCCAGCTAACGAGTAAAAATTGCTGCTAGTGTCCAGCGCCGATTGCTGACCCACTACTGTGGGCGTCATTTTAGTTGCAATCAAATTCAAAATTGCATATATTGACGAAATTTTTACTTTTGCACTTCAATTCCATTGCAACGAGTAATATTTGATTGATTTCAAAAGATTTACGATATAAATTTCTATTACCAAATGCTGCAGCCCAACAACTAAGATTAAAACCAACGCTAAAAGTGTGCATTAAGAAGATTAGCAGACACCCATAAACAATAATGAGTCAAAATGATTGAAATCAATACTTCTGAATGTCTCATTTGGCGCACGACTTTCAATAGTCTAATGGTAGTCAATTGGAAATGAAACTAAAATTGCTTGCGGACTTAAAAAAGGAGGCAGCTTCATGTACAGGTTTGAAGTCTAAGAAGAGTTGAAAGAGAATATGCACTGCAACAGGTTCACTATCCAATTTATAAGATGTTGCTGTCTGAATGGCTGTCGAAGTACCTTTGCGAAAGTAAACGTGATGCTGCTGACCTACTGAACCCTTTGAGATAGCTGGCTCAGTCACTTAAGCAGCCTGGCAGGCAATACTAGCTGCATAGATGTTGGTGTTATTTTTGCTTCGAGGGATGTTTTATGCGTTCAAATTGGAAAGAGAAAGTAAGGAGCGAAAAACCTTAGCTGGAAATCAATTGATTTCTCAATAAATAAATATTATAATTTGGCTTATGGAATCATTCTAACTTGTTTGTTTTATAGGGCTTGTTTGTAAAAAGAAGAAATTTAATTAATTTCACGCTGCGCTTCTCCAGTTTTACAATATAATTTGCGCAAATTTTCAATTTTTTTATTGTTTTATGTGACTTAAACTAGCTGCCAAACAATCAAAGCGACCGCAACTAACTAGTTCGACATTTTAATTATTTAAATCTTGCTGAAGGCTAAGCGAAAACACAGATCATAACTCATAAATTTATCAACCGATTAAAAATCGAGAAAAAAATATGTATACAACAATGGAATAACCAAAATGCCATGCAAAACTTGTACAACAAAGAGAATATATATGATTAGAGTTAGTTATTTATACTATTTTGGCATAGTTTAATCATTCAAAACCTAGAACAATTGTTTTAGTAGCAACATGCAACAATTGCTGCTGCCGTTGCTACTTTGACTACCACGGGGCATGCTAAAAGCCACTTTGCACCGATGGTGTTCAATCAGAAAACCACTGAGCAGCCAATTGGACTGCTACAGCTGCTATGCCATATAATAGAGTGCTCAATATGGAATGACCTTGAATTATTTCCAATAATACTTTTATGATTTATTATACTAAAGTTGCGAATTGACCTCCAAGCGCGTGGGACGGTAGGTAAATAGGTGATAGGATATAAGATATATTGCGCAGATAGAGTGTTTGCAAAGAACAGCAAGACATTAATCGATAATATTGTTTTTATTTTTTTGTTTAGCAATTAAAGTGTAAATAAAGCTAATGTTGATTAAGGTAATTCATTTCAAATAAATATTGTATAACAATTCGCATTAAAAATTTAATTGGATGCGATATAATGCATGACTTATGAAGCGAATTTATTTGCAAATGGAACTTTGAGTGTTAAGTGTTTGAGTTCAAGCAATAAAAATATAGCTGACACCCTTTTCACATACTTACTTCCTTAATTGGCTTTCAATTCTGGTTCGATCATGACTGCATTTAGGAAGGCGCAACAGCTGCTTTGGTCTGTGCGCGCTGGCGGCTGCTATTTGGAAAACCAAGTACGCGGAGATCTTCCATACCTAGTCGTTGGTACCCAATAAAGTGTGGGTCCCCCATGTAAACCATGCGTGCTGGAGCCACTATAATGTTATGCGCTGGACTATGTCAACGTCAATAAATAGCACATATAGCTCGCGGTTTATATGTCGCCGACTCTAATAAGACCTAAAATCCTGCGAATCCTAAGCTCACAGGTTAGTAAACCACATATTAAAAGAGTTTTTTTAAATAAGATACTGCAATGGAGTTTTTGTGGATGTGCAGGAAGCCTTTGACTGAGTATGGCACGATGGTCTTACAGCGAAAATCAAGGCTATCGTTCCATCCTCTTGCTTCCTCCTTCATTTTCAAATAAAAGTGCCAGAAAAGCTATCAACTGTCCATCTCGTTAAAGCCGGAGATCAAAAAGGATGTGTGCTGGGACCATTGATGTTCTCCTTGTTTACTGCTGACCTCCCTGTCTATATAATGCCACCAGAGAAAGTTATATTGGCATCTTACACAGACGACGTTGCAATTCTCTACAACGCTTAATGCGAATTTAATGCAGCTGACAAGGTGCAAGAGTATGTCCACGAGCTAGAGAATTGGGCCAAGCGATGGAAAATTAAACTAAATGCGGAAAAGTGCATAGATTTGGCTTAACAACATTGCATCAGACAAATGAGGTCATGGTGTGAAGCTAAATAAGAGGGCTCCACTTGGACGAAGTTTCAACAATTTAATATCTAGATGTGGCCTCAGACTATGGTCACTAGTGTCGATCGATGAGATGGCGCATTATCGTGCAACAAGCGCCAACTTCCTTCCTCGCCATATTCTGGCCGAATACGACAGATACAATGGAGCAAACGGTTCATAACACCAAATCAACATTGTCTTCGCTTTTGACTTTCCAAACATGATTTTTTGGGTTTTGGCGCACCGGACGGCTTTCATTCGACACTTTGATGCTTAGTTTTAAGTTTTGTTCGTTCACTGAAGATTTCTGCCGGTCTGATCGTTCGTCGTCATTCAAGTCTTCCCGACCGTCTTTGAAACATGTGAACCAGTCCTAAATAGTGGTACGAGATGCACAATTACTCCCATAAATTTTTTATAAATTGCATTAACACTGCCTCTAGCTGTGAAATTGAATTAAATATATATTTCTGTAGGCGATTGAAATGTTTTTTCTCTTGAAAGGAATAAAACATGGAGACAATAGCACGGTTTAAATATTATGCAAAACATACAAAGAAAACTACCAAATACCAGCCAGCCTATCAACAGCAACATCACTAACAACAACAAAAACAACAATACTCAGAGCAACATCAGGTGTTGTAGCTGCAATTGTTGTTGCTCTGCTGGATGCTGCTTTTATTGTTTTAAAATCACCAAAATTGGTCACAGACCACATGCAAAGCAATCCCATACGAACAACCTCGAGTAAAAGAAATCTCAGCAATCATTGCACATTATATGGAAGCTCCTTAGTGCAGCAGCAACCTTAAAACGCGTCCCATCCATAGACAAACCATTCTCTCTGTTGACTTTCACAAGCAGCAGCAACAACAATGGAGTTTAGTTAGAAAGCGATGGTCTAGAAGAACATGCAGTTAGCGAAGAAGTATTGTTGCTGCCCTCAGGTTGGCTACGAATGTATTGCACTGTTCAATAGCCTTTAACTTGAGATAAAGATCGAAGAAAATTGAGCTTGCATTGGTGTCTTAGATAGATGGTAGGCCTAATACTGAGTTGTTACTGCCATTAGTTAGTTAAAATTGCTCCTTAGAAACTCTTTCATACGAATTTAAAATTGAAATGATGTGATGTAAAAATTATACTCAATCAAAAAACGGAAACAAGCCTCGGATACAACAACAACCGTTCAACAATGACGACCATTCGCTTTAAACAACTGACTCGAATAAGTACATGGCATGTGCGCTTTCTTTCTGATCCTTCATAGGTCGACATTGGATACCGGCTTCTCGATCTTTGCGCCACCCACCAAATGTTTATTGGCGGCAGCAAATTTCCGCAGCCGGATTTCCATAAGCACAACAGGGAGTCCCCCGATGGGAGTCCTCCGCATTAGGAATCAAATCGCAGGCGATTCCACAACTGTCTGATGGACGTGCGTGTGTTTAGAGGAGCTGATATGTACAGCGATTACAATCTGATTGTTGGACGGTTACGTCTACGTGTCTAAAAGAAATCTGGAGGCAACAGCAAAGGAAGCAGATCTTCGACCTGGAGGGCCTGGAAACACCATCCATGCTGCAACAGTACCAAGAAGAACTATTCTTTGCCCTCGCGCGTCATTATTCTACACCAACTTGGATGCAAATTCAAACAGCGTGCTCTGAAGCTGCGCAGAAAACGGTTGGCTTGCATCACTTCAGACGGAAGCCGTGGATAAGTAACACCAGATGGACTCTGATTGAGAAGCGCAGGCTATTAAATCAGACCTTGCGAATAAGGGGGCATATGTGAAGGCAGCGAACTGTAACAACTTAAGCGGAGTCTACACAGCGGTAAGGGAATAAGGGAACTTTAAGACATATATTCCACCTATCGAGACTAGTTACGAGTGCAGTCTATCGGCAGTTCTTTGAAATTGATGACACTGAGTCTAAAACTCCAGCCATTCCCAACACCGAGCAGCGTCGAAACCCCAGCAGAAGTATTTTTACTGAACCGCCTACTGGGACGAAAAGAATTTCTACTGACACGCCTACTGGGGACGAAATATCCTTGGCCTTAAGCAAGCTAAAGATGGTTTGTCAGACGAACTGCTTAAGCATTTCTCACCACATTATTCGCGCCGCATGGATATCTGTGATCATTCTAGATGACTGGAAAAAGGTTAACCTTAGTCAGTGCAGAAAATGGCGTTGTATAACGCATTTAAACTCGATCCAAAAAGTACTGGCCTTCATTATCTTGGCCAGAATCTCACCAACTTTAAACAACCCAATTACAGCGAGAACAGAATGAGTTCCGACCAAATCAGTGCTATGTAGACCACATTAATACACTACGCGTCATTGTGGAACAATTGGTCGAGTGGAGGTCCCCGTTATACCATTTTTTTTGTGAACTTCGAGCGGGCGTTTGATACCATCAATAGAAACCCGACATGGAGGATACGCGGAGGTGCCAGAAGGCCTACAGTGGAGACTTAATCGGAAATATAAAACCTATACCATTATATTGATCAGAGACATGAATGCTTTCAGATAGGATCGGCGGAGAGCTTCAATCTTTTCCTAACAAATGTCTAAAGAATATCTGCCGCATCTTCTGGCCTGAAACGATCTCAAACGCTGACCTATGGCAAGGAACAAACACCGCATCGACAACATTGCAAAGATGGCCTTCCAGTGGCCTTAAGTCGTCTAATTTTAAACATTTAATCTAATCTTCTTATCAAGATCATTGGGCTTAAAAAATTTTAGAGTTCTCCAGCAAAAAAAAGTTAATGAAATAAAAACTCAGAAAGATGGGGTAGGATTGTTTGGGGGCAACCTCTTTTAGTTGTCCGAACTGGCTTTAATTAGAACATTTTTGAAGGATTAATGTAAGGTTGAACAAATTTAAAATTTCTCCCAAAACTCAGATGGTAAGTGCAGGGGAAGTGGTTGTTAACTGAAGAATTAGGAGAAGCTTAATTTTCAATTTTGAAGATCTTGATTTTCAGACGGATAGGCAGACGAGCACTATACTCTATATATACATATATACTTTATAGAGTCTGCCTCGCCTTCTTCTGCGTGTTTTTATTACTTAAAAAAAAGTACTCCAAGCGTATTCAAGTTAAATCGGAAATTTAACCGAAACACGCATGCACTACAATTCATTCCTCATTGTAGTACTTAGGATAGAACACATAATCGGCCTCACTGAATACAGCTGATCATGAAGTGCAGCTAAGCATTGAATAGATACAGGTTCCATTAATGTTGGTAAGTTCGGCGAAGTTGAAACTGGCTGCTGCGAGGTAGAGCATAAAAAATGAGAGAGATAGAGAGCAATCAACTATTAAAGCAAACGAGGTTCGCCTGTGGAAAACTTGTGTTCATGGAATCAGTAAATCGCGATTCACGCTGAAGTAGAGACCGAAAAGCTGAAGTCGTGCTATGCCGGTAAATTTTTCGATATTCAAAAACTGGAAATTTTGACGAGTTGCGCGCAGAAGCTCAACTGAAGTTCAATTGGACTATAATTTTTTTGAATGAACTTCTTTTATTTTTAATTTTTTAAGTGTGTTGAAAATATATAAAAATAAATAAACTATTATAAATTAAAATAAAAGATAATTTTCATCAATGCTTAAGCAAATTAATAACAAAAAAAGCCGAGGTAATAAATTATAGATTGTTGTGGTAAAAATTGAAAAACCTATAATCAAAAAAAAAAAATAAATAAATAAATAATTCAAATAGAGGAATATTAGTGTTTAATAGTGCTTTTGACTGTATTTTTATAAGAAGTAATTTTGTAAATCATAAACAAATCTTTGCCAAAAAAAAAAGTTCCATATGTGACCTATGAAAGCCCACTTTGTCAAAAAAAAATATTTTTGTATGTTTATGCCGATTCGTATTTTACCCTTTTTTAAAGAACAAGTCACAAATATTAAAAAAGATTATGTTTCAGTGCGTACTCACCACACTATGGTGAAATAAAATTCATAATGAAAATATGAACTCGTAAATGACTATGTAGAAAAACTTTGAGCTCTTCCGCTCTCTTTCGAGTATGGTAAAAAATTATATTTGATCTATAAATTTTTAATCAGGAATATATGATGTCATGTGATGTGCTTAGCTCTACGAGTTCTGACTTAATTGTTTACACACAAAGATCCCTTTTCCAAAAAAAAAAAAAAAAATAGATTATCAGTTTATTATTTATATCTCCAATGTTGTGATTACCCTGGACAAAAGGCTTAGCTGGAACCTTTACCAACAATAAGTACTAACTAAAGCTATTTGATCCGGTATGTATTTTTGGCTTGATTTGGGATATCTCTCCAAAAATCATTCTTTGGATGTATACCATAATGGTAAACCCATTGTCAGCTCCGTCTCTTTTGTAGCAGCTTCTTGCCCGTCTGTCCATGACAGGTGCAATGCGCACATATCCTACTGCTGCAATGGAAGTGTGTGCTGGTACTCCTTCTCTACATATTTTCACACAGATCCGAGCGATAGATGATGCACTGAGACTAGATTCGTCGTCCTAATCCAGAAAGTGGGTTACTCAGGTTTTTTGAAAGACAGTCCTAGCATTGAAGTCAGCCACTTTACAGATTGTATGACGAAGCAATTTTCCTTTAGAAAATTTAAATTCTCAACACAAGTAAGACGGATAAGTATTGCAGCCCATCTATTGGACCATCGAGTACTAAGTGGTTTACTGATGGCTCCCTTACCGAAACCAGTAGAGGTGCGGGTATTTTTTGTAAAAAAAATTAGGATTTCTTTGCAACGTGTATCTGGCTCACAGTCTTTCAATCTAAGATCCTTGCCATGGAGGTCTGCACACGACACTTGTTGGACAGAAATCCAAAGGGGAGAATAGATCTATATTCTCAGAAAGCCAAGCGGCAATCATATCACTTACATCCTGGCAACCCTCATTCAGGTTAGTTAAACGATCTTTCGACATCCTTCAACCATTCTCCGTAGACCGTAAAGTCAACATTTGTTAAATCCTAGCCAAAGGAGTAGTAAAGCTCAGGATGCTGATAACCTTTGGATAGGACCATCCTGTTATCTTATTTGGGCTTCGGCCAAAACAATCATTTTTATAAAAGTTAAAATATTTGTTTTTATGTTGCGAGGGAGGGAAAGTGAGCAAATCGGACAGAGCTGCCGATAGAAAAGAAAGTATGTTATAATCCAAATTTGATCATGGATATAAATCAATTAAGTCATGTCAGGACATTGAAACAAATTCCTACAATTGCTCTCTAAATTCTGATATATTTTTGTGTACTGTGGTTCTGAGAGCATGAAAGTGAAAAAAAATTGCATTAAGTTTCATTGCACAAACAATGATTTACAATTCACAGATAGTTTATTAGTTTTTAAGCCTTATACTAAACAAATACAGCAAACTACTTTGAGATGGTTCAAATATCTGTCATTTTATTATATTTATTATTATTGCACATAAATTATTTGCTTTATTTTGTACTGATTTGTTTACTAATATTTTCGCGCTGCCATAAATTAGTTTGATTTTTATGATACGTGACGGCAGGCAACGCAGATCAAGAGTCCAAACCCAGCTTCAGCTAGAAAAGCCTGCGGCTAATTTGCAGATATCTGTGCTCCATTCATGTTGAAAGTAGTAACATATTTTTTGCTATGCGGACTTAATACATTTTTTTTATTTTCTTGCTTCACTTTTCCTCAAATTTGTGCTCCGCGACTCAGCTTGTTTGTAAGAAAATTATTGTACCATATTTTTTTGGGCTATCTCAGCGTTCATCGAAACATTACAAAATACTTTTATATAATATTTTTTATGCAGCCATACTTTTGAAAGGGTATATTAATTTTATGAACAAATATGTAACATTTAAAATGCGATGCTGTAGATGTTATAAAGTGATAGATTGATAGACAAATGAATGGAGACCAGGACATATGTGGCATAGATTTTCAATATTAATCGAGAATACACATTTATTTAATGAGATCTGCAACACTTTCATTCGAAACATTTCCACAAACTTTAATGCATAAAGCCTTTAATTCTATGCGGGTAGAGTATAATAAATGAAGTACAAGGTAACTTGTAGTCGAACCAACTTGTCTGCAGCTTATTTTTTTGTATATCTCCGCCCCTTGACCGTTTGCGCATTGCATCAGTTTCATTTGCCAATGACTTAAATTTATTTTTATTTGTTGTTGCATGCAAAATAAATAAAATTAAAAAAAAAAAAAAATAACATTCCCACGTTTCCAGCTGCATTTAATCGATCTGTGTACTACGATAAAATTTCTCATGTCCAGCGGGCGTCAGCCGTTTCAATTTGTATACAGACAGACAGACAGACAGACGCTAAAAGATAAAGTATCTGCATAATACTAAATGCATCTCATTAATTTCTTTGCTGTATATATCAACTATTAACCACACAAAACAAAATTCTTTTTCAGCCTTTTGTTGGGTGGCAACATTTTTTAACTTTAATAAAATTTATATTTTATTCTCACTCATTTATTTTGGTTTAGTTTAATTAAATGATTTTAAGCTCGCGTAAGCCAGGATAGAGATAGACATAGAGTAAAGAGAGCCAGAGAATCGCCCGCACAGACTAATATATGGGGAAATAAAGTAAATTCAGTCATGAATTACGATTCATTGATTCCATACCAAGATGATGCTATAGTATCAATAGGTACTGTGACAGCAGTATGTGAACATTGCTCGGCATTGTAATTCAGGAACGAATCGAAAGGCATGAGCTGCTTACAAGGAAAAGTAAAATTAGACGAAATTCTTTCTCCACTCGAAGCACTGCACTCTCTCATTACTTATCGAACAGGTATGGAGAGATCTATCCGTACTTGGCATTCAAAACAACTTGCACCAACCCGCACAAGATTACGGCAGCTGGCGCAGCTTCTTAAAAGCGGCCATGATCGAAAGACGGTTGAAGCCCATTTAAGTAGTTCAGATTTTTAAGGAGATCTGTGACACTGTAAAATATTTTATTAGGTGTTGATGTAATCAATTTAAACAATATTAAAAAAAATAATACAAACAAGTAAGAAAATCACAGTCGGGCGTAACCGACTGTAAGAGGCCCTGTACCAGTGCAGGTCGCCTACTTACTTTTTTTGTGGCGAAGAAATTTTTAGTCTTGGGGGTGATTTTAAAGGGAAAGGGGGGGGGGGGGGTATGGGCAAGTTTTTAAAATAAACTTGTAAAATTTCGCAGCAGTCCTAGTCGAATGCAAAAAACACGAAGTCTCTATCTATTACCGTTTCCGAGATCCTTTCGTTCATACAGACGGACTGTCTGACAGACGGACATGTCTATATCGATTCCTCTATCGCTCCTGACCATAATGAGGGTAACTTTGGGGGTCTCCGATTATTATTTCTACCTGTTACATACATTTGCACAAAACCAATAGGCTCTTGTACCTTCGGTACAGGGCCTAAAAAGTACATATTGCGGCCAACTATGATGCTGTCATGTTCATACTATCTTATGGATAAAATGAAATTCTAATGCAATATCTCTATAGTCTAAAGGATCTCGTACATATTTATTTATCTACTCGACTATTAATGGAGCTTCGAAATATGTATTTTAAAGGGATGTGGAAAGTCTTTTTCTGGTTTTTATATATACTTGCACAGACTACCCTGCTATTCGCTTCTATTTAATTTATACAGGATATGCAAACAATATATATTATTTGAGACACTGTTAACCAACTAAACTTGATTAAATAATTGTAATGATTCTTTATTCTTATTTTTATTCTTTCTTTATAGGCGAGAAACCGTATACATGCCAGTGACTATAATTCGAAGGTATTTTTGCACGTTCCGACGAATTGAGCAGTCACTATTGGAAACATACCAATACTAGAACCTTTAAATGCAATGTCTGCAAGCGACGCTTTACCTGAAGTGATTATCTTCCATTGCATATGAAGCGATATATGCCTAAAAGCTATACCAACATTGAGAAGGAATTATACTAAGAAGAAGATAACGTTCAGAAAGAATTATGTTATTAAAATGATAAAATTTATTAATATTAAAGAAAATAAAGCACTTAAGTTTAATAAGAGAATAATTTTATTTTTTTTTTAATTTAGGAAGTGGATATTTTAACGGAATAATGCCGCCAATACAAGTTGCAAATATCATAAAAACTTATTTCGAAATGAATTGGAATGGCCAGAGCAGCTGAGATTCAAATTTCATTGAAAAACTTTCAGTTCTTATTTTGAGCAATGTGTAGAAAACTGAAGCCCATTAAAGAAGAGTAGTCCTAAATTAATAATTCCGTGCTCTTAAATCTTCTTTCATAATTTAAATATTGTTTTTTGTGTACCGATAAAGCTAGGAAAGTATTCATTGAATGAAATGCGAAACTGACAGCGAAAATGATAACATTTGACCGTTGTACAAACTCCGCATTTTAATAGCGCAAAGACATGGAAAGAATCTGCAGCAAGTTTCGAATTAAAATAGCAAACAAATAATCAAATAGTCAGAAGAAATAAACAAATAAATAACAGAAAGAAAAAATGTTTTATTAAATTTAAATGAAAAATTTACGTCAAAACCAAATAAATACATAAACTATTTGCAAATTATAAGGTTCCATTGTATTGCAAATAGATGCTGCTACTTTCGTTAGATCTAGTTTTTTTTAATAAGAAATTTTAGCTTTTTTAAATTTTAGTTACGTGGTTTTGCTCCATTTTTTATTTTATATTGAAAAAAGCTTTAAAAAAAATGATTAAGCCATACCAGACGAGTGTTGGAAATTAAACACAACATTTTGGAAAAGTTTAGCTCTTTCTCGATCAGGATTTATTCAAACCATCATCTTTCAAACCGTTTTATATCTATTAATATCGGATACCTACAAACCAGACGGACATTTCCATATCGACACGACTTTTGATGCAGAAATTCACGAACAAAAACTCATACTTCTAAATATTCCAAGTCAAAAATCCGAAAAAATGTCATTTATACAAATTTGTATTTAATGATGAACAATAAATGCACAAAAAGGCTTTTAAAATATTAAAATAAAACAAAATATTGCGCATACGCCATGCATAACACATGTCAAAGAAACTTAATTCATTTAATTCTTCAGCTCTTATATCAAACTGCTCTACATTTCAAATATGCCAAAGCATTCCTGTTATACATTTACATACTTTTGTACAAATGTATATAGTAAATAGATTGTATCTACTGGGTTTAGTATATGCCGGGTGTCGTGTTAGTTGCCGCTTATATAAATCATATAGAAAACACCGATTGTAATCGAATAGACAACACGCACGAGCAGACGATGTGCCGTATGAAATGTTAGTAGTGGAGATACGCTACCAGTTGGAGGCAAAAACGACTTTATTAGAGCACTTTCAATGGTTTTGCAAGCGCACGCGTCATGATTGCACGCAATTCGTAATTGGGAAACGCATTTCAAATGCACTGAAACTAATTTTATATTAAAATATTAGAATTGAATAAAGAAAAATTAGAATTCATGATATCTTTACAACCATTTGAGGTACAAATTTGCATGAAGGAATCGCAAAGGCTGCTCGTTACGACAGGAAATCTAAGCGACACATTGAAGTTGTTTTCCCACAAATTTTTCGCGAATATTAAGCTCACATGGGCGGCTTAGACCTAATGGATGGACTTATAGAAAAGAAGAACGCGAGTAAGTACAAATTGGTCAAACTCCTGGATTTTCGCGAATCGATTGCTGCAGGTGGCATTCCAAATCAAAAACTTTCCAGGTCGTCCAATCAGTGCTTACAACAATCGAACTTCACAAGGACGGACATTCCAGTCACCATCCTCTCAGACAGAGCGAACAATGAAGTCTTCTCTCTCAGCAACCTTCACAGCTAGGGCTAAAACTAGTCGAAAAATCTAAGCATACAATATTGGACTTGCGATTTGACCAGCTTAACCATTTCTCGGCTTGGTTAGGTCGAGACAGTAGAAGAAGATGGTAAGCAAGCACTGTAAAACTTGGCATATGCAGTGCATTTTTACAAAATGCACACTCTTTGCCGCTCTATACTGTCTTCCGAGGTATACACTTTACGAGATGCAATTTATGAACTTTTTTAATGCTTGGTCATAAGGTCTTGGCTGCAGATGGCTGAAATGATAAACACCGTCCTTTGTTAGTCAATAACAACATGGAAGTTCTGGCAACTGCGGCCCCAACACACTACCCGTACGATAGGAATCGCCTTCTTGATGCGTTGGACTTTGCTGTATACGCTGGTATTCAGTCTAGCCGTCTGATTATCTCGGTTTCAAACGATTTAAGCTCAGATCACTAGCCGCTTATCGTTGATGATAGACTTTTATTGTGTACCCGCGTTACAAAGCTGAGATTGTTGCTAGCCCACGCTAAAGTTCCAATATTTAAGGAACGACTGGAATAACTACTCAACCTCAACAAGGAACTTTCTTCTATGGGGTCGAGCTGCTCACCCGCAACATTTTATGTAGCTGC
Source organism: Leucophenga maculata (assembly GCA_035044805.1). NCBI lineage: Eukaryota > Metazoa > Arthropoda > Insecta > Diptera > Drosophilidae > Leucophenga > Leucophenga maculata. Next base: position 142,273 of record JAWNNP010000651.1, on the reverse strand, counting down.
ACACCTAGCCACACAGCATCAGCCATCACGCTGCCTAGCTGATTCAACCTTTTAAAAGCTGAGGTCATGCATTCAGTGAGGCATAAGCGTAGATTCCATCTTTGTTAGATGCGCAGCAGGAACGAATGAGACCGTTTAAACTGGTGTAGAGCGGCTACTGAGTTGAAAAAGTGGATGTATATGATATGCAGCAAATTTTTTAATGACCTTTTTAGGAATGCAGATACAAACAAAAAAATTTCTTTCAGCTTGTGGAAATCAACGCACTTTGTTATGCTGCAGCCTTTACTACACGTGCCTATAAAAGATGCCAACAACACTCCCTGCTGTGCTTGAAGGACGCATCACAGCTTTTGATGTCGCTTACCCGAGTGATGTACGAGACTCGAGATGTTTCTTAGAAGACCCTTTTACAACACTGACCCCTATTACGCCTATTTCTCTGCAAGATGTTCAGCAACAGGTAAAATTACTAAATCAAAACAAAGCTAAGGGATATGATGGAATGGTTGGTAAAGTGGCAAAGGCTCTGTCTGAAAAAGCCATAATGTTTTTTACATCCACCACTTCCCCTCGCAGACGAAGTGCGCTGTGATTGCAATGATACCGAAGCCTAACAAGCCGGAAAACCTTTCTCTAAAATATTCGACAAAATATTTCTTAGAAGAATGTTACCAGCATTGGGCGTCCAGAGTGTCATTCCTGATCATAATTTGGCTTTAGGCATCAACATCAAGTGCAGCGTGTCTTCCAACACATTTTGAACGCCTTTGAGAATAAGCAGTATAGCTCCGTTGTTTTTCTTGATATACAGCCAGACTTTGATAGGGTTTGAGTTGAAGGCCTCCTCTTTGAAATTAAAAGAAAATTACCAGCATCGCAATTCCTTCTTTTGAAGTCCTACTTGCTTGACCGTGCCTTCACAGTGAAGGTAAAATATGAGCTCTCAGGGATCCGCCACATTGGAGTTGTTGTAGGACAAGCTAGTGTCCTGTTCTCTAAACTCAAGATAGTTAGAATATGCTGCTGGCAACGTATGCTGATGATGTGGCTGGTCTAGCGAATTCAAATTGTCCAAATGAAGCTTCAATAGATACACAACATTATCTTGCGATATATGAATGTTGGGCCAACTACTGGAATATAAAAGTCAACATTTACATTGAGACAGGGCAATTACTCACCCGTCATGCTTCACATGTGGATCAAGTAGTCTAATTGGGTTTTGGATTTAAGAGGCGTGGCACTTGGTGCAACTATATTTGAAAAACAGCAGTGGTTTGCTACAGTAAGCTTAAGAAGCTCAACTGGATACAAGGAGTAAACTTAGTCTCGAAAATAATCTTCATGTTTACAAGACAGTTATTATGCCTACTTGAATGTACGGCCTGCAGCTTTGGGGCACTGTATACGTATATAATAAATTTCTATAACATTTAGTACCAGCTTTGACTCTTATTTATTATTTCCTATTGGATTTTCTATATTAAATATATATAGTTTTTATAGCTTTTTTTCCTCCGGAATTTAGTTGCTTTATAATAAAAGTGTTTATAGCCTAACTATTCATTGATGTAAATCGATTTTGAGTAAATTGGATTTTATGCAAAAAATACTGAAAAATAATAAATAAATTTATTGCATAAAATTTTTAATAATATCGAAAATATTTTGCAGTTAGTCATTGTTTGTGTGGGCAGTAAAAAAAATGTGAATTTGTACCGAGGGGCTGAATGTGTGAAATATTCAAATGTGTTGGCCTTTAATTTAATGGTAATATATCAATGTACTAAGAAAACTTCGGCGAATCGGCATCATTATTTATTATATTTAAATTATAACCGAATATTTTATATTTATAAATAAACGCTGAACTGAAACAGATTTTAACAGCTATTAATTATTTGAAAAATGCGATAAATTTTAATCGAACTTATTAAAATTAAGTGAGTCACGATTTTCCTATTTTAATTTAATTTTAGTTTTTGAAATAATAAATCAATAATTCAAACAGTTTATGACGGCTAGCCCTGCTAGTGTTCCTTCACATGTCTCTCCTACAATTGGCAGCAACAAGTCAAGGTTCGTGAAAATTTAATTAAATTAAATATAAGCTAGAAAAAAAATTTTAGCAAAAAGAACTAAACCGAACATTTATTCAAGCAGTTGGTGTTGCAAAAACTATCAAAAAATAAAATATATTGAAAATAATCAGCCAAGACTGCTATTGACTGGACACAGCGCCGCGAGACTCTTAAACGCGTCAACGTTGAGTCAAGCCATCAGCTGAACTAAGTTTTAAGTTCCAAAAGTGGAAGTGATCAAAGGTGTTGAAATGTGAATCTGAAAATTTGATTTAGCACTGGTTATTTTTAAACCTGACAATAATAATCGGGATAGAGTACAAAGAGTTTAATTTGTTTTCATGTAATTGATTTTTCCGTATCATGCTGTGCCTTTGCCATATTAAAAGACAAATGAAATGTTTGTTTTTTAAAACAATTTAAATGAATTTTCGTAACTTTTTGTAATTTTGAATCGATTATATGACCCAATTTCGCTTTTATTGAAATTGTTTCTCAAATATTAATTTATTACAAATTATATTTTTTTGTTGTCTGGAGGTCAATTGCGACATCTTCGTTGTCAAAATTTATCACTGTACTCCACTCCTTCGGCAGCATTTAATATTTTGATTTTTCTGCCAACGCAGTATTCACTTCAACTGGGATTATCTGCGCAAATGCAAAATCATTTGTCAGCATTAGAAAATTGCTTGGGAAATCTTGTTTATTTCGTCCATAAATGTAAGTTCATAAATAAAATTACAAGACATATAAATAAAGTCGCTGGTGCAACCCACACACACAGCCAAATAAGTTAAAGAGTTTCGCATTAAAAATAAATGCAACTGCAGAGCTTGATTAAAGTTTATAAATGAGTTGTTTTTTTTTTTTTAATTTATTGTTCTGCACTTTGAATGGTTTGACTTTTTGTTGGCTTTGTTAATATATAAAAATTTTTCTGCGTATGCCAAGGCGCCATGCTTCTAACAATTGGCATATGAGTAATTGTGCGGCGCTACATAGGTTCCTTATTTGTTAATACGCCACAAACTTTAATTGAAGTTTGCATACCTTTTGCAATACATAATAATATGCTTTACACCAAGTGGTATTGCTGAACAATATCAGCTTGGTGAGATGAGTTGATGGTTGTCCATTCGAAACTAAGTCAGATAGACTTACTGCCTTATTCTTAGAGAGGGGCAATCTAACTGCTTGTTGTTGCCAAATTTGCAGAACAAATGCAAAGAACTTACTCCACTCATTCGTAAAACTTCGTAGATGTTGCATTCCTTTTTTTTTATTCGCGATTGTGTTCAACACGTGTTGTCGCTGAAATTAAATAGCAACAAGTTTCGGCAACAAACAACAACGAAAACTTGAACAACGAAGTCATTTCATCGCCATATATTGTCGCAAACATAATTACTCGAGCAACAATAATGTTGTGTGTTGGAACTTGTTTGCGGTTCCTTTTCGATGCTGTCACACATAATGAAGACATAAAATCGCCTGAAATAGTTTTACAGTCAAATGAGCAAAACTGTGCGTATTTGTCACAAACATGTTTCGCATTTAATGGGTTAATTATTTCTGAGAAGTTTGTCGCTTCAGTCTTACAGCAAATAATGTTCTTTCGTGGTGTATAAATTATTTCCTCGAATTTGCATGCAATTGATTTTACCAACAACTGCATATGCCAATTGTTTGCAGTATTTTGCTTATTAGAATACACTCATCGAAGAGCCGTGAACACTTTTGATACTAAACAACAATGGAACTTTTGATCATAGAACGCTCAATACTCAAAGGTTTACTCGAATGTCCCAATAGATTCATGTTCCATAAAAGTATTCAACACGTCCTCCTATTTGACTGCTCTACACTTTTCAGAGAATAAGCCCGATTCTTTCTTAAAGTCTGTGGAATCTGTTACTGGAGGATCTGTCACAATTCATTGACTTTATAAGAAATGACTGTAGGGTCCAAATAAACGTAAAAAATTAAATAAAGAATCAAAATTTCTGCTTCAATATATTCCGAAGAAGCAACATGAAAAGATTGATGCTTTTTATCCGTTTCGGATATTTTTTAATAGTTCGATCGTTCCATTTCAACTCTGACTCAGTTGTTGCCGGGCTTTAGCTTCCGGACTTATGTTAAACTTTAGATTGCCTTGTGGTTTAGAATGATGTCAAAAGGTTCCATATTCCTTTTGCCGTCGAGATTTAGTATATGCAGCTTCCTACCATAGGTTACTTGTGCATTAAATGCATCAATAGCTTCTAAAGTTGGTCTGAGTTTGAATATTGCTTAGCTATCGGGTAACTCGCAGACTCGTTGTATGTAAGGTCTTCTCAATACTGCTTATCAGTTCGTATAATTTGGTCTCAATTGATCTAAGGTAGCTGTGTTGAATCCCGCTAAATACTTGTGGTTTTAATACGCTTAGATGGAGGTCGAACACACATTCTTTCACACTTTTAGCAAAAAAGAAATGGACGATTATGTCTCAGTTCTCTCCAGACGTTGACTTCTTTCCAGATCTTGACTTTCCAGACCTTGACTTCTCTCCAGATCTTGACTTCTCCCCAGATCTTGACATCTCCCCAGACCTTGACTTCTCTCCTGACCTTGACTTCTCTCTAGATCTTGAGTTTCCAGACCTTGACTTCTCTCCAGATCTTGACTTCTCTCCAAATATTGTCATCTCCCCAGACCTTGACTTCTCTCCAGACCTTGACTTCTCTCCAGATCTTGAGTTCCCAGACCTTGACTTCTCTCCAGATCTTGACTTCTCTCCAGACCTTGACTTCTCTACAGGCCTTGTCATATTGCCAGACCTTAATTTCTCTACAGACCTTCGGTACCAGTCCTAGTGATTTGTAGGGCGTCTAACCATCCCGGAAATTGGTTTCCATAAGATGTCCTAATGAGTCTCGACAGTTCTTACGCAATGAACTGTCCAATCTACCTAGTAGACTCTGTTGGATGGTTCTTTTGTTAACACCTTTTGAAGTCTGAATGCTTCATTTATGCTAGCTATCTACTCACGAAAGTTTGTCCACGAGTCTCTTGGCTTTTTTCGAATTTTCAATGCTGAACTAAGCAAAATTGAATCAGCAAAGCAAGCCACATATTTTTTTTTATTTATTTTAAATTTCTGCTTTATGCGAGCCACAACATCTCATCGCATTTTGATCAAAGTCATCGCCTACGCAAGTGCAAATTATATCTCACTATTTATCTGTTAAACTCGCATATTAAATAAGCGTGCAACCTCAAATTATCGCGGACATGGCATCACCGAGGCATCTTCATGTTGCAGGTTCTCTGCTTCGTGGGCATGCCTGAGTTGATCTTAATCTTTTGAATGTTTGTTTATTTTGTGCAAAAGGATATCCGCCTTCAACCAAGACGCCACAATCGACGCCACTTCGAATAAGAATGAATGGCGATGCTGAGTTGCAGTTGATGTCGGCAACGATTGGAATTGTCTGGATTGCAATAATTTAATATCAACATATAAAATAATCAACGCGCAATCGCGCAAAGCATTTCAACTGCAAAATCAATGAAAAACTTGCCAGCGATGCATAGTCGCTCAGAAACTTATCGTATTGCATGATAAAAGTGCAAAATAAATTGAGAGGTCACTTGCCTTCGTCCTAGGGTTTTTTTTTTTTTTGACAGAGTCTCCTTTCGTCTTCTTACAAACTTCATATAAAGCGCTTGTGCCAAAGTAATTGATGTGCACGCCTGACTAGTGGGAGTTTACGAATCACAGATTATCTGCAGCAGACCATGTTTGCCTTTTCGTATGCGGTTACGCCTCTCAAATGCTGAGCGTATCAAGATGTTTTGAAGGTGGTAGGAAGTTTGAAAGGGCTTCGATAGGTACATGACCTTAGCATATGATAAAAACTCCAGCTGAACTTTTGTATAACTCTGTAAGTTCTATAATAATGGCTATTTGCTCCTCAATTGTCTCCTCGCGGAGATCTCTGGAGCGAGCTGTTCCGAAAGAACCATGTGCAATCGCTGATCATCCGCAGGGCTTTGTTTTGCATCACCTGGATTCGATTTCGGTGTGTTTTGGCACAGACCGTACCTCCAGATGGGAGCAACGGCAAGTGTGTAGACAGCTCCCTTGCAGCGCAGGCTTAGTTTGCTTCGTCTGTTTACCAGCCAGTAGAGCTACCTCATTCTGAGGCGACAACGGGTGACCAAGTTTTGAGTATGCCGCGCAAACGTCAACCTTTTGTTCAGCATCAGCCCAAGGTATCTAATCTCATTTGCCAGCATGAGGACGGTGTTGTTCAGGTAGGACTTCATCTCGCTTTCTGATGTACTCGCATTCGCATCAGGCATGCCACACTCTACCGAAGGCATGAAGTCTGGCAATGTGATCCTTTAAGTCTTGAAGATGCACTTTAAACGATGCCTCAGTAACCATTGTATTTGCTTTTACCTTATTCATTTGTACCCGGTAAGATCATGCACTTTATGATAAAGTAAGGAGTCTCCTAACAGGGAATATATATTTTATTTGTTAACAATTCAAAATCCATAAACAACATTAAGGCTTCGGTACAGGTGGGACATTTGAAAGGATTGGAATACTTCTTACTATGCTATGCAGTCGCACCAGGCTTGCAATCATCACAGCTTTCCGATTTTGTCTCATTGTGGTGGAACATTCTAAGTAGAGCCCGCTCTCAAATGTTTTAATTTAATATCTTTAAAACGCGGATGATCACGGTCCTTCTGTATAGCTCAATCCAAAAAAAAAATGGGTTTGCGATTTGTCTTGACAAAGATTCTTTGCAAGATTTTTCGGTATATTAGAGTTGGAGCTCAGTTTGGGGCCCGTATGAGCCACGAGCTATACCTATATACTTGGATATCACAACAACAACTGTCAACAGCCATGTCCGAGCAGCGGTTGTAGGCTCTTTTAAGTTAAGCTATAGAAATATATATACATAATATAGCAAACCTAGCTGTAGCAGTGTGAGATTTTGTTGTTTGATTTTAAATTTTTTCTACCGATTACGGGTTTTATTTATTTTTTCTATCTCAATCTCATACAGCAGATCGAAGTCAAACGACCATAGTTTTCAGTGAACATATAATCCTTTCAAAGCAAAGCTAGATGTAACAGTGTGTGATATGAGTTAAGTATTGTTTTATACCAGTGATGATCACCATTCCCCATCGCGCAATAATATTTAATAAGAAGTTTCATTTCCACCGTAAATTGGATTAACTAACAAAATGTCCAACATATACAATAAATTGCAGTACACATCACAGTAATACATTCTTTTTGGCATACTTCATGCCTAAGTAGCAGCTGTTGTGCATTAACACATGGAGCGCCTCAAGTTACTCGGCGCCATCATCTAAGTCTACTTATGTATTGTAGTATCTACAAACAAGCCATAAATGTCCGAACAATCTGTAGAGTAACAAAAAGATTTATGTTCAATACGTGTAAATAAACCAAATTGGTCACGTTTTGGCTATTTGGTGTCTTCAATGCTTGTCGAGTTCGTTGCTTAAGTCTTTCGTATCCAGCCAGGCGGCAACCAACTATGCTGGTCGAAAGATAGTTTTACTGCATTAGATGTAGTCGTAGCTGGTCTTAGTTTAAAATTTTGATTATAATAGATTATCTAGTACGTATTTATATTTATTTTCATATTTGAACATTGCTTTCAGGCAAAATGCAGTCCAAGCTTTAAGTATAAATCAAATGAATTAAATTAACATTTTCTTGAGTTACTTCTTTTGGTTATTTTTAGTTGTCTCATCTCTTATACAAAGTTTTTCAATCGATATGCAGTGCACAGCCCAATCATTGCTGATTTATGAGAATGCGCAGCTCATTAGGCCAACTATTTATGGCAACAAGTGCAGCATCGAGTATTAGTTTCAGCTTCTTTAACTTTCCACAGCTTTTCTATTTGCCACCGCAACTTGCGCCTTTTGCTGTCAGTTCATGTCACCATTTGTCAATCTGTCAGACACGTTCACATTTTCGTTTGATCAACGCATTTCACTTCACAGTTTGTATCTGAAACGTACCAACGAAGACAAAAAGCGAAAAGCAGTTTTTGTTTAAAAATATCACAGTTGAACTGTGCATCTTTTTGTAAGATTTTAACAAGATGTTGTGGGTTCTTCAAATTGTTTTCGCTTAGAAGTTGCTTGGAAAGATTAATTTTTATTCAACAATTTTTATTTCATTAATTTCAAAACATCTCAACTGCACAAAATGCACCTGCAACAGAACACCTGCGCAGTAGACTGTCGTGCCATGCCCTGTAAAAAGCCTGTCGAATGTTCAGGTAAACAGCCACTCTATATTCCTTTGCCTGTTACCCATCTAGAATAAAGTTTACCACCTTATTTAGCTGCTTAGGGATTCCGTGCGCCTTCCTAAAGCCAACCTTTGGTTGACCTCGTCGATCGCTAGTATCCACGTCAATAGTATCCTCGTTTTTCGAATAGTTTCGCAATGAACGACAGAAGACTGATTGGTCGCTAATGTTCAAAGTCCGAAGGGGTCTTCCCGGAATGATGAATCATAACGATGTGGGCCTTTTTCAAACGTTTTGGGAAGTGCACAAGCCTCAAAAAAAAAATAGTTCTGTTTTGACTGGTAACACTTTCAGTGTTCTTTGAACTTTGATGTGAGACTGGATCTTCTCGATAGTTATGGGATTGGCTGCGAGTGATAGCTGCCCAGGGCTGTCCAGTAAAAATCGTCTCCTCCGACTACCGCATGTGGACTCGAAGGTTTGGAACTTAGCCTCTAAGAGTTCTGCAAAAGTTTCCGCACGATCTCTGGGGGATCTGGCGCAGCTCCCATATGTTCTGCGAATACTGAGCTTTGGTGGTGTTTGTCTCTTATATTGTTTCGTAAGAGACCACAGGAAATAATTCTAACTCGCGTTCGTTTTTTTTTTCTAGGAACATGCCAGTGTCCTGCTGTATTAACCTGATAAGCATCTTTTTGACACTGTTGAATACTTTTCGGTACACTCTATCCATAAAAGGGATATGTGCAAACATACTCTCTTCTGAGTCTCCTGTTAAGAGGGAGATGCACTTCATTAGCTTCAGTAGCAGTGAATCCTCAATTGTATTCTGAAATACTGGGGAGGTTTTTTTTTGGGATGCATTGAGGGCAGCCGAAAGCACTTTATTAAGAACAAGTAAGGAAATTTCAGTCGGGCGTAACCGACTATAAGAGGTCCTGTACCACATTAAATGTTTCCCGAGCTTATGACCAAACACATGACCACTTCTCACTGAATGAAAAGAAATGGGGGGTCGTTCAAATTCAATTGCTTATAAAATCGTCATTTATTATCCGATTTTGATGAACTTTTTTGATTTTTGCTTAGAGGGACGACATCTTTATACTGGTATATATATAGAAATTTTTAGCCTTGGGGGTGATTTTATGGGGTAGGGGGGGGGGGTGGGGAGGGGCAAAATTTGAAAATAAAGTTGTAAAATTCCGGAGCAGTCCTAGTCGAATTCAAATAACACAAAGTCTCTATCTATTACCGTTTCCGAGATCCTTTCGTTCATACGGACGGACGGACAGACGGATATGTCTATATCGACTCCTCTATCACTCCTGACCATAATGGGGGTAACTTTGGGGGGTCTCCGACCATTATTTCTATCTGTTATATACATTTGCACAAAACCAATAGGCTCTTGTACCTTCGGTACAGGGCCTAAAAAGCGCATACTCTAAGTCCTCTAAGTCTTCAGGACGTATTATCTCCAGGTTCAAGTTCAAGTCATTTCTAGTTCTGTGGCAGCTGCAACGAATTTCTTTTAAGGCGACAACAATCATCTTTTTGCAACTTTTGATTACAGCAAGCTTGCTATTTCGGAGGTGGAGATGATGGGATGAATGTTGGTACACTCTCCTGATGCTCAGTTCATTGCTGTAGACAAAAAAGTCTATGGCGTTTGGTGCGTGCTGCTGGGGGTAGCGAAAGTGGGTAGTCCGATGGCTAGTATTAGAGCAGAGAAGGTGACTAAAGCTTCCTAAAAACTCGTCCCCTTGGCGTCCGCTCTGTAGCTCCTACAAAACCAATGATTGCCGTTGAAGGCTTTTTTGATAAAAAATGTTTCTTTAAGGCTGCTAATAAGGTGCTCAAAGTCCGCTGTAGACCAGAAGTGTTTTGAAGGTAGATAAAGCAAGGAGATACGAAGATCACCTTTGCTGGTGGATACCTGAATTGTAACCATTTGAAGCTTGGTTTGGTGCCAATTGGAAGTAGCTGACTTCTTGTTTTTCCGAACAGCTGCTCCTCCTCTTGGTCTGTTAGTTGGGTATATTCCGCCTTATGTATATTCCGAATCCTGGGATGAGTAATATTGTGATGCGGTTTTGCGCGATACATGTTGTTGCCATACTATCTCAGTAGCAAAAAGCGGATATTATGTCAAGGATTATATTGAGTACAGCATAAGCGAAAAGATACGTTGCACATATATAGAAGCACTATTGGCTTCCTGAGGTTTAAATGCAAATCGATCAATTGGCAAACATGTATAAAGATGTAATGAGTCATGAATGAGTTGATTCATTAAATATATTCTGAATCGATTTTTATTTTCTTTAGCTTTTAACTGCTATTAGGGATAGAGAAAATGTGTGATTAAGAAAGATAAACCAGTTTGTTATCAGTCATATATAAATTTGAGTTATATAAGACTGAGTCAGTCTTTGAATTTATGAGTGACTGAGTGCATGAGCTTGCTGTTTGATTATTGCTGAACTGGCTCAAGTGCTGCTCTGCACTGCTATCGCCGTTGGTGGTTTCCACTGATGGCTATTTAATGTGTGTGTCCATTAGTTTCAATCAAACTCTTAACTGCTTCAGTTTGACTCAGTTGAATATCTTGATTGACTCCATAAGACTTGATTTGATTCAACTAAACAAATGTGGTAGCAATATTTGCTAGTCCAACACAAACATAAATGCTCAAAGTATGCATAAGAAAAATTATATATCAGACACTTACAGTCGAGTCAGAAAATCAGAATCAATATATTTCAATGGCTCATTTGGCGCACGAGTCGCATCTGTGGCAAGAAAAAGGTATCTTGAAGGACGGTTATATGAGTTAAAGGAGCTCTGTTTGACTGTGCACAGCCACTAATTCGCTATCTTGTTATAAGATGCTGTGGTATGTTCAACTATTTCGCTTGCTGACTGTTTACCTGTTTCGCTGGCTGGCTTCTTGACTACCTTTGCGAAAGTAAACGTGATGTTGTTGACCCACTGAACCTTTTCAGACAGCTGGCTTAGCATGTTAGACAACCAGGCTATACTTGTTCGCACTACAACACTTGGTGGCAATATTTTTTCTTTTCTTTGTACAAGGAATGCATGAAAAGTTTTTTTAAATTGATGAAATAAGATCAATTTCAATCAGAATTTTGAAACGGGTAGTTTTCAAAACGGGTAGTTTTCCAAACGGGTAGTTTTTCGAATGGTAGTTTTTTGTTTAAATTAGCTTAAAAACTTCTTTTTTTCTTTCTCATGATCCTCCAAATGCAATGCTTTTCTTGAATGTGACAGCTTTAACCTTATATTGAACCAATCTTAGAAGGCATATATGACATTGGTTAGGGAGATATCGCGCGGTAATACAAGTAGTTGTGTGTCCGTTAGCCACACACTATCTTTATAAGTGCATATAAGATCATGCAAGCTAGAATTTATCTTCTTGTACAAATAATTTATTTAGTTGGTTGCGGAAATTTACTTAGCTGTGCATACAAGACAAATGTTATGAAGAAAAGATTGTTCAAGTTGGTCTGCTATTTGTGTGTCACCAATGTTCTACAGAGCTATCCAAAAATGGCATATGACAAATGTCTGAGCCACGTTTAACATTTATGGTAGCTAGTAGTAGGCAAGATAGAGCAGGCTGACTGAAGTTTTATTGCTACTGCAGCTACCAAATGCATGAATGAATAAAATGACAGTGGGAAGTGCTTCGCTGTTTTGCCTTTTCGTGGCTTTATGGCTCCATGATGAAGCACGGAAGACATTTGCAGAAAATGCTTATATATTTATGAATTAAAGAAGGGCACCATGTGTGAATAGAAATTATATGAGTTAATAATGACAATTGAAATCTGGTTTAATTTAAAAAAGTGCAATAAAATGTAGAAAGCTTTTGATAGGCAGTGACTTCCAGCTTCATACTCTAATAAAATTGTATCTGAGTAGCCGTATCTTTTATGTAAAACAGCAGGCAGAGGAATCAAAATTGTTTCTTATCAAAGCAGGAGTACCGCGTTTTGGGTTCAGTGCTCTATACCTAATTCACTACGACTATTTTGCAAATTCTTAAACTTCGTGTTCAGATTATTAATGGAGCGAGATGACACTTGCAGTAAAACAAACTTTAAAGCGCTTGTTTTATTACAAAAATCATTTAGGTACAAACATGAAAATGAAATCAAGCCGACAAATGCTAAATACAGGCGACACAAAAATAAATGAAAAACAACTCAAGATTCGGATTGTCATTAATCAAAAATGTAAAACAGGAAAATGGTAAGGATCTGCAATAAAGCAAAACAAAAGTGAAATCCAGTTTTAACAAAGTTTATTTTCGCCAACTATTTCAGAACAGCTTAAAGATGTTTTTTCAGAATGACAGAAATGGCAATAAATCGAAGAAAATTTCTTGAAAGCATTGAAGAAAATGAAGGTATGCAACATAAGTAGGTGAGGAGCTGGCTATGAAAAACATTTGTAGACAAGCGAGTGATTAAAGAGAACTAAAATCTTCTATAAAAAAATTGCGTGTTTATGGAATATAACTTTCGATGTTACATGCTTCAAACTTCCGCATATACACGTGATACATATAATTCATATAGAAACAAAACTTTCATGTTGAAGTGACACAAAGCGAACTCGTAAGTAAAAAACTCAAGCGCCATTGGCAGCTGACTAACCAAAGTTTTAACACCTTTAATGGCTGCTTAAACAGAAAATCCACATCAGGGTAGCTTTGCATTGTACGATGATGGCACTTTAAAAAATAAAAGTTATTTTGTTGGCTTTGACTCATCATTTTATTATTATTTCATATGCAAGTACGGTGCAACTTCTGCCTTAAATTGTTGCAGGACACGCGACCATATAATTGAATTTTCCTCATATCAGTTGAATGTTGATAAATAAGGTTAAAGCCATAGGCGAGCTAGCTATCACTCCATATCGGTTTGAAGTGAAGAAGTCACTTTTAGTGAGGGTTACTTCGTTACACAGTTCGCGTGGGCAGGACATGCGTGTGACATATGATAAATGAATAAGCTGAACTTTTTTTGCATTTTTTTGTTTCATAAAATACTGCAGCAAAAAATTTAGTTTTCTAATGGATTCAAACAACAACAAAAAATCTAAAGCAGCGAGATATTCAATTTATTGAAATGACCGATGTGATGCTTGAGTGGACGGCATAGCGTTAGCTATTCTAATATGCAATTAATAACCATTTCAGATGGAAATTCAAGCGAAAGTTGTCCCAAATATTGACAATAACAAAGCCAAACTCTCCAGAACGCCAACTCTCTTTAGAACGCTATCACTATATCAGCCTTTTGTGCGGTTTCTAAAAGATCATCGAGCTATTTCTTAAATTAAGATTAACTCCGACGTCTAACAAACCATAACAAAGTGGACCTCCATAGAGTTAAACATAACCAAATTGGCTACCGCCAAATTGGACAGGAACCACCCACTTAAAAAAATCCGTGGCGGAACTGGCATACTCAGTAGATGTCGCATCAAAGACTATTCTCTACAGGAGTTTACAACTAATTATCTCGAAGCCACCTCAATAAATGTTCAATTAAAGTTTGGTAACCTTATACTTTCAGCAATTTATTGCCCTCCAAAGTTTACGTTAAGCAAACAATTTCTTTAATTCTTCAACACTCATTTTCTTAAAATTTATTAGACTTCAAGACCTCATTGACTTTGCCTCTTGCAGATCACTACGTCGAATAAAAAGGGAATGGTAGTGGCTAAGATCCCCAATATCTCAGCAAAAACAAAAGGTTGTTTCACGTGAGCTAAGCAAAGCTCTTAAATTAGAGGAGAAACTCTTTCAGAAACCATAAATCGAACGTCTTTCTCAAACACCGGCTATAAACTCCACACCCATTAGAGATCACCTTGGAAGGTGGGTTCACACGGAAATAGAAAAGGCAGAAGCTTTGCAGAGAAGATTTAAGAAATGTTTTTCAATGAAATCGGCAAACTTATTCGTTCTTTCCTCTGTTGGGACTACGTAGGTCTGAGTCTGTAGGTCATGATTTAGTTTCCTAAAAGACATTCATATGAACTCATTTCATTCAATTTTTGAGTGAACTCTTGCAGAGTTAACATTGCTAACTCAATTCTCATCCAAAAAACTCAGAGTAAGGAGATTTTGCTGACACAAAGGAGGAGTAGGATTTGCATGGTCAGTCCATACTCCCTCTGATGGAGGGGGTGGTGTAATGCTAAGTTCATTCAATGCATTTATTAATCTGAAAATTGAATAGGAGAAATTAAATAATTGAAATTTCAAGGCTTTTACTAGAATATAGGTCGTCACTAGCTTAAATACGCCAGACAGACTAAAATTTCTATTTGTGGGAAAGTAACCTCTTTAAGTAGTTCGATTCGGATCTTTTTGGAATATTTTATTAGAATTGGACAAAAATTTGGATTTTTTTTTTTAATTTTTTCATAAATGAACCAAGAAGGAGTAGTTTTGTATGGTTAATGAGATCCCCAATTAATGAGGACGGTTGGCTTATACATTGAATACAAATTAGTTGAAGAAAATTTGGTTGAAGTACATTGGCACAGCCAGACAGACGAATGAAAATATACCAAAGACGCTAGTGAGGAACTAAATAATAACAATAAAAGGAAAAAATCAAGCAGAAAAAACTTTAATCATAGATTTCTATCGAGCGCAGCGCGATGCCACCCGAGGCTACAATTGAGTAATAACTTTATTAACTGCTTCGGCATGGCTAATTGATTTATATCGCTCAACATTTGTATATTGTAAGCGATTACATACTAAGCAAGTCGAAGCCAAATGCAACGACTATCTAAGAAAAACCGTCATACTTTGCTCTTGTATGATGCAGTTCAGTTCATAGTCGTCAAATCGTTTGACAGTTGGATAAATTTTAAAATATGGCCGCAGTTAGTCACTCCATGACTGCAGACGTCTGAATAAAAAGTGGTCACATGTTGGCTACACACCGCAAGAACTGAGTTCAGAGTCGGTACTCATGTGTACAGAGTCGAGTGTTATTTGATTTATGTTGCAGACGCTTATAGTGACAAAAAAAAAAGCTGCATCATGTCAATAATGATGACGTCGAAGTTTGAGACAGCGAAAGGCAGAGCATTGGCGGCTTGATGTGTCTGTGACAGTCAAGTTCGTGGCAAGAATCTTTCGTTTGTTCTTACAAAAAAAAAAAAAAAGATGAGAAAAATAGTGTCAAGTGCTGCATTAATTGTGAATTCTAATAATTCAATGCAAAAAAAACAGAGAAGAAGTATATTCCATCCACCACAATGCAATTCATTTAACGAACGACGCACTTAACCCACATCGCTATGTACTCGCCACACTGACCTATAATTGGGCAGTCAGGCCTGAAAGATGCGCTGCAGCAGGAAGAGGAGGATAGGTCAATAGACGCTAACGATTTTGCTGCTGAATCGATGACTTTTAAGAAATGGAAACAAGTTTAAGAGATGTTATTGCATTCACCTCCACTATTTTTATTTGGTTGTAGCTAATACAGGGTTTACTTACCTCAAAAATTGCATCATCAAGAGTGCAAAGTCAAATGATGCATTTTTTTATAAGCCCGGTTTTTTTCATTTGTGCCGGACTATATTGCCCTTGGCTACTCGACGCACCAATCAGGCACCATTATAGAATAATAATCTGATATTTCAGATGGACATTCCCACTATCAGAGCTCTATAACGCAATAAAAATATTTAAAAGGAACAAAACTGACCTCCATTTCTTGTTTACATTTTGCAACGCAATTGGAAATATAGAACTCGAACACAATGATCCACAACTCCGGACCACCAAGCGGGAACTGCTGTGGAGTGTTGTTAATAATATACTGAATGCCTTCATCGATATATTATAAACTTTTAATAGGAAGTAGCACACCGGTCTGCTTTCATAGATGAAGAAAAACCAAACATGTTCCACTTGGCCCGGTATTGCACTCTTATCGACATGGAGCTAGTTTTTCTTAAACGGTTCGTAAAGCAAGTATCTCTCTACATTATTCCCTATGCGCAAGACACCCTCAAACCCTTGTCCTTAGACAATACCTATTTAACCTTTTCGTAGCTGATCCAATGAATATGTCGTGCTTTTTGAGGCATTGGCGTCCATAATGGGTGGTTGTAAAAACCAAAACCACCTTTCCTGACTTCTGGCTCAAGTAGCACCATTCAGAAGCTTCAATCACAATAGGATTTTCGAGATGAGGATAATGATGTGACTATGATGGAGGTACAAGATGTAAGCTAATGGCCTTCCAGATCAACCTAAACCATAGCAACGCAGTAACTACCGGCCTAATGACGACCCACGACTAGTATCGTACGCAAGGGAAACATCACTGTAAACCACGAATCTAATTTTAAAAAGCCTTCTGTGACATCTATTATTTGGAATGCGAATTTGGATGTGGTTTCGTGGTAAGTAAGAAACTATACTCACACATATTGACGAGCGCCTGAACGCGATACGCATCCAGGATAAACGACGGAAGAGAAAGGCGACGATGCTAACGATGAATTTTACGAGCGGTTGGAACGTGTAGTTTTCTAAACGGGTTATTTTCTAAACGGGTAGTTTTCTAAACGGGTTATTTTCTAAACGGGTAGTTTTCTAAACGGGTAGTTTTCTAACGGGTTATTTTCTAAACGGGTAGTTTTCTAAACGGGTTATTTTCTAAACGGGTTATTTTCTAAACGGGTAGTTTTCTAAACGGGTTATTTTCTAAACGGGTAGTTTTCTAAACGGGTTATTTTCTAAACGGGTAGTTTTCTAAACGGGTTATTTTCTAAACGGGTTATTTTCTAAACGGGTTATTTTCTAAACGGGTAGTTTTCTAAACGGGTTATTTTCTAAACGGGTAGTTTTCTAAACGGGTTATTTTCTAAACGGGTAGTTTTCTAAACGGGTTATTTTCTAAACGGGTAGTTTTCTAAACGGGTTATTTTCTAAACGGGTAGTTTTCTAAACGGGTAGTTTCTTCTTGAATCTAAAAGAACCAGCAACAACAAGACGAGGAAATTCCCGGTCCTACTATATGGCGGCGTTCGAGTGAAAGCTTCTCTGGAGGATTTTTGGTCCTATTAGAGTAAGCGACGAGCTTAGGTCCCGTATGAACAACTAGCTGTATGATCTATTCGATGAAATTGACATAGTCCAACGTATAGGTTAAGATTGCAGCGGCTGCACTGGGTTGGTCACCTCATTCGAATGAATGAAAGAGCTCCAGCACGCATGGTTTATATGAGGGACCCAAACTTGATTGGAGAACGACGTAATAGAGGACGACTGGGCATGCGTTGGAATGAACAGGTATGGAGAAATCTATGCATACTTTGCATTCAAACTGCTGGTTCGCCTTTCTAAATATGGCCACGACCAAGCGACGGTTGAAGGCCATCTAATTATGACATCAATTGGTCTGCTTCTCGACAGCCAAGTTCTGGTAGAGCCAATGAGGAAAGTTGGGTACCCTGAAGCTTTTGTTCAACAACAAGTATACTCTGTCGGAGCGACAAGCAGTTCAAATGTTCAATTGTATCCATCCAACGATCTAAAATTCTCTGATCCGCAAGAAGAAGCGAATTCCACATCGAAATGAAAAGCATATTGGAGACGCAAAGACATCGCGTGACCGACTCCAAAAAAATGCTCTTGGATAATCGACGACGAATCATATTTCACGCTTTCCTACTCTAACATTTATGGGAACAACATCTTTCTACACTTCCAACTAAAATAATACACCAGAGAAGGTTAAATTCTCAAAAAAAAAAAAAATGTCGAGAAGCAAGACAATCCTATCAATGTCCCAGAGGCTCACTTCATTAAAGACTTTTGTTCAATTCTGAAAGGAAGTCTTAGAAAGAAAAAAAATGCTTCTGGAGCAGAAAACACCCGACAACTTACCTAGGTTAGCTAGAACTCTTTTCGAGAAAATACAAAATTTCAGTACTCTTCACGAAAACAATGGAGAACACTATCGGAACTTGGGATTGTCTACAATATGTTGTATGGCTATACATAGATGTGCTTAGATTAATCCAACTCTATGTTTTGCTTCTACATGGTGGCCTGTACTTCTCTTAGGCAGCTGCAAATGGTTCAATGAAGCGTAGTGCACTGTGTCAATGGATAACTTCGCACCACACCATTAGAAGTACTAACTTTTTCGACATCTTCCGCTTGAGCTCATTGAAAGCAAGAGAAAATGAGCCACAAATGCAGCCTTAGGGATAAGTGAATCCTCATCTTGGCGCTGTGTTACCTTCGGACAATCTGCAACTCGTAGAGTCATTTCTATCAAGTATGACCTAGTGTTTTCCAACTTCCACCTTTCTCATAGCTCAAAAAGCTCGAAGGGCCAGAAAGAGGAATCTTCTTAATGAACCTAAGAATTATAGAGAAGTGTTTGCAATACAGGAGGCTATTAACTTCTTCGTGCAACAAACAGCATATTCTCCATAGATCATAGTTGCTAGTTGTGAGGGAATGATTCTCTGCCTGTCTAACTGAGCACTACGTTCCAACATTTAAACCATGTCTAAATATCTCATTTTACGAGTAACAATTTAAAGTGCTTCTACCTCATCTAACCAGTTCACCATTCATTGACTGAGCTCAGTTAGTCATTTGTGCAGCAGCCAGCCAAAGCGCTGAGGTCAGTCGCGCGCTAAAATATCTTTAATTAAAAAGTTTGTTTTAAATGTTGACATTTGAAATTTATTGGTGGCCACTTTGTACTCGTTTCGAATCGCTTTGGTTTGGTTGAGGTTTTGTTGTTTTAGATTTTTGCCTCTGTTGAAGATTTTAATTGCAACTTGTGGCAAATTTGTAACAACACAAATTGTACACCATTTGCAGCATTTATTGTATTATTCAAGCAATTATTATTGGAGTAAATGGCAGATATTAAATAATATTAAATTCGCGGTATAGTTGTATTTGTATTAGGTATGTCAGGCATTATAAATTTTATTTTATTTTTTTAGAGGTACAACTTTTCTTGCTCATAAATGTGCATGCAACAAATTTTAATTAAAATTTGTTGCATGCAAACAGCTTGCTCTAAGAGTTTTATATGAATTAAACTCGATTTTTCGTCAAGTTCAACACAGGTCAAATCGATACATGGCTAAGTAAATCAGTTTAAGCCAAGCTGCGAATGGCATTCGATGGAAGTCGAAATGGAGAATTAGTTGTTGAGACAACAAACGAATGAAGCTAAACTCAATGTTACTAGATAGCGTAGGACTGTAATTTGGTTTCAGCTTGGGCTACTGAAAGCATCGCAAAATATCAATACGCGCTGAAAATCAAGCAGGGACTGTGGTAAGCTCTTCTTAAGCGAGACCAGACATAGGGTAAGCACAGATCCATATACCTAAATAGAAGCAATTGCTATAACCTCAACGCCGTGCTCAAGTGTAACAGACTGTCTAACAGTCTGCCGAATAATAGCCTAGCGACACCTAAAAGAGTGGTTCCGTGACTGACTGTTAATGATAAAAGTCAGTGAAATGATGGTTTATCGATGCAAGCACGGATGATATCGATGTTTGGAGCTGCGGAACACTTATTGTTCATTGATGATTTCGATGCATGACGAAACGGTGCTCCAAAGGGTTACGCTTTGGTAGCATAAAGTTGGGTTTATAAGAATTAATTTTTGGAGTGGTAGTGGAGTTTACAGTTCGGATATGGATTGTAATGTTGAAGAGTCAGTTGATGCATTGATGGAAGATATAAAGATGAATCAATTCGATGTTTCATGTTAGTGAAGTAATATCAAGACTAGTGCTTACATTAGTTCATCAGGTCTACCTTGTACAAATAGGAGCTATAAGTAATCTTGTTTATTTATTGACAAGATTACGACAGCTGACACTGATGGCTTATTCAGTACCATGGGGGTCTCAACAGCCCTATGTACTTCGGCTCATATAGACTCGACAAGACAAGACACTTGAGATAACGTCCTCCGTAAAACCTTTCATACCATTATCTTTCCTATCTTCTAGCTCTTTATCTCTTCGTAATCACTACCCGCATGTATCTATATCCATTTAGAAGTTCATTCCGCCCAAACCCAGAGTGTTATGCGTACCGTGGTCATTGGGTTTAGATTTGCAGCTGGGAATATGCTCACGCTGCATTCATATGGAGCCTCTTTGATACCTGGTCGCCTCGAAGAGTAATTAAGACTTTATCGTGTTACTGAGGTCTATGAAACAATAGACGTCATGACCTCTACATTTGTGCGATCAAAGCCCTTAGGAGCATCAAAGAAAGAAGCACATCCAAGCTAGTGAAGAACGACGAACCGCCCAAACATTCAACTTAGCGCCGAGGACATGCTAAGAGTACGGCTTTTACTGTCACAACAAGTAAAGGGCGGTCAAAGTGGTCCAAACTACGGCATAGCACAATTAACTCGGTTGTGTCACACTGTACCAGCTCGCACATGGAGAGCCTGTATGACCTGGAGCCCCACTCAAGAGAGCTCTGAGTGAAGCTGGGTTTAAGTGGTAGCTATGGGGCTATAAAATAGCCGCTTGCGATGCGTTTTTCCCTTTCAAGACCATTGGCTTAGAAAGACGATATCTCTATACTGGCATAATTACTTTTTTTTGTGCCGAAGAAATGTTTTGCCTTGGTGGTGATTTTATGGGGAAGGAGAGGAAGGGGCAAGATTCTAAAATAAACTTGTAAAATTCCGGAGCAGTCCTAGTCGAATGCAAAAAACACGAAGTCTGTATCTATTACCGTTTCCGAGATCCTTTCGTTCATACGGATGGCCAGACGGACGGACGGACAGACGGACAGACGGACATGTCTATATCGACTCCTCTATCGCTCCTGACCATAATGGGGGTAACTTTGGGGGATCTCCGACCATTATTTCTACCTGTTACATACATTTGCACAAAACCAATAGGCTCTTGTACCTTCGGTACAGGGCTTAAAAATATGACTGTGTGGGTGCCGAACACTGTACTAGACACTCACATCTTTAAACGCCGTAAAGTATGCCCCCATACGACAAATAATTAGCAAGCTATATCCAATTGAGAAAAAAGAGCGTGAAATACGAAAACGACTTTTTTTCCATCCCTGTATTTGTCTTTCAGAATTTCAGAACTAGATATCGTCGGAATCTTCTTGGTGAAAGTGATGCAACACTGCAAAACATAAAATCTTCCACTTACAACTAGATGCGATACCAAGGCACTGAACCTTGCGTGGGGATGCAAAACTGCCAATAAAAGGGGTGAGTACCGACTGGAGTTTCTCTTACAAAAGGCTCTTAGTATAATTTAAGTAGGAAATAATCCTACCATTGTAACTAGACCCAGGCAAGTGTTGATTGATATCAATCTTTCCAACATTCTTATGTCAAATGTTTTTCAAAATTGGAAAGTATTAGATGAACTACCTATGTTGGATGATAGGATCATAATACTCGACATAGCAAGGACCTCGAGCTTTAAGAAACTTTTAAGAATTCCTAAACGTACCTACTTACTGAAAAACCTACCAGTAATTTAGTAGAATAATTACAAGACCGCCAAGACTCACTATTAAACTTGGAAATAATGGTTGATGGATACAAAGCAGCGGTCATTGATGCATACATTCAAAGCTGCAAACAAAAAGAAGTTCAGTTTGCTCAAAGCAGTTCTCAATGGAAAAAGTATTTAGAAAGACTTAGAAAAGTAGTCCGATAGCTCTTTAAATTACAAATCATATATAAAACATTGTTTTGGGTGGAATGGTCTTGAAAAATGTGCATATAAAGAACCAATACCACTTTAGCTGTGTGCAGATCTAAACTTAAATCTAAAATAAAATCTAAAGTAGTATTAGAATCACATATAAAAGCGGTGAACTGAATCGAAATAGCACTGCACCATTTACCAATTTGTTGGCGCTTGTAAGTGGTTTAGCGATCTCAAGTAAGGGGGAGCACACAGCGTGTAAATTATGAAAACACAATTAGCCACTTTAAGACGCTTGTTTCCACTTACAAAAAAAAAAAAATTTAATCGAACTACAACAAGGACGGCGCAGGCGTTTAAATCTAAAAATGTCTAAGATGCCAAAAAATTTATAGTTGGAGTAATTTGGTTGCTTGTTCAACACCGAAAAAAAAGAACAAGCGCATATTTCATAAAGCCTTTTGGAAAACTGAAGCTGAGGAGTGCAGCTGAGTGCTACTTATAAACTATGTCGTAATTAAAAATGAGCTAAGAAAAACAAGTTACATAAAGCAAAATCGCGTTCAACTTGCCGCTTAAGCCGCTTTTAAACGCTTATCCAACAACGTTCAGTCAGGATGCGTTTTAGTGTAACTTGGTCGTTCGAGTACAAGCAACAGCGAAATTAAATTAAATCAAAGCAAATTGCTTTTATCGCTGCCGCTCATCGTGTGTAATTGACTTGGGTTGCTTAGGAGCAAGTGTGCGGATGCATATCTCAACGGTTTGATTGACTGACTGTCCACAAGCTGCAGCATAATTCAAATTGCACTGAACTATAGCTGACTCATTGACTGACTAGTCGATTGCTCTATCGAACGTTGCAGAAATTCATTAGCGAACTATCTGATCGCTTGTCTGTCAAATTATGTTGATGGCCATTCATTATATATCCTGATATACGTATTCGCTGATTTTCATTGGCCCTATTGAACCGTAAACAAGATTCAGGAAATAAATTTTACATTTTTAAGTGATTACTCCAACTTCTTATCGAAATAGTCAAACAACCAAAATACTTTTGGAGTGCTGTGCCAGTGAGACAATCAACGGTTGAAGCTTTATTTCAAAATGCCCCAAGTCGGCTGCTTCCATGTTGCTCAAAGTACTTGGGAATCTCTATAAGTACATTGAGTCGAATTGTACGACATTTTGCCTTTAGCAAGAAATATGCTATCAAGACTCTGAGAAAAACCAAATGCAACCCTGGCTTATGAACAAGTTTTTATATTTATTTATGGCATATTGATTAAGTTATTAAAAATTCGTTAAAGCATTGCTTGAGCCAGGCTTTTGAATAGAACTGAACGCTATGCCTTGCGGCGAACTATTAGCGAAACACATTCGAAACAATTTACTGCACCATTGCTTTTAATTACGAAATATTTTAAAAATCTTTACATGAACGACAATTAGTGCATTTCTTGCATGATTAAACACGACAATTTTCTTCTTTGCAGATTAAATCGGCATTGCTAAAGCGATTATTTGGATTCCGCCGCTGGAGCAGGCATATTAGTGGAACGTTTTAATTGTCGCCACATTCTTTGACTTTAATTGAAAGCATTTGGAAATAATTTTGCTGCGATATATCAAAGTGCATGAATATCTTATTACATCTTACAGCATTTGGCCGCCGGTAGATGTTATTTATACTAAATACACATACGGACGGACGGACAGAGAGAAAGAAGTATTATTTAGAGCGAAACGGATTGGAACCAAGCGCCTAGAAAAAATTTCAATAGTGCAGGGAGCAAAACGTAGCTCGGAATATTACGCTCCAAATCTCTGGTTGTCACGCCACGAAAGTAATAATACCTTAAATATTTGATGCAGTAAAAAGCGAGTCGTAGTAAGGAAGGACACAGGATACTCTATTACTTTAAAAAGTGTCTCGGACGTCTACTTCTAGCTGTTACAAACATTGTATTAAAATTGATATATCACACTAAAAATATTGAAAACCTATTAAAAAAAAACTAAGCTATATCTTGGGTTTTCGGTTTGCCAATTAATCCTAAAGAAGATTTAGTATACATATTTTCGATAGCCATAGAAATAATATAGGCGCCACTTACCCTCGTTCTTTAATATTGGCAATTGGGTACAACAGCTTCCAATTCGCAACAGGGAACGAAAAAATCATCAAAATATGAAACGAGAACACGTTAGAAATTGTATTTGCACATTTTTGCATGAAAAAAAAATACAAAAACAAAAGAACGTACAAATACAAAATGCATTCTTTCAATTTTATGTTAGGAAAAAAAAACAACGACAACAAAAATTCAAAGGGAAAAGCAAAATGCATTTTTTTTCTTTACGAGATAAACTTTAATTCACGATTTCTGCGCAAAGAAATATTTCCCGCACGCATATTTCATAGCAGCTCATTAAAACACTTATTCATTAATAGAATGCATTAATTATTTTAATATAAAAAACAATTTAAATTGACCAATTTCATAGCTTTGCAATAATTAAGCTAATAAAAGCAAACAAACAAAAAATGCAAAAACAAAATGCCATCTTTTTTCACAGCGCATATCAGCAAACTTTAAATGTGGATTTTAACGCGTTGAAATATTTCCCGCACTAATATTTTATAGCCAAAAGATGCTGCACTTATTCATTTACAAATTGCACTAATTATTTTAATATATAAAACAATTTAAGTTGCTAATTTTTATAATTTTACACGCGCAAACAAATTTGACATTTTCACAATTTTCGACAGCGGATTAAACTGAATACAAAGAGTTATTGTGAATAGTCAATTAGAAGAGCGCGAGAGAGAGAGTAGAAGCTCAAGCATTACAGTGCGTGGGAGTAATGTAAAGATAGAAGGAAGATCATGCAAATGCAATTGCGTTGTTATTGTATTTTGATTGATTTGCTCGTTAATAGTGATGAGCAAAGTAGTTGCATTTAGTTTGCTTAGTAATAACTGATTATGGCACGCCGTATTAATTAATTCAACAAATATAATAAAAATAAATATTATTCAAAAAAAGACAAATTGTTTCAATATTATAAACGCATTTCAATTTGCTATTTCATGGGAAGGCTATTAAAATTTGGCTTATTATTGCTTAAAATATTATTAATTAAGAAAATGAAGAGTAGTCGATACTTTATATTCACCTTTTTAAGGAATGAGTCTATATATGGAAAAAAAAATAAAGGCGTCAAATTCTCTTTGATAAAAATTATGAAAAAAAAAAAAATATCAAGTCACAACTGTAATAAAAGTCAAGAACCCAACAAGTTTCAAACGTGACAAAAACTTCTTCGATACCAGTAATATTGTATACTTTAATCATTATGCATCGCTCAATGTCTGCCTCACATAATCTATAACATGCAACAGACTATCCGAGCTTGTACTTTAAATGTTATATAATGCCAACAAAATTGAAATACATTCCTTCGTAGTAGTCGTCCCTGATGTATGTCTTAAACTTGTTGTGCTCTATTATTAAAATGCCGGCGTAAATTCATCAATCATGAATTCCTCTACAAGTTACTCATTCGAGCTCAAAGCCAGCCATTTCTCCACTTCACTGCCACAGTGTGACATATGGCGGCAAATTCGAAGTCGTTCGCGAAATCTACTTGTTGCATGCTCCACATTTGAGTTTGGCTTGTGGCGAGTTCAGCCATTAATCTAGCTCTAAGCTCATCGATCATTTGGACTTGACAAAATGGCGTTAATGCAAAATCCAAGTCTAGATTTGTCACTGCAAATGGTGTTGTGGCTGCTGTTGCATGTTGCTTTGTGTTGCATGTTGCCTTTTTTACTTTTTGTGGAGTCAGTTTTCGTTGATTTGTAAATTTACTTGCAAGACACAATGAAATGTTGCTGCTGCAGTTGTAGTTGACAATCTAGTATTTCCTTCTTGTTCTATCTGTAAGTAATTAATTGATTAAATGGTACGATATGATATCAGCATATCGATATCTTGGTTGGCGCTATATGGTTGAAAACCAATGGATGTCAATGAAGTAGCCATGATAATTTACAATAACAGTTGGTAAGCAGCAAATGACAGGCAAAATTTAAAAGGTATGGGTATATAGAAAGGCATTGACTTCTATACAGCATTATATATGAATAACAATACAATCGCAATTCCTAGCGGAGATACTATGGGCCACACCATTATAAGTGTATGACCTGTTCCCAAACCTATGCCAATTCATATACGTGACGAAAGTTCTCATGCTCTTGTCTCAAAAGTGCACCAAAGGATTGCTTCTCCCGATCATGTTTACCGAATGTTTACCGAATTTCATCACTGTACCTCGAATCAATGCAAAGATGGCAGAATTCTAAAAAGTTTTTGAACGTATGAGAAGATTTTTTTTCAATTTACCATTGAAAGACAACGCATTCATGGGATTGATCAAATTTTAACTAGCAGGTGCCATTACACAAAAGTATCTAACGCACCATAACACCTCCAACTATGTTCTGTAGCCTGTCCAAATGTTAAGTTTCTTTAAATTAAATGAAGGTTTTTTCGTCTGAGAGGTCCATAAAAAGGCTACAATTAATCAAAATCTTTTAATTACATTTTATATCATTTGTGGCTGACCTAACATAGCTTCAAAGGAGTATCCTCCGCTATATATACTTCAATAATAATTTCATTTAAGAACTCAATTTTCTGTTCATGTATTAATTCGACTGAAAATAATCCAAATAGCTACTGTTTGTTCGAATTATTCAGAGTACAAATACCATTAAAAACAATAACCTTTCCATTTAAATTTAATATTTAAATAATAGCTTTGCCCATTATTAAATTATTGAAACCAAGCCTCGTATAAACAAGCACATTCCATAAACTTAAAGCATTTACAGCTACAACTTCACGCTAAATTAACCAAATATTACTCTATTAAGCTGCCAACCCACTAACCAAAATATAAAAAATAATACAGTAGCTGCCTCATGCCCCATGGTATCTTCATCGAACACTTCTTTGCTGTTCGGACTTTGTGTCGACGCCGAAAATGGCCAAAACATGAAATCCTATTAGACAAATTGGAATTACAAATGAGTGGAAACAGCAACAACGAAGACATCGAAAATATTTAACGCCGTCTAAGTTAAGTTAGTTAGTAAATTAATTAGTCACACTCAATTATGGTCAACAATAGCGACAAAGTGTCTGTCTGACTGTTGAGCTCAGTGGCAACTCATTTAGTTGGTAATCACTGCCCACACAAAAATAGTTCCATTTCTAAGTGGGTTTGCCTCAGATATAAAACTCTACTCTCTAATTTTATAAACGAAACAATTTTAATCAGGCCAATAATTTTGGAGAGTTTAACAAAATTTGCATTTGAAAATCATTAATTAAAATCCCAACCAACAGAACTTAGGCTTGTTACCAATCAAGATTAAACGTGTAAACTCTGCAGTCGTGAATTATCCGTATTGTTGGAGAACGATTTCGGCAGTTACGGGGAGAAGAAAATGACTTCTAACAACTTCATTGAAACCCAGTTAAATATTAGAACCGGCATCTTAAGGACAATCAAAACAAATGTACACAAATGCGAAATTTTAGAAAGAATATATCACAGTATGGAACAATTGAAAGCTGCAGTTCGTACAAAATTAAGCATAAACTACTTGGGTATCATAACCGCTTTTAAATTCAAATTAAATTTTAAAATAATTTCAACCTTTCTTTAAAAGTTGCCTTTTGCACGATAAATTTTACTCTCAACAACTCATTACGAGCTCTTTGTTCTATAAACAATATATTCTTTCCTTTATTCTCAAATCATTCGTCCTTGAATTCTGTTAAAACGGCTGTACTAACCAATTACTATTCAACCAATTAATAATTTTCAATTTCTTAAAATTGTTTTAATTGCGCCCGCTTAGACCATTGCCAAGCTGTGAGTAGGGTCGCAGCTGATTCACCAGGAGGCCAAACATAATTTCCACCACTGATTCTGTATGGGACCAACGTCCCAACATTTCACATTAAAAAGAATTCATTATCTCGCAGCCAACAGACTTGCACTGGAA
This sequence comes from Leucophenga maculata, assembly GCA_035044805.1. Taxonomy (NCBI): domain Eukaryota; kingdom Metazoa; phylum Arthropoda; class Insecta; order Diptera; family Drosophilidae; genus Leucophenga; species Leucophenga maculata. Next base: position 114,014 of record JAWNNP010000651.1, on the reverse strand, counting down.
GCCTTTCCTATATTTATAACCTTCCCTTGAGGCTAAAATTATGTCAATAGAATTACGAAAAAACTTCTATACTGCAAAGCTTATTAATTCTAATTCTATAAGGCTTAGCGTTGTGCATGCCTCACGACCCAACATGCAACCACAACTCGACGTCGGCAACGTGCAATCACAACAGACCGCCGAAGCCTTCTCAGACACACTGCTTCGGGAAACCTCTCAGTCTTCTCAAGATTTATGTAAGCAGTGAAAACATATCACCCGCTCCATGGATGGAACTGCCAAGCAGGTCATTGATTAAACAAAACTTGTGGCTAATTCTTGAGTAGCCGAGGAATGTCACAATGCTACTGCAGAGAAGAAATCGTCTAACAACGAACTCTGCAGTCGAGAGCAATGCTAGAGAGATATCGAGATAAACGGAGAAAGGAGAAAGGAGAAGCGCCTTTTCAGAGTCAAGAAAAATGAGCAAGAAAGGTGTAAGCTTAAGAAAAATGAGTAGGAAAGGTGTAAGCTTGAGGAAGTTGAGAGGTTATGGCACAGAAACGAAGGACGACAATGTTATCAATGGGTTAAGCGACTGAACAGAATTACTGAGATTATGTAATTTTTCTAAACGGGTAGTTTTATAAACGTGTAGTTTTTTAAACGGGTAGTTTTCTAAACGGGTAGTTTTTTAACGGGTAGTTTTTTAAACGGATAGTTTTTTAAACGGGTAGTTTTTTAAACGGGTAGTTTTTTAAACGGATAGTTTTTTAAACGGGTAGTTTTTTAAACGGGTAGTTTTTTAAACGTGGTATACTTCGCACAGAAATTCACATCTTGGATGGTCAGTGGCGATGGAGAATTTCTACTTTAATGTTGTAAAAACTTTCGTCTATCTTGGATCCGAAATGACCAGCTACTACCACGTCAGCCTTGAGATTAGGCGAAGAATCACGCTTGCAGATATATGCTAATTTACGCTGATCAAGCAAATTATAAGTAAAACCCTCTCTCGAAATAACGCGGATACTCCTGGTCCTACTGTATGGCGCAGATACATGGACCGTGATTGTGTCAGACGAAACGGCGTTGGAAGACTTTGATAGGGAGATTTTTGATTCTATTAGAGTCGGCGACTACTTTCGAATGTATGAAAGAACTCCAATACGTATGGTTTACATGGGGGGCTCAAACTTGATTGGGGGACAACGCAATAGAGGACGACCGGGCACGTGTTGGAATGACCATATTATATGGAAAAACCCTCAATACTTGGTAATCAACACAACTGGAGCTAGCACGCACAAGATTACATAAGCTAAACCGCCTTCCTAAATACGGTCACGACCGAAAGACGGTTGAAAACCATTTAAGTGATTAAGTAATTAAAAAGTCGATACTGGTTGAGCTCTTCTCACTCTGTAACATAGAATGCAGAAGAGCTAGACAGCTGCTTGGAAGTCGATTTCAGTTTGTCATATTCAGCAGCCCTCACCAGAGCGTATAGTATAAAGTGTAAAGACCTTGGTGGTCCATAGAAATAGACTAGCTGGTGAAAAACTGTACAAAGTGGTTAAGCAGTGTCACGCAAAATAACAAAGAACTCTAAATTGTGTAATTATAAAGAGCTACAAGAAGTTCTAGGTAAACTTCTGCAATAGTACCATAGACTTCTCGAGACTAAGAAAGATTCTTTCTAAAACGAGATTTTAATTGCACAAATCACTGAATTTTCTTCCGTAAAACAAATTTTTTATCCCAAAAGGAAGGGGTGATATGAATAATGAAGATTAAATAGAAACGGCGATAAACAACTTTCAGCATTACAAATCCATGTGACTGGTTCATATCTTTCGAGTTCAGTTACACAACACATATAAGCACATGTGCAAATGGCTTCTTTTTGAAAGCTGTATTTTGCTAATCTACATACCAAACTGAGGGAAGTTACTGTGGTATTTATTCTCAAGACTGTTAAGCCGTCACAGAACTAAATTTTCTGTTCCTCTTATTATTCTTCACTCTAAAGATATTAGAGCGTATTATAGATGTACACATTAGAAACATCATTTGTCTAACTGGATCATTAATCTCAGCATAGGAATATTGTGAAGCAGCTCTACATAATCTTAAATAGAGGTCTCACTTTGTAGAAAAGAGTACACGCTAATGGTGATATTCTGAAATATAGAAGGTGCACAGAGAGCTGCATGGATGTTATTACCGAAGCTTTGAGGAATCGAGAGCGGACTGGTTTCTAGTAGACAACAATACTCAACACTCATTTTGATGATTTGTGCGTCAATTGACTTGTCATATTCTATCGGGTGTCACAAAAGCCATGATGATAATCAAAAATCAATATGGCGACCCCTGACCACAATATTGTGGAAAAAAAATTTAAGTCTATTAACTATATTAAGTTTGTTATCTTTAGACTTCTCTTATCATTTGAATGACTATTCATACTTCCTCTCTCTCTCTCTCTCTGTGAGCTGCATTTGCATTCATTGCCATATCATAAGACTTTAAAATTCTCATTCAGTTCTTGCTTAGACCAGCAGTTGGTTAATGTGTTGCAGTTGGATTTTTGTATACTTTTTAGCAATTTAGCCGTAGCGGATATTTCTGTATTACATTCGGTCCATCCGAATATGTTTAACAGCTAAACATATAAAATTTATTTATTTTAAATCGTCTTCTTTTATGCAATTTTTCCCATGATTATTTAAACTTCATGTTTGTCAACAAGACGACAGCTTTAACCTTTCGATGCATCATTCGCCTTAGACGACGAAGACGAAGACGACACAACAAAGCTGTGCGCCACTCTGTCTCTAGTCAGAGGTGTGTGTACAGTAAGCTGATGTTAGTACACGACGTCGTATATCTTTTCATGTTCATTATTATTTATTTAGTAGGTGGTGGAAATTTGCAAACCGTATGTCAGCTCTGTGTCGCCAATACAGCACAGAGCAGCCCAAAAATGGCATATGACAAATGTCTGAGCAACACTTAACATTTATGGTAGCTGCTAGACAGACAAGCCAAAGCAATTTGAAGTTATTGCAGGCGGAAAACATATTCAAAGCTACTCGAAGCATGTCTGAGATTGAAGTAGGAAGTGTTCATCTAGTTTGGCGTTACAAGGTTTTGTGTACTTGGAGATGTTGTTGCTGCCGATGCTGCTGTTGATGGGTGCTGGAAGATATTACTAACAACTGCTAACCGCTGGTATTTAGTGATGGAGGCGTGTGCTACTATTTAGCTATTTTGTTCATAAAGCTAAGAATTGTCATTGGAGAATATATGTATTTTATCTCATTTTTCAAAAACGGTGGGTTGGAAAAAAATAAATATTTTTTTTTTAAATATGCACCTCAAGTCTAAGTAACATCACTGCACTTAAATCTGTCCATAAAACCTATCGCATTGTCTGAAGTGACCAAAGCTTGTGGCTCCGGATAGTCACAACCATATCAAGAACTCCTTTTTATGGTATTAATTTTTAACGCCATAATAAGGATGCAACACTTTCTGGCCTAATGAAAGTTCGCTGTGACCTCCATAATTCATAAGCTTGGCTTGCCGGAAAATGTTCCTAAGCCATACCAGTCGATCAGTTTTATGCCTTCTACCAATCGATGGCTTGTGACCCGGTTTGGCTTTATAGTTTGAACCCGCATCATCAGTTTGAGAAATCACATCAATGCGGTTAAAAAAAAAATTATTTTGGCTTCTCAATGGAAAAAGAAAACTTTCGCTGCATAACAAAAGAAACATCGACCAGCAAATCGCTGCTCCAAGGAGATATGGTATCCAAATTTCGGGGTATTGCTGCAAGATCGAATCGCCAACGATGTAGACACTACAGAATGAAATGTGAGTGAGAATGTGAGTGGAACCTCCGAACATTACACAGAAACCTTAATTTGACTACCGTCGAGGAGCAGATTTAAATATAAATTTGATTGTCTTTGAAGATATCAACAATATTTGGACCACAGCTTCGATTCCAATTGTAACTAAGGAAGGAGTAATTCAATTTCTGCAATCTTGTTTCGGAAAGTACCTCCATTTGAAAAAAAAAACCCAAAAGCAAAGGCAATAATAGTTTTGAAAACAAACTGAAGTGTTTTTTGGAGTCCTCTGAGAACCTTTCTGCTTCGTGTTTAAAACATAAGAAGGTTGCCATCAAAGAAATAAAAGGAAAATGGTTTGTGATAAGAGGCAAACACCTAGATTAATGAAACGAAAGGAGAAAAAAAATGAAGGGTCATCAAGGTAAGCAAAAATGTTGTGTTCCACACAAGCAACCGATGCTGTCCCAGCAAATTGAGATGAATATCCGTTGTGTGAAGCTTCCTTAGAAACGTATTCCATAACAAAGACATCTCCGACAAACATGCCCTGGACTGAGACACCATTGACTTCAACGGCCAATCTGTATACATTGCCGTTGCCAAAAGTTGCTAAAGACTGTGTTACCTCTGCGGTTTTGGTTGACGTCGGATTGATTATCGATAAAAACAAAATGCTTACTGCTGTAGCTAAAGCCAGGAGAGAAACTTCAGAAAATATTGGAGATATTGCTATAAAAAATATTTACTTTGTTTGATGCAAAAGACAAGACTCTGATAAATGAGAAAATAGTGGATTGTTACCATCGCAAAGAAATTTCAGAAGAGCACATCTCTATCTTAGCAGAACCTGAATTAATTTATTTCCGCTAATGTCGATCACAACTTTATTAGAGGGTCAAGGTTGGAATTTACATGACTTGATTTGCTATGCATGTGAGAGATATCCAAATAACACCAGTTGGAAAGGTTTCAATATTTAGAGGAGTATTTGGAGACACCGTTACAATGGTGTGTTTGTATGCTTAATGTCAATGAGTTACACCTTCGTCATTAATATTTGACTTTAAATGGTCGCCGATTTGGTTGCTAAAGATGCTAAATGTAGCACGGCACCGCCGGTTCCTTGACATATTTTTAATAAACCCTTCAAATTATGGAAAATAAAAAGAATTTGAAAATTCTGGACTTTTCTTGTCATTAATTAAGTGTTGACCACAGCGAATATTGGCAGCTCGTTGTGTAAAATCTTCTGGGTGATAGCTTCTTAGTCTTCTAGTGTGAGTGAGGTTGCTAACTAGTTGTGCTGCTAGTGGGCTTGGATGTACGATTAGTCGGATTCGGAAGTTTCTGCTGATTTTAACTATTTCTTCCAGAATTCTTAAGTCATGTTGGATTATAGAATTGTTTATGTACCATTGAGCATTTATGCAAAGGCGGAGAAGTTTGGACTGAAATCTTTAAGGATTTACAGATTGGACCTAGATGCAGCGCCATAAATTTGAATTCCATAAGTCCATATTGGTTTTAGAACTGCTTTGTAAACAAGTATTTTTAATAGAGAAATCTAAGTCTCAGTCCAAGTTGTTTACGCTTTGTAAATATGTAGTCGCGCCGGTCTTGGAGTATCCCTAGATATTTAGCTTGATCTGCTTGCAGCAGTTGGCAGATATTTATGTAGACTAGGAGGACATGTGCCTTTCCTAAAAGTAAAAGTTACTTGCACAGATTTTTGTGTGTTCACTTTGATTCGCCATGCATCTAGCCGCTCGCTTATGGTTCTTAGGTTAGCTTGCAAGTTACGGTATGCATGCATTGGACCAGCATATAGCACTAGACCTAGGACACTGCCTTGTGGTACCCCGGAGTTAATTTCCTGTCCAAATCTGTTAATACGTAATTAATTTTAACCACAAAGTATCTATGCTCCAAGTATGACTTTAAAATTTTGTACGCGTGGTGAGGGAGAGACCGTTTCAGTTTATAGAGTAGCCCAGGATGCAACACCATATTAAAGACTTATGATACATCGAGAAAAGCAGCTGTGCAGTATTTTTTTCATTCCAGGGTAGTTCTCGCATATGTATAGACTCTATTATGGTATGAGTTCCTTCCTCTCAATGATTGGCCTAAGCCTTGTAAGCAAAAGTCTTTCAAATACTTTGGACATGACTGGTAGTATAGACTTATAGATGATACCGATTCTAAATGTTTGCTTAGTTTTGGTACCAGGATAATCTGCGCTATTTTCCAGTGGCCGGGAAAGTGCTCGCAACGTAAGATAGAAGTTCTGGAAGTTCCTTAAGGACTTTCCCAATGATTAAATTATTTTATTAATAGTTGCTTTAACTTCTCCTTTTTTAAATCCCTTAATCGGGATATCTACATGGATATCTACGTCAAATTCTGGGTTTGTGGTGGGAAACGGTTTAAATACGGTGGACAGATGCTGAGCAAAAGTTTCTGCTTAATCCTGGGCATTCCTTGCACAATCTGCAGTTCTCTTTTTTACTTGGGGGCACATAAAAAATAGGTTGAACAAAGTTTTTGTGGCTTTCATACAAAAATTCAGAAAGGACAGCTTTGTATGGGGGCTACCCATTTTTGTGGTCCGATCTTAGCTGAAAGAACTTTATTTATTGTGTTTTCGAAGTCAAACCTGCGTTCCACAAAGATCTTTCAGCTTCGTTGAAATGAGAGTCAAGACCCTCACTCAAAGGGCACCGTTTAAACAACATTGAAACTATTGAAGTGCCCACGATAACAATTCTAAAGAAGTTTCTTGTTTAAGTTTTTACCGAAACAAGAAAGGGTCCGTGAAAAGCAAGTGTAATTGCTCATGGAGAGTACGTTGAACTACATTTTGTACAGACATAGTCTTAAAAAATATATTTTATAACTTGGAAACCGCTTCACATATAAACCGAAATAAAAACTTCTTATGATAATACCCTAACATGTGCTTCATAAGTTTATTTCTGTGCTTAAAAATTTAAATATTGACTAACTATTGAATCGCTGACTTAAATTTCGCTGTCGCTTAACTCTATTGGGCTAACTACATCGTTCGATATAATGTCGTGAACGATCATTTGCTGCATTTACTGTCACCTGTCACCGCTTGTCAAAAGTTTCCATATCGAAATTTCAATTAACTTCAATTTGAGCGAAGTTTATATCAGTTTGATATGCTTAACTTAGCTGATGGCTGTCGAAATGTTATGGCATCGATTGAAATGCATAAATTTTGTTCACATACTGAGCAGAGCTGTGATCGGGGCTTTGGTCTGTACTTCTTGGTTTGTGTTTGCATACCAAGCTACAATGGAGACTTAGAAAGGAGTTACAGTGTAAGTTAATCGCTTTAAATGTAATTTAATAATATTTAATAGTATTTAATGAAAAAAAAAATAAATAAAATCTTCTGGGAAAAAAGAAATAAAACATTAAAAAGACTTCTTGTCTTCAATGAACACATCTTAAACATTATAGGATTATATATGGGCCGGAACAAAAATTATGGATTTGTGTCTGGTCGATTTTGCGCGATCGCCCTCTTCAAACGAATTAATTGTGTTCGGTAGAGGTCCCCTTTGATTGTCTTACCCGATTTCAAGAGCTCATAATACAACACAACCTTGTGATTCCACCAAATACAGAGCATTACCTTGTCGCCATGAATATTGGGCTTTGCTGTGGATGTTGATGGTTGGCCAGATTTCACATACGATTTCTTACGCTTGCGGTTATTGTAATGCGTTCATTTTTCATCACCGGTGATAATACGATGCAAAAATGATTCTTTTTTTCCAGCTTATGGATGAATTCCAATGCTTTTAAGCGTCTGGAAATGTTTGCTTAATTAACTGCCAAATATTTTTCAAGTTCTGTTAGCCACCAATTCTTCATCTTCAAACTATTTTGGCTGTCCGGATCGTTCTTTGTCTTCTAAATAGAAACCAGTGCAAACCACTTCTGGAACGTTCGTTCAGCTAAAACATGTTCACCATAAACTTCCACTAAAATTCGCTGACTTTCGGTAGCACTTTTCTTCATGTTATAGTAATGAAGAAGAACTCCCCACAGAAACACTTTATCTGGCACAAAGTTCAACATTTTTAAATAAAAAGAAAATATTGTTGTATACCCTTCAACCAAATGACGTATACTAAAAAACACCCGCAATGACAGTAGCTTCCAAATGAATATAGTCACGGATGAACACGACGCAAAGTTTTACTAGTAATGTCCTCTCTGACATTGTGATTTTGGCTACCACTTGATCGATCATCATTAACACTTTAGCCACCAATTGTTGCAGCCGAAAATATCAGCCTATCAGCAACATGTCCGCAGCAACATATATGAAACTTTTACCTTTTCATTTTTGCTGCAACTACAATGAAATCCTTGACATAATGACCCCTTTTAGCGGCTAAGATAACAATGGCAACACTATCGACAGCAACATGAGTCGTTGTACGTTTAAAAATGTTGCTGTCCATTGTTGCTGCTAAAAGGGGCTACCAAGCATAGAGTATACCTTACAATGACGTCTAATTAGTAACTTCAAGCGGCAACTTGCAGCCAGCCACAGCGGCAAAAAACAACGTGAGACAGCAGCACCAGCAACATGACTTGGTCCGAGGCGAAGGCATTGTCGACAATAACACGCGACTTTAGTTGGCAGCACTTTGGCTACTGTTGCATGCAGCAACTGCAACAACCAATCTAAGGCAGCAATGTATAGCAAGGCTCTGTGTTGGAAAATGTATTTCAATCATGATGTTGCAAAGGCAGCAGGCAGATTCGCTTTATATCCAGACAGACAGGCAGGCAGGCTGGCAGGCTGGCAGGCTGGCAGTTAGGCAACACACTTCAACACAGGCAGCTAGTTCGGTCTATGTGTGCTTACACAAGCAGCTCCATTAGAGCAAAGTATCTTTCAATCGGTTATTGCTGCTGTTACTGGCGCACGCTCCTCACCTTTATAAGGTCAGTTCCGAGTGGTAACTTGCTATTGTTGTCAATTTTTGCTGGGCTTTCGATTTAGGCAATGAACGAGTGTAGCTACTTATGTTGCTTGCATCGATTTTTGTTGTCTACAGGTCACACAAGGTAATCTACTGCAGTTTGCTAATGCCCTACTTAATGATGCTTGTGGGCAGCTATGTGAAAAATAGGTTTTCGACCGAAAAGAAAGTCCTAATATTTGCTATACGGTATCTTTGAATGCATAGCAGCGCATGTCGTGTCAACTACAAATCGTAGCATGCCATGATAAATCAAATAATGTAAAGTAAGTCTTGAAAAATTTCATTCTCGCCGATATCTCATCTTTACAGAAGGAAGACAATATGAGGCCTAGCAACACAAGCCGTGTCTGCTAATAATATATAAAAAAAACTTGATTTAATGATGGTTCGGCCTCGCTTTAACATTGATTTCTGCTCTTTGTGCCGGAGGGTATGCGGACATCAGCTGTACGTACTCCTTCGTCGAATGCTGAATGAGTTTTAACGAAACATCTAGCATCTATAGGGGATCTGTTCCACTATATGTAGGAAGTAAATTTCGATAAGATATCCCAATCTTCTGGAAATGTGTGTAACACTTCCACTTTTTTGGCTTCCACTATGTTTCCAGTTCCTCAGCAGAACATCCTCAAGTACAAAGATTTGCAGGTTTATCTCTGGAACCAACATGCTTTCAAGCCGAATAAGAGATATTCTATCGGAACAATGCGGTTTGCGACATAGATTTTTCAGTCATGAGGCGGCTTGCTCAACCAGTAAAGCAGGATAGTTGAATTGAATCATAGATGTACTTTGTGGTGGAACGGCTGCCCATTACTAAAGACGTGCTTTATGAGTTGAGTCAGAAGAGCTAATCCGGACAGCCGGGTCGATGGAGACTGTCTGCAGTGGTTCTACTTTGCTTTTCGCTACCAAATTATGTGGCTGGAGAGAAAGTTTGCGGATAGAGTGCAGCGCATTAGGTTTTCTCAGAAGAATCACAAAATTCATGAAGCTGTAAATCGGGACATAGGGAAAACCTGATCCAGATTGGAATGCAGATTGCTCCAGAGATTAGTTAGTTTTTAAACGGGTAGATTTCCAAACGGTTAGTTTTCTAAACGGGTAGCTTTACAAACGGTTAGTTTTCTAAACGGATAGCTTTACAAACGGTTAGTTTTCTAAATGGGTTAGTTTCCAAACGTTTAGTTATTAAATGTGGTCATGACCGATAGACGGTTGAAGGCCATTTAAGTAAAGGGTTCTTTGAACTAAAATCTTCGGAATCATCGGATGCAATGTTTTGCAGTAGCTGGGAATAGTTAGACCTGATCTTTCGCGGGTTAAACTTATAGAATAAGAAAATATTGCTTAAAACTATATAAGGTTGCAGGGTATTTCAAAGTCGTGAACTCAGCACCGTAACATTCTTATTTCTTTAGAAGCCGTAGAGTCTGGCATATTAATCGCGCAGCGAACGTGACATTGTTTAAAATTGTTTTTTAAGCCGTGCAAACGCACTCAGTTGATTTGATTCAATTCAATGTTGGCCTAGTCTGGAGCAACAAACGAGTCTGTTTGATTGGAGTGGAGTGGAGTGGTCAGTGAATGAATGAACGCCAGTAATTTAAGCCAAGCGCAATTTATATTCGGACAAAGAATCTGCATAAATCTACAACGGCATCGAATGTTAAAACCAATTGAACGATGTCTACAAGAGTTTGTTTGGCTGTTTGTAATTTGTGCGGGTGCTGCCAGCAAAACAGTGACAAGCATTCGAATCGACTGCAACATGAAATGCCTGAACTGTGTCTCCAACATTTGTTGTACCGCAGCAACTGTGCCAGAGACGCCAATATAAACGAGTATTACAACAACTGAACTCAAGTCCTGAGTGTAGCATACACAAACATTGATGTCGAGTGGAGGTTTGATGAATTAATTATTTAAAAATTGTTTACAAACTGGTCCACTATTTAGATATGCCACACTCTTCAAATGTTTTGTTTGTAGGGTATACAAATTTATTTGAACTCTATTAGTTATAGCTTCAAAAAGGCAGCTTTTATTCCGAAGAAATGTAAAAAGAATACTTTTTACACTAAGTCCTCTTTTATGCTGAAGACCTTAGAGAAAATGGTGGACAACCACTTGGCAGCTAAATAACTGTTTAATGCAGCTCTATACTGAAACCAGCTTGCGTGTGGATCTGGTAGACCCATGGAAACTGCTCTATAACACTTGTGCTCTATAATCCAAGGCACCCTAGGAGCCAAAGAGCCAACCAATTATGCTTTTATGGTTATAGAAGGTGCTACACAACTAAAAAAAACAACTTAGGAAGATACAAGATAACTCTTTACTGAGTACCTGTCCACACAGCTATATAAGGCTGATAATAAAGCAAGAACCTGGGGTGTAATAAAAATATGTAAACTGAACATAAAAAATTTAAACGTTTGTACGAATGTTCCACCTTTCCATCCCTCTTGCATACCGTCTTGCACACCGTCTGAAGACAATGATATAATCGGCTTCGGTAACGTTTAGCATATTCGACGGCGTTACGTTTAAGTTTATGGTATCAGGGATAGGAAGGTCACCTGTATGCAAGTTATAAAGGAACGTGCCAAGCTCGCTGCCTTGGGGAACATCAGCTTTCACTTGCTAAGGTAAAGAGGTTCTTGAGCGTGTCTTAAAGCAAAATTGCGTTCCGCTTAGGTATTAGCGTAGTAGGACAAAATATGGAGCTGGTAGTAAACACTCGGTCGATTGCATTATTCCTTTTTGCCATATGCTTCAAGAATGTTGTTTACCTTTCTGTCGAGCTGCTCCGTAGTGCTATGTCCTGCAGGATATCCAAATTGGTGATTCGGAAATAACCCTTTGGATTTAACGATATCTGCTAGCCAGTTAACGATAAGTCACTACCAAGCTTCCAGCTTACCAGGCTTGTGTTTCTTCGTGATGATAGCAAACTTCGAAGATGTCGGGATGTTTTTCAAACTCATTATTGCGTTGAAAATCAACACTAAAAACAATAGCGCATTCGTAGTTACCGCTTTGAGCTGTTGCATATCCTGCCGTGGTCTGATTCTTTTTTCGTTTTAAGGCGTCTTATGGCCGAGTTGACCTCTGCCAAAGTAAAGGCTTCAATGGGTTTGTCATTGCAGCTGCAGTGGTGAATCTTAACATGCCTCCGTGGTGCGTGGCGCACATGTCTTAACACCTCTTGTTGCCTTCCAGAATGAAAATATTGCGTTTCGGCTGGTATCCGTAATTTCTATCATATGGTTAAAAACTGGAAGCCCTTGCTTCAACTTGTGGCTTGCTCTGTTCCTATCAGCTTTATCTTTCAGATTTGTCTTCCGTAGTAAAGAAGGGTGCGCGGTTCGTTGTTGAGTTTGTACATACCACTATCGTGTCGAGGGGATCTGAAGATTCGGTGTCTTGATTCAAGTGAAGCTTTGTAAACTTTGCTGATGATTAAGGTCGAACTGAAATCCATTTCATGTTGGATCCCATTGTCTAGTCACCTGCTGAAGTCGTCGATATTACTATTCATTTTCAGTCTCTCCACAACTGGGAATGTACCGGCAGCAGCGTCTAGTTTTATAAATAATGGTAGGTGATCGGAAATCAAATCTGGCCGTTCTGATATGGTAAAATACTTCCAAAATGGCAATATACGCAATTTTAAGGGGTTTGAACCCATATTTCTCGAAAACGTGACGTGATGATATTTTGAGCCCATATTCGTGTAAAAATTTTAAAATAAACTTGTAAAATTCCGGAGAAGTCCTAGTCGAATGTAAAAAACACGAAAGTCTCTATCTATTACCTTTTCTGAGATCCTTTCGTTCATACAGACGGACGGACAGACGGACTCCTATATCACTCCTGACCATAATGGTGGTAACTTTGGGGGGGGGGGGGTTGGTTCTCCGACCATTATTTCTACCTGTTACATACATTTGCACAAAACCAATAGGCTCTTGTACCTTCTTCTCTCTTCGCTGAGCATGGTGATTTGTGTTTCAATTGAATGTTATAAGCATGAAGAAACAATCTTCTTGAAATTTGAAATTCTTGTCTACGACGCCGCACACTGGGGTGAAAGACCCCAAAAGTGACGATTAATTCAACCGTCCAAAAATTTGACCATGTTATAATTTTGTATTTTGTATTGGATCAATAAAAGTACAAATCATTAACTTTTGACTATTCCTTAGAGTATATTTTTTAAAAAAAAATTTTTTTTTTCAGACAATTTTCCTAATATTCGGTTTTTTTCACAGCAAAAATAGCAATTCCATAATTTTCAACACTGAAATTTCCCCTTATCTATTATATACCCATGTAGACTATATTCATGAAGAATAATAAGAATCGGTTGACTATATAATATATCTGCCATAGAAAAAACGTACTAAAAATGCATGAACATTTATTTCTTTGAAATAAAAAACGGGTCATATATAATTCAAAGTTTATTAATAATAACAAAAATTATAAATAAAAAAAAATTTAAATAATATATACATTAATCGGACTCGATATCATTTTCGCTTTCTTCACTTTCATTTATTTCGCTTTCATTTAATTCTGGTGCTTTTAAAAGAGACAAAGCTTCTTTTGGTAATGTGTCAAATTTTTTTTTCGGTAACTTCCGTTTGCAAGATATTATTGGATCTGAGCTTATTAAAAACATATTCAAAATATCTTGGTTGCTCTTAATTCTATCCATTTTTCTCGAATAGCACTCTCTATACTTTTTGAAATCCTTGTTCCGAGCTTCTTGAGCTTCTTCTGAGAGTTGGCCAATTGGTAACAAAGCGTTAGAAATAATTTCAGTGCCGTGAATTAAGAATTTGTGTATCGTTGGTGGCATATAATACCACGGATACAACTTTACAAAGTACCTAGCAGTTTCATGAGTGTACTCTTGGAATGATTCCATGTTAACCTCGTGGCCTGATGCAGCGACAACCATAACGGTATGGAACCTTTTTATTAGCTGGAGATCGACCCCAGTAATTTTCGCCGAAACTTCTGCATTTTGAAAAAATCGTCGCGCGGTGTTGCCATCATTGGAACTCCCAAAACCGGGCTTTGGAACATCTATAATTAGCCCTGTCTCAGATCTAAATAAATTTTGAATTTTCTTTTTGGTCTGCTGAACAATATTTTTATCTTCTTCAGATCTGGCTTGCCATTTTTTTATTGGCAACTTATATGCAAGATGCAAGAGGCACTCGAAAAATCGGATCCAGCCATGCAAGACTGAAATACCATACTGCAGGTTCTCAGTAACAATTTTTGATCTTATCATCCGATCAATATCGTTGAAATCTTTACTGCTGGATCCACACAAATAACATTTTTGGGTCGAAGTGGTTTGCGTTAATGCATTGCAAATCTTTCCATCTATCATTGAAAGAATCAATTCATGTTTGACCTTTAGGTGTTTATTTCCTAAACATACCTTTGACATTGTTAGGTGTTCGATCTCAGCCATTACTCTATCTTTTTCTTGCTGTGAAACAATTGTAGTTTCTTTGATAAAGGCAATTTTGAGTGGTCGGCAAAACCTTGTAGACGATGGTCTTGGATTTTGCCAAAGTACCTTGCTCTTGTACACAAGTCTTAAAGGTACAATTGATGTTATTAAAACTGAGGAATCGCTACATTCCGGACCATAAAAGGCTTGCTTGTAAGAGCTGTGAGCCGAACTTCCATCGAACCCCCATTTTGAAATGAGTGTAAGATTCTCCTTATTGTATTAATAACACAATACTGAAGCAAAATCAAACGTTGAGCTGTGAGATCAAGAAGAGCCTGAAGCTTTATTTTATTCCTCAAAAGAAAGTTCCTTTCGGCCGCGCTTTGACATTCTTGAATTAAAAGAAATCGTTGGCTTTAACCAATCCGTATAGGTATTTACAAATCGACTGTGTGTCCGACTTGATCTTATCCATCGAGACTTAAACCCACGGATAAAATCATTCATTTTGCGCTCGAATTCCACTACATCATCATCTGATGGCTTAACAACATTCCTCACATATTCGGATAAGAAAGATAACTTGTCTGTATAATTTGTTTGGCCGCTGTCATTCATTATTTCATATAGTTGAAGGCGAGTGAATTCGTTTGAATTTGCAAGATCTAAAATAGTGTTCGTAAAAATGCAATGATATAGGTCAGCTAAAATCTTTTGTAACATATGTTGATACATATATTTACCGGTCACAAACAAACACCCTAGCTAAAGACGAGAAACACAATTAAAAGCATACTATTTATTACAAATTTAATAGACACATATATTTTATCTAATGACGTGGATCACAATTAGACGTTCACTGTTAATAAGAGTACACTAGTACATACGCTTTACTTCGCTTTCCATTTCTCAATAAAATAAATTTAATAATTAAAGCTGAGCTTAAAGTTGATATTTTACTTTTTCTTGCTAATTGCAATTGACAGACAGCTTACAGCTGACCAAAACAGCTGACAAAAACAACTGACCGAAACAGCTGACCACTTAAAAATGAAAAAGCAACTCTGTTACCGCGCAACTTTGAATCCAAATAACTCTCTTGGGGCAGAACGGGGCGCAAAACCCCTTGGAGGGCACTTAGACAGATATGTTACAAATTTAATAAAGAAAGAATGGTTACGTTTGGTTACGTTTGAAGCAACTTTTGCCTATCTAAAGATAAAAATACCCTAATTTCACAGGTACTTTTAATTTAAATTTTTTTCCATATAACTACTAAAAATTTTCGATTCAAAAAAATTTACGAAAATTGTTAAGGATTCAAATTTATTGTTTCCATTTTCAAAAATTCTTTTTTGCTAATTTTTTACGTGAAATTCGTCATCAAAAGTGACAAAAAATATAATTTTTTCGTATTTCGAAAAACGAAAACACAAAGTTTCAACTTTGGCGTCACATTACAGGGTTTCTATTAGACATAGAGCCATAATTTGTTCACTCCATAATGCAGAATTTTATCTACTTTGACCACATATTAATTTGATTCCGCAACTCTAAAATTTGTATTTTGAATTAATCGTCACTTTTGGGGTCTCTCACCCCAGTGTGCGCCGAGTTGATATTCTGAGGATTTTCACCAACACTCTCACGCACTGCTTCCATATTGACATTAGAATGGTTTGTTTTTGGTCGACCAATGTGTTAAGCCTCTCCAACTGATCCACTCTCCCTGAATTTTTTAGTTAATCTCTTCATAGTTAACGAAGTAAAAACACTATTCCGTCTATATTTCGTATGAAATTTTCGAAATCTGGCCGCTAAACTTTCATTATTTTTGAGATATTGTTCAATAATGAATATTTACTAACCCTAAAGTCTTAGCTTTCAAATATTCTTTTTTCAGGATTGCCAACAATTTAAAAGGTGGCAAATTTAAATCTTGCGTGAATACTCGGACGCTTTTTATATCGCTTGCTTGAACTTCTCCATGCACGAAGATGTTTTATTATACCCAGACAATGCGATTGCTTCATTATGTATAGCTGAACCATCTTTACATCCAAAGAACTAGCCGAACTAGGTATCCCAAGTTTGGATATGTCTTTGGAATACTTCTTTCCTACTTCCAACTTTCTTCCTTCCGTCCTTCGTATCTAATGCGTATCTACGTGCACAGCCGCATACTGATCCAGCCCTTTACACAGTTCGTATGACAGAATATTATATCGGATTAAATGGAGACTTATTCAATGGTTGTTGGCGTCAAGCGAAGTTCTGCCTTCTTGAAGATTGAACAAAAAACACAGAGATTCCAAAAGCAGCGTATTTATTTATGTGGTACATATGCCTACACATTCTTCGCCATCGGTTTTGACAGTTTATCGGAGAGTGATTCTATATTAAAGTGATGTCTTCGTAATTTGGTGATTCTACAAAGGAGACATCACTTCTCTGTTGCCGGTCTTGTGCACTTCATCGTTTCCAAATTGGTCTTTCTCCATATTATCAGTGATTCGTGTACAGATGTTCCGTTTTCCTATTTTCAGAATTTAGCATCGCTTCACAGGCAATGAGTGATCAATCGCCATACTAGGAAGAAGAGAGACTTTAGCAAGGCAGTCAAAGATTTGAAGATATTATTGTAAGAGACGAAAAACAAAGCTTTTGGTGATCAATCTCATTCCGAACGACATCAATAACAATTTTTGGAAAGGTCTTAAGAGATTTTCGATTTTCATTTCTACCGCATAACTTCTCGTCAGCTTGAAGCTCAAGTCTTCAATGCTCTTTCAATGGTTCCGGCGTTAATTGCATTGCGACATACCTCAACCTACCAAGAGCTATGTCTGATAGAAGTAATGATCTGTTTGGCAGCTGTTGTTATGTTTCTTTCTGAACAATTTATTTTATTTCATTTAATTCATTTTGAGCTGCTTGGGCGCTGCCGTTTTTTTTGATCACTCCCAATGGATTGGTAAACCACTTTCCCCATTAATATGAACCTTTGCAAGCGATCCCATTCCCCATAGAACATAGAATCTCCTACCTTCTGAGAGTAATATGTGATATTAATTAAAAGTATACAAGCCGGTTGTGATGGCAAAAGTTTTCAGCTCCTTGCGAATGAAATTTTCATCGTATACGTAATTTTATTACGCATACGTTTTGTTATGAAAATATTGGCAAATTGAATACGATTAAAAAAAATATACAAAATTTGTTGAGTATTGAATTTATAGATTTTTCCATTAAGCCCAAACACTTGTAACACTTGTACAACTTTAAGCCGTTCCATTCGAGTAACAGCCTCAAAGGCTCCGCTGCATGTACCACTGCGTTGCCAATTGGTTGCTTGTCATTTAAATAAATTCATGCCTCTGTCGTTATGATTAAGAAAAACGCTGCATAAATGATTTTTATGCGTGAGTGTACCAATAAATTGCCACAAGTGGTATGGAAGGTGCTTGTTAAGCGGAAAGTGTGTGTGTTTGTTGCAGCTGTTTGCCTCTACCTTTGCAGATACTTTGTGCAGATAGTATCTGCAGCTAATGCCTGCTGCTATGTTCAATAATTTGATTGTATCAACTTTATTTCCACTAGTATCAGGCGATATCTTGTTGTAGCTGGAGTCGGTTTATCTGTTTAAAATTTATGCATATTTTTAATTAATATTTTTTAGCGCACTTGACCCGCTTCATTGTTATCAGTTCATGCAATCTAATTTATATGAGCGCTTGTCAAAATAGATTTCGCACATAAACTGAGTTTTGTTGAACTATTTGTGGTTCCCACGAACGCCTGGCACTAATTGGACGACAAATGTGTGATGTAGTATTTAAATTTTATTGCTTTTAATATTTAATAAAAACTAATTGTTGAGAAGTGAACCAAGACACTGAGAGAAATATGTCTTGATTAATTAAAAAAAAAAAATATTAAACTTTTAAGATTCAGGCACACTGCAGATTTTTATGACCATCGAACGAGTAATGACTTCAATCCGTTTCAGTCTCTGAAGATCTTTTCCTTTCGCTCGAAGCCATACAACAAGTGAAATTGAGTTTTTTATTTACAATGGGTTTCGTTCTAATGACTTGTCCATAAATGCTGTGTAGCAGCTTTCATCCGATCATCTTCCCCTTGTAGATGTCTTTAACACCGCTTTGAAGATTAAAATACCGCAAGGCCGCTTGCTTCCGCCTGGAACTGACATAAATGAGTTTCTTCGAGATCTGGAAAAAAACATTAGACCTGAATCTTGATATACTCATTCCAGATGACATTGATGATCTTAATAAAGTCCATCTGCTGCCCTTCTTGCTACTCACAATAATGCATGGCAGAGCTTAAGGTCATTATCCAGACTTCCAATGGCGCTAGAGGCACTATTGCTGACCAAGAGAAGGCTTAGAAGGCTTGGCGAATGTGATGATTCGACAAAACGATCTTTATGGAATTTGTCGAGGAGATAGAAACAGCTGGAGGCCCCTAAACTCCCATTCAGAATGGCTAACGGATTCTGGGCAAGATCTGCAAGCGAACGTGCAGAAGCATTTGCTGTCAACTTAGCAAATCGCTTCCAACAGTTTGGTCTTGCATCAACGAACAGAGCAAGTGAGGTACAGTCGGTACTTGATATACCCGGCCAACTTTGACTTCCAGGTGCTCCCATAACAGTGGATGAAGTCTCGGCTCACATTAAAGCTCTGAAACCCAAAAAAAAATTCCTGGAGATGAGCTGAATAACTTTGCTTTAAAAGTATTGCAATTGAAAGAAGGCAAAGATTGCATGATTCATAAGGCTGGCAAAAGTCCCTTTAACTTGGACTCGTACAGGCCTATAAGTCTGCTGCCTTTCTGACCCCTTTGATACCAAGAGAGGTTTCAGGCAGGGCGATTCTCTGTCGTGCGATTTTTTCAATCTTCTGATGGAATACATCATACGCCAGTGCCCGTACATGCAGAGTATGTCGGGCACGATTTTCCGAAAGGAAGTGATGCTGCTCGCTTACACCGATGATATCGATATCATCGGTACGCAGGAACGGCGAGTCAGCAAGGCGTTTTCGGAGATTGAAAAACAGTGTCGGCTCATGGGTCTAGCGGTGAACGAGAACAAGACGAAGTACTTGGTGTGTTCTCGCACTCCGTCATCGCGTCTTGGACGGTCAGTGACGATGGAGAATTCTAACTTCAGTGGTGTAGAAAACTTCGCCTGACAAGGTCAGCCTGAAGATCAGGCGAAGAATCACGCTTGCAAACATATGTTTTTTTGGGCTGAGCAAGCAAATGAGAAGTAAAGCCCTCTCTCGAAAGACGCTGATACTCCCTGTCCTATTGTATGGCGCAGAGGCATGGATCGTGATTGAGTCAGATGAGACAGCGTTGAAAGTCTTCGAGAGGAAGATTCTTTCCAGGATTTTTGGTCCTATTAGAGTCGGCGACGAGTTTAGGCCCCGTATGAAACGCGAGCTGTACGAACTATTCAATGAGGTTGTAATAGTTCAGCGCATAAAATTCCAGCGGCTGCACTGGGCTGGGCTTGATTGGTGGACGTCGTAATAGGGGACGACCGGGCACTCGATGGAATGACCAGGTGTGGAGAGATCTCTCCGTACTTGGTATTCAAAACGACTGGCGCAAACGCGCACAAGACAAGAGGTTGGCGCGCCTTCCTAGACGTAAGTAAAGTTAGGATACTGCAGGCCGAGACATTGCGCATTCATTCTGGTGCCCCTTGGTACATGTGCATTTCCGACCTAGAAAGGGACTTAAATGGCGATGGTATAATGCGCCAATCAAAAGATTATTTGGATCGACTTGAAAACCATGAGATCGCACCCTGTCGATTTCTCCCATAGACATCTACAGTTATTAATAATTTGTATGGTTTTTTTCAAATTATATCTGTCCATAATTTCAAGATGATATCTAGAACCAATATGTTGGGCTTTATGTAGACAATATTCACAAGTTGTTGTTGCTTATGGGTTAGGGTTTATGTCAAGACCTTTAGCCCCTGGCGAGCTTTGGGTATAGTATTGCGCTCAGCAGGTTCGGTATCATCACTAGCTCCCACTTTTTTTAAGTTTCCAGTTCCTTGGTTCTCTTTAAATGGTTTATGGATTGGTAAAAAAAATTAAAAAAATTGTAAAAAGTTGAAAGAGCGCTATTAAAAGTCATTTATCAAAAAATATACTTCGGCATGAATGCGTCCAATGGTCCACTGGTCCACTAGCCACTGCCAATGCATTCATGGCGATTTGCAACACTTTTTATCGGTTCACTGTAATCTGAGCCACGCACTCCGACAAATCGAGCAGAGCAAAAGATGCAGACACAGCTTCGCTACACTTTGGATTGTTGATGATGCAATTTTCATAGCAAGCAAACCACTCAGGCAGACACAGCGGCATTCACATTCAATTCATGGCAGAGAAGGTGTAGGCAGTAGAATCTTTCAACGAGTACAGCAGCACTTCTTGTAATGCTTCGTGACATATAAACAAGCTGCTTTTGTATGCGCAAGGAAGTGAATCTGTTGACCTCATTCTGCCTGCTGCAATATATCTTTCTGTACTGGCAGCCCAAATATGGGTCAGTATGGCGTTTGAAGTGCTAAGTGGGTTAAGTGCATAATGAGGACTTCAATGAATTAAAATGCTCAATTAATGGAGAAAATATTGCTGATAAATTTCTGGCGGACTGGCGAAGATTTTAATAATGAATGAGAAGACACAAAGTACTTCTTCTTGTCCACATTGTTCAGAAATATATTCGTAAAAATCATTGTTTAAACTTTTAAGTGCGGCCATTTGTATTTTATTAATAACTTATTTCCAAGCATTAAAACAATGTCTATTAATAAACATTTGTACTTTAAACATAACTGTTTCTTGGCTATAAAAAATACATCAACTCAAATATATTCAACGAATGCGAAGTGTGAACGTTTGATTCGATTAAAAATATTAAACACGTTCGCAGACGGAATGCTAACTAAACAAGTCTATCGACTACAAATGACTAAAATATGCAATTACAATAAATAAAAAATCTAAAAATGTGCGCATTTTCATTAAATTTTCCAAACACATTTTCCCCGAACACAGTCAGCGACACACTTGCAGATACATACTTCATAGCTCGCGCGCCAACGCATTTGATTATTTATTTATGAGCATATTTGCCATTTAGATACATTTTGAAAGACATAAGCCAAAGGGGAGAGAGCGACGGGCGACGGGCGACGGAGTACGGTGTACTGTCAACACTTTAATTTCTGAAATTTGCTGCTATTTGTAATTGTTGCTATTGGATGCAGCTATTATTAAAACAATTAAAATCCACCGCATGTAATTTGCCTGACTTGAATTAAATTCTGATTCTTAGCTGAAAAGCGATTAAACGATCAGGAAGCAAATATTTTACTCATTAATAATGCCACACGAGTACGTTTGTACTCTATTATTTATTTATAAACAAAATGAATTTCATAATAATTCATTAACTATCCACTAATCTTGACGGTAGATCTTAACTCTTATCATCCCAATTGCCAAATATAGAATTGTTGTAACTGACACAGAATATCAGTTTGGTAGACTGGAAAACCAAAGAACATATGTCACACTTTAGCAAAATTGATTACAGCTATTCGAAGGATAGCCAATAGTTTCATACTCCAAACTAAATACATCCCTCATAAGCAAGTCTTAACACCAGAAGGTTTGCTCCAACATAAAAAGACTAACACAGATGCCACAGACACCTATTATTAAACTCTCCCAAAGAAATACCCGATGCATGTGGTATACAATGGTCAAACGATTTCTCAGATTGCAAACAAGAACCGTTTAGAAAAATATTCGTTTAGAAAAATAACCGTTTAGAAAAATAAGCGCTTGGAAATATAATCGTTTAAAAATAACCGCTTGGAAAAATAATCGTTTAAGAATAAACGTTTATAAAAACAATCGTTTAGAAAAATAACTGTTTATAAAAACAATCGTTTAGAAAAAAACCTGTTTATAAAAACAATCGTTTAGAAAAATAACCGTTTAGAAGAATAACCGTTTAGAAGAATAACCGTTTAAAAGATTAACCGTTTCAAAATAACCGTTAAAAACGTTTAGAATAATAAACGTATAAAAGTAAAAATAACCGTTTAAAATATAACCGTTAAAACGTTTAGAATAATAAACGTTTAAAAGTAAAAATAACCGTTTAAAATATAACCGTTTAAAATAACCGTTTAGAAAAATAACCGTTTATAAAACTTCGATTTATGAAGGCTTTAAGTTTATAGTCAGCTATTTATCTCCATGGTTTGAAGACGGTATTAAGACTTTTATTTATTTACCACTGCAGCTATCGTCTGTTGCTCTTACACCGTATCTCCATTTGTCAATATGTCAGACACTTTGTCATATTCATTTTATCTCAGTTTCAACAACAAATATTGAAAAATTCAAAGTGTGAAGCAAATATCTTTTGTTTGAGCTTGTTTATATGAAGGTCATTTATTACTCTGATAGACACATTTCCAGATAAGTATTATATACGATTTATGTATTGTTATCTGTGCGTAATATAGAGGCAGCAAATAGGTTTTTAAAGATCTATAAAGACTCTTGAGCTAATTAAATTTGAAGTTTTAAACGGTAAAATTTTGTAAGTATTATCTCTTTATTACAATCAACTCCAAATTCGAAAAAAAAACCTTTTACTAATCTATATACATATATATTATATAGCTGGATAGTCTCCCAAAATATGCTCCGGAGTTGAGTCATCTTCTCTCTTGATTCCAATTTTACATAAGTGTCTTCTAATTCGGCATTGTTCAGTCAGAAAGCCCAAAACCATTTCTAGATCGTACCTTTTAAGACCGTCGCAGATTTCCGACCTCTTCTTGTTGTAATGGCCTAACAATTTATTCACTTTGTGTTAAGCCTTTACATTTCTCCCAGAAAGAGTCTCTTGATTTATTTTCCTTCATTGTACCTGGTCCGAGTACACAGAATGGTTTTGGATCTGTTTAGGGTGGTGCTGCTCCTCTTCTTACCAAGTCCACGTATAGAGTAATCTTGTTTAATCTTTATAGGTTCTTTAGTTTATTTATGCATTTCATGACTAGTTTAAATATGATCACAGGTTAACTTACTCCTCTAATAACCGCTTGACTATCGGAGAAAATGGCGATGTTTTGGTTCTTTTACTCCCTATTTAGGTAAAATTTTTGTCTGAAAGATACTGGTGAATTTCCCTTGCGATTCAAGGTCCAAAAAACTCTGCGGCAGTTCCTTCATCTGATTGGCTGATTGCCCATGGTTTGATTACCAATTTTGCTTTAATGTTGCACCCTCCAACTGATGAATCTTCTGATGAATCTTCTGATGAAGTTCTTCATTATACCTAGGTGCCATTCTCTTTTGTTGGTTTAAGTGATTTCAGTTTGTATTTATTAGAAAAAGGAACAATTGTATTAATATCTGTTTTGCTCTCAGTCCTACTTTGAAGCACCAAGATTCTGCGATATTGATGGCCATTTTAATTTGATCACATAGTCTGTCTTCGTGTTGCCCTTTACAGATAATAACTATGTCATCAGCAAAGCTTTGGCATTCAATGCCAATTTCTGTAAGGGAGTCTAATATTTCATCCACTACAAAGCTCCACAGTAGAGGAAATAGCACGCCCCTCTGTGGACATTCATTTGTGGTTTAATCTATGATGCTTTTTAAAATTAGTAGTTGCACTAGCCATCTGCTAAGAGAAGGATTTATACAAGTATTTCGCTTGTTAAATGCCCTTGGAACTTCCATGTGAGATGTCCAGTCAAAGGGACCTTCTTTGTTGATAAAACCACAAATGGGCTATGGCTTTTATTGCGCTCTGAACTGAGATGTTTAGTTGGTACAGAGCAGTTTCAGTGGATCTGCCAGACCTATACGCATTTTGATTCATTTTGAAGTGGTTCCTCCAAGTGGAAGTGGTTCCTCCTGATTTGGTAGCAACTCACAAGACCAGAGCTTAGAAGTAATTTGTGTCCACGGGATTCGGGACAACCGTAGCAGCTCACGCGATCGGAGCTTAGAAGTAATTAGTATCCACGGGATTCGGGACAACCGTAGCAGATCACGGAATCAGAGCTTAGAGGAGCTAGTTTCTACGGGATTGGGACAAACGTAGCAGCTAGTGTCCACGGGATCGGGACAATCGTAGACGCTTTCGGGATCGAAGCGTAAATATTGTAGTGGATAATGATAGATGCCTGCGGGATCGGGGCACTTAGGAAATAACCCGCTCTCTTCTAGCTTAATACTAAGTTATTTTTCCGTCATCTTTTTAATCAATTCTTAATTATTTGAGTATTACTTAGCTAACAATTTAGGCGTAGGTCACGTCTTCTTTATAAATATCTGTCGTGACGGACTCTGGATATACACTGAGAATATTTCAGCCAGAGACGTCGTCACACTAGCTCTTTCAGACAAAGTCCTGAAACTATTTTAGTTTTGAAGACAGCTCTAAATAATGTAGTTGCAGGGTTAGTATCTGTTGCAAAATTTTTGAAAATTTTCTCTCTTTGCCTCTCGTATTTCTTTAATAATATTCTGTAAGTCTCTTCGTATACACTAGCCATTCTCCAATGCGCTTGGATTTATTAAAGAGCTTCAAGATAAATTTCCTAAGTCTTTCTATATCTTTGTTCCACCAGGAAGTGTCTTTGGCAGACTTAACTTATTTTTGTTTACAGTTTTGATGCTATGCATCAGTTAATGCAATGTCTAGTAATATGAACCTATGATCTGACATAGTTGGTTCATCTCATACCTTCCAATTAAAAACAAAATCTGACAGAAGATCATTGGATTTTGTATCGCTATGTATGCTCCCCATAGACAGCCAAATCGCACTCTTCGATTTTAAATAAATATAGTCTAAATCATGCCTTAGTACATCAACTATAAGCAGTGAAAGTCCCGTCAAAATCGGTTCCGCCGTTTCAAAGATTGATATACATGCTATATATGATATATATGCCGTATATACATTCATATGCACTCATTAAAGAGCTATTATTTAGATGTTCCAATTTTATTTATATGCACAGATATCGCTTTAGTACATATTTGAATAATCGGCCAGACGATATACATATATATTATATGAAAATATATGCAAATTAATTTGTATTAGCAGGACAATTGCTTACCAACGAACGTCTGCGGCATATTTGATCTTCACGATCAAACCATCTGCCTGGTCTACATTGCGAAGGCACTGCATTGCCGCTAATACAAATGTAATAGAGACGACAATGATTGGGATCCGGTATTATAGTACCATCTACAGCACCTGTACAATCCGCAGCATAGGGTTTTGATGTTGTGATACAAGGTTTTGGCGTTGTGGTGCAAGGTTTCGGTGTTGTGGTGCAGTTTTCTCCAGACTCCTCACTACTTTCTGGCGGTAACACTTCGTTAGAGTCATCTATGTCTCGAAGATTAAATCGCATTGCAAGACCATTTCTATCAATACATTGAACCAGCCCGGCGGGTTTACAGCTTTGTGATGTTATATCAAATGCGAAAGAACGTCTACAAGCTTTACGCGAAGCACGTCCTTTATTGCAGACATAATAGCGACAACACCGACGTGGATCCGGTACACTCAAATCCTCTCCAATATTGGAGCAAACTGCATTCATAAGCGCTGAGGTGGCTTCAATGGTTGCAGGAAGCACCACAAATAGCACTGCTAATGGCAGCAAGTTATCTGGTAAAAATTCAATAGATTTTTTAGACGATACAAAAAATATTATTGCTTTCACTTACAAGCTTTCATGCTTCGACTTCGCAAGATACTCTATAACTTCTCTACTGGCATGTAATGCACTTAGATGCACCTTTTATAGGTATTACTAGTCTAAAAGGTGCATTCGGTTCTGGCGGATATTGCAATTAGCCAAAATGATTTCGTTGTAACTTACAGCATAGACAGAAAAAATTACTATTTGTAAAAAACGTGCAGCTTGTTTCCGCTTGAACAAGATAGCACGCTGCAGTCGTGTGTGCTCGACTGTGTGATACCCTGTTGTAAACTTCATTGAAGTTTACATTTTTATAGCGCGTATATTTTTAACTGCATCATGTATATAAAATTTCATTGGTATTAGTGACATATACAATAAATTTATTGTTTCAAGCTAATCGAAACCAAAATACTTCTCTTTGAATTACCCAGTAAGGTGAACAGATTTGTATGGTGACTTCCCCATAACACATTCAAATTAGACTAATTGTTAAAAATACTTAAAAATATTTGACATTATTTGTTTTGTTTTAACAAAATATGCTGATAGCGACAAAGTATGAGATATATGGCCAATATTTCTAAATAGTTCCATTCATTCAAATGCAGTTTGCAGTGAAAATTGAACCGTGGTGATTCATAAAGCTATCGCAAAACAAGAAATTCCAAAGAAGTTTTATAAATTTAATTTGTTAAACACAAAATGGAACATATGACAAGTCAAGTCTAGTTCTTGTTAAAATTACACGCGCACACCATATCTCGTGCACCGCAAAATATGGACAACAAAAGAGCTATTCGAAAAAAAAATAGGCTGAAGCCATATACGTATTCACTAATAGGATTTTTTTAGTGTGGCTTCAGACCAAAAAGGTCGACCAATGACCAAATATTCATATTACGCCAAAATTAGGAAAAGACCCGTGAGTTCAACAAAGACACTCACCACTTATTTGTCGATTACAAAGCAGCTTTTGACACGCTGATACGATCAAAGCTTTTCGACGCCCTGTCTGCACTTGGTATCCCGGCAAAGATTGTTTGTCTTTGCATGACGATGCTATCTAACACACAAAGCGTTGTCAGTGTGGGGAAAAAGCTTTCTGACCCCTTTGATACCAAGAGAGGTTTCAGACAGGGCGATGCTCTGTCGTGCGATTTTTTCAATCTCCTGATGGAATACATCTTACGCCAATGCCCGTACATACCGAGTATATCGGGCTCGATCTTCCAAATGGAAGTGACGCTGCTCGCTTACGCCGATGGCATTGATATCATCTGTCAGCGAACGGCGAGTCAGAAAGGCGTTCTCAGAGATTGATAAACCGTCTCGGTTCATGGGTCTAGCCGTGAATGAGGACAAGACGAAGTACTTGATGTCTTCTCGCACTCCGTCTTGGACGGTCAGTGACGATGGAGAATATCAACTTCAGAATTGTAGAAAACCTTTTCTATCTTGAATTCGATATAATCAGCAACAACAACGTCAGCATGGAGATCAGGTCAAGAATCACGCTTGCAAACAGATGCATTTTTGGGCTAAGCAAACAAATAAAAAGTAAATCCCACTCTCAAAAGATAAAACTCAAAAACTGTGAGACACCCGGTCCTATTGTATGGCGCAGAGGCATGGCCCGTGATAGAGTCAGATGAAGCAGCGTAGTAAGTCTTTCAGAGCAAGATTCTTCTCAGTAATTTTGGTTCTATTATAGTCGGCGACGAGTTTAGGTCCCGTATTAATCGCGAGCTGTACGAGCTATTCAATGAGGTTGATTTAGTCCAGCACATAAAATTCTAACGACTGCACTGGGCTGGGCACCTCATTCGATAAATGAAAGACCTCCAGCATGCATGGTTTACATGGGGGGCGCAAACTTGATTGGTGGACGTCGAAATAGAGGACGACCGGGCACTCGATGGAATGACCAGGTATAGAGAGATCTCTCCGTAATTGGCATTCAAAACGACTGGCGCTAGCGCGCACTAGACTATGGAAGCTGGTAAGTAAGAGCGCCTAACGACTTCTGACGCCAAACATTACTATCGACGTGGTTTGTCGAGTTCTTGCAAGAACATGAAGTCATTAGATTTGTCTGTATGACTTGAGCAGACACATTGTTTTGGTAATACGACGAAAGAAAAATTTAAAACATAAAAAAAAAAAATTATGCATAATAAAAAAAAGTATTTTTTAACAATTCTGGACTTTTTGTCTTTTTTATATGCTTAGCTTTCGAAATAATATTACGCACAGTTGTGACTTCATACTATATTTTTTTGATAATTTTGATCAAAGAGAATTTGACGCTTATTTAATAGAAGTCGTCTTTAATGTTTTCCGTATTTAGACTCATTCCTTAAAAAGGTGAATATAAAGTATCGCATCCACTCGATTTTCTTAACTATTTTTGGTAATAATAAACCAAATTTTAATAGCCTTTCCATGAAGTAGCAAATTGAAAGGCGTTTATAATATTGAAACATTTTGTCTTTTTTTGAATAATATTTATTTTTATTATATTTGTTGAATTAATTAATACGGCTTGCCATAATCAGTTATTACTCAGCAAACTAAAAGCAACTACTTTGCTCATCACTATTAACGAGCAAATCAATCAAAATACAATAACAACGCAATTGAATTGCATTTGCATGATCTTCCTTCTATCTTTACATTACTCCCACGCACTGTAATGCTTGAGCTTCTACTCTCTCTCTCGCGCTCTTCTAAGTGACCATTCACAATAACTCTTTGTATTCAGTTTAATCCGCTATCGAAAATTGTGAAATTGTCGAATTTAATTGTGCGTGTAAAATTATAAAAATTAGCAACTTAAATTGTTTTATATATTAAAATAATTAGTGCAATTTGTAAATGAATAAGTGCAGCATCTTTTGGCTATAAAATATTAGTGCGGGAAATATTTCAACGCGTAAAAATCAACACTTAAAGTTTGCTGATATGCGCTGTGAAAAAAGATGGCATTTTGTGTTTGCTTGGCTTTTTTGTTTGTTTGCTTTTATTTGCTTAATTATTGCAAGGCTATGAAATTTTTCAATTTAAATTGTTTTTAATATTAAAATAATTAATGTATTCTATTAATGAATAAGTGTTTTAATGAGCTGCTATGAAATATGCGTGCGGGAAATATTTCTTTGCGCAGAAATTGTGAATTAAAGTTTATCTCGTAAAGAAAAAAAATGCATGCTTTTGATTGTTTGTTGTTGTTTTTTTTGTTTCCTAACATAAAATTGAAAGAATGCATTTTGTATTTGTACGTTCTTTTGTTTTTGTATTTTTTTCAAGCAAAAATGTGCAAATACAATTTCTAACGTGTTCTCGTTTCAAATTTTGATGATTTTTTCGTTCCCTGTTGCGAATTGGAAGCTGTTGTACCCAATTGCCAATATTAAAGAACGAGGGTAAGTGTCGCCTATATTATTTCTATGGCTATCGAAAATATGTATACTAAATCTTCTTTAGGATTAATTGGCAAATCGAAAACCCAAGAAATTGCATAACTTTTTTTTAATAGGTTTCAAATATTTTAAGTGTCATATATCAATTTTTTAATACATTGTTTGGAACAGCTAAAAGTAGACGTCCGAGACACTTTTTAAAGTAAAAGCGTATTCCGTGTCCTTCCTTACTACGACTCGCTTTTTACTGCGTCAAATAGTTAAGGTATTATTACTTTCGTGGCGTGACAACCAGAGATTTGGAGCGTAATATTCCGAGCTACGTTTTGCTCCCTGCACTATTGAAATTTTTTCTAGGCGCTTGGTTCCAATCCGTTTCGCTCTAAATAATACTTCTTTCTCTCTGTCCGTCCGTCCGTATGTGTATTTAGTATAAATAACATCTATATATGTATACAGCTATACATACATATAAATAAAATTGGAACCTGATACTTCCAGCTGTTTCAAGTCCGGCGGCGAAGAGTATCAGTGAAGACGCGAAGTTTAGTTTTGCCGGAAAGCACAACTTAAGACTAAATACCTAAACTTAAGACCTATAACCTTAAGACATATATCTAGAGGAAGTATTGAATGAGTATTGACTGGGTACTTCTGATTTTCCTTTCAAGCAACTTCCAGCCAACTGTCACGTAAACATGTTATGTCGTGACAATTCAAAATCGCTTTGACAACTTTATCACCTGACTGAATCAGCTTTAGTTGAAACACAACAGAAAATATGTTCAAAGTGAAATTTATTGCTCATAAATTGGCAACGAAAAATCGATTAAAATATGCACTTTCAGTGGGCGTGGCAAATACAGTAGCCAAATGCCAAACGGGAGTTACAGGTGCACAACAAAAGCTGCTGAAATAGGAATAAAACGCTTGAAAAGTGCGCAAAATACAGTTAAATGCAAACTACTGCTCGAAAGGCGAAAATTCAAAGCAATCTAATTGAATAAAAAATTTATGAAAATTATTTAGATACAAGCTCTACTCGTACGTATGTAGTTGAGTTAAATTGTAGCCTTTGTTGTTTCTTTTCTTTCAGTTTCGACTCAGATTATTTGATTTTGCGACGCCCACATGAGCTCCGCATACTGAATTGCTTTCATTACCTTTAGTATGGAAGCGTTGTATGCATGAGCCTGATTGTATAAGCCAGGAATAGTAATAGTAGCCACTCTCTATAGCTATACAATCTAACCAGCTAACGAGCCGTGTAATTGTATTAACAATAGAGCAGTAATTGCAAACAGAAGCTGAAAAGCGTATTGTAATAGCTTATAAGCCATAAGAAAGTATTAATTTCTTAACAAGATAAAACGCTATTGTTGAGTGAGTACGACTTAAAGATACCCTATCCACACTTTTAATGTTGCATTACCTTATATATCCTGTTAGACTATGTACCAATAGCGGTTATACAAAACTGAAAATAAAAACATCTCTAACAAAGTTAAGGTGACCATTTTCCATTGTAAGTCAATGATCAGGTATGGAGAAATCTTTTGTGCGGACAGATATATCCATACCTGGTCATTGCAACGCATACCTCTATTGCGTCGTCCTTCAATCAAGTTTCGGCCTCCCATGTAAACCATGCGTGCTGGAGCTCTTTCATCCATTCGAATTAGGTGACCAGCCGTGTGCAGCCGTTGGATTTTTATACGCTGGACTATGTCAACCTCATTGAATAGCTCGTACAGCTCGCAGTTCCTACGGGACCTCGTTGCGGACTCTAAAAGGACAATAAATCCTTAGAAGAATCTTCCTCTCAAAGACTTCCAAACGAATTTTCATCTGAGTCAATCACGTTCCATAGCTCTGCACCAGTAAAACCGGTGGTATCAGCGCCTTACAGCTCTTGATTTTCGCCTTCCGAAAGAGGGCTTTACTTTACGAAGTTTTCTACAGAATTACCCGTTTAGAAAATTACCCGTTAAGAAATTTACCCGTTTAGAAAATTACACGTTAAGAAAATTACCCGTTTAGAAAATTACCCATTAGGAAAATTAACCGTTTTGAAAATTACCCGTTACAAAAATTACCCGTTTAGAAAATTACCCGTTAAGAAAACTACCCGTTTAAAAAAGTACCCATACCTTGCATATCTTGCATAAAAGTTGGTCCATACTCCAAACCAACTCTTCGAAGCCGGTCTTAAATAACTCAGCTGGCAGCCCATCAGAGCCTGCCGTCGCCTCCGAGTAGGTTTGAGAAAGACTCCTCCATAATCTCAATAATTACTGAGCTTCTGTAACCAGATTTATATTTTCGTCCTTACAGATAGTTACGCCGGGTTAACAACCTTCAGCAAGACCCTTGACCTTTCGATAAAATTTTTGAGCTTCATTTCTGTCACATAACATCTAAACATCTTTAAACACCGTTTCTCTCGATAGCGCTCGCTAACAGGTCGCGTTGCTCCCTACTGCAGAGTTCACTGAAACAAAGCGTTCTTCTCTACAGTGACATTGCGAGAATTAGTCCCAGGTTTTATATTACCAATGACCTCCTTGGCAGTCCTATCCTTGGAATCGGTGATATGTTTCCACTGCTCACATATATCTTCAGAATACGGACAGTTTTCCCGGAGCATTCGGGAGAGTGAGTTTGAGAAAGCTTTTTCAGTCTGTTGTGACTGCAGTTTGCCGACGTCTAGCTTTCGTTGCACGTTGAGACGTGCGGAGTGCACCACGGTGAGTATGGTGCAGACCTGTCCTACCCATCGTATTTCCTGGATTGCAGTGATGTCAGCCTGGTATCTTTGGATGACATCAACCAGCTAAATATTTGCACCATCCCTAATAAGGGTGCATATCCACAAATCGTGATCCTTATATCGTTTGCTGGGGTCGTCATTATAGGATTGCCTCCGAGCGAGCGAGCAGACGTTGTGAGCTGCTTGGGCCATTTGCAACAGGAATCTTTGTTGGTCAAACTGAATGACAGTCAACAATTTTTCTCACAATATATGTACCCATATTTCGTCATGAGTTATAAACCTTTTGATCAAATCTGAAACGTTCTTGACTTCATTCACCAGCTTCAGCGAGGTTCTCGGTCAAACTTTGATGCCACACATTTGATACCCAAAACATCTGAAATACATAGCATGGCATGAGAGAAGCGAAATGCAGACATCCTTAGCGATGTTCTATAAAAGTGATTTGAATATAGTTGAAACTATTTTCATTCACTGCTGAACGTTTTAATCGGTTAATATCTTTCGTGGTTTTCTACAAAGTGCTTGTACAACTTTTTTTCCATAATAATTCTTATTAAATTTCGAACCGCCTATAAGTGGAATCCACCTGTCTATCTTTGACTTTTGCGCATATTTTCGCTGAGGCTTGTTAGCTGTCATCTAACCAAGTGTCCAAAAATATGTCGTGCAACACGTTCGCTTAGTGGCTTATGTGGCAGATATATCTTGCGACAGGAACATGTGCTCAAATGTTAACATATTTGGCTACGCTGTTTTCCATTTTGGGACAAAATTGTGTCATAATTTGTATAACAAATGCAGACTACACCGTTTCGAGGGTCTCGTGAATTATATTTGAATTTTTGTTTTGCATAAAACATTTCAAAGCTGACACCGCCAGCTGTTCAACTGTTGCAATGTCCAAACTGTCCACTACTTGCCGCTGACTGTTTGCCATTAGACGCCACCATTACCACCGCTTTGCGAAGCCTTGGGGCAGACAGGCGCTGTAATTTTGCGTTTAACTGCAACTGCAACTGCCCGAACGTACACTTAGTTACAGCCACCGACTAACCGCTGCCTGTCAGTCTATGTGTCTAGCCGTCAGTGTGGCAGTCGTGCACTGGGTCGTGACAAATTTAACCTAATGATCTTAAATTGTTGCACCTTAATTGCCTGCGTAGAAAAGCGAAAAATCATTGAATTAACCGAAATCGTAAATTGCAAAAAAAATTATTTTTGTGAATTTTTGCTTCTAGACCTGTCACTGTATATGGTGAGTTAATAAATGTGGCATTTTGGCATTTGCTGCTTGCAAACTACAGTCCGAATATTTGTCCAACAATATGACGATATGACTGTGAAACTTCTTTCGTTGTGATTTGGAACTCGATGAAACGAATTGCGTTACGATAAAGACAGAAATACATATACATGTTGCAGTGGTCGGACCCTTGACAGATCATTGTAGATGATAGTAACCTTGTTCCTAAGTGGCAGACATTGGCCGACTTGTGACTGCTTATACTAATATTCCAGCGCCATGCCCATATCGCGAACATTGCGGCGTATTCTTGGATGCCGTCAGCTGTTTCGTACGCGCAGGATGATCTTTACGTTACACAGACGTCATCCGCATATGTAGCCAACATCATTCTTTCTGGATCGACACCGAGCCTTTCGTCTGGCTGCGGCATGTCAGCCGTGTACAGGCAGTATAGTAGTGGGCCCAGCACACTTCCTTGTGGAACACTTCTTCGACATTATACTTCGCAGAAATTGCCCAGTGGAAGCGGACCGCAAATTGCCTTCCTTCTAGGTACGACTGCAGTAGACTAAAATATGGCTTCTTCAATATCCAAGAAGAGTGCGTTACAATAACTCTTATTGTTGAACGTCTGCAGTATTTGGTCGACGATGCGATGGAGTGCTATGGCCCGCAAACTAGTGTTCAGGAAGAATTTCCTGAGATTCCATGATCCTGACAATCCGGGCAGCAATTAGTCTCTCAAACACCTTCGAGATCGGCCGGTAAGAAACATTGTCCGTTTCCAGCTTGCCAGATTTATGGATCATGGAAAATAATCCGAACTTCCACTGTGCATGGAAGTATTGCAACCTCATAATAGCGTTGAAGATCCAAGCTATGTAGAGGATTGCACGACGAGATAATGCCTTCACAGTGGCATAGCAAATAACATCGTGACCTGGCGCTCTGTTTAAGTTCTGGCGGCCAATTACCTCAGCTATCTCGCTTGCGGCAGATCCATTTAGAGAAAGGTACTCACGAGTGTCTACTTCTTTCTACTCACCAACTAGGTCGATCGGCTTGAAGCGCTCTGCTAGGTGTTAAGCATACACCTTCGCCTGTTCCCGACATCATAAACCATTGGCATCTGCCAGTGGCGCCTTCCTGACGCACCTCCTTTTAATGGCGCGTATTGCCCTCCAGAGCGAGTGCGTCGCATTGCTGTCTGTGCCAGTGTTGGCAAGCCTGGCGTCGAACCACAAGGCCTTGTGATCTGTCAAAACGCACCGATGCACCCTGTCTTGTCCAGTGGGTGGCGGGATCTCATTCGCCTTGTCTGGAGACGTCGTTTTTCGGCTATGAGTTGACGAATCTTATGCGTGTGCGGTATTCCTGCTGCTGCAGGCCTCGGAGACGGACTGACGAACAGGTCAATGGCATCCTCAATGTCTTCGCCTAACGTGATTTCAATATTAAGATGCACTGATCGCTCCAGCTGCTCTTGAAAGATCTCCAAGTTTATGTGCTTGGATCAGTCGCTCAGCTGCAGCTGAGGAATCCAGCGTGAAGACGACAGACTGTCTGTCAACATGGATGTCTAGAATGCCTTTCGTCAGAGCGAAGTCAATGCAGCTTGGGGTGCCTCTCCTACCCGTTGCCAAAGTGTTCACATCTGTGTTCAGGACTAGTTCTGCTAGTTCGGTTATTTCTACCTGCTCCACAAAACCAATGTGACGCGTTCCAGTCTCCAGTCACTAGATATTTTGAGTGATGCTGTATGGTGGAGAACTCTTCAGATGTCCATACGTACAGCGGAGGACAGTAAACTTCTCCAAAGTATATCACGCCGTGCACATTATGCATGGCTGCTACACCTCTGTGGCAACAGATCTTAGTAGAAAGTAGGTTGACCTATCCATGATCACTGCTCCTCCTCTCGCGTTGCCCACACTCGGGTCGTTGGCAGGTGAATGTATTTGAGATATTTTTACTTCAAATTACCATCAAAACAGCTGTTTAACTTTCAACATTTTTCAAAGTAAATAAATATCGTTTAAATACCATAAACAACATTTAATCTGTTGTATAACTCCTTAATTAATTTCATGCTGCGCTTAAATAAATTAATTTCACCATTAATCAATTTAAATTGCTCTGCTGCACGATTTTATTAATTCAATTGTGCTGCATGATTGCCGCAGCTAACAACTGCTAAGCAACCCGTCTAAAACTTAGTTCAATATTTAAATTATTTATATTAGTTGTTGTTGAAGGCTAAACTAAACCAAACCAAACCAAATCACAAAACATAACTCATAAATCCATCAATCGAAGACAAAGGAACAGAATCGAATAGAAAATCTTGTACAACAACAGCAACTATGAATAAATTATGTGTTAGTTATTTTAACTATGTTTTGGTACTTTAATCGAGTCGAGTGGACATTCGAGAACATTTGTTTTAGTAGCAACATGCAATAAAGTGTTGTTGCTGCTGCTACTTTGGCTACCAGCGGTCACGATAAAAGCAATCAGCAAACCACTGAGCAGCCAATTGGTCTGTTATAGTGTTCTGCTGTATGCAATTATTTGAATAGAGCGTTCCATGTAGCATAAAAATGTGACCGTGAATTGTTTGAAATATTATGATTTATTATTCTATAAAAAATATTAATTTGTGCGAGTAACTTCGCCAATAAGTTTTAGTGAACGTGCGATTAAATGGAGAAAGGTTTTGAAGTGTTTGAGAAGTTGCAAAATTCGATTAGTTTAATTAAACAACTGTGAAGGGGAGTATGAATGTGGGTAATAAAATATTTGTTTGTTTTTTTTTGTATTTTTATTGAAGTGGTAATAATTTTTGAACTCTTCAAAAAAAAAAATAAGTTTATCACGCGTTAATAGAGGCAACATACAACTGATCGCAAAATTTTTGTTGTTTAATTTTCGACTTATTTTGCTCCCAATCTCAAATTCAATTTTCACTCTCCCCAGATAGTCTTTAAAATATACATCACGAATATTTCACGCTTACATCACGAATTTCAATCGGAACTTCACCCTTAAATGGTCCGATTCTCTCAGAAAGTCAGGTTGTATTGAAGGTATTTAATGCAAATCTTGTTGAATTCAAACTAGTGCAAGAGGCAATTCTTCTTTGAATGGCGTGGTTTCGACTGCTGCAAGCCACTTCATAGGCGAGTGGCTGTCTATTCTTGTATACCAAAGATTTGCCTCAAATCGTACCGAACTGCAACATACAACACAAAGAATGTTATATGCCGTGTTAATCACAAATAATAATTGTTAAACGTGAACGCGTGCATGTTTCAACTTGTAGCAACAGCAGTGTGGCAAGAGTATCTAGTAGTACGCTGATGTTTTTATTGTAATAAGTAGTCCTTGTTGTAGTTGCACTCATGTTGTATAACCGACGCTGCATGGCGTTTGCATGATTTATGATTTTAGCCTAGCGGCTATTGCAGTTGAATAAATGCGATGAAATAATTTAAATATGAATTTTTATTTTTAACTCACTTTGGGCATATTTGTTCGCTTCGATAATGAGCTACGCCAAATATGCAATTTATCTATGCAGCCAGCTGTGAGGATTATGCAATGCAACACTTTTTTTAATCAGAAGCTAATACTTTTGCTGAATGTGGTTGTTGTTATTGTCTTTCATGTTCACATGCAGATGATGTTTGGGTGTTTTGGTAGGCTCACTGATTGGTTTTCTGAGTTTTGGCAGCCCATGGGCGTGGGTTATCACGTTTATAGTTTAAAAAGCGCAGAAAACGCTCAGTCTCAGCAGGAACATAAGCAATACAAATTTTTAGGAAAATATAGCATGCTCCATTTCTTATGAAAATGTCGCATGCTAAATTTAACGCATGCTATTTTTTCGAATGCTGCATTTGTTGCAAGTTACTTTTGTAGCATGAAACATTTATCGCGTGTTATATTTATCGCATGCAAACTTTATCACATGCTACAATTATCAAAATATAATATTCCTTCCCAAAATTTTATTCGGACTATATCGCAAATTACAATTCTTAACAAATTATTATTTCGCATCCATTTATGGATGAAAATCGTGTGAATTGTTTAGTCAAGTTTTTATATTAAAGCAAGATCTTCATGTGTCATATCTTGAGATAGGGGCATCATTTGGATATATGACAAACATCTAAAAAAATATTGCATGACAATATTTCATAACGCTGTGACACACTTAATTTTAGAATTTCTATCCAAAGGAATTATACGTGGAAACATCAAGCACGTACTGCCAGTGGAACTTTATCAAACAAAATTAAAACAAGTGAATCGGTTCCGGTAAGAAACGATTATTGTGACAAAGCTTCGTTTGAAAATTTTAACAATACGTTATTTGTTTATATTCTATTCGCTTTTGAGCCCTTACCAATGTAAAATAGAGATGGAAAAAACTTTTTTCCCGATGTCAAGTATGTACTTGTATCCAATAGCAAAAGCAATTTACAATGAATTTAGACCAGAAGAAACCAGGACAAGTTTCTCTCACCATCATTAAATTTTAAAACATTAACAACTTATATTATTAAAGTTTGCTTATCTATGTACTTCAATTTTAACTTCTATAGTTCAGTCTTTTGGTCATAGCCGCATTCAGGAAGGCGCGCTAGATTCTTTAATCTTGTGTGCGCTGACGCCAATTGTTTTAAATGCCAAGTACGGAGAGATCTTTCTATACCTGGTCATTCTAACGCGTGCCCGGTCGTTCTCTATTTCGACGTCCTCCAATCAAGTTTGGCCCCCATGTAAGCCATGCTAGACTATGTAAACCTCATCGTGTATGTAACCATTCTGCGGAGAACCTTCCTATCAAAGATTTTCAACGCTGTTTTATCTGACTTAATTACGGTCCATGCCTCTGCGCCATACAGGCAGTATCAACGTCTTATAGATCTTGATTTTCGTCTTTCGAGAAAATAGCATCTGTTTGCAAGCGTGATTCTACGTCTGATCTCCAGGATAATGTTTTTGTTCCTGGTTACTTTAGATCCAAGATAGACGAAGTTTCTACTACGTTGCAGTTGAAATTCTCCATCATTACTGACCATCCAATACGCGATGACGTTGTGCGAGACGACGCCAAGAACTTCGTCTTGTCCCCATTAACCGCAAGACCCATGAGTTGAGACTGTTTTTCTATCTCTGAGAACGCCTTGCTGACTTACCGTTCCAGCGTGCCGATTAATGTCATCGGCGTACACAAGCAGCATCACTTCCTTTTGGAAGATTGAGCCATACTAAAACCTATTCTGTATGTACGGGCACTGGCGTAGGCTGTATTCCATCAGCAGATTGAAAAAATTGTACGACAGCGCATCACCCTGCCTGAGACATCATGTGGTGGAGATAGCGTCAAGAAGAACGATCTTTGCCCGGATACAGAACGCAGACAGGCGTCGAAAACTTCTATCGTATCGGCATGTCGAAAGCGGCTTTATAATCGCTCAGAGTCGATCAGAGTCAGATTTGTCATTAACTGGTGCTTCCGGTGTCATTTCTCTATCGGCGGAATTGTGCGCTTCATCGCGTCCAAGCAGGTTAGAGAAATGACTCCTCCATAATCTCAGTGATGCCTGAGTAGCTGTAACCAGATTTTAATTTTCATCCTTACAGCAAGTTATATGTATTATATATGAGTTTAATATAAGTTTATATCGTCGACAAATTATATGTCCCTATCTCATCAAGCAATTTTAAACAAAGTACCAAAAAAATTAAGGTTTTTAAAATTTTTGGACAAGCAGCAAGTTAAACTGATGGGTTTTTAACTTTTGGGTCTAGCAGGGGGCTTAGGTATTCTCTGTAGCAAAATTGAAGAGAACACTTTGACAACAACAGGCAAATGGTCAGCTGGGTTGCTAAAAAGCCTAGGTGTATTATTGAGGTATAAGTCTAAAGTAGAACGCTTGGCATTTTGATATAAATGGGATCGATATGGTAGGGTATAAAACATTACGCAAACACATTCGCTTATCGCATCATTCTAGGAACTCTATTGTTTTTTTACTAACAAAAGGAAACGTGTTAAAGTAGAGTTCCAGGCTCATAGTGCGGAGTGAAATGAATGTCAGAGCAAATGAGCAAAACGGGAAAGAGACAAAGAGAACAGATCAAATAAGAATTATGCTTTGAATGTTTTTAGTGTAGTGAAGCCTCTGTTGTGCTTTTGAAATTTGCTTATTTGCTGCCTTATTTTCGCTTACATGGTTTGTACTACAAAACCGCTCTGTGCTACTCTTGCACATCAGTATTATTCAGAGACGCTTACTGCTCGGCTGCAGATGAAACTCTGTTTCCATTGTTGTTGTTGTTGTTGTACGAATAGAGGATAGTAAAATTTCAACGACAGTGATGCCAAATGACTTAATTTACATCTTTCCATATATAACACTATTGATGGCATATAAGAAGAATCCTCATATATTGGATATAGCTACAGTATTATAATATATTGTAAATTCACACGCCCCCATTTGCACAGTCAAAGACAGCCCACCCCAAAATAGAAGAAATATAAAAAAAACAAAGCAGATTTGACTTTTCACCTGTAATAAGTTAACAAATAAAACATTCGATGGCGACAACTTGACAATTGTACACTTTACTTCATTCAAAGAATTTCTTGTTAGTTTTTTACATTTTTTAAGATCTTTATCGAAGAGCGATGTATATGCATATTCCATTTGAAAAAAAATAAACAACGAGAAGAAACATTTAATTCGGTTAAACCGAAGCTTGAATACATTTCACAGAGGCTATCAAACAAGAAAAAAAATAAGCTAAAGTTGAGTGGACTCGATTGCGAGATACACTGTTCTTAAAAATTTGTATGAGAGCTTTCCCATCTAATGATCCTATCTTGGGCTATATGTAACAGACAGACGGACATAAAGTTAAGAAGTCAGTCAGACAAACAGACGTATATGGCTATGTATGGTGAAATGGAATCGTTTCATCGATCTGCTTAAGAATACTTAAACGGATCTGCAATGCGTTACAAACTAACTGACAAACTAATAGTACCATGTCATACTACCTCAAAATGGTACAAAAACAAATACATACAACATTTGCATGACACTACACTAGCAACAATGCTGTCACGCTTAGCTTAGCTAAAAATGGTAAAATGACAAATGTAGCAGCTACAACCACAACAGCAGCAACAGTTGCTACTAAAAATATTTCTTGCCCAAAAAGATTTAAAATTTGTTTGCAAATATTTTCATAAACAATAAAGTTCAATAGTTATTTCTTACAAGCCAAACATGACAAATACACAACTAAACAAAAAAAAAAAATTTATGCAAATCATATGCGAAAAATCGAGAAAAATGAAAAATAATAAAGTTATTGAATGCACAAACAATAGACTGACTCCATGAAACAAATTGAACTTTTTGCCTAGACGACAGAGAAACGAAAGACTCCGAGCACAAACTTTCTAGCAAAGTTCGATTTTGGAGGCGTGCAAATTTTTAAGAGGCAAATTTTTATGATAATTTTTTGGTTGTTATTACTCAAACGTTGCAAAGGCAAGAGCGGTAAGTGCCATTGAAGTGAAGTTTTGTATGAAAAAAGAAGAGTCAGTCTGGCTTGCAGGTATCTCACGCCACACCATTGATTTGCAAAGCATACCAAGCTAAAAGAGATTTTGTTGTTAAATTAGCGTACAAACTACAACAATTTAGTATCTTTAAACGAACTTGCAGCCTGCCATTAGCGACATAATAACTCAATGCAACATGCCATGAAATTCTGTTGATTATGATGTGGAAGGAAGATTTTGGTAATTTCGTTGATGTCTTTATTATATTTTTTCGTGGCAGTCTTGGCAATCTTATGAAATCATTTCGCTTAAGCGCATCAATATTTGTCCAGTCTTTGCATTGGCCAATGTGTGGGCAGAAAATTGTTTTCAAGCATTCAGCTTTAATGCATGGCATGTAGGGAAAATGCTTTGCACAGTATTTGCTTATTCAGGGCGGTCATGCTCAGAAAGGGTGCTGCCCCTTTTTATTTTACTCTGCGGTTATTTACTCGACATGTTGCCGCGACGGATATTTGAAAGGTATTAATAATGTATAAAGACTCTTGAATGCTCTATACAGATCAGATAGATCAGAGGCTACAGTTAAAATAAGAAAAATTGATTTAAACATTTCATTATATAGTACATACGTATGCATTTATGGAAGGGCTCTACTGTGAAGTTTTTTCTGAATAAATCCATTTCAATATACTCTTTTTTGGCACTGGGCCATTCCACACTCAAACGTCGTGCCAGCGAATTTGGACCCAAAGCGTTTTATATACCTCCTCGCTTCTGCATTTATTTATGCCTATGTTCCATTTAAGGGCCATATGTTCAAGACTCCTTTTTGTGGTAATGCCTCTATCAGAGCTTCTTTTCAGTACAGCAGTGTCGTCTTCTTCATCATCTGCTGTGACTGAACTGGCTGTAAGCATGTCTACTGTTTACAATGTGTATAACATTGGATCTAAAACAGTGTTATGCGGTACTCCCGCCAAAATGCACCTCCTTGCACCATCAACAACAACATTGAATGTTCTTTTTGTTAAGAAACTGTTTATGAGCTCGAGGAGCTGAGGGGTTAGAAGACTGCTCAGTAGACTACAATGGTAAACTTCGGTATGCTGATTATCGGGCTTAGGTGATGATTTCTAAAGCCTTGGAATGCTGTTAAAGGCTGTGCAAGGCTATGTCTAACAGTGCTCTGTTATGGAATATTTTTAGCATTCTGTTATCCAAAAGGTCTTCACCTGGTGATTTCTTAACCTTTAACTTTTAGACATGCTGCTTTACTTCCTGCAGGGTGACAGCATTTGATAAGAAGACTACAGGCATACTTCAATCATCCTTCTCGTGGAGAATGATGTCAGATCAGACGGTGCAAGTCTTGCCAAACTATTGGAAAAGATCTCTGTCTTCTCATGACTGGTATATCAGCAGCCTGCAGGATCCTTGATTTGACATTTCGGAATTGACGGTTTCTTAAAACTACTCGTACGCTGCCGTAGGGAGTAGTTGAATGATTCATGAGGACCAGCTCTGGACAGAAGGTTTCAATTTGAGCTTCTTCGTTACTAGCAACAGCATTGCGAAGTCAATTAGACAATCTCTTATAGATCGTCTAACCCTTCTTTTCGGACGTTACAGTTCAGCATTATAAATGGAGTAGAGATAGCTCTTGAAGCAGTCGTGTCCACTGACAATGAGTATTTGGCTAAGCTACAAAGTTACCTCACAGTGTTTTATTGAAGCCACTTCGAAACGTTTGGAATGAGACAATGTATTCATCGGCCCCTATCCGAGAAATCAAATTTTTCGCGTTATATTCTTATGTTTCTAAGAAGGACATCACCTTTATATGTTTTATTTACTTGACCACGAATGTATTCTTTGCTACGTTCGCCAGAATATCGCAGGGTATTAGGTATGCAATTACTATCGCCGCATCTTTTCAGACCGTTCGGCGCGAATTGCATACCTTCCTCCTATTTTTCGGCTTTTATTTTTTTATACAGCGTCATGGCCTATATTGCAACTGCATAGTAAATAATTGACATGATGACTTGGATACTTTATAGGTACAAGACCAAAATGAACTTCCATACCTGGTTTAAATTTTAGTGGTTGCTACTTCTTAAATGTCAAGAGCTCCCATTCTTTCATGTTCTGTCAGTCTTCTGCTTTTGAAATACCACTTTTCTTTCCAATAGGAACTACCCATGGTTTGGGTTCCACATCGTTGCATAGCTTGCGAAAGCTTCGTCGTTTGGTCTGTCTTTAATCACATTTTTCATAGCCCTTTACCGGTCTCTTAATAATGACTACAAATCTTGGAAGCGAGATGTTTAACTTGATCATTTGTAAACCTTTCTTGAACTCAGGCGCCTTTGCGCTCCTTGTAGCCTTCTATACTGCAAAAACGGCTGTCAAGTGTCCCTGGAAGGTGAGCCTGTTGTCCAGGTTGATTTCAATATATGGTGTCCTGGTACCTAACCTTAAACTCTTGCCTTTCCAGGTATACAATAAAAAATTTAAGGTCATCAAAAACTGGCAAAATATGCTCTGTAACTCTGTGAAGTTGTTTAATTTAGCCATGTCTTGCCCTAAACCCAACTTGGTGATCTGGCAAGATACTGTTTTGGTCCATGAACTCCTTCAGTCGGTAAGCAATCAGTCTCTCCCATACCTTCGATAATGAAGGCTTACCTGGCTTGTGAATCATATGAATCGCTGCTTTCTTCCACTAGGCCGGACATATCGGAAGAGATCTTCAAAGTAGCGTAGCACACCCTGTCCATACTCGGGCCTTTTATTTTTTTATTTATTTAGTGAATCTATCATCCAGATAGTAGGCAAGAGCCTTTGCCTGCTCCTTTTACTTTTAGCAAGTTCTCCATCAGGCCACCGGATCGGGGACTCTCGAAAAGGTTGTTTCTTGAGCGACTTAGTGCATTTCCACATAGTATAGTTGGCGTCTATGGTGTAGTCCATAGTTTTTAACCATTGCTCAAAGAATTCGCTTCTCAGTCACTGTACAACATTTCTTAGTTGTATTGTGGCCCGGTTCCACAAAATACGATCCCATGGGTCCTGTGTTTAGATCGCTCTCCTCCTGAGGCGCCTTTTTGTTGCAAGAAGCTCCCTAGCTTCTCTATTTGGGACAAAGCCATAATTGACCGGCCTAGTAGGGGTATAAGCTGCATTGTAAATATTTCTAGTAAGAATATTAATCGCCATCTCGATGTCTTTTCTTGAATTTAGCTCCGTCTCCAAATGGATGGAGTTTTGCAGATGCAACTAGAAAGTGGCCAGATTTGTATGTTTAGTAATTAGCAGTTTGTTCCGGGCAATATTGACTGTGTTTGTATTAATGGAGACGACCAATGCCAGATGAGCGGAGTCTAAGTCCCATTAGCCCCCATTAGCGAGAATTTTAACACCACTGGCGGATATGGCCAGAGTCAATGTCGGGTAGAAGGCGTATACTGTATCTCCTTATTTTAGTCAATTGAAGAATATCAATGCTGTAGTTGTGCACAAATATCTTCAAATCTTTCGGTTTTCCCGAAAAGCCATTGGCATTCTACATA
Source organism: Leucophenga maculata (assembly GCA_035044805.1). Taxonomy (NCBI): domain Eukaryota; kingdom Metazoa; phylum Arthropoda; class Insecta; order Diptera; family Drosophilidae; genus Leucophenga; species Leucophenga maculata. The sequence goes on along the minus strand of JAWNNP010000651.1, from coordinate 69,223 downwards.
AAAACTTTTAATGGGATCAATGTGAAGTGGTGGCGTTGGTATGAGTGTGAGAAATAGTCTCCTCTCCATTTAACTGCTTGGTCGTGTTAGCCATCTCATAAACAACCTTATCGGGCCTTGTTAGCCGTTCGTTGGCTTTATTATTTCCTCGACGCAGACTGTATTGGGAGGAACTCTTGCAGCGCTAATGGTGCATTGTTGAACGGTGAGAGAGTTGATTGCTTCTGCGGTCGCGTCTGGTTGTGTTATTTGGCTTCTTCCCTTACCTCATTGACATAGAAAGGAACTCTTGATACCATTAACATCTCTTATAGCTAGCCAAATGGCGCAATGAACACAAGTGGGAGTCTTATCATGAGGCCTCATGCATTCACTGGTGTGATGGACTTTCCCACATCTAGCAGGATCGGGTTGTCGCCGACAGTATTTAGCAGCATTTTTATAAAATTTTGCTCATCTAAATAAAACAAATTTTTGGGTCTATCAATTATACACAGATTGCCTTCAAAATTTTGAGGTTAGGTAGACCATGATTGTGTCTATGAGTTTGTCTAAATATCTATGTTAGCATTGTACATATTTGTGTAGTTGTGCAGTTGAAAAAATCTAAAAAGTATTTTTTTTTTTTTTTTGTCAAAGTTGTTTAGTTTAAGATACAAAAGTTTTAAAAACGAGTGCACACTAAAAAGCATTTGTCGAGTGAAACTGTCAACACAGCTTGACATATTGACAAATGGTTACACGAACTGAGAGCAAAAGACATCATTTGCGGTGGCAAATAGAAATCTTGTGGCACAAAGTCAAAGCAAATGAAAGTTATTGAAGCTGTGACTAGTAGTCAATGGAAGCACTTGATGCCATAAATAGTTGGCCTAATGAGCTACGGAGGTGTTATAAAGAAGCAATGGCAAAGTCATGCCTTGCATAGCGATGGAACAACTTTCTGTTAGAGATTTAATAGTTTACGAGAAGCAAGTTAAAAGTACGTAAGTTTTCTATAATGTGACAATGCTAAGCCGTAGAGCATATTTTTATCCGAAAATTACATAAACTAAAAAATCGGTTCTCAGCTTTATTATGTACTGAAAACATCAAACGTCGAATGCAGCAAAACAATTTTGCAGCCGTTCATAAAGCCGCTCGCTGATATGCAGCAACAAAAGACTGAAGCAACGAACTCGACGAAATAGCCAAAACGTGACCAATTTGGTATATTTGAACGTATGGAACATTTATCTTTTTGTTGTTGTTTGTGCGTTTAGGCAAATATTGTTTGGTCATTCATTGCTTTCGTGTGTATATTATTGACTTGAATATTAGTGTAAAGGGTATCACCTCCATAAGTAAACGCTCGCCAGCTGCAGCTTAGAATTTGATGGTAGATGCAGCTGAGCAGTTCAAGATGAATGTATAAGCTGGAAATTTTTGATGTCTTGCACAATTTTATTTGAAATTAAAAAAAGAAATAAATTTACATCATACCAAAAAAATATGCAAAATTAAAATAAAAAAAAATTTATATTAATAAAATCTACATTTAACATATGGTCTGGGCTCATAGTATTGTGCAGCGAGTTTTAGAGAGACACGCAGACATGGCTAGCATGGTTACGTCCATCAAGCAGAAAATCACAGTATATTGTACTTGGCAATGCCTTTTACCTGATTTAAGCCGCGATACGCATCATTTTTTCTATACAAAATTCCAGTAAAGAAAGACAGATTTATATGGGACTACTTTTTAGGCCCTGTACCGAAGGTACAAGAGCCCATTGGTTCTGTGCAAATGTATGTAACAGGAAGAACTAATTGTCGGAGACCCCCCAAAGTTACCCCCATTATGGTCAGGAGTGATAGAGGAGTCGATATAGCCATGTCCGTTTGTCCGTCCGTCCGTCTGTATGAACGAAAGGATCTCGGAAACGGTGATAGATAGAGACTTCGTGTTTTTTGCATTCGACTAGGACTGCTCCGGAATTTCACAAGTTTATTTTAAAATTTCCTTACTTGTTAGGAAATAGTTTATTGAGTACTTATTAAACTGAAACTGCCATTGGAGAGCCTAAAATGTAAATTTGAAGACTTTGCCTCTTTTATGTTTCAAGATTTCATGGTACATACGGTAGACAGACAGTAGAATAGACTGACATGTCTATATTGACTCAAATTTGATGCTGATCAAGAATATATATTTACTTTATTGGGTCTGCCCGACACCTTCTGCCTATTACAAACATTAAGAGTCAATGTTTCAAGTTTCAGGCTGAAAAAGGTTGACCATCCTATAAATATGTCGTACTAATCATGCAAATAAAATATAGTAAACGCTTATCACAAATACTAATTGGAGGAAAATTAAATACAATTAAATAGTGCAGCAAATAAGAATATATAAGCCTAATCCGAGTTGATTTGAATTTTAGTCTACATAAGTGATTCGTGATATAAAGCAAATTGCTGTGAAATCAAGCAATAAATGCGCTAATTGTCCTTCGTAAATTAATTTCAGCAATTTTAAATCAATTAGAAGTAATTTTGCAGAAAAGCCAGTTGAATGCTTCTCGCTACGAGATAGCCTAAGCCTTTTATGTATATATTTGACTGTTGAAAAAAATTAGGTAAAATAAAATTTACCAATGCACCCACTTGCTGTTTCTGTGTACCGTTGATATCAAGCGTAATCCACCAACATCACTTCGTTTTGGAAGATCGAGCGACAAAGCATCGCCCTGCCTGAACCGATAGAATTTTCGAGCTTCATTTCAGTCAAGTAACATCTCAACATCCTCAAACTCCCGTCTATCTTGTGTCTGAAAAGGCGTTTCTCCTCTCCGTTTCTCTCGACATAGCTCACCAGCTGATAGGAAGCTTTCTTCAGTAGCCTTGCGACACTTCTCGTCGTACCAAGAATTATTCACAGCTTTTGTATAACCAATGATATCCTTGGCAGCCCTATCCATGGAGCAGGTGATATGTTCCCACTACCCACATATATCCTGAGAAGACGGAGAGGTTTCCCGGAGCAGTGGGAAGAGTGCGTTTGAAAAGACCATAATGCATCATTGCAACTGTTGCCCTGTTCCATATACTTGACGTGTCAACCATCTCCAAATATATTCGATGATAATCAAATCCGTTGAGTAAGGCGGCCAGTGCTTCTCTTTTTGGCTCTCCACATACGTTTAAGTTACCCAAGCTTCATATATGTTTTGGGGTGTTATCATGTTGATTAATTTATGGCAGAGGTTCTTCCGTGTTCATTTTTGTTGTCAAGAAATTGTACTTTGTAGGTGTCATAATATGAAATGGTGTCCAGACCGTCACATCTTCAACTCTGCTATGCACCCCGTACAAATGATGAGAAAGTCATGGATATAGTAGCTACAGCCATGTGGGTCCTCCAAAAAATCTGTTTGTTCTTAGAAGACCGTTTTTTAAATTTTTTTATTTCTTACCAAACATACCTTAGGTCTCTCCAAAATATGCGTTTGGTTGAGTGATGAGTTCTTATAGGATCCAAATTTCTAATCGCCCAGGACTTTATCTGGAGAATATGCTGTATAGGGTAGCAGATCGTACCTGACTGTAGATTGTGCATTGACTTTATAGAACACCACTTTTTCTTTAGAAAATGGAATGATTCAAAAAAATATCGCTTATGTCCAAAAGCTTAGAATAATAATCGCTGGAGATCGTTTTACCGTCCCAAAAAACTGTGCCCATGACCTCGTTGGGTGACAGACCCACATTGGATTTTTTTTGGTGCACGTTCTCCAGAACAAAACCACTATATTTATTGTTCCTTGGTCTCTGGTGTGGAGTGTTATATCCATGTTTCGTATTAAATAACGAAACGGCGCAAAATCTTGCTCGGATGAAGATTGAACATCGTTAAACACTCCTTTGAATTAGTCACACGTTTGCGATTATGGTCGAGTAATGTGAGTAATCGCGCCAATCACACGGATTGTTTTTTTATATCCAAATGTTCAGAGTGTAAAGAGTGATTAACCCGCTTGAGATGCCTATAATGTTAGTCACCGACAATTTCTGGCGTAAACACCTTTTTGGGTGCCATTTGTGCTAGTGCAACTACAATGGAACTCAGTAAACTACTTCCTAACCATTGAAATTAATGATGCACAATCACAACGGTGAAGTTGTTTCTGCAATAAATAATGCTTCACGAGGTTGTCTGCTTTCAATGGCTGTCAAACACTGAAAAAAGTGAAAGATGAAGTCAAACCATCCTCTTATATCAATATTCATAATCCATATTTTATTGACTTGACTTGAGACTAATAGTACAAATTGCTATATTTTTAAGTTATTGACTCGCATAGGTGACCAAAACGTCTGGTCTTCAAAATATCTTTTCACTTTTTCGGCACAAGAGTGCTCGGTTGCACGTCTAATTTGACAAGAAAATGATGCATTGAGTCAGTTAGCCAATGTAGCTGTCCAGTCTCCATTCAAATGTTCGTTCAGTCAGTCAGTTAGCAATCGATCAGTCTGCTTAGCTTAGATTTAATTTATGCAATTACCTGCAGGCTCACGACAGACAGCCATTCAAAATCAGCCGTCAAGATATAGATCCGTACGCGTTTAGTCTGAAGCAAGCCAAGTCAATTACATGCGATGTGCACAGGCGATAAAAGCAATTTGCTTGATTTAATTCGCTGCTACTTGTAGTCGATCTACGATTTTAAGCCGAAACGCATCCTGTATAAGCGTTGGATGAACGATTACAAGTGGCTACTACGGCAACTTGAACGATATTAATTTATGTAATTTAGTTTTGGCTTAGCTTATTTTTAGGCCCTGTACCGAAGGTACAAGAGCCTATTGGGTTTGTGCAAATGTATGTAACAGGTAGAAATAATGGTCGGAGACCCCCCAAAGTTACCCCCATTATGGTCAGGAGTGATAGAGGAGTCGATATAGCCATGTCCGTCTGTCCGTCTGTCCGTCTGTCCGTCCGTCCGTCCGTCCGTCCGTATGAACGAAAGGATCTCGGAAACGGTAATAGATAGAGACTTCGTGTTTTTTGCATTCGTCTAGGACTGCTCCGGAATTTCACAAGTTTATTTTGAAATTTTGCCCCTCCCCCCCCTTCCCCATAAAATCACCCCCAAGGAGAAATATTTCTTCGGCACAAGAAAAATTGAGTATGCCAGTATAAAGTTAACGTCCCTCTTAGTCAAAATCCAAAAAGTTCATCAAAATCGGATAATAAATAACGATTTTATAACCAATTGAAGTTGAATGACCCCCCTTTCCTCTTCATTCATATTCGAGCAGTGAGAAGTGGTCATGTGTTTGGTCATATGCTCGGGAAACGTTTAATGTGTTTGTTAGGAGACCTGAACTGGTACAGGGCCTCTTACAGTCGGTTACGCCTGACTGTATTTTCTTACTTGTTAATTACGAAATAGTTTATTAGTAGCCACCTTCCATTTTTTTTCTTTTTTTTTTTTTTTGGTGTTGAACATGCAACCAAACTACGCTTGCTTGGAATATTCAGCTGACATCTGAAGTTGTTTCAAAACTTTTACCGCTGTACTAAGCGACACAAATTGTATTTCCAATAATTTACAAGTTGCCTAGTTTATTTCATTTGCTGGAGGCACAAACCGTGCTAGTTTTTGTGATATTTTTTTGTAGGCGATTCCAAGTCGATGGTTTGCATTTGATATGAAAAATTTATGATTTCATTAACCCTTTGCGAACTCAATTTCATGCGCACACTGATTACTTTTGCTGGCCGGCCGGCTGGTTGCATGTTCCAAATTAAGCGTTAGGTAAATATTTTTCATGATTCACTTCATAAGTTTATGCATACATGGTGAAGCACTCATGGAGCGTGGGAACTATTAAAAATTAAAAATACTTCAAGTTCGGTCAATTAAGTTCATTTTAAGCTGCATATTTTTTCTTATATGGTTTATTGTGCAAATAATCAGCGGCTGATATCATTCATTGGAAATGACAGCCATATCGCCGCGTAAATATTATCCATTTAAATATTTACGCAGCAAATTATGCAAATTGAGTCAGTCTGGGTCAAAAGCGATTTAATCGTATGTCCGTCCATCGGTCTGCTGCTTTGAATGTTTGGCGTTCCAATAGTCAGTCGAATCTTTATCTATTTACTTTTTGAGCAATTGCAAAATTGATTATTAACAACGCTCTTTGCTTGAAATCGACTTCGTACTATCTTGATCAAACTACATATTTCCATATCTGCTGCGATTGGAATGATTTAATTTAATATCTCTGAGTAATTGATTTAAAAAAAAATGTTTGTGCGTGTTTAAGCGTTAAATCATGCGTAATACAAGTTTGGAAAAATTTTATCGATGAGTTACTAGAAAAAAAAATAAAAAATAGTTTATACTTTAAAAAAGATAACTATGAGCATATAAAAATGATTGAACCGAAACTTAAGACCCAATAGAAGCCACAAAACATTTCGGGTATTCATTGAAAGAAACTAGAACTGTGCGCAGTTAGTGATCTCTTTTGACATTATTCCAAACATATGGCTCCTTCTATTTTGACAAATAGCCTTTGTTCTTTTTCCAACGAGGGGGCTGCTTCTCCCTACTCCCTTTTATCATATGGGTACATGTTAAAAAAGTGGGCATCCACCTGAAATATTACAATTGAAAAATTTTTTTTTAAATCAACCTTCACAGCAATGGAAGAATTTATTGCTCATGAGGGATGACCATTTTTGCATTCTTAATAAAAAAAATATTCTCTATTTATATCTGATTTGAAATTTTTTGTGGTACATATTTGCATCTGAGTCTGGCATAAAGTAGATATTTTACTGGTAAACTAGACATCAAAGTAACGCATGTCTGCTGAACTAGGAACCCATTATCACGAAAATTAGGTATCAGAACTCCTATTCAAAATTAAATTTGAGACAAATATTCATAGATTAGTATATAAACTGTTCTTCATTTATGAACTAGCTGTACCTGACCCTCTATGCTGTGCTGTGTGTTGTTGTTGCAAGGTGTCAGTAAGAAGGTTCCTATTGTTTTCTCTTCAGGCGTCTAACCGGCCGCGATCCAAATAGCAATCGCTTATCCCTGTTGGCATAATTTTAGAGGCGTTATTTGTAGCGGATGGAAAAGTAGCAGACCTGCTCTTCAACAGGTTCCAAGTTGTGGTCACTGTGGACGGTTGCAGCCTCTGCAGCTTTTGTCGATTCGACATTGAAGCACTGCCCCAGACTTGCATACCGTAATGACAGATTGGAGTAATCTGTATATTTACGAAGCTGCACAATTCAAGCTGCGCAACCTGCTCCGGCTTGTCGCCATCTTGTTTTGGATTTGGTCTTCTCCTATCCACATTAAGGTAAATTGAAGGCAGTAATCAGCCGGTAATCCGGCTTTTCAGTCTTGGAAATCGTTGCGATGACTTCTAGCTTCCACACCATCATAAAATTGTGTAATCTCACTATGGCATTGAAAATCGACCCCACAGTGAAGACAGGTCGCATTGGCAGCGCCTTCAACTTGCAGTTATTGATGTTTTCGTATCCCGAAGCATAATTGGGCATCAGACGCTTAATTAAGATTTCAATATCATCAGTGTCAAATGGGTTCTCCGGCAAGTGGAACTGGAGTGGTTATGATAGGGAAAGTCTCAGAGCATCTGTCTTTTTGCCTAATGCTAACTCCAAGCGCAGAAATCGTTCTTCAAGAAGTGCTGCACAAACATGAGTTTGTTCTTGTTTTTAGCGACACCAGTTGCTGAGTGGGACTAAGTCTAATTAAGAGTCATCTGCTATTTCTATTGGCCTTCCAAAGACGTGCGTTGCCAGTATACCTTGTCCTTTGACAGTTGCGTCCACATAAATGTTTTTCGAAGTCTACATTTTATTCTGTAGGACGTTGCTCAGCTCACGAGACACGATAAATTGTCCAGCCTTCCGCTTTACAGGGCTAAAGTTCGATCTTTTAGCTTGGGTGGAGGCTGCATCATCATCGTCTCGGATTAGAGTTGCAAAGACCTACAATGCTTCTTCTGTCGCCTCTGGTTGAATCCCTGACTTTCGCGTTCCAGTACCCGGCGACTAGGAACTTTCGATTTATGCAACGTGGAATGCTATGCAATTCGATATTAGGCGAGTTGGTCGGGCAGCAAATGGCACCAATCTCTATTTCTCCTGGTCCAGTCACTGAGATAGCCTTAGCCAGTCGGATAGAATGAGAGTAGACCGGCGTGATTGGGAAGTATTGTAGATCATTTCTTTTGAGGCATGATCTTCTTCTATATATTATTTCATTTACACCAAGTTTTATGAAAATTTAAAGTTCTACTGCCAACTTAAACTTTTTTTTTTTTAGAAATTTTTACCGAATTCAGAATTTTTAAATTTGTATTACTGAATGCTGATACGGATTCGTAGACTTTAATTCGGATTTCTAAATCATATAGTTAATTCGTATTGGTGGATTTGCATTTGATGAATCATATTCCAGCTTCACATTCAGATACGTAAATTCTGATTTGTAGATTCGGATAGTAAATTCCTATTTGTTGATTCTGGTTCATAAATTCTGAACTGAACAATTCTTGATTGTGGATTCGATATTGGGGATTCGGATTCATGTATTCAAATTCGTAAATGAGCTGCCTGGATTCGTCATCTTAGACTCGCACTAAATGATTCGAATTTTCTGTTTCGAACTGTAGGATTGGGATGTATGAATTTAGGTTCGTAGTCTCGGATTCGTGAATTTGAATTCGCAAATTCCTATTATTGATTCGGATTCATAGATTTTTTTAATATCATGATTTTGTAATTGTTATTTCGGGTTCCTTTATTCAGAATTTCAGACTCGCATAGTGAATGGTAGGTTTGTATAGAATCTTCCATTAAAAGTCGGGAATACTACATTGAAGTCAAATGGAAGTCACCGTGTCCATTTGTAAGTTTATGTTGCCCGATTTATTTATAGAAAGTTATTTCTTAGAAAGATCGAAAAGTGGCTCTTTGATTTGGATCGCGGATATATCTCTAAATAGACGTGGTACAGTGAATAATACTTATTTTAGCTCCGCAACATATCAAGTCGCCATACTTAATTTCAGATCGATATGTTACAAGTTAGCGCTAGTTTTGAATCAGACAGGGGACAGACAATCGGGCATGGATAGTTCGATTTGCCTTCTCATTCATAGTTCTGCATAGAATGCATACAAAGTATATTTCATGTTGCTGCATAATCGAATGAGACGTCATTCAGTTTGCCATTTGGATCTTACATCTATACAAGTTCTACAAGTAATAGTGTCGGCAATATTTGGATTAGTAATACAACAAATGGTCGACACAGGTCAGGCGTTTTATGTTGCAGCCGATTCGAGTGCAAGTTTCGTTGTTGTTCACAGCACCCACTCTTCTAGATGCAGTCTAATTGGCCTAAACATTCGTTGTAGCTGCAGATTTATGCAGATTCTAAGTTGGCATATAAATTGCTCGCGGCTCAAATTACAAGCGTTCATTCATTCATTCACTGGTTATTCCACTTAGACATATAGACTCACTTTTTTTTAAATAGCTGACTAAGCAAACATTGCATTGAATTCAATGGACTCAACTTAATTCAGTGCTGAACTGACCAACTTTGGTTGGAACAATGTCACGTTTGCAGTGCGATTAATACGCAAAACGTTTTGGCATCTTAAATATTATGGCGTGAGTATTTTATCGCCAAGAAACTTCAGAATAATAGCAAAGCAAATGGTTACTCGTGATTTCAATTCAGCTGAGCTCAGATCAAATTGGTATTTTTTTGGATGTAGGATTGACATTTAAAATTTTTTTTATTTTTTTTTTGGATCGACAGCTACTTTTACTTTGAAGTTTCTTACAAAGCAAAAGGACCTTGGGAACGAACTATTTTTTTTCAGAAAAGCAGTGAACCTATATAAAAATCATTCACCAAAAAACATTTTTTTCTCACTTTTATAAATATCTCGTGAAACCATACATCAACGATCAGAGATGTCATCCAAGTATTTTATTTTTATGTAACTGATAGCAGACTGAAGTATCTTTTATTTTTTTTTTTTATTAATTTACAATCTTTTTTTGGGATATCTTATAAGGTTTTTATATATCATATATGACCACAAGCTGAACCCGCGGCTTCGCCCGCGCATTATATTGTCAATCTTTTCAGACTTGTCCAATGGATCATACTTCTTCCGATCCTATTACCATTTAGGCAAAGATTTGATAAATTTTTAATCGCTTAATAAGTCTACCAATCCCATTAACATGTATACCGAACTTCAACCCAGCACCAAAATGGCTGCAAAGATATGAAGAGTTTTGTTTATGGCTTATATAGGAGGCACCTCAAAAGGATTCGAAGATATGACTAACTTTGTTTATGGCTTTTTTTAGACGGCGGAGTATCAACCCCTTCGAATTGGACCAAACATATCAGGAGTACTTCTCCCTATTTCATCAACATATCTGTGGAATTTCATCTCTGTACCTCAAATCCATACAAAGATATGGTTAAATTTTGTTTCGCTTATATTTTGTCAAAACGTAGTATTATAGGATTTACAGCCATACTTGTTTCAAACTAGTTTTTGCTAAAAAAAAACATCACCAATTGATCTATAGAGATAGTTCTGTTAGTTAGATACTCACTGAAGTAGCAATAAAGGTCCATGCTTTGACCTCTTATTGTAAAATTCCTGCTGCTTTCGCGATAATATCCTCAAGAATAAATGTATATAGCAGCGATGTATTCAGAAAATGTTGGCACGAAATTTAATCCATAGCAGAAGTCCTGTCTCCATTTCCAATTTTTTTCGTTACGGAAGCTCAATGAAAGCCACTCTGATTCTCTGATTCTGTATGTCTGTTTTTTTGTATACCATTTGGAGATAAATCTCTCTAGAAAATATAAGAAGGATATTTTTTTTTGTTATATGTTATATGTTATAGCCAAAATATTATGAGTCAGACCCCATAAAATATTATTTTGATCAATATCCGTCTATCTATATAGATAAGGATGCAATGGCTACTTCAAATCGTTATAAATTTAAAAATAAAAATGTTGGAAACCGTTTAACTTTATCTTTAGGGATATTTTGTGCAAAAATGGTTACAACTGGTTAGAAAGTAGTGTCCATCGCTATTCATATCTTTCAATCATTAATTTGGCAATTTTCGGATACCAGTTCGGAAGAACGAGACGTCTTTTAAGGCTATCCATGCTTTAAATTGTTCATATGAAGTGAACTTTTGTTGGAACAGGCCATGTGTCATTCACCGAAATAAGTAACACTCGGAAAGAGCAATGTTTGCAGAATACGGCGGGTGAGGTAGGACTTCGCATTTCACTGTTTTCAAGTAGTTCTTGACTGGTTTTGCAACATGTGGCCGAGCGTTGTCATATTGGAAAATCTTTTTGTCGTGCCTTCCTGCATATAACGGACTTTTTGAGTCAGGTAGCTTTCCCCGTAATCATTTCATTCGGTTTGACCAGCACGTAGTAGATTACGCTGCAGTGGTTATACAAAATACAGAACATAATCTTCACGCCATGAATATAATGCTTTGCGAAGGATGGATTAATGGATTCATCTCTTGTGAAAACGTTTATTATTAATTCAAAGTCCCAATATGAAATAGTATTGGGTAAACCTAGATAATTTGAAAGAATAAGTTTGATTCTATTTTGTTTCTCTATTCGTTCTTATTCTTTCCTCTGAAGCTATACTAAATGTGTACAGATTGAAGGAGATGTGGCAGATACCATAAAGTATATATATTCTTAATAAGCATAAGAGTCAATATAGATATGTGCGATGTACCAGTTTTTTAGTATGAACATAGTCTGATCGATTTAAATCATCTCAAATTCTCGATCGTTTGAACGAACTTCATTCGTTCATTGCTGAATGTTCTTTCGATTTTATTCTTTTTGGCTGTTCATTGCTGAGCGCGCTATTTCTCTAACAAATATATATATAATCCTACATGATATTCGTTCAGTGCAGGGCATATGTTCATTTTGTTCGTTAGTTCGTCGCGTTAAACGCTCAACAAGTTTTCAATCGCTTTTAGTGCTTAATTGTTTCTTTGACTTATTTAATTGTTTCGCTCATATATTAAACTGCTTTACATTCGTAATACCCAGATTCGGGTGCCACATTTACATATGTTTCTAAACTGATCGTATCTGCCATGTTGATTGCAGCTTAAATAAATCATTTATTAGTTGTTGGCTTAGAAAAACTTAGATTTCTATCATATTTATACAAGTATAGGAGCAGCACTCGGTAAACGAGTTGTTGAAGTTATGATGCAAGATTCACAATGGAACAAGTTCATTAGAGCATTTTGAAAGATTGCAGGCAGCTAATAAATTTGAGAATATTTAAAGCTCGAATTGTATCCCTTTTCTACGCCTATGCATTCCGCGTATTAACTCTGCATGGTGTATGGGTCTTTCATTTTGTTGTGGGTGTTTGTTTGGAATAAAAATCGAATTAAATGTTGTAAAAGCATTTGACATGTTGTCAGCGCCATGCAATCATTTACATAAATTCCAAATCTCAGCTGTACAATATGGTGGCCTGGCTGGGTTTTATCAGATTTAATTTGAAGTGAGAACAACAATATTACAACAGACACATGTAGCAAAAAGAATATAATACTAATACTGGCTGCTAATTGAGTTCTAATAAAAATTAAAACAGAACTAAAAACAAAGAATAAGTAGGAAAATGCGCCCTATTGTAGATCTGGATCCCATAGCTTCATATGGTGGAGAACCGGCAAATAAGACATATTCTTATAGTTTCATGCTCTCTCTCTCTCCCTCTCTTTATGATTTGCAATGAGGTCGTATCTATTGCTGCTTATCTGCAGACTACTACCCAATTTGTTCTGGAATCGATTATCAAGCCAATTAGGTTGTCAATTGTCCAAGCCTGTTGACAGACATCAGCCTCTCAGCGTCGCATCTGCACATGTTCTGCGTCATTAACAACCTTTTTGTCACAGTGTTTGCATCACGGAGCTTTTTTGTGATAGAATCTAAATAGATAGCCCCTGAAACAGCTGCGACTATATCTATGGGCACCGTTCCGGCAATGATTACTAATCGGTAGGCTGTCACAAGGCCTTAATCTGTCACTCGAAGTCTTCATAGCAACCAGCAAGATGAGCTCTCCATATAATATACAATATACACCGTTTGGAAAACTACCCATTGGAAAAAATACCCTTTAAAAAAAACAACCCATTTGAAAAATAACACCGTTTGAAAAACTAAGCTTGTGAACATATTTTAAAATTCAAATATCTGTTTGAAAAATTACCCGTTAAAAATATTACCCGTTTGAAAAACTACCCGTTAAAAATATTATCCGTTTGAAAACGACTCGTTTAAAATATTACCCGTTTAAAAAATTACCCGTGCGAAAAACGACCAGTTAAAAATATTACCCGTTTCAAAACTACCCGGAAAAAATATTACCCGTTTAAAATATTATCCGTTTAATACTACCTGTTTCGAAAACTACCCGTTTAAAAAATAACTACTGGGAAAACTCGCCGTTTAAAAAATTACCCGTTGGGCGTTGGGAAAATAACCTTGTAGAAAAATACCCGTTGGGAAACCACCCATGCAGAAAACACAAATAAACTCATTCCGAAATAATTACCCGTTTAAAACTGCCCGTTTAAAAACCACCCGTTTTAAAACTATGCGTATAATAACTAGTTTAAAAAACTACCCGTTTAAAAATATGTATGAACTTATTAGTCTGTTTCCCAGTCTAATAAAGGATGCTTTCTAGTGCAATGGAAAAGTTTATGGACAAATTTTCACCGGTGCTGAATAGTATAGAACTTATGTACTTAGCTTTGGTACACAGTCAAATAGACTTACTTCGTTTTTACCCTGTAACTATCTGATGCAGCGACCAAGAGCCATACCGCTTCGTGCAATCATAGTAAAAGCGCCCTCCAGAATCCGTAATCTTCATATGGACAGGCATACATCGACTGGATTTTTGACGGTGTTCAAAAATACTTGCTGCATGGTATGTCTCATTTGGCTTGTTATATACATTTGCACGAATTAGTATTTCAGAGGCTCTTCATAACTGGCAATGCAGTTCAACTCCATATTGGACAATTAGAAGCGGTACGAAACGTATAACAGTTATACATCTCTGTCCGCCTTTCTGTATCCTTTCTAAAGAAAATTGTACACAAGGATAGTGGTGAGTCAACATCATAAGCACATTGTCTAAAAAATAAATAGGTCCAACTTTTGTGGTGGCTTTTCTGGGGTCTGTTAATTTGGTTTTGAGCGATTTGGTGAAAGCCCTTTTAGCGATTGCTATTTTGGCTGCGTTCTACTCGATGATTGCCAGATTTGGAAGTGGTTAACTAGGTATAATTCCATTTGGTAGTGATCTTATTGACGGCAAAGCATTTGGAGGTGGTCCATTTCGAGGTAATTAATTTGACGGTAGTTCATTTGGCGATAGTATACGAGATGATGGTCCATTGGAAGGGGATCCATTCGGAGGTAACCCATTTGACGTTAGTTCGTTTGTCCACAAAATGGTGTTCCATTGGGCGGTGGTCCATTTGGTGGTAGTCAATTTGAGGCACTTCATTTGCCCATTGAAGAACTTCCCGTTGAAAAAACTTCCCATTGAAGAACTTGTCGTTGGAAAAACTTCCCGTTCGAAAAACTACCGGTTGGGAAAAGTACTTTGTGGAAAACTGCCCGTTGGAAAAACTTCCCGTTCGAAAAACTACCGGTTGGGAAAAGTACTTTGTGGAAAACTGCCCGTTGGAAAAACTACCCGTTGGGAAAAGTACTTTGTGGAAAGCTGCCCTTTGGGAAAACTACTTTGTGGAAACCGTCCATTTGGGAGATCTACCCGTTGGGAAAATTGTCTATTCAGGAAATCTACTCGTTGTGAAAACCACCCGTTTAAAAACTACCTGTTGTGAAAACCATCTTCTGAAAAACTACCCGTTTAAAAACTACCCGTCGAAAATCTACCCGTTTATAAAGTACCCGTTTAAAAAGTACCCTTTTAAAAACTACCTGTTGTGAAAACCACCCGTTTAAAAACTGCACGTTTAAAAACTACCCGTCGAAAATCTACCCGTTTATAAAGTACCCGTTTATAAAGGTACCCTTTTAAAAACTAGCCGTTTACTACACAACTTGTTGGAGATGTACTTAGCTTTGGTACAGAGCAAAATTGACTTTCATCGTTAACCGCGCTACTTTTTGATGCAGCGCTCAAGTGCCCAACAGTTTCGTGATATCATGGTAGATGTGACCTGCAGAATTTGTTTTATTCCTATGTTGGAGTATATAGATTACTCGTATACAGACTGTGATGTTGTTTATGTAACCTGATATTGAAAGATTTCGGCTAATGTGGGCTATGAAAGTGATCCTCTTTTACAAGTATGCGTATCTTGACTAGTGATCCTGATGCTGATTCTGGAGATAGACTTCCAGCATTTGTCCAGATGTATAGCGATGTTCCAGCGTTCTACCGATTTTTCAAAGTCGTAAAGTTATAGTTGGAGTACATCTATAGCATCGTAGACACATGTGTCCCTGGTCTGGACGGCTGTTTCGTCAGCAAACATAGCAATCATAAGGATCTGTGGGTTGTCAATAGGAATGAATAGTACCGAGTTAGGAGTTGGCCCAAGTACGCTTTCTTGTGGAACACCAGCGCAGATGAATCTCAATAGTGACAATATCCTGTCGGTTAAACAATAGATCCTACAGTTTATACAGGACGACATCATGTTATACTCTACCACGTTCTCCTTGATCTGATATCCGTTAAGGATTCATTACTCGATTCTATTTCAAGAAGACTTGCTGCCTGGTATGCCTCATTTTGCTTGTCATATACATTTACACGAACTTAATACTTCATTGGCTCTCCATAACTGGCAATGGTTGATGGTTAAAACTTTTGCAAACTTACCTGCCAATGCGTGATAAACTTATGCAATTCGAGTTTAAAGCAGACAAATCAAAACCACAAACCTAAGCCACTCTTTACTGAAATTTTATTTTAAGCTCATTTTGTGTTTTAGTTTGCTATTCATTATGACTTGACAAAAAAATGAAGCCAAAATTACTTAAGCCACCTAATGAGCCGAAACTGAAGACAATCATCGATTTGTCATAGTTGCGAAGTGAAAAATGCAACACAGTCTCACACTAGATTGAAGCAAAGAAGCAGCGCCATGTTTGCAGGTCGTCAAAAGGTCCTGCCGTGAATTGTCATTGTCGTGAGTTGCATAATAGTAGGTGAATAGTGCAACAAACGACAAACAACAACTCTCATCCTCTCATCCACTTAGTAACGACGAACAGTTTTTTTTTTTTGTGTCTTTTGCAAAGACTTCCAATTTCATTTTTAGTTGTTTGGTTGCTGCAACTTGTAGCCAGTATTAGATATCTGAAGCGCTAAATCAAATACTCAGACTCCAAACATTTCAACACCTTTGATCGCTTTAAGTTGGCCGACTCAGTACTTGTCTGGCTGCTTGATTCAACCTTGAAGCCAGCCGTCTTTGGTTTCAGGCTCGTGGTGGTATACCACTGTGTATCGAATCAGTAGCAGTGTCGGCTAATTTTGTTTGGTAATTTCAGTTTCAGTTAATATAATTATATCTACATGGACCTTGGCTTGCTTCCAAGTCTGAAAAAAAAAATTTGCTGTAATTCGTTGTTGTTGAGTTGGAGGGCTGGCTGGCAGCCGAAATTAAAGTTCAGCTCGCATTAAATGGACTGCGGTAGTTCTTGATTTATGGTGTTTGCTATTTCAACAACTGAAATGAAACATGTTTTGGAGTACCATAAAGTATAAAATTCGTGACTGACTTAATTATAATTACTTCGATTAGAATTTATTTTTATAATAAAAAAAAAAGCAAATGTATAGAACAGGCAGCAGGAGGCAAGGCAAAGCTCATTAAGTATATATATTCTTGTTCAGCAACAAAAGTTGGTTTGATGTCAGCGAAGCAAGAGGATGAAAGGTGTAAAAAGTGACAACATTTTAACAACTTTATGGGAATTGCAACGAGCAGGGTCTGGCGTGGTTCAGCAGCTGATCAATATACCTGTTGGAACATAAATCAATTTGTTCTTCTATGGTAGAGAAATTGTAGTCATTAACACTCACCATCAGTCTTCGGTCGAAAAGTTATACTCTGCAGGCTGTGGAACTATTTACGAATCGTTCTTCGAGCGCTATCTACTACATAGTTGTTGCCTAGTTGAATTTTATTCTTCGTTTATGTAGCTTAATTAGGGAAGACAGGTATGATGTGGTTCCTGACTGTCAATATGCTCTCCAAAAGAGACTCAAGTATTTATTGCAGTTCATTTTGATATTCAACATTTGCGTTCAGACTCTTAAAGTCGATGTGCTTCATTAAATAAGCTTCAATCATCGACAAATGATGCAAGAAGCATCTTGGATGGCGGAATGTTCCTCACCTATGCATCTTCTTCAAGCAGTGGTGAGTGACTGATAAATTTGCGTCAATCTATGTAAGAATTCAGCATTAGAAAGCCACCAATGTTTCGCTGATTTATGCTTCCAGTCCAGTAAATGAACGTAAATTCCATTGATCTGTTTGACTACTAGGTGGAACTGTTCAAGACTGCTCTGTCCTGCATCGAACACAAGTTGCACTAAGTACTTTGAACAGCTAGTGGAAATTATCAGCATCTTTTAGGTAGAAAAATATATGCGATAGAATTATGTACCCAATTCAACCTAAAAAGAGGGCACAAGAACCAAAACTCTACCTTTTTCCGATAGCCTGGCGGATATTAGAGCAGAAAGTTCATATGTGATCAAGTCTTAAATAGTCATGGAATGCATAGCTTAACTAGGAATCGGGCAAGCTCATAACTTGGCAAGAAGAGGAAGTGCATCTCCCTAAAGAAATTCACGGTATCGGTTGTCGCGTTGTGTACTGGTGGTAAAACAACTGGGTATATGTGCTCTTGGAATGTTTCTTTATATTCTTTAGCAGTCCTTTGCTATTCTGATTTTTTCCATCGTCATTGTATTCGTAGTAGCACCAGGGTGAATGCTCCAAAACAAAATCAATGTCCTGTCTAAAATGTACCTCCATATTCAGGGGAATGAAGTTTTCGAGGCTTTTCTAGAAATGGCAAATATTGGAGTCACTACAAATAATTAGACGAGGAAAATGTCACGGTGATTGAGATCAGATCCAACCGATTTTATTAAAAGCAGATGAAATATTGGAGTGGTAAGGGTACCTTGGGGAACCACCGGTGGGTGGCACCTTAACGTATACATGAAATTTGCGACTATGGTGTTTCGTTAGACATTTCGTTTCCACACGGAACTTATACTAAAAATCTTAACTCCGAAACGGCTGGACCGATTTTGAAGCTGCCTAATAGCTGATGTATGGAGTATCTAAGGGGAAGTAACTAAGGGTAAGTAACTAAGGGTAAGTAACTAAGGGTAAGTAACTAAGGGTAAGTAATTAAGGGTAAGTAACTAAGGGTAGTTTTTCACAATGACCAAGGATGGAGCTTCATCACCAAACGTTGATTTAAGTTGATTGATGCACTCTTGTCTTGATAATTCACTTTGAAAATCATGTTCACAGTAAGTTATGCCTAAAAAATGTCAGACTTTACGATGGAGACCTCAGATTTTTTTCCTCCTAAGCTGTTATCATTTTTCTTAGTAATCTCATTTTTAGGCCCTGTACCGAAGGTACAAGAGCCTATTGGTTTTGTGCCAATATATTGAATAGATAGAAATAATGGTCGGAGACCTCCAAAAGATATCCCCATTATGGTCAGGAGTGATAGAGGAGTCTATATAGCCAAATCCGTCTGTCCAGAACAAGGACTTTATACTCCTACACTATACTTCTTCAACTCAAATGCACTTAAAATCGTGTTAGTTATGCGATGACACTGCACAACAGTTTCGTGCCCTCTAAATCTTCTAAGCCCAAACTGATGTTTAGGTATGATGTTAAGATTGTCCAGCACCGGCAACATACTTTTTAAAAGTAATCTTTCAAATAATTAAGTGAACATCACAAGCAAACTTGTGGGACGGTACGACGATGTGTAGTCTTCCGGTTGGTTAGGTTTAGGAATCATAAAAATTTAGAAAAATTTCTGAGTATGTCATGAATAAAATGAAATTAGGTGGCGGGTTTCTGATTGTGATTCCATCTTTATTTTTTTTGTATCCTGGAGTATTTTTCAGATTCAACTTCTTTATCTTCGCTTGGACTTCTGAGATAGTCGTCTGTAAAACCATCTGGCATGGAGACTCTAAAAATTGTTTAACGGATTTGGTTTAATAATCGAGTAATAATGAGGGGCAAACCCCTTAGCCTTCTCATCGTAGCCGCTGCATCGTTGCCTATTGCTGTCAACAATTATAGTAGATCTTCTGATTGGTCGCTTCAAGTATCTCGTTGTCTACTAAAAACCGTAATCAATGTCACTTCTGTAAGGATCAAGATTCCTTAAATAATTTACTGTTAATTCATTTTTTGATTTCCCAAAGTCCTTGGCTGTGGCTTGTGGATTCTTTTTTTGTCATTTGGATTTCGGAATTACTGCCATATTTTTCGTAATCTTCTTTTTTCAGCGATCTATGTTCTCTACGAGAAGAAAAGATTGTCTGGTTGAATCTCCATTGGGTGGTGGTATAAAAAGATATCCGGCTGCGTGTATTGAACTTGTGAGTGCTTCAATCTCAATATCAATTTCATTTCCCTGACTTCAGCGATATGTCTAGGCTTGTTTAATCTTCAATCCAGTTTTTAAAGGCACTTATGATGGTTTTTTGCATTAATAAGTCAATAAGGTTTCTCCTTGATTCGAACTGTAGATCCATAGGTTACAATAATTGGTGAGTGATCAGAAGTGAATTGCACCAAAGGGAAGTAGAAACCTTTGGCAGATGGCAGTTGGATCTTATGTAATACAGTTAAGGGCCTTCTTCCCAGAGAAACAAGATAAGATTAGAGAGGAGAGGACATGTTTGATCCGTTGAACCCAATTCATTGCGATGAGAAGGGTTTGAAATTAGTTCAATTTCTTTAATGCTGTATTTATTTGTAGAATTCGATCTACAAATCCGTCTTCCTATGTATTAATATAACAGCTCACACGTTTGACTGATTGTCTTCGACTATAGTTGTCAATTATTTATGAGCTATAAACGATTGATTTTATTACCACTTTATTACGATTTTTCCCTATGATTAATCCAAAAGTGTGCATTTAATTAGAAATAAGTGTGAGAGCTGTGTATAAATCAAATCAATTGAATATCAATTAAATACAATTCAAATCACATCCAATCAATGCAGCAGCAGCAGCAGCCGCAGCACGTTGCGTGTTAAATGCTTAATAGCTGCCAATTATTTGTGATTTGTGTTTAATAATTGGCATTTGTTGGCTGCTACCAAAGGCACTACTGTCATCCATCCAGCCAAAATCTCATCGTCTTATTCGAATATATTGCGTAGGCGTGCAGACGTCGTCACCGAAAATCGCATTCGAGATGTCTGATGACTGTCTGCCTGCCGCCTGAGTGACAGACTTTGCCAAATATGGAACTAAAATGTGACTCAAACTGCAACTCGTAATATTTTCATATTAGATACTTACCAATTGGCAGTTTAAAATATGTGCAATAATTGGGCGTATTTAGACGTAGACGCGATGGCGTGTTATGATTTGATAAAGTTTTTCCTTTTTTTTATAGCATTTTGTCGCAATTGAAAAATAAATTGTGCATACATTAAAAAATTAAAAAAAAAAATAATATCATTCGCAGAAGTTTATTAAATTTTCAAATAAGCAAAAATACATATTCCACTTGTTGCACTGCACTCTAAGTTGTGCCGCCAATCTACTTCAGTTCATTTTATGCGGCATAATTTGTAGATTAAAACTGCTCAGCACCATGCAAGAAAAGCTGTGCAGGTGACTCGCAATTAGGGCAGGTTTATAAGTTCTTTCAAAGCAATTACGTGAACTATTTTAGCGAGGGTATTGACATATTTAAAGTGTTATGAATACTGAAAGCGTCACGAAAAAGTGAAACCGTCACAAAAAAGTGAAATTAAATTTAAACATAAACCGAACCTGACACAAATCGTACTAGAATTTTTGTTTATATGTGAAAATAAGAGGCTCAGTGCATTCTTCTTTCCTAAATTTTTCCAAATCCTGGTATTTTTAAAGGACTTAGTGACGCGGCAGGGAGGAGACCCTTTGCAAGTTTGTTTTAATGCCTAGAAGGCTTGTATGCATCCCAATTGGCCCCTTATCTTTACTCTTCTGCAAATGAAGATCTCGATGCAATGTCGAATTTCTTGCGTACCAGGGTAAGCCAGTGAACTGTCTAAAGGCATGATTATGCAGCACCTGAATGCGGTTGTAATTGTCATTGCACGCCGTAGAGCCAACTTGTGACTTGGGTACTTGGTCTTACCATCGTTAGGCGGTATTTTTTTATTGTAGCTGTTAGTTGTCCCTGGAAGGTTAAATCAATACTCAAGCTCATCTAAAGCTTGCCAGATATGCTGTACAACTCTGTGAACTTGTTTGATTGTGTCATGATCTGCCCTAAACCCAAACTGGTAATCCGACAAGATACTGTTTTGGTCTATAAACTCGTTCAGCCGGCCAGAAATCAGTGTTTCCAAAACCTTCGATAATGAAGGAAGAATATTAATTGTGAATTCTTCAATTGGGCATTCAAGATCGAGTTGAAAATCAATGCGATGTAAAGGACTGTACATATCGGTAGGATCTTCAGGGTGGCATAGCACACGGAGCCTATAAAGAATATCGACAGCCATCTCAATGTCTTAATCACCGTGTCCAAATGAATGGAGTTCTACAGATGTAACTGTTATTCATGGCTGAATTTATGCAGTTATTATTAATGGAAACGATCAATGCCAGATGATGAGGGTACCAGCTCTCACTTCTGGCACTATTGGCCCGGAAATCCAGTATCCAATCTATGCACTGCAAAATCTATGCAGGTAGGTGTATAAGTGAACACATAAGGGTATATGGTTGGAGCCGTTGTAACGAGTATTTTAGACCCATACCTCCCTCCCCCTAGCGGATTCGGTTTCACCTAATTTACAACCAATGTCGGGCATTTCAATTACACCCAATGAAATACCATTGACCAGTGACACAAAATATGCCAATATGTCAAAAAACTGACTTTCGTTTGTACTGTTCCCGGGAGGGCAGTGCATAGCACTAAACGGAACCATGAGGCAACTTTCACAGAAGACATTTGTATATTTCACGTCTTTAAAACGAATTGGGGGAAGTGGTGAAGACAGTTCTTCACCTATACAGCTGCTCCTCCATCACTGAGCCTACTACGAGAGAGGTTTTATGATGTGTTGAAGGCTTATTCCATACAAGTAAATAAGAATATCTTCAAAATTTATTTCAATTTGAAGCTCACCAGTGCGAAGGTGACTTTATTTGTCCTTTTAAAGCAATCCCCCAATAGATATAATACACTTTCCAATCCTCGAAAAACTTTTGATACGTGGTTCTTGGTTTGACCTTCAACTCTTCGGTCTTTATATTTTTATAATCTGTCTAGTTGGTTAGGGTGACTAGCCAAGTACCAGTATCTTCGACAACGGGTATCTTTCAAATAGTTTCCTAATGTACGACTACAGACTGATTGGTTGGCATGAGTCCACGACCGACAAGCTCTTCCTGTACAAATGAATCATAACGATTTTGAAAAGGACAGTTGTCCTAGGCTGTGCAGCACGCTTTGTACTCAACTCCTACGACAACCATTGTTTAAGTGAAAAGGTTGGAACATAGCCTCTAAGTCCTCGGAAAAGTTTCCGCAAGTTCCTGGAGGATCTGGCCCTTATGTTTTACGAATGGAGAATATTGATGTTGTTTGCCGCTTATATCGTTTCGTAAAAGAGCAGAAGGCCTAGGTACGTTCTTGCGTTCGGAGTTAACTTCTCTAAGAACAGGTCAGTATACCGCTGTTTCTGCCTGCCAAATAGCTTTTTAACTCTGTTGGATACTCTTAGGTACACTCTGTACATGCGCTTGCGAACCTACTGTCTTCTAAGAGTTCTCTTGATTAGGAGAAGCTCTTCAGTCGTTGGGTCTAGAGCACTAGCGGAAGTTTTCTTGAGATGCATTGAGGGCAGCCGTGTGCACTTTAAGCCGTCCTCTAAGTCTTCAGGTCGTATAATCTCGAGGTTCAAGCTCAGCGTGATTTCTAGTTCCTTGCGGAAAACAAACTTGTTCGTTCCAGACAGTAACAAACAGCTTTTTGGTCCCTTGAACTGCATAGTTCGAGTACGAGCGGAAGATTATCGGATGAATGTTGATACTCTGTATTGATACTCAGTTCATTGGCTCGTAGCCCGTTGTGGACAAAAAAGGAGGCTGGCTCGTCCCTCTCGTCATCGCTCTGCAGCTGCTCCAAAACCGATGTTTGTAGATAAATTCTCTTCGAATAAAAACTTTCCTTCAAGGCTGCCTAAAATCTGATCAGGAGTGTTGCTTAGGTAGCTAGAGTGGGTTATATTGTGCATTCCAAGCACAATATAACCCAATGCCTTAAACGCTTCATTTATGTGCTCAGCGGGGAAGGTGCTATAGGCTTTGTTTTTCCTCAGCTGTAGGTGCAGTGATGCGCCTTAAGAAGGCACATCAAAGTGAGGTAGCAGTCGAAATCTCCAGTGAAGACCCTCACGGCTCCACCTCTTCTACCCTAAAGATAGGTATCTGAGCCAATGGTCTGATCGAGATGCTTTTGAACTGAAAATATTTAAGCGATATAAGGTGAAGGGTAAAGAACTCCTCGGGAGGTGAATGGAAAAGCGGAGTCCCTTGACTCCGCGAGGGGTAATGTCCACTGAACAAGTCTCGCGGATCAAGTCCATTGACCCTCTATGATTAAGTTGTTGATAAAGTTGTGCCATGAACTTCATTTAATTCATCTTGATTTCTTTTGAGTTTTAACTTTTAAAAGAAATCATTTAAACAGTCGCACGATCCATATGGCTTTACCAACACAAAGACCTATCAAACTGCCCTCCAACATAATATTTCCAATTGGCTAGTTGGCATTTAAATAAATTCATGTCTTTATCGTTATGATTAGGAAAAACGCTACAGAAATGATTTTTATGCGTGAGTGTGCCAATAAATTGCCAATTGGACTGCGGGCCACAAAAGACCAGAATAGTACCGCCTCGAAGAGAAGGCAATGTTGCAAACTCCAGTGTAGTAGTTGTTGCAGCTGTAAGTGGCCATGCAACAATTGCCTCCAACTCTGGCTGGGCTGTGTACCACCGATAAGCAGCATTTTTGCCCGACCATTTGCACTGACACTTGGCCAGATAATATCTGCGCTTAATGCTTGCTACGTATGCTTCATAATTTGATTTTATCTTTTTTATTTGCGCTCTAATCACGCAATGTGGCGGGTGGCCTTTTGTAGTTCTTTTTTTTCTCTCAAATTTATGCATATTTTTTTTAATTATTATTTCCAATTGCACTTGACCCGCTTCATTGTTATCGCTGCGCCCAATCTAGTTTATATGATTGTCCAAATAAAAATTTTGCACACCAAAATGAATTTTGTCTAACGATTTGAGGTTCCCACGTTGCCGAAAATATTAAATAAAAATTTTCTTGTTTATAAATGAGCCAAGACAGACGACAGACAGACTAACCGAAAGACAGTTAACAAGCAGTTAACATATAAATTTGGTGCTAAGCTGAGCTTATGTTATGACAAAATATTAATTTGGCTTTAAAAATGAGTTAGTTTGCACTCGAGAAAATACAGCGCTGCACGTTTAAAAATTTTATGTTTCTTTTATTGTCAAATGCTGGAATTTTATTAATTGCCAACCGAGCAATGTCAGATATTCAAAGGCTTTTGCCGCCACATTTCAGCCAAACACAGCAAAACACCTTATTTCATAATTTTGTTAGATTAATTTAACTGGACTATTGGTCCCCGTAGTAGGCTTAAGTCATTCCGGCTTTAGGCGAACGCAATTCACAGCTTGAACTGATTTACTTAGCCATGTATCGATTTGACCCGTATTGCCCTTTCGTACATAAATCGGTTTTACTCTCGTGTTAAGAATTTATTTTATTTATTATTTGGCACATTTGCATGTAAGACTTTAATTAAAAATTTCTTGCGTGCCAAGTTTTTAGTAGAAGCAAAACGAAAAATAAGCAAGTAAAAAAAATACAGTCGGACATAACCGACTGTTAGAGTCCCTGTACCGGATCAGTATCTCAATCCTTTCCTAACAAATATATTAAATAATTCCCTAGCGAAAAGTATTTTGCTCCTCCCACTTCTTACTGTATGAAAAAGTGTCTTTTTTTAATTTTGGCTTAGAGGAAGAAATTTTTTAGCCTTGATGATGATTTTATGAAAAAAAAAACACTTAAAATTCCGAGAAAGTCCTAGGCGAATGCAAAAAGAACGAACCGTTTCCGAGATCCTTTCGTTCATACTATTATAGGGATAACTTTAGGGGTTTCCGAATATTATTTTTAGCTGTTACATTAGCATTTTAGCTTCGGTACAGAGCCTAAAATTCGATGGAAACAAAATATAGCCGTTCGATTCGTCGATAAGATAAGAACGGCTATACCCATTACCGAAAGTCAGCAACTGCCTGACGAAATCTTTGGCAAATTAATCGATTGGCAATGCAACTCGCATGATAGTCTTCAGCTGAAGTTTCTCCAAATAGCGCCACATGGTCGATGATTTGAAGAAAGTGTTTATTTCATCGGAAGCTATTGATTTAGATCTAAGGAATGACTAAGGAATTCTAAGGAATGACTAATAGTTGGTGTGTGTGCCAGAAATTTTTGGACAGTAGAATCAACGCGCTTTATTTCGCAGATCTTTCATAGTTCGATTCAGGTCTTACAATGCATTTTACTTGCTATTAAAACTTTGGCCATTGCCGTGTGCTTTGCGATGTTGGATGTAGGTTTTTTAGTCGCTTGAAGATTAGTTTTCTAAACGGGTAGTTTTCTTAACGGGTACTTATCTAAACGGGTACTTTTCTAACCGAGTAGTTTTTTAACGAGTACTTTTCTAAACGGGTAGTTTTCTAAACGGATAGTTTTTTAAACGAGTAGTTTTCTAAACGGCTAGTTTTCTAAACGGGTAGTTTTCTGAACGGATAGTTTTCTAAACGGATAGTTTTTTAAACGAGTAGTTTTCTAAACGGGTACTTTTCTAAACGGGAAGTTTTCTAAACGGATAGTTTTTTAAACGAGTAGTTTTCTAAACGGGTAGTTTTTTAAACGAGTAGTTTTCTAAACGGGTAGTTTTTTAAACTAGTAGTTTTCTAAACGGGTAGTTTTTTAAACGAGTAGTTTTCTAAACGGGTAGTTTTTTAAACGAGTAGTTTTGTAAACGTCTAGTTTTCTAAACAAGTATTTTTCTAAACGGGTAGTTGTCAGAAGTAGAACCCTCTCTCGGAAGACAAATATGAAGATCTATAAGATGCTGATACTCCCGGTCCTACTATATGGAGCAGAGGCATGGACCGTGATTGAGTCGGATGAAACGGCGTTGGAAGACTTTGAGAGACAGATTCTTCGAAGGATTTTTGGACCTATTAGAGTCGGCGACGATTTTAGGTCCCGTATGAGCTGTACGAGCTATTCGATGAGGTTGACATAATCCAGCGCGTAAAATTCCAGCGGTTGCACTGGAAGAGCTCCAGCACACATGGTTTACATGAAGGGCCCAAACTTGATTGGAGAACGGACTGGAGAATCGAGTACGCGTTGGAATGATCAGTTATGCCGTACTTGGTATTCAAAAGATCTGGTGTCATCGCACAAAAGACTAAAGAAGCTGGCACACCTTCCTAAATGCGGAAATGAAAATGAGATCTATTCAGTGGTATTGGTGGGTGGATAACTTCCCAAAGTTTCATAGTGATCGGATGAATGGTGTAGGAATCTATATCTATCCAGTCTTTGTAATGAAAAATCAGAACAGTTGAAAAAAAAAGATTGATATCTCAAACAAAAAAAAGGAATCTCTGACAGAGCTCTTGCTATTATAGCTTCTTCTGTCTTAAAATAGGTTGGCATAATTTCATCAAACGATCCAACTTTTGTCATCGATCGATCAAAGTTGCGCCGTGGGAGAACTCAAGTCAAATCAACTTTTCAACAGGCAGATCGCACTAAAATACTTCGTGGTATGTATTTTGATATGAGAAAGGATAAAAATTTAATTCGTATTCAGAAAGGAGGGAAGTTTTATAAAAAAACGGCTGATAAAAGACCATTATGTGATTTTATCGGAACCAGGAAGCGACTATTTCTTTGAATTGGATGCTGTAGAGGTGAAAAATCTCTTTCAGAATTAGTTGTTTCTGGCGAAGATGCTATTGGCTGTTGTTGTTCTTCATCAATTGTTGTTGGAACGGTTGGTTGCTTCTAATCTTCGTTTAACCACGAAAATAATGGAAGATCAAATTTTTCTGTGTTCGAAGTTGACCTAGGTTTGAGTTGAGAGCTACAGAAACGGAACGAGAACGCGAGTCGTACATCGAGAGCAGCAGAGACATTCCACCAACAAACTAACAGACTTAATGCCAATCGCTCGAGAGCGACTTGATTAAAGGAGAGAACCAACTTAAAATTGGCGGCACTCCACTACAATAAGAATGATGACTACCAAAACCACGAAGACGTAGTCATTGGCGCAATGATCAAAGTTGGTTTGGATTGCCGCGTTCTGAACTTCGCTAAGGAATATTTCTTACTAGGCGCGGAAAAGCGTGGCGGGTGCTGTTATATGGTAATCGGTCCAGGAATGTAAAATCCTAAGAAATAATGGGAAGGGTTTTTCTGTCTATAATATATATAAACAATAGGATCTTACTTCTGCTAAAAATCCACCATTAACATGAAAAATATTAAGTTTAAACTGGAGATGTGAATGCGATGCATTTTCGCGTCACAGCAAAAACAAAATGCAGCACCCACTGTCATAGCCAGTATTTGAGCTGAAGTCGTAAAAAAAACACTTGGCAGTTTATTTTTTTTATCGGCTTGCAATAATCTGAGCCACAACTGCAACAAATCGAGTAGAACAAATGATGCAGCACTTGCGTTGCCACGCCAACACAGCATCATAGCCATAGCCAAATCGAAATAGCGGCGGCGAGGAGTAGAATTTTTCATTGAGTTTACACAAAAACGTGTTGTTGCAGAAACAAGTTGCTCCTAAGTAAGCCACGAAGTGAATCTGTTGACCAAACTGTGTATCTTGCTGTAATGTATCTTCCTGCTGCTGGCTGCCCAAATGTAGGTCAGTGTGGCAAGTGCAGCGAATAATGGGCACGCGTGCTTCAATGAATTGCATTGTCATCAATGGAATATTTTATGCATTCATGTTTATACAAAATTAAAATGCAGCACTTAACACTTTTCTTTTATTTATTTTTTTTTTTCCTTCTTCGAAGCTTGTTGTGTATAAACGAAAGACTTAAGGCACGAACTTGACTGCCAACAGCACATCCTGCCAGTACGTCATTCATACTATTGACATGAAACTTGTTGTCTTTATTAGCGACTGCAACATAAATCAAGCAACTTCAGAATCTTTTCTTATTTTTTTTTCAGTTTGCTGTAGTCATTGACTGACTGCCTGACTGCAACAATATTTCAAAATTATTCGAACTGTCAAACGAATTGACAACTTCAAATTGAACTACTAAAATATATAGCATGGCGCTTGTATCTGCTAAGAAGTTCTTCAACTTAGCTACGATTTTTTAAATAGTTGCTATCCATTATTCAAATATCTTGCTACAATATATAAATCAAATGGTCATGCCGTAGCAGTTAGTAAAGTTATAACTCAATTCTTGCCTCGGGTGGCATCGCGCTGTGCTCGAGAGAGTTAAAAGCGTTTGCTAAAAGATTTTATTGCTCCATTTGCTTGTTTATTTGTTGTAAGTCCTTATATGTCTTCGACAACGTTTGTATTGTTCCTTGTTGCTGATGCTGCTTATTGCCTTTGGTGGTTTAGCAAATAATTTGCATAGAAAATATTTGGTGTTAGTCTGTTTGGTCGATCTTTTACAATGTCTCGGAATGTTTACAATGTTCAGTGAGTTGTATTTTTTGTGGGGAATTTATTGTGAAGTGTATTTAAACGAAAATATCTTAAACCAAGGCACTAAATAAATAAATAAATTAAAAAGATTTTTGGGAGTTGGTGTCGATCCGACTCAGAGCAGGCTGATGTATTTGCATAGCACCTCGCTGAGCGCTTCACCCATTTCAAACTAGCTTCAACTTCATTTTTAACATTACTTCTTCACTTAGATTTTCCTATTGAACTCATCTCTTTGATCGAGATCGACTTTAAAGATCTAAGGATCAAAGGTTTAAAGAGAAATAAAGCACCTGCTACTCTCAAATTTGCAAAGCGACATTGACAACTCTGCTTATTTATCAGATTCAAATAATTCTAAAGACTTTCTGCAGAATCTCGTCAGCAAAATTGGCAATCATCAGTCTAGACTTTGTGTTAGGTACATCCTCGTCAGGAATTAGAATTGGAAGCTGCGAAAAAGTTGAATATAAACGGCCTAAACACGCTACCTTAAGGCATTCCAGCACATGTAGAAAGTTTTCGGGAAGAATTGATCGTTTTTAGACTAAAATTGTTGTCCTTCAAGATACGAAAAACGGGGCAGGTAGTCTGTTGAAAATCGGCTATGATATACGTTTGCTTGGTTCGGGTCCACGTTACGGTCTGGGTGAATTAATGTTGCCAGAAAACGAGCCGTAATAAATTAATACAATTGTAAAGATTAAAAAGCAGGATCATTTAGGTGAAGTCTCTTGAGGCGCCTTATGCTTGAATTATTAGCAAAAACTGAAGCCAGCGAGATAATGTGATTGTGGAGCCGATCATTGTATATTGAGCTATGACGATTTATTTCATCCATTATAGTTGTTATACGCAGATCACGAAGGACAAGTCACGGATCATTACAAATTAAACGCAGTTTCTTATTCTGCAGCCTTTGAACTTGTTGTATATAAGTTTTAGAGGTGGTGCATCTCCACGACGGCGCAATGATCATTTTGAAGATAAGAAGTTTATAGGTTAGCCGTAGCTTACTTGATGGAAGTAGAAGCCGATCATAATACCTTAAAGGCGTGCGTTTCTTTATTTTACATTAATATTTAACGCAATGTTGAGGATGCAGCATTTCCCTAGCAAGTGAAAAATAGCGAGGATCGCTAAGATCCATAAATCTGGCAAGACCGAAGATATTGCTAGCTCATATCGTCCTATAAGCCTTCTACCTTCACTGTCGAAGCTTTGGGAAAGAATTTGCGACGCGTGTAACAGAGTTGAGGCTATACCTGAGCACGAATTTGGTTTTCGGCGTGGTCATGGCACCGTTGAGCAAGCTCACAGGTTAGTGAACCACATTTTAAAGGCGTTTGATGAAAAGGAGTTCTGCAATGGAGGTTTTCCGGAAGACTTTGGCCGAGAATGACACGCTGGTCTTTTAGCGAAAATCAAGGCTATCCTTCCATCCCCTTTCTACTTGATATTACGGTCTTACTTGGAAGACTGTTATTTTCAAATGAAAGTGCAAGAGAAGCTCTCAACTGTCCATCCCGTGCGAGCCGTAGTTTCACAAGGAAGTGTGCTGGGACCGTTGCTATACTCCTTGTTCACTGCCGATCTCACTGTTCCAATGAGGATATAATGCCACCCGAGAAAGTCATATTGGCATGTTACGCAGATGACGTCGCAATTCTGCAGCAGACGGCGTGCAGGAGTATGTCCACGAGCTGGAGAAGTGAACCATGCAATGGAATATTACACTAACTGCAGGGAAGTGCATAAATGTGTGTTTCACACTTAGAAAAAAAATGACGCCACGTATTTGGCTTAACATCGCCCTTGATCAGGCAAACGACGTGAAGTACCTAGGTGTGACGCTGGATAAGAGGCTTACATTTGCACGACATGTCCATAATTAATTATCTCGATGTCGCCTCAGACTAAGGCAGCTCTCTTGAATGCTCAATAGGAGGAGTAAGCTAGCCTTACGCTGCAAGCGAGCAGTTCATAACTGTGCGGTGGCTCCTATTTGGAGATATGCGATACAAATATGGGGTATCGCAGCCAAAACACACTCAGGCAGCGAATCCAAAACCTATAAAATAGAAGTCTTCGTAAGATTGCAGGGTCCCCTGGTACGTTCGCAACACAACACTACACCGAGACTTGAGGCTGAACACCATAGAAATAGAAATCATCCACCACACAATCCGCTACAACTTCAGTCTGCTAATCATGCCAATAGGATTGCAAGGAGTTTGTCACATAGGCGTTCAACAAGAAGATTCAGAAGGACTACTATTGGAGTCGGCGCTATACCTAATAGACGGAGATGACTGTTAATAAATTTCGAAAACACTATCACAATAGTTTGGAGATTATAATAGAAGGGTGCGACCCGATATGGTTGTAGGATATACAGAATCCTGAGTCCTATCAAATAAAATAATTATATAAAAAAAAATGTGAGATCAACGTCAGCAGAAGCGGGTAAATGGAAGGGCTTAAGCCGATTTTTACCTTTCTACCGTTTGACATTTGAATAGGTGTGTTCCGTAAATGTTGTCTTTTTATCTAACTAGTCTGGATATGCATTGCGCAGCGTTTGAATGAACACCTGCACTTCAATGGCATGATGCAGAAGACCGACAACGTTCCAGACTCCAATACGTAAGTTGTAAATCATTTGTTGAATAGTATAGCTTGGAGATGCGACAACATCTGCGTCTGCATGCTGGTCATATTTTGTTGAAGTTGAAATTTTGCAAATTTCGAATTGCTGCTTTGGTGAAGTAATAAAATCGGTGTAACTATTTTTATGAAAAGTACCCATACTGCAATTACTCCCCTCGCTTGCTGTTATTTGAATGTTAATGTGATTGCCTTTAATTATTTCAAATGCGTAGACAATATAAATGCCGCTACCTTTGATAATTAAACACCTAAAAAAAATTTCAATTAATTTAATATTTCTCTAAAATCAGAAGAAAATTAAAAGCCACAATTAGCAAAATTTTCAAAGTGCCGCCGAATATCAATTGAGAAACACTTGCTGTATGACATAATTTATTGCATGCTGTTAAAAACTGCTTATAAAACCTATGATCTCTTTGTTTCCTTACTGCTTCTGACTCGCAGCCTTTGTCTACGGTATCACCTAAAATTAGGCGAACTGTCATCAAATTGAATTTCACTTTTTTCTGCTACTTGAAAACTGTCACGTACGACTCGCTTGGCGCTAATGATTTTCTAGATTTTGTAAGATTTCTCAATGCAAGATAATTCATTGAAAAAACTTGCACTATAAAGCTATCAAAATGTAGGCGAAATGTAGGTATAGCCTGGCTATTTTTTATATTTAACTGGCGCCAAGTATTTATGTAGCAACGACAAAGACATCCTAAAGATTTGTGTCAACACTTTTTCTGCTTCACATTTCGAATTTTTAACATTTCGTAATTTTTAATAAATGACCCAAAAGTATGGAGCACGTCTCAGTGGAGTACAATGAAACAATGAAGAGAATGTCATAATTGAGGCAAAAGTAAAATTTTCATTTGAAATCAAGTTGTTTGAATTGTGTGGCACGTACAGCTGTTTGCTTTTATTGTTTGAGATGTACTGAAGAAAATTTAATGAACAGCATTTCAATCTGCTTCTGACTGATGCTCGGGAGTTGTATTACATTAAATTTTATTTTTCGTTTATGTACACAGTCACATTTCCAACAAAAATAGTGCAGATCTTTAAAAGAATTAAGTCACATCTGGATCATGTACTTCCGCTGTCGACCATTACCAAAAACGGCACTTAGTCTCTGCAACAGCGACTATTTCTTATGGTGGAGCTATTCGCTTGAGCGAAAAACAATGCTTTTTTTCATTGTTGCATGTTGCAAAATCATTTGGGAGCCTACACAGTTGGCGATAAAGTTAAATGCAACGTGCAACGCTGAACGATAAACGCCACAAAATAAAACCATTGCAGTGCGACCGAGAAGCGCAGCTTATTCGAAAAGACGCAAGCAAACCACATGGGCACATGGGCGAACAAAAAACCCACATGCAAAGTTGGCAGAAGCAACATTTATTTGCAGCAATGAGTCAGTCAGTCGGGCCAAGCGTAGACAGCTGGAAAAAAAGAAGTAAGTAATTCACTCAATGGGTTTTGCGTTGGCAGCGTTTAGAACAAATTACGATTATGTAATCGACTGCGGTTCAATTGGAGGCCACAACAGCATTATCCAGCTGAAATTATATGGTAAAAAAAAGATTACATAATTCTGCACAAATTTGCTTGCCAAACCAGCTATTTTTTTCATTCATAAATCAGTGATGTTTTTAAAGTGTAAGAGTGATACTTAGTATACCAACCAAAAACATCTACTTTAAATGAGTTTACGAAAAATATGTTACACGTATATCTTGGCTTTGAAAGCTCTGTCACAATGCTACACTTGCATGAAGGTGTTTTTCATACTTCAGACGGATATGTCAGAGTGTATACTTGTTTGTGGTCACCAAGAAAACTGTACGCACAATAATATGTAGATGAGAAGTCCATTAAAAAAGCCGAAATTATTAGAACTTGGAGACTATAAGAAAGATAGACAGAGAGCCTTAAAGTTTGGATATTTAGATTCACCCATTCTTTCTTCGTATAACTTGTACTAAGGGAGGATGGCGCTGACTTACCTACCCCTCATGTATAACATCTCTCAACACCTAGATGCGTTATATAATTATGTAGCCTAACTGTAACCGCTAGATCTAGTAGATGTCATCGGAACAGTCTGCAGAGACGATAGATCGTCAGTGATGATTGATTGATGGACGAGCAAGTGGTTCATCCGTGTTTGGTTCCGAATCTGAATTGCTGTTAGAGTGAGCAACCCAAACGGAACTGTAGTATGATGACTGCGGCTTCTGGTTGCGTAGCTAATCTTGATGACGCTCTACTATGGGAGAGTCGATCAGACGGACGTATTAGAAAATAGTCTCATCAATCCATTTTAGCCATTAACTTTCCGTAAAGACGAAAATAGAAATCTGGTTAGAGATGGACAGGAATCACTGAGATTATTCCGATAGAGTAATGCCACCGGAAAAAACAGTTCAGCCTCTGATGCCAGCTGAGTTATTCAAGACTGGCGGCGAAGAATAGATCCGATGAACGCATACCCAATGACTGGAATCTCAGTGTTCCTTGTACTATCTTTACTTTCAATACGCAGATACGATAGAAGTAATTCGTCGCCCTGTTTGCACTAGGTATCCCAGAAGATCGCTTGTCTTTGCTTGATGACGCTTTCACACGCACAAAGCGTTGTCAGGGTAGGGAAAACCCTCTCCGAACCCTTTGATAGCAAAAATGGTTTGAGGCAGGGTGATTCGCCGTCGTGCGATTTTTTCAAACTGCTGATGGAACACATCCTATGCCAGTGCTCTTACATACAAAATATGTCGGGCTCGATATTTCGGTGAGAACAAAACGAAGTACTTGGTGTCTTCTCGCACGCCGTCATCGCGTTTTGGACGGTAAGTGACGATGGAGAACATCAATTTCATAGTTGTGAAAACTTCGTCTATCTTGGATCAGAAATAACCAGCAACAAATACGCCAGCCTGGAGATCAGGCGAAGAATCACGCTTGCAAATAAATGCTATCTTGGGCGGAGCAAGGAAATTGGAAGAAAAGCCGTATCTCGGACGACGAAGATCAACTCGATTTAAGCTCGATTTAATGTTGATTTATAATCCCCACATATCGATTTTAATGACAAGTACTGTAGAAACGTCTCATTCAGAGTATTCTAAGGGCTTAAAAATGCTCTGACTGCATAGACGATCGATTTCTTCTTTGATGGTGAATGGAATGCGCCTTAGTGGTAGTCTCACAGGGGACGTGGTTTCATCGATTTGTAGAGACGCTAGTCATCTATTATAAGAACCAAATCGGGCGTGAAGAAGTGTTTGCATTTATTCAGAATTGATTTGATGCTAATTTCATTGTTTACCGCGTGAAACCAGTTGGATTCAACTAAATTTGAGCCACCACCTGCGACAAATTGGTAGTTGTAGATAATTGACACATCGATGACCCCCTTCATTTGGATCGGATTGCGTTGATAGTGACATAGGTCTGACTTGCACTTAAAAAATTCGGATTTCCGCTAGGCCAGCTACGTTTGAATGAGTCTTCTTTCATGATGGTTACAGTCGACCCAGAATCCACTTCAAAATTGCAGACGTTGATGACGAAAGATATCGGATTGATTTGTTGAACGACAGATTCTTCACGATACGATCTGTGGAGCTCCTTGACGAACTGAGCGTAAACGCCTCTTCAAACCGCTTGAATGACACACTGTATCCTGCATTGGGCTTGCATGAATGTGGACCTCCGCAGCCGACATATAGTTGTGACTGATCGTATGACGACTCATTGTTGTGTTGTGTCTCTGATTGCAGCAGCTTCATTTGTTACAGCAAGCTCTATAACACGTTCCATAAGCTCATTCTCTGCAAATTACTTCTCTGTAGGTTCTAATATTTTATGCCACAAAACGGTTGCAGTCTTTCGCCAATCTGCGAAGCACTTTTCCTAATAGATATGTATATACAGCAAAAGCTTGGAATATCACAGCCAACCGTACTAATGATATTTCGTAGTAAAAATTTGAAACTTTTCTTGCTTATCACTTATCCACTTTACCATATATAAATGATCTAAATACTACAACAAAATCAAATTATTTACGCTTAACATATGTTTCTGTATTACAAAACAAAATGTATAATCCAGGAATAAGCAATATGTATCAAAATATTTTACTTTAATTGAAAATCAAATTTCTTTACCCTTTCGCAAATATTTTTCTTAGCCAACTCAAATTGTGTGAGTATCACCGTTAAAATGCCAAATACTTTTGAGTTAATCTATTTGGTAAATTGCCAGCCATGGCTTCGAAAATAAGCAATGGCTACTACGAACACGATGTAATACTTGCAACGTAAAAAAAATAAATTATCAAAGCAATTTAAGCCATATAAAATCGCAGCCAAGCAACTGTAGCCAGCCATAAGTATTTCAAAGTGCTTCATTTCAGCGCTTAATAATGGTCATAAATTTTCTATTATTTTGCTTATTTGCGGCATAATTATTCATTTTTGCGGTTGGCAAGCGAAGCGAAATGCAGTATTCAAAACACTTTGGCCAAATGCGGCGCTGGCAGACAGATCGATGTGGCATCATTAAGCCAAAATAGTTTCTCGAATGGTTTAATGGATTTGTATATTGACGCGAGTGAGCTTCACACTTATGAATGTATCTGGTGCACATGTGGTTTGAATGTGACAAATGAAATATTTTTGCGGTAGCTGTTAGTAATTTAAATTTAATGGCGCTGGGGGAGTATGTGGTATTGAAGGATGAGATATTCAATGAGGCAGCGTGTAGTATAAAAAACGTAAATTCAAAATTTAGATTGAATTTCTGCGTTCTTTAATTCTTCCCAGGGATACAGTATGAATACCAACAATTAAAGTTGGAGTAACTTATTCACATGTATTGTCTTGGTAGAACTGCACTCTGAACTCCACAACATAAGCCACAATAACAACAACAAAATATCCACAGGCTCCACAAGCATGCCGGCCTGCTCTCCCTCTATACAACTGGCTAAGGTTATTGTAGTTGCTGGAATTGGAGAAGTACAGTTTGGTGTCATCTACAGCTCGACCGACATTCGTTGGTCTAATGTCGAAATGCATTGCGTTTCCAGATACCTAAATCCAAAGTACTAAGTCGCTGGGGTCTAGAACGTACATCTCCAATTCTATTGCTCCACCAGAGGAGAGGTAAGAGGCAGGGACTTGTTGGACTTCGCTCAAGCGACATAAGCGCAAATACTTGTAACATGTATCCCAACTAGGTATCCGGACAATGATCGGCAACGGCCTACTTGTATCGACTTCAATGCTTTACTGTCATTAGTTATCCTGGCAATGAGTCTTATCAACTGGAATACGGTCCTTTTCAAAATACGCCTAACGATGCAATGAGCTTAAACCTGACCAGGTCTTTGAGAAGATCTCCGCTGAAGCACAGAAATTGAGTTAACTCCCTGCCAATAGAGAGGTCGGACAATTTATTCTGTTTCGTGAAGCTGCGAGATCTCCAGGAAAATGTAGGCCTCGAAGAACTTTATGCGGACGTAACAACCAGAAGTCAGAGAATGCTGGCACCGTGCAGCCAACCGTCTTAGTTATTAGCCAAACCAGCAAAGCACTGAGATCTTCAAACGTCTTCCTATGTAAAGCCGCAAGAAATTGTAGACGAGACCCCATTCGACTTCCATCAAAAACCGCTCTGAACAAGAGCCAGCCAATGCCTTTGCAGCACACCGTAAAGCGTAAACATCAGACAAAGAGGTACATGCTACGAGATTCTCTATCAGTATCACTCCTGTTTGAACTGCCTGAGCAGCGTCTGAAGTCCAATAAAGCCCCGGTACATGACAACATCTGTTACCACACGTTGAAGGCGCTGCCAGAGTGTGTCCTTACTATGGTGTCCATTTTCAATGCCATAATCACAATGATTCCCAAGCCAGGCAAAACGGAGAGGAGCTCTAAATCCTACAGGCCAATTAGTCTCCGGCCTTCAATTTCAAAGGTTTGGAAAAAACTGGCCATTACGAGGCTTGCTGATCCCGGAGCCCAGTTCCAGCACCTCCACAGAGTCCCCGAACACACATATCGAGCATACGACAGGTGGAAATATTCCAATGCCATATTTGTGGATATCAAGCAGGCATTCTAACGATTTTGGTACCCAGGTCTTCTGCAAAAGGTCAATAAGGAACTACCTTCGCCCTACTTTGCTCTCATACGGTCCTACTTGGAGGACCGTTCCTTCAGGGTCAAAGTCAGGGCAAGTCTCCAAATGGAAGTATACTTGGTCTTTTTCTGTTCAGTTAATATGCTGCAGACATACCTGGTCTTGATGCTACTACGATTGAAGCTACACACATATCCCTTCTCCTCGCCTCATATGCAGATGTATGATGGCATCTGCAAAATCGCCACTGCTGACTGACGATATCGTACAGACGTAGATGCTTTCGCTGGCTGGGCCAACAGTTGGAACGTCAAGCTCAACGCTAGGAAAAGCGTTAACATATGCTTCACCATCTGACATCAGCAGACCCCGCCTTTACGTATGCACGGCACGCCCTTGGAACACCCAGCTAATGTTATCTACCTGACCCTTAATCTAGATATGTATTAGGCTCAGTATGAGCTGGCCCCTGTGCAGCAAAAGTTAGCTCTCCTTGCAGAACAAACAAAAAATAATAACTACAATCCGGCGTTACGGTATGAAATTTGGGACACTGCTTCAATGTTGAATCGACTAAAGGTGCAGAGGCTGCAGAGCCAAGTCATGCGGACGTCCTTCGTTAGTCTGCAACTTTACCCTCTACAGAGACCTCAACTTGGCACCGGTTGAAGAGCAGGTCTGCTTCTTTTCCCGCCGCTACAATGACCGTACAATGGAGGTACCTCAATCGGAGGTGAAAAAGTGCTTCGAAAATTGGTTGGAGCGAATGCAAAAGTGCATAAATTTTTATGTAGAATATTTTGAAAATTTAAGGTACAATGGGGTTACAGAACATTTCTAAGCTCAGCACTCTCGATAGTTGCTATCTTTCCTTTTTTATTCAATATTTTGCAAATTGATGTTTGCAACGTGTCTGCCTGTCTGAAGTGCGAAAGTATGCCACAGCATTTTAAATACCTGCATTTTTTCGCATCATTCCAAATCAAACCAGAAGCGGTTGCGCTTTGATTTCATCGATGGCTACTGCGCTATTCATCGATCAATCTCACCTCATTCAATGCAGCCGGGTTCAGAAGCTTAGGTCAAGCAACAAATGGCAGTCTGTCGAAGTATTCAAGTCATTTTCATTTCCAAACATAATGCGAATTTTTGTATGCGAACATCATTTAAATTATTGTTTGACAGACAACGAAAGATGCTTGGCTTACTAGATGGGAGAGAGGTTAGTAGCAAAGGTCATGCCTAATGAATAACAGAAATCTAATTAAATGCATGACCCAATTCCGAATGGTTGACCTGGATTCAACGCAAAACACCGCCTGCTGTTTCAATTCATTTGTATGGCATTATATAACGATGTAACTGTAATTGAATTTCCATTATTCGAGTCCATTCATAAAACTCAATGTTCATTCATCATCGCTCCGACTGTGGCAGCATCTTCTTAAACTGCACACCGCGACACTTAATAAAAACTCCAATTGAATGGAATTGATTTCCATTCGATTCATATGTTTCTCTAATGAGTTGTGCTGCCAACTCATGCCCACTCAGCGCAGCAGGTTTCAGCCAAATCAATTTTTTATGAAATAAAAAGCAGCAAACGCAGTCATAGTCATTCATTGAAACTCGTCCATAGATAGACTCATGCCAAGCTCGCAGATAGACTCTGCGCAGTGCAGTCCAATTGCAGTCACACCTATCAGCAACGTCTCTAAATTAGCTGGCAGCCAGTTTTCTTTAATTTGGCGCGTCGAATTCAATTGAATTGAAATTAATGCTGAATTAATAAAAGATTTGTTTGGCATGCGGTGCATATAAGTGATGACTGCGATTGACGAAGATGATGTCTGGTTTGTAGCCTGATGTTGTTGATGATTTGGCATTTATGCGGCACGAGATTGATAGATGAGCTTGATGTGATGTGTGTCTGAAGTTTCCTAGGCAGTTCATTAAGTGAAACTTTCGCTGAAATTTTGTATGTAGTGGAAGGGTATACGGCGTGTAGCCGTAAAAAAAATCTTGTAGGTGTCTGGTTAGATTGAGTTAGGTGTGCCGCAACTTCTTCTTCTTCTTCCTCTTTCATCGCACACATTATTATGCAGCTTACTTTTTTTTTTGTTTAAATGAACAAACAGCTGCAATACTTATTGAGCAGCTAATTTATTTGGCACTTAATCAAGAGCTTTATTTGGCAATAATTTAAAGATTAAATTTTGTCTGCTTGTGTATTAAGTCTTCTAATTTAAATTCAAAGGAATAGGTTTCTTAATTATGCACTGAAAAATCATTATGTCTTGGAAATGCGAATAAAAATGCTTAATAGGATTATTTTATAATAAAGCGCACAATTTATCAAAAGCAATTAGCTTGGTGATATAAAATCGAAGATTTCGTGGAAGTATATTGAACTTGAAATGCCATTTAAATGAATAAAAATAAAACATACGAAAATGTAGGTTTAACAAGTTCAAAAATTCCATATCCAACACCTTCAGTAAACCTCAAATTTGTATCTTGATCCTTGGCTTGAATGTGGCCCTTAAAAGTGTGTGTACTATCTAGATTAAGGCCCAGATAGATAACCTTAGCTGGCCGTTTCAAGGGCGTGCCGTGCATATGCACAGGTGGGTTCTGATGTCGACAGTGGGTGAAGAATATTTTAACGCTGTTTCTAGCATTGAGCTTCTCGTTCCACCAGTTGACGTACGTCTGTACCATATCGGCAGCCAGCTACTGCCATCATGCAGGGATATGTCTGGAGCTTCAATCGTAGTAGCATTAAGACCTCGTATGTCTGTTATATACAAACAGAACAGAAAATGGCCAATGACGCTTCCTTGTGGCACTACTGCGATTGCTGGCCATTACTTTGGCCCTGAAGGATCGGTCCTCCAAGTAGGACTTTATCAAATGCGATATCCACAAATATGGCATTGCAATATGTGGTCAATGACTATTTAGAGTTACTCTACCGTGTCATGACCAGAGCGGAAGTCATTTCCGCAATGATGCCAAGCCTAGCAATAACCAATCTGTCCAAAACATTCCAAATTAAAAGCAGCAGAGTAATTGGCCGGTACGATCCAGGGTCCATCTCCGGTTTGCCCGGCTTGGGCATCACTGTGACGACTGCTAGCTTCCACACTTTCGAAAAATACTGCAACCTCTCCATGGCATTGAAAATTTACAACATAGTAAGGACAGCACTCTCCGCTAGCTTCTTCAACGTGCGGTTACATATGTTGTCGTGTCCCGGGGCTCTATTGGGCTTAAGACGCTTATCGATCCTCAGGAAAGTCAAGCTGATGTGATACTGATAGAGAGTATCTACCTCTTCGTCTGATATTAACTCGAAGGACAGAAATCGCTCTTCGAGGTGTGCTGCAAAGGGATCGACTTGCTTTTGCTAAGAGGGACACCAATTGCCGAGAGCGTTTTTTATGGAAGCAAGCCGAATGGGGTGACGTCTACAATTTCTTGTGACCTTTTATAGGCAGATGTTTGCATCTGATTCGGTGCACATTTTTTTTTAAGCACATTATGGATCATCTGAGTGCGTTGCCTGTTTAGCTCATTCGGATGGCTGCACGGTGCCAGCATCTGGGTGTTGCGTCCGATTAAAAGTCGTTCGAGGCCTACGTCTTTCCTGGAGAATGTTGCGCAGCTCACGACTCAGGATTGACTCAATTGTTTCGCTTGGCAGGTCGTGAGCTTAATCTCTGGGCTTCGAAGCCGATCGGGATACATTACATTGCTTGTCCGTACTCCGGTTGATAGGCCTTATTACCTGGGCATAACTAATAGCAGCAGCGTCAAGCGTGATAATTAATGGCAAGTGATAACATAACAAGGAAACATAAATTTTTTGTCATTCAAAAATTTAGAAAGCAGGTGCAGATTTTATAGAAATGTTGACGAAATTTTTTTTTTATAAAATCTAAAATAAACTTTTTCTTTAACAAACCTCGTATATGTTCAAACATTATCATACTATGCGAACAGTAAATATCTCCAATTTTTGAAATAACGACTGCTACCGACACCAACAAAAGTCCCTACTTATCTAGTTTTTCTGCGATACAAGTCTCTACAGTCTGTGCAGCCTATCTTACTCTACACAGCATTCATTGTGCTGCAGTAAGATCAAATGTAAATGTCAGATTGAATGACACATTGACAAATACTAACGACGCGCAGCAAAGTCCCCCAGCCAGCCAAGCAACTTATCAACTTGGTCGACCGACCAACTACAGCGCAGGGGCTCGATAATGTTCGGTAGCAAGTCCTACTGCAACAGAGACAAAGCGTTTAATGGTTGCTGCCTGCAGTGCAAATCGCTAAATCAAGGAGTTATCTTTGGGCTTGTGTAGTTGGCTGTTTTTTCTGCTCCCCATAGGGTAATTAGTTGTGGCCAATACACAGTTTTATACACTTTTACTTGCTTTAAGCCGACGTAGGAGCAGGAGTTGAAAGACGCGTGCCGCTGCCAGTTTCATCGTCTTATATATCACTGGCGGCTCTGAAATATATCGTCGTGATTTGGACGCTTTGATCTCTTGCGATACTGTGTGCCAAACTACAACTGCAACTGTTCGAGTGACAGAATGCCCTACTTTATGCAATGGAGTCGGCGTTGGCAACGGTGGCGCACTTTCTG
Organism: Leucophenga maculata; assembly: GCA_035044805.1. Taxonomy (NCBI): domain Eukaryota; kingdom Metazoa; phylum Arthropoda; class Insecta; order Diptera; family Drosophilidae; genus Leucophenga; species Leucophenga maculata. The sequence goes on along the minus strand of JAWNNP010000651.1, from coordinate 26,448 downwards.
ATTACTATCTGCCATGTGAAGTAAAGTGTTACACAGTAAAATCGAGTTAAAACGATATTCAAGAATTTGTCAGTGTAAATGGTTTATGTTATATGAGAGAGGGTAAAGACAGGCAACTTTAATGACCTAATTGCTGGAAAGATGATAATAGAATTTGGCAAGATTTAAATGAAGATGTGTTTATTCTAAAACTTCTACGAAATGTTTGTCAGATTAGCTAACAACCATATATCCGTTCCCGTAAATGCTAAGATATTTGCTAGGGACAATGCTGAGCACTCCTCTAGGATATACTTCAGGGCTTACTCATCTTCTAAAAAGCATCTGCAAGCGCTTTCGCTTTCGATCCCAATTTTACATAAGTGTCTTCTGAGTCTGTGAAGTTCAGTCAGCAAACTGATATCATTTTTAAAACTTTCATCTTGAGTTCAATGCTTATTTAAGATCATAGTCCATTCATATTTTGCCAGACATGTCCGATTTCAGCGCGAGCAGCCCATAGAATGAGTGTCTGGCAATGTACTGAAACCGGCCCGAGTGCTCCGAAGCGGTAGAGGGAGACTCAGTGAGTTGGAAAGGGTATGGCGTCCATTTTCTGGGATTGTCATGGCATACTCTATGTGGACTACCTCGAAAATGGAAAAACCATCAACAGCGAGTATTACTGCGCATTATTGGGCAATGTGCCGGCACACAAAAGCATCGCAACCATGGCTAAAATCAACAATTTAGGGCACCAACTACTTCCCCAACCACCTTCACCCGATTTGGCTCCTTCGGACTATTATCTCTACCCAACCCTACCACTTTAATCCTCGGAGGTTTATTTTGCAGTCCTTCCCGAAAATAACTTTTCGGACGGGGTCAAAAAGTTGGAAAACCTCTAGAATAAGTGTTTCGATCTTAGTAAAATAAAAAAAAAAATTATAAAAGCATTTTGTTCATTTCCAAGGAGGAAAATCAGCCCATGTTCTTTTCCAATGTTCCATCTATTTCTATACCATAATTCGTACAAATTGGTTTAGTAGTTTAGGCGTGATGCGCGCACAAACAAAAATTTGCCTAAGATTTCATTATAAACTGAAACTGAGAACTGCAAAGGGAACTAAAGGCGTACAAAACTGAGTATCTCGGCTTCGAGATGGCCTTGAAATAGAATGTACAAGTATATACACTCATTTCTGTATCCAACAGCAACATAAAGTGTGAAATAGATTTTTTTTGGGTACCAGCCCATTAAGTGGTAAGCTGGACCTATGTATATGTAATTTTTTTTTTTTAGGATTAAGACATAAAAAAAAAACAAACTTTGGCGTTTCGAGTTTTATAAACAAAAACTATTTATCCTACAAAAATGTTTATACAAAAGCTCAGAAAATCGGTGTAGGTTTCTTCCGCTATATGAAGGGGGAAAAGGAACGTCTAAATATTGTAAAGAAGGTAGAAAAAATGGTCCAAGACCCCCGAAGTTACCCTCATTATGGTCAGGAGCGGTAGAAGAGTTGATGTATCCATGTCCGTCCGTCCGTCCGTCCGCTCTTCTGAATGGTCGAAAGGATCTCGGAAACGGTAATATACACTTCGTTCTTTTTTCATTCGAATTCTACAAGTTTATTTTGAAATTTATTCCTGCCCCCTTCCCCATTAAATCATCTTCAAGGCTAAAAATTCATCGGAACCAGAAAAAATTAAATTAAGGACAATTTCAGTCGATATTGTAGCTTCTTTTGCACCGATGCTCCACACACATATACTAAAACTCCATATGGTGACAGCTTTTGGAATGACACTTCAAATATGAAAGTGCCCCCCCCCCCCCCCCCTTTTTTTGGAGTAAGCCATTTAACAAAACAAAATAAAAAGTGCTGCAAAAAAAACATCAATAAACTAGTTTAAAAAGCGAAAACAAAATCCACAGTGAAGTAAATCCCAAATCGCAGGCATCACACTGACGAACGAACAATTTTATAGTAAATGGATATAACTCCGATTTAACTCCTTTAAATATTTTCTTGTGCCAATTGAGCAATTGAATTCACACGCTTACCTCTACCAAACATAGAAGTCTTGCATCTTTTGACTTCGAACATCTCTGGCTGCAATTATTGGCGCAGCGGAAGTCGCAGATAAATCGGAAGACAACAACAATTACAACGCTAGAAAGTTTCACAAAAATCAATTACCAACACCTCAAAGTGTAGTTGGCTGTTGTTGCAACCATTAAAGTTGTTGGCTGTGGCTGCCGTTCATGTTGCAGAGAGAAATAAGCCAAATGTGCGTGGTCGTTGTTAATAGACACAATCATAAAAATGAAATATATCTGAGATTATCTTATGAAACGAACTGAACCGAGTTGAAGTTGCGCAATTGCCAAAGCTAGAAGGAGACCTACAACCACTCCTATTGCTGATGTTGCTGCCGCTGCTGTAGCTGATGGGGCAGCAAATGATTTGATGCTGTTTTTGTTGTTGATTTTGCAAATGTCGATAGCCAAACAAGGTAAGCAGAATAAGACACGCGTGGGCTGTCAACAAAACTAGATACTAGCTAACTAGTGAGCCATCCATGCCATTCATGGCTTACAAATCTGCACGGCTGGATGCGCGTCAATAACATTGAAGACAGTAGCCACATGAAGCGGAAGGTGTTTGCAGTATTATATAATGCTTACAGTTTGCTCCATTGATAAGTTATACATTTGGTATAGCTTATTATTAATGCGAAGGAATGAATATTTCCAAGGATCAAGTGGTTTCAAAAATTGAGAAAAGATTTGCAACTGCTTGATCCGTCACCGAACTTGATTTAAAAACTATCTCTTAAAGAAGAATCATTTAAAAGGGGTTCAGAGCATCTTTTGGTATTAAAATTACTTAAATTGGTTCAACAAAGAAAAATATAGCTGGATTTGATATGGTTGACTTGACGGGACCATATTCGCCATAAGTTTAGGTTCTTAAAAGTCGTTTGCTTTCTTGATGTCTCCATTTAAATGGCCAAATTTTTGTCAGATCTCAAAGATTTAAATGGAGTAATCCAGACATTTAATAACGAAAGTGCTATATCGAGGTGATAGTATTTCAATATGCTGTATGACTCTTTATCACTCAGTGTAATACTAAATTTCTCGTTCCGTCTGAGAGTGAGGATAGGCTGGGTTCAAATGGAGAACCACCTTAATCGTGTATCGCAATTAGGAGCAAATTTTATCTACATAAAATAAAAATAATAATAAAGATTTTCTTTTTTTATTGCTCAGCATACAAAGTTGGTGTATAAATCACGAGATCATGGACAATTAATTTAAAATACTAAAGAAATATCATTAAATCTCGTATAAAGTGAGATTTGGAAGCAACGGCTGGCTGCACGGAAACGATGTCAGTAGAGCAAAAACAGGTTGTAAACTGAGCTGCCGGCGAGTGCTTTAAAATAGGATGCACTGCAAGACTTGCAACTGTTGCTGACGATGACTCAGTTGCTGTCCAGACGAAAAAGAAGTCACGTTTCACTTGTAAAACGGCAGCAATTGAAATCAATTTGGAATTAACATGGCCAGCGGTGCGATGAAAAGTTTAGAAAAATAAATAAAATCGTTTTTAAAATAAATCAAAGCGCGTTCAAACGCCACGGATTTTTGAATCGAAATATAGATGAAGTATAATGTTTGCTTCCAACGATTAATGCCACAGAATATGCAGTTGTGGAACCAGAATAGGGTTTGTCAAGTGTTGTCGTTTAGCCACCTTTTCCAGGTAAAGGGTCAAGTAATGTTATACGGTCGTAGTTTCCATTCTCTTCCAAACGTAGAGATCACCTATTGACATTTTCATTCATGTATCAGAGTTTCTTCTATAGGAGAGTTTTGGATTCAGAATATTTTTATACTAGATATGGGTGTCTGCAGTTCGGGCTCTTAACAGCATTTTGTGTGTTGTACCCATCTTGACGTAGTAACATGTGCACTTTCCAGGAAATCATTGATCGTGGGCATGAATTTTCTCAGACCAGGTCAACTGGTGGGTGAAGCCAATATCGATATTGACATTGTCTCGGCTTTCCCGATATTGTTGAATGTTCTTTGTGCAATGTTATATCGCATCTCTGATCTCTGATTTCAATAAATACATACTGTGAAAGATATATGAGCCTAAAGTCTTTTCTTTACAGCCCTAGCGGTTCTCTCCAGCTCGGCCGTAGGTAGCCTGTAAAACCTTTAATGAATAACGTAAGCAGCTGGTGCAAGTGGTCCTCGTGCACTGCTTACAGCTTGACTGTTCAAATGTTATCAAGTCTTGTGGATTTTTAGGCAAGTCCTAACCAGGTACTTCGTTGTCAGCAAAGAATACGTCTTCTATTTTAGGGAAGTGGGTTTCTATGAGCAGCTCTTAGGGCTCTCGCCTGTATTTTGAAGCAGCAATTGTTAAATTTCATAAAAACTTTTCAATTTCATTTGACTCAATCACGGTCCATGGCCTTGTGCTCTACGGTTGGACAGGGAGTATCAGCATCTTCTAGATCTTGGTTTTCGTCTTCCGAGAGAGGGTTTGCTTGCTCAGCCCAAAATATAATCTATTTGCACGCATCATTCTTCGCTTGATCACCAGGCAGACGTTGTTGTTGCTGGTCATTTCGGATCCAAGATAGACGAAGCTTTCTACAAAATTACCCGTTAAGAAAACTACCCTTTTAAAAACTAACCGTTTAAATAACTTATTGTTTAAAAAACTACCCGTTTAGACAACTTATCGTTTAGAAAACTACCTATTAAGAATACTACCGTTTAGAAAACTACCCGTTTAGATAACTTATCGTTTAGAAAACTACCCGTTTAGACAACTTATCGTTTAGAAAACTACCTATTAAGAATACTACCCGTTTAGAAAACTACCCGTTTGGACAACTTATCGTTTAGAAAACTACCTGTAAAGAATACTACCCGTTTAAAAACTACCCGTTTAGATAACTGCCCGTTTAGATAACTTATCGTTTAGAAAACTACCCGTTTAGATAACTTATAGTTTAGAAAAGTACCCGTTTAGATAACTTATTGTTTAAAAAACTACCCGTTTAGACAACTTATCGTTAAGAAAACTACCCGTTTAGATAACTTATTGTTTAGAAAACTACCCGTTTAGATAACTTATAGTTTAGAAAAGTAACCGTTTAGATAACTTATTGTTTAAAAAACTACCCGTTTAGACAACTTATCGTTAAGAAAACTACCTGTTTAGACAACTTATCGTTAAGAAAACAACCTGTTAAGAATATCACCCGTTTAGACAACTTATCGTTTAGAAAAATACCTATTAAGAATACTACCGTTTAGAAAACTACCCGTTTAGATAACTTATCGTTTAGAAAACTACCTGTTTAGACAACTTATCGTTAAGAAAACAACCTGTTAAGAATATCACCCGTTTAGACAACTTATCGTTTAGAAAAATACCTATTAAGAATACTACCGTTTAGAAAACTACCCGTTTAGATAACTTATCGTTTAGAAAACTACCCGTTTGGACAACTTATCGTTTAGAAAACTACCTGTAAAGAATACTACCCGTTTAAAAACTACCCGTTTAGATAACTGCCCGTTTAGATAACTTATCGTTTAGAAAACTACCCGTTTAGATAACTTATCGTTTAGAAAACTACCCGTTTAGACAACTTATCGTTTAGAAAACTACCTATTAAGAATACTACCCGTTTAGAAAACTACCCGTTTGGACAACTTATCGTTTAGAAAACTACCTGTAAAGAATACTACCCGTTTAAAAACTACCCGTTTAGATAACTGCCCGTTTAGATAACTTATCGTTTAGAAAACTACCCGTTTAGATAACTTATAGTTTAGAAAAGTACCCGTTTAGATAACTTATTGTTTAAAAAACTACCCGTTTAGACAACTTATCGTTAAGAAAACTACCCGTTTAGATAACTTATCGTTTAGAAAACTACCCGTTTAGATAACTTATAGTTTAGAAAAGTACCCGTTTAGATAACTTATTGTTTAAAAAACTACCCGTTTAGACAACTTATCGTTAAGAAAACTACCCGTTTAAATAACTTATCGTTTAGAAAACTACCCGTTTAGATAACTTATCGTTTAGAAAACTACCCGTTTAGACAACTTATCGTTTAAAAAACTACCTGTTAAGAAAACTACCCGTTTACAAAACTATCCGTTTAGATTACTTATCGTTTAGAAAACTACCCATTTAGAAAACAAACCGTTAAGAAAACTACTCGTTTAATGAACTACCCGTTTAAAAAAACTACTCGTTTAGTGAACTACCCGTTTAGAAAACTACTCGTTTAGTGAACTACCCGTTAAGAAAACTACTCGTTTAGTGAACTACCCGTTTAGAAAACTACACGTTTATAAAACTACCCGTTCAGTAAGTGCAAATCGCAGCTGTTGTTCATTTTTCTGCTTTCCGCAGCTGTCAGTCCGTCCATCCATCTAACAGTCTCTGACAACCAACAACAGTTTGCTACATGTTTCTCAAAATCTCAAAGAGTTTGAATATGTGAAAAAGAAACATAACTCATTAATTGGTTATTCTTATTGTAGACGCGTATTGCACAGACTTCAGTGGAAACTTCGTCTGTTTCAAAGTCCATCCAGCTTGAATTTTATGGCAAAGTGGTCGGCAGAAGCAATATAAACTGCAACGTGTGACGTGTTATGCATTTTAATGAGGTCATTTACGTGTAATGCACATATGCACTTGCAAAAGTGTGTGAAAAACATTTGCTTCGTTAAATGAAAAACCCAACGATGGAAATGCTTCCCTTTGCGCTTTTAATTGTAATCGATTTAAGTTCAGAATGAAGCATTTTAGCCGCGGTTTACACATTTTTTATATGGTAAGCTGCCAAAATTAACATATTGCATAGATGTCATACAATATTTTCTTAGCAGCTGGCTTTATAAATATGAAGATGAATATTAGGAAAATATATAATAAAAAGAATTGAAGGAAAAAGAGAAAATTTCTCGTAAATTAATTATTAATCAAAAGTCTTTTGTAACATTTTCAATGTATCGGCACACGAAATTAGGTTCACAACATAAAATTTAACACAAATACGTTGATCAATATTTTCACTCATTATAAAATTTTCATTTTAGCGTACTGGAAAGAAAAATGTACTTGCCTAACTACTACTCGTGATTAAATCAGCTTTGTTAGAATATTATTTTTAAGATTAGTAGACTTTACAAGCCAGCAATTCCCACAATCAGTATTCCAAGTCATTCCATTCAAAGGGAATTCCATTCCAGTCTCATTATGTCAGTGTTTTTTCTTCAATTTTAAACACTTTAAGTGTGGTGCATCCCCTTTTTATATTTATTGTGTCTATTTAATAAATGGCTGCTTGTCAGTTCGTTGCCTAAGTCTTTCATTTGTATAAAAAAATAGACGACATAAAATTTTTTCGCCATAAGACATAACATTTTCAAATTAAAATCTCGTTAAAATAATAGTATAACAGTTAAAAAAACAAAAGATTTGTATAAAATTAAAAAAAAAAACTATAAAATTACGATAGACATTAATCGCCTACAAAGACTCTTCATTGTCTGAATGCAGTCTGCTTTTTGCTCAGAAGTAAAACTCGACGACATAAAAAATTCATTGGCAAAAAAATTAAAATAAAAAAAAAAACAAAAGATCTATAAAACTTTAACTGAAATACTATAAAAATAATCGCTAAACATAAAAAAATATGCGAGTGTGCGTATGCCTAGGAGATACCTATGCGTTAAGCTTGTGGAGCAACTAAATAGTGGGGTAAGGAGTGACACCGAAATGGCGAACAAAATAGCTGAAATTTTATGCCGCGCATGACTCATAAATGCGAAACATAAAAATTTGCATAAAAAATCACTGGCGATCATTTTATTGGACCAAGTAAATCTTAAAAATAGAAACAGAGACTGTGGACAGAGAAGTGTAGACGGCGTGCAGCTTCACAGATTGTTGCTAAGCTCAATGAATTGCGTTTAGTGGGATCTAATAATAATCTTGTATAACAGTTTAATGCAGAGTAACTTCAATCCTAACGGTTTAAAACTAATTTGTGAGTGATAGTTGCGCAAAACTACAAAAGAAAAAAGAAAGTAGAAAGACTATATAGTCTATATTATATAGTCGGAGTGGCTGTGTGATCTACGAAAATATTGTAGATACAGTGCATCCTCTTAAATTAGGAGAGTCTGAGGTAAATATGTTAGATAGGAACTTTGTCTACGTCTTTGACGATAGAAGATTGCTTCATGATTCATTTCTGAGCTTATTGTTTAAAAATTAGCTTATCCAATTAACTAGAATCAAGTCGGCCCTATTTCTGTATCTCAGTTTGAACGGTGACCACTTCCGCTTTGAACTAGGCATTTTATGTTTGGCGGACAGAACCTAGACATAAAGTAAAATGCATTTAAGAAATACCAGTACCGAAGGTACAAGAGCCTTTTGGGTTTGTGCAAATATATGTACCAGGTAGAAATAATGGTCGGAGACCCCCCCCCAAAGTTAACCCCATTATGTTCAGGAGGATAGAGGAGTCAATATAGCCATGTCCGTCTGTCCGTCCGTCCGTCCGTCTGTATGAACGAAACGATCTCGAAACCGGTAAAATATAGAGATTTCGTTCTTTTTGCATTCGACTAGGACTTCGCCGAAATTTCACAAGTTTATTTTAAAATTTTGTCCCTCATCATTTTTAATGTAAAAACTAAATAATTTAATTGTACAAAATAAGTCCATGATATTCTAAGAAAATTACGTTCTTGAGCTCTATCATCCATTCGAATTAGGGGACCAGTCCAGAGCAGCGCTGGATTTTTATGTGGAGAATCTTCCGTTCGAAGATTTCCAATGCTGTTTTGACTAACTCTTATAGAGCTTGATTTTTGTCTTTCGAGAGAGGCCCTTACTTCTTATTTACTTGCTCAGTCCGAAATACCTTCTATTTGCAAGCGTGATTCTTCGCCTGATTTACAGGCTGACGTTGTTGTTGCTGGTTATCTCGGATCCAAGATAGACGAAGTATTCTACAACATTGAAGTTGAAATTCTCCATCGTCACTGACGGTGACGAAAAAACGCAACATACTTCGTCTTGTCCTCATTCACCGCTAGACCCATGAACCGAGACTATTTTTCACTTTCTGAGAACGCCACATTCTTTTGGAAGATCTAGCCCTACGTATTCTATATGTACGGGCACTGGCGTAAGATGTTTTCCATCAGCAGATTGAAAATATTACACGATAACTTATCACCCTGACTGATACCTCTCTTGGTATCAAAGGGGTCGGATTGGATAGACGAACGATCTTTGCCAGGATAGATGTTGAAAAACTTATATCGTATGGCCGTGTCGAAAGCGGCTTTATAATCGACAAATAGGTGTTGAGTGTCTATGTAAAACTAGTGAGTCCTTTGCAAGATTTGTAGTAATGTGAATATTTGGTTACTAGTCGACCTTTATGGTCTGAAGCCACACTGATATCGGCTTATCAGTGAATCCGTAGTTGGCTTCAGCCTATTACTTAATATCCGCGACAGAATCTTATATCCGATGGAAAGGAGACTTATTCCGCAGCAGTTGGCGCAAACAGCGGTATTTCCTTTCTTAACGATAGGACAGAGAACACTGAACACTCATCGGACCAAATCTTGCATAAAAGTTGGTGCATACTCCTGACCAACTCTTCGTCGCCGGTCTTAAGCAATTCAGCTGGCAGCCCATCAGAGCCTACCGCTTTGTTATTTCTCAGCTTTTTAGAACCCGAGTCTACCTCGTTATAGTCCGGTTGCTCTACAATAGTGCCATCATTAACTGGACGTTCCGGTGTCATTTCTCTATCGGTGGAGTTGTGCGTTGCATCGCCTCCAAGTAGGTTAGAAAAATGACTCCTCCATAATCTCAGTGATGCTTGTGCATCTGTAACCAAATTTCCATTTTCGTTGTTACAGAAAGTTACACCGGGCCTAAAACCTTTAACAGCAACATCTTGGAACTCACTTTCTTGCTCCTTTTTCTTGCTTTCTAAAAATTCGAGTTGCTCCTGACTGCAGAGTTCGCTGATAGGAAGCATTCCTTTTTGCAGTAGCATTGCGAAACTTCTTGTCGTACTAAGAATTAGTCATAGGTTTTGTATAACCAATGACCTCCTTGGCAATCCTGTTTATGCAGCGGATGATGTGTCTCCACTGTTCACATATATCTTGATGCGACGGAGAGGTTTCGCAGAGCAGTCGGGAGTATGTAGCTTGATGATTGCAGCTTGGCAACGTCTAGCTTTCGTTGCATGTGGAACGTGCAACGTGTCTTGTGCGTACCTTGGCTGCGACAAGATAATGTTCCAATGGTTGGGTCAAAGATTCTTTTCTTTAAAATTTCGGCGTTGAACACGCCAAGCACGCTTTTGACACCGTGTTTGAGACAACGTTCGTGTAGACGTTCACAGCGCTCATAAAACATATCTTTTTCATTGTCGTCCTTGTCTTCCGTCGGGGCGAGCGCACAAATCAGGGTTATATTAAAATATGTATCCTTGATGCGAATCGCGGCAGGCGCTAGTCAATAGGCGTGATTCTGAAGATGAGGCTTAGTCTCTTACTCACTACGAAACCGCTTACAAATTCATGCTTTCATGGCAGCTGTAGTAGATGTCACAGGAGACTTTTTTAGAGCAACCTTGTTTTATCCATCGGATTTCTTGGATTGCAGTGATGTCAGCATTGTATCTTTCGAGGACATTTGTACCATCCCAATTAAGGATGAGGACATTCCAGCTGCAGAACTGTAGATCATGGTAAATATCGAGTAAATATTTTTTAAGTGGGTAGGGTCCCAAGTCCAGCACACCAACGCCTAATCAAGGGGAGGAGGTGATTTTCGCCTTCTCAAAATTAGCTCTCCTTCGAACGGCTGTTCAGAGGCTTCCCAGGAGATACGAGACTTATCGGACGTTGAGAGCTGCTTGGCTGGTTTGCACAAGATTCATTGTTGAAGATGCCAAACTTAACAGCTTCCCTCACAATGGGAAATTCTGAAAACGCGATCCCATCTTTTCTATATAGTATAATACTACATTTTAGACTTAATTTAAAAAAAAAAATTACTTCAAAAATTACTACTTTCGACCCGTATACTTTGTTTGCAATCCTCCAAATGCACCCTTCCACGATAACGATATGAGTTTCAATTTAATTATGTAAACGATAATTGCGCCGCAGTTTGGACAATAAAAAAGCAAAGTTTATGCGTAATTCAACGATTTATGTCAGCTTGACACCTCGTAGATAGGCGCGAAGTAATCGAAACTCAACTTAAGATTGGTGTAAAGTATCTTAAAAAGAAGAGTAGCCGAATTCGTGTTAATAGCGAAAAATTTAAGCGCGCGATAAGTGAAAATGATATGCAGAGAAAATGATGATCCATTAAATATTTATGAGTTTTACTAAATTTGTTTAATTTTTTATTCATTTATTTTTTTATTTAATTGATGAGCCCACTTAAGATAAACGACGACGGTTGACGATGACTTTGTGTTCATTGATAGGCAAATGAAGCACCGCGCTTTAAGTGATATATTTGGGCTCTATAAAAAGTTGACGGAAGTGGAAAGCGTCTGACAAATCACGCTCAGCTGCGTGTTAGTTATGCGATGTAGCAGCGGGTATAGTAAGTAGCAGCATGCTGTGCAGACCTAAGACAACAAGTAGCTGCTGCACACGCACAAAAACATGTAACTTCGCTGCCTACATGTGTAGGCCTTCATCTCTGGCTGTTCCACTTTTTGGCGATTTGCAGTACCAAGAAATTGTCCAAAGTGGTTGCTTAAGTCTACGGATTTTATATATTTTTTAGTAGGCACTTGTTGAATTTTTTTTTGTTGACATTTCAGCAACATTGTCTCCCTCCGCTGCCTGCTGTTCGCTTAGCTTTATTTGTTTGCTGCTAAATTGAGTTACGCTTTTTATTATTAAAAAATAAAAATAAATAAAAAAACCAACTAAAAACTGCTTTTGCGGTTTGCATTTAGTCGTATTGTGTACTACTACTGTTCAAATGCGATTAGCCATGCTGATTTTTCTCGCTGTTGACTTTTGTCACTTGGTTCATTTGCCGACATGAAATTTATTTCATTTTATTATTTTCAACGCTCTGTGATTGTTTTTACGGCGGCAAGGACGGAGCATTGTGGGTGCATTGCCAATTGAAATGCATATCAAAATTTAAATTGCTTTTAAAAATTAAAATGTGAAGAAACTTTATTATTTTTCGTCTAATAATGTTTAGTCAGTAATTTACTTTCATTAGTTATATTCAAACAATAAGGAACGATGCCGCTGAATCTTAAATATGTGTGGGGCATACATTCCTATATAAATAAGTGTGGGAGTTTTTATTGGCATTAGTATAAGATGGGAGATTTTTGGTCCTATTAGAGTCGGCGAGCTGTATGAGCTATTCGATCAGTTTGTCATAGTCTAGCGAATAAAATTCCAACGGCTGCACTGAGCTGATCAGGTCATTCGAATGGATAAAAAGCTCGAGCATGCATTGCTTATATAAGCTGCCCAAACTTGGTTGGAGGACACCGAAATAGAGGATGACCGTGCGGCTTCTTGAATATGGCCATGACCGAGTACGGTTGAAGGCCATTTAAGTTTTTAAGTATGGACTAATGACTCTGACCGCCCATAAAGCGCACCAAATGGGAATGTAATGGTGTTGCTACAAAATCTAGTAGATTATCTTCACTCCAAACATTTTTTCCAAAAATTAGACACTTATGTATAATAGAGTAACAATATTATTTCATCTCCAGTTCATTTAAACTTTATGACGAGTTCTTGCAGCCCTTACAAATAAGATTGCTGTGTGATCAAATCAAAAGCTCGACCATCAAAATTTGTTCAAAAATATTCTACTGGTGTCATCACATTATCAACTCTTAAAATACTTTGTGGAGCTTTAAATAACCATGATCTCCAATTAAGAAAATCCAAATCAATCATAGCAAAGGGTTAATCATAACAAAGGAGTCTCAAAATATCGAGCATATTTTTAATCGTCCAACAAATCATATGCCAAGTTTTGCACCTTGAATGCGCTTTCTTTAGCAGATGCATACAACACTCACAAGCGCCATGACATTCTATGACGGTATTAATTTGGTTTTTACGAGCTCAGGACATATAATTATGTTATAAATTATGAACCCTTCGAAATGTCGCGTGCGTGTGTGAACTGAAGTCCTCCTTTTTTTTTGATGACCCTTCATTGACTCAACATTTTATTAACAACGCGTATTGCACCTTTGTGTATCTGGAAGTTCATGGAAGTGCTCGACTTTTAACACCGTCATACGCAAGCGCGATGACTTAGAGAAAAAAGACGACGTCATCATCAATAATAATGAACTGAAGTATGTTGTGTCATAAATGACGCGTGCGCACGTTTAAATATTAATGACCACGGTTCATTTCAATTGAGTGTAAAGGTAAGCGTGTCCTTATAAGCAATATGTACTCAGACAGCAGTCATCAACAATTAATTGGAAGGTTGGAGAAAAAACATCGTGATGTACTTTTGTTTAATTTTTTCATATTGAGTTTTCTAGTTTGACAACAACATTTTTTTGAGATTTTAGCAAAAGGTACAATGCTGTCACATTTTAGTGTAGCTTCCATAAGAACCCACCCCCGATTTTGACCTTACTTAATAAGGTGACTTCTCACGAACTAAATTAATGCAATATATTTTGAGACAATGTCAACGTCTCGAAAGTGGCAATTATTAGCATAAAAATAGACTAAATATTTTATTTTAAATACTGCATTTTAATTATTTTATTTTAATTATTTTATGTGTTTGAAATCTTTTTATTTAAATTTATTTTGCATTTATTCAAAAGAAAACAGTTTTAGTTGCACTACTATTGAAACCAGCTACAGTTTGAGTGTCACTAAAATATTCTACAGTTTGATCGATGACAAACCGGCTCGATTGCGTTATCGAACCATATCCCATTGTAGATTGTTTTCTGCACATCTCTGGCAGTATTCATCAAACTTTGCACAAAAATGAAGAACAATTGCAGAAAAAGTGAAATTAAATGATAAAGTGATGTATTAAAAAGTGATAAACTGTTCGTGAAACAAAGTAGCACACCGAGTAAGCTTAAGTTAAATTGTTTTGCATAAAATTAATGGTTATACAGACAACTCTGCATAGCAGTAAGGCAACAAACATTATAAATTATTATACGCCGGCGTCGCATATTAAAATTAACTAATTAGAAAATACAGACTTACATGTTTATATCGACTTTATGAAGTATCCTTCTTTAAGGCGTTGCAAAAATTATGTCTAAATTAAAATGCAACACGCAGACTTCTTGAAAAGTTTAACTCGAGTATCTTCTGATTGGAAGTAGGTGTTCGATCGACTTGTGTCATTTTGGGCGTCCTAATTGGAGCAATTTGGCATAATTTTACGCATTAAATCAAACTCAATTTGAAATTGCGTACTTCCGTCACAGTAAAGTAAAAACCATACATAATCATACAACTTGCGTGACGCTGTATGCAATTATATAGCACAGCATTGGATCCCACATGCAGCCAAGCATTGTTGTAGTATTTATGTGGCCTAGAAATCACAAAACTTTTGCATAAATATCATCGAGTATGTTCCATATACGATGCATAAAATTTTAGCCAGCTGCATCGTCGTCGTCATCGTCTCCATTGTCGCGCATTTTGTTTGATGTTGCAAACTGCATGACTCATACGCGCCGTGAACCCAATTCAGTTTTTAGTTCAGACAAAAATAAAAATTGCATAAATTTGTGGCACAGTCTTCTAAGCAAAGAAATTTGTTAAAGAATTCTAAAACGTTTATCGTGTGCGATATGGAATTTATGCCTGATTTTATTGATGTCATTAATTAAAAATACGATTTTATTTGTGCTGCTGCATGGATCTGTTTACCATCGTTCAGAAGTCATAAACAACTTTTTGCTGATTTTGCTGTCACTTGTCACCGCTTGTCAAAAATTGCGATATGGACATTTCCATTAGCTTCGATTTGAGCGAAGTTTATATCATTTAGATATGCTTAACACAGTTGATAGCTGTCCAAATGTTATAGCTAGAAATGGATATAGTTCACAAACTTTGTTTACACTGTACCCTTAGGGTAAAAGAGTATATTAAATTTGCTGCAAATGTATGTAACAGGCAGACAGTGTCAAGACAGATTCTGTTAATTCATGAGCTGCGTCAAAAATCGAGTCGATGTAGACATGTCCGTCTGTCTGGCTATGAAGAACAAAAACTGGGAGAGTATCATATCCCCATCTCTAAGTGTTAGTACCCATAAAACCATTCCTTTTTTATTATTCTTTACAAAATTTGACAATTTTGGTATATCTCGTTTAAATTCGAATGAAATAATCCATATAGGATCATAGTGAACCACTAGAAATGGTTGCCATGCAAATCTGTCGCTCTTTTTGGTGTTTTGTAAATATACAATTATTATATATAATTATTATTATTGTGGAAACAACAAATATACCAATTGCAATAGAATATCACACGCGGAAGAGGAAAGCAATATAATATATGTCCCATACAAACATGAAATTTTTCAAATCTAATTTTACAATATTTGATTTATCATGGAATGGTTCGATTCTTAGCTGACCAAAGTTTATGAATTGTAATACAAAAGCTGCCTATGGTTTGGATTTTGAAAAAACCAAGAATTATTGCTCAGCATACTTCCCATAATACGCTCATGCGCGCTTTCCTGAGCAGCTCTGTCCGATTACAATACTTTTCCCTGCCTTGCATTGCATCCGCGAGCTTTAAGTGCTTTTATATAGATATAGACATATCCGTATGTCCGTCCATATGAACTGAAGGATCTAGGAAACGGTAATAGAAAGAGTCTTCGTCCGTCGAAAATGAAACCAAATCAAAGTCGGCTCAAATTCAACATTGGCGCCAACAGAGTGTCGGTGGAAGAAATACGTAAAATAGAAATATATTCACGAAATGGTTTCGTTATGACCAGCATTTCATGAAATGTTTTCATGAATTACGCCATCGTATAAACGTAGTAATAGATAGGTAAATTATCACAATTACAAGAAACGAAATATCTAAGCGGTACACACAATCAGGGGCATAAGTCTCTTAAATATTTGGTGACTGATTTCTGACTTTTACTTTTTGTTCTTACGAATAAGAAACTTAAAGCTATTAGCGGCTAACGAGTGGCCAGTCGTCCTTTATTGGGTCGTCCTCCAATTTAGTTTGGGCCTCCCAGCCCTGAGCAGCCGCTGAAATTTTATGCAAATAGCTCGCGGTTCATACGAGAATTGCCGAGAATCTTTCTCTCGAAGACTTCAAACACTGTTCCATCTTACTCAATCACGGTCCATGCCTCTGCGCCATACAGTGGGATCGAGAGAATTTTTTTTTTTTTTTAATTGTCATTTTTATTATTTTTTTTTATAATAACCTCTACTAACCTAGATAATTGGATGAATGAATGAGACAAGGTGTATCTCAAAATTTCCAAAACTTTTGGAATAAAATAAGAACTTCAATAGAATTTTTGAGTACTGGTTTTTTAATATCCAAAGTAATCTTCCTCCGACTGAATACACTTATTAGTTTGATCCAATTACAGTTCAAATTGACCGAAATGACCTTTACGACGTCGGCGCACGCCTTTTGGATGATCCTTATAGCGTTTGCGGGGGTCGTCATCAAAGGGTCCATTCCGAGGCTTTCTTTTCGTTTTCATTGGGGGATTTTTTTAAAGTGGCGGGTCCCAAGCCCAGCGCACCAACCCCTTTTTAAAGGAGAGGGGGCCCCTTCGCCTTCTCACGTTAGCTCACCTCTGAACGGATGTTCAGAGGCTACCCAGGAGATACGTGTCCTGACGGACGTGTGAGTTGCTTGGACCGTTTGACACAAGAATCATTGTTGGCCATTCCCAGGTGTATGGCAGTCAACAACTTTCCACACAATGTGCACTTGAGCGAACGAATCCCAATCTCCCGCCTTTTGGATGGCCTCCACATTAACATAGCGCTGTCTTTTCATGGATAATTTTAGCTTACCGAACAGAAAATAGTGACATGGTGCCAAATCAGGCGATTATTGGTCAAAAAATCGGTCACTTCCTTCTTCTTCGACGGAGTGAACGCATCATAACACTAAGATAAAATGGCCCATTAATTGGTGAATAATGCTCTTCCAATTGTAGAAACAATCAACATTGTCTTCACTTTTGACTTTTTCAAAGGTGATTTTTTGTGTTTTCGCTCACCGGGCGGCTTCCATTCGGCACTTTAACGCTTGGTTTCAAGGTCGTATTGAAAACACCATGTCTCGTCACCAGTAACAATGTTGAAAAGGAAGTTTTGATCACCTTTTTGGCATCTTTAATGATATCTTTGAAATCGAAAGTTGAATCCGAAGCGCCTTTTCCTCGACTTTCAATTGACACACTTTCCTGAAGCCCAAATGATCGACCAAACTGCGATGGATTGAGTCTTTGGACAATGACAAATTCGGCTCATTTTCGATAAATTCACGGGCAATTTTATGTTCTGTTCGTTCACTGAAGATTTCGGTCGTCATTCAATTCTTCCCGACGGACTCTTGGAAATGTGGATACCAGTTGTAAATAGTGGTACGAGATGAACAATTTTTCCCATAAACTTCTTTTATAAATTCGTGTATTTTGGTAAAAGTTTTACCAAGTTTAAAACAAAATTTAATATTGGCTCTGTGTTGAACACTCATTTTTGCACCGATGACATAAACAGACTGTCACATTAGACGCTATAACTCCACTTTCACATTTCCAAATGTCATGAAATTTTGAAAAGAACTTCAATGAAAGATTTCCCTTTCCAACGTAGGTCCTCACCAAGAGGTGGTGCCTCCAGAAAATGCGCAGGAAAACAAAGTTCGGCAAATTTTGAGATACACCTTGTTTATATATTCTAACACTAATACATTTATAGAAGGGCTCTACAGGGAGGGTCCTGTAGATGACACCGTTTTTTTTTTTTCGACTGTGGAACTTGGTTTTCAACATTCAGTTGTCGAGCCAGCGGATTCGGGTGGGATCCAAGGCGTTCCATATACTTCCTCGCTTTTATTGTCTAGAAGATCTTCCCTGGTGATTTTTTAGCCTTCAACTTGAAAATCTTCGAATTATTGTTGAACAATCTGTTGAGTTGAGGTCATAGAAGTGTAGAGTTCAACAAGCTTATTAAAACTTGTAGACTAAGTTTCGATCTTATTTCAGTAAACCCATTTGAATATTTCATATTATCTGCACCATTGCCAGCACAAAGCCACTATGGTATTCTTTGTACCACAAAAAAAAAATTATATATTATATAATATTAATATAAGCTTTTTTAAAACTAAGAAATCACATAATAACACTTAAAAAATATCTGCACAGAAAACATTTAAAATTAAATTTTATATGGCACTAAAAATTCAATTAGCAGCCCTCAAGCGTCTCATTTAAAATAGTACTTTGCAGCTGCTGACAATTGTGGTCTTTCAGATTGTCTCGCTCACGATTTTTCAGCTATATAAAGTCTTCATATGCAAAATATATATATTTGCAGTAGACATATGCGGCATGATAGCTGCCAGCGTATAACAAAATAACAAAACATTAATAAATATGATTTAAAATCGTGTAGCAAAGCAACATAAAATATAAGCCAAGAATTTTCAGAATATGATTTTCATAAAAAAAATAAAAAAACAATTTTCCAACTGAACATTTGAACTCTGACTCTGCTATAAATTATATAACAGCTGCGACAATGCTAACAAAATTATATCAGATACTAAAGTGGTGTCCAGATGTTCGTTAAAATGCTGTCCTCATACTTAAAGACAAAGAAAGACCAGTAAAAAAACCTAAACATGAGAAAAGACAAGACATATGAAGTCGATTTTATTCATTCGAGAGTCAAATCCATTTTACTGATATTCATTCAGAAAATCAAGTTTTAGCTCATTCTTTTATGTGTAAACTGTTGTGAAGCAAGAATTGTTTTTGTTGTAATCGATCTGTGTAATATAGCAGCCCCAAAGATTTAACATTAAAACAAAAAAAAAAAAAAAAAAATTTTAAATTTTTAAAGCAAATAAATCATAAAATAAAACAAAAGAAATTAAACAAACAAAACCCACGCAGTGAAACGAAATAAACAATAATTTGACTAAATTAGAAAATTACTAACAAAAATCAATGAAGCTCAAAATTTACATAACAAAAGGCTGAAGCAAAAAAACAAGTAAGAGCTATAGGCGATATATATGCTTGAGCACATAGTGATACCCTACACTTAAATTCATAGAACTTAAATTTTGAATTCTAAAATTGAGAACTTCGAGACTATAAGAGACTGTAAAAGCATTAAAGTTTCGATAATAAATAATAATAAATAAATAGATAAATAAATAGCCACCTAATTCTGTTTTTTTTTATGAATATTTTTTATTGATTTGGTCTAGCTTCCGTTTATCTATATAAAAAATTTGATATAAGTCCACTTGAAGGTGTCGCCTCCATACAAATTAAAAAAAAATTTGTTGCTGTTGGATACAATAAAATATAGAGCTTTCAAGCTGTTTGATGACCTTTCTGATCTTTCTCTAAGGAGTTGTACCCATAAAAACTTTTCTCCTCCTTTTTCATTATAATATGAAGACTTCAGTTTATTATGGAAATTCTTTGAGATAAAAAAATTCGAAATATTTTAAAAATTCTTGCATTGAAATTTTATTCCATTATTATTTTTTTTCATTTTAACATTTTTAAATCTTTAATTTTGTTCGATATACAAAAAACTGTGAAATCGGTCGCAAAATTTTTATCGAGAAACTCGTACATGACTGATGCCACATTTCTGAAAAATATCTCCAACGAAATGTATTTTAGCTTAGGCTAATCTAATGTCCATTCCAGATAAAATATTGGAGACCACAGTGGAAGCTCTCCAAAGAGTTATGCAAAAAGTTCTCAACAAAAAAAAAAATAAATAAATAAAAATATAAATGCCTTTCTAATCTAAATTGATATCAATTTCTTTCCAAAGAACTTAACATTCATCCGGCAACCATTGTTACAAAAGTCCTCTGCTACACCATGGCTTTCACGCTCTTCGTTTATTAATTCCACGCCTAGGAAGTTTCTGAAAAACATTTTCCAAACATTTTTGCGGAACAGGAACTGACGGTCCACGGAGGACTAAAAGCCGAGCATATCACAACGTTTGCGTTTGTTGATCACCAAGGGAGTGTTGATCGTCATTGTAGCAGCAGGATGGCTTTTGGACTATAGCTCTATATTATATTCACGGCTTAAGTAGTAAAATTCAATATGTTCTCTGATAGTCTATCAGCAGATGTCTAAATCAAAATTCCTAGAAGCTTCAACTTTTCTGGATACCTAGCCAACAAGGCATTTTTGGAAATAAATTAGCAGAAAAATCGAAGTCAGTGTCTCCCACCATTATAGAGGTGAGAGTATAATGGTTACTCTCCATCGAAAATGACATTGGAAGAATCTTCGTCTTGCGCTGCTGTTCTCCTACATGTATAAATTCTAGTCTGGAGATCTTCCGTTGCTCCGTCAATTGGCATCGAACAAAGTGTTGTACTTTGTCCACCTCCGCATTTGGTTCAATAACGACACTCGCTACCATTTACTCACCGGATCCACAAAGCCTTCTTGTCATTTATATGGGCAAGATATTTCAATTACGCATATTTTGGATATATATTCTGGACAGCTGACTGTCAGAAATGCTTCCTTTTCAAACTCGCTACCTGAATATGACCTAAATTGCAATGAATTACTCCATGTAGGGCCATATCAGACAACTAGTAGTCTCCATACAAACTATTTTGTGAAGTTTCTGAAGTACAAGATTTTGATGTTCTTTAACTTAAAACAACCAATTTGGTGTGTCTTATAGTAATAACAGTTAGATATACCAAAAGGTGTCAAATTGGCAAATATAATGTTCAATGAGGGTCCTGGATATTTTGAAGTCGATATTTTATTTTTTACCATATTCGTATAGAAACAGGGGTAGTAGGAACTAAGCTTGAAGGTCATCAGCTCTCGAAGCGGCAATTTTAGTCTTGAGAAGAGAAAGAAGTCTCATGGGGCTATATCTCGTGAATACTGCGCTTGTTCGATGGTATTTGTTGAGTGTTTAGCCAAAACTTTGTTCACTATGCTGACTCAGTGATTTATCGCATTATCGTGATAACGGATAGCCATGAATTCGCAAAAACCCGAACGTTTACGATGAATAGTCTCTTGCAAATGCTAAATAACATCGACGTAATACTCTTTGTTGACCCTTTGTCCACATGGAACGTATTTAAACTGCACCACACCATGAATATCGAAGAAAACAATGTGCATCACCTTTACTTTTGATCGATTTTTGCTGGTTTTTTTTTTTTACAATGGAGCTCCTTTCGGCTGCCTTTCGGATGATTACTGATTCGTATGTGTATCGTTCTCTTACAGTTATGCCTCGTTGTCAGTAATTCTGCGTTCCATGAAGGTAGGATCAAAGTTCCAGCATGTATCTGCAGCTACCAGCTTTTGATAACAGATTCACCCAAAGCCTATTTAAATGTATTAGCACACAAAATTTCGTTTGCAACCTAAAATTGAACACAAATACGTTGATCAATATTTTCCCTCATAAAAAATCGCCAAGCACTACTAAGGTTGACTGAAGCAGCTGTTAAAGTGATGACATCAATTGATGAGGCAAGTCAAGTATTTTTTACACTTTAAAGTAGCAAGTTATGAATTTTGAATATGCTCTTGTAACAGTGCGACACATAGTATCTCTAAGTCTTCACTGGGAGGAACTTGCTCTCAGACATGCTGTGAGACGGACGGACATACATTTTGACATTTCAACCAAGCCATTATACCCTACACGAAATATTTTTATTGCCTAGTCGTATGATAAGCAAATAAAACTAAACAAATAGAAATAATCTGCCAGATTTAACTAAACAAGCAAAACACAAAAAAGTGAATCGAAGCAAAACCAGAATGATTTGAGTGAAATCTGCGAAAGTTATTGTGATGTGTTGATTTTATTGTTACTGAGAGATTATTTCTATGAACATTAGAAGATTAAAAAGATTTCAAGCGTTTGAACACCCCTCTCGAGCATACGTTAAATTAAATAAATTTCTAAATTACATAGCTGCATTCTAGATGAAAATGTTTAAAGGATACGAATCTCATTCGTCTACAAGAAATTTTTGCTGTGATATATTGAATTTTGCTTTTATTTTAATTTTAAGTACTCGAAAACAATAAAACAATTTAAATCAGCCGAAAAATAAATTCACACACAATATTTTCTTTTGTGTCAATTATCGAAAATAAAATACAAATAATAATTTGCATAGACGCGCTCACACAGATATCCTGTAACGCAAAGATATTCTCACATTGACAACAAAATCCTGCGCTGTTGTTCAACCCCTGCTATTTGAATTTGAACGCTTTCACGCTTCAACGGAGCAGTGAGTGCAGTGAAGAAAGGGTACACTAAAAAGTTGCGGGTGTTAGCAGGAAATACAGCGAGTTCCCGATCAAGCGCGTAGTGCGCACTGAGTTGAGTAGCGAGTTGAGTGTGCTGCGCAGGTGTGCATTGAAGCCTGAAATGTAAATACTAACTCGCGATATTGGGAAATTAAGTAGATAACAGTTACATCCTATAAAATATGCTGCAGTATTGAACACTCAATGCTTTCCAATTTAAAAAAAAAAAAAACTTCAATTGGCTTCCTCTGAACGAGGGTCATGACAGGATTTGTGGGTAATTAATTTTAAGTTAGTTGCGTAAAAATTTTGTATGAAGTAATAATGCAACAGGCAAGAAATTAAAATAAATTTTAAATGTTTTTTAATTACGGTTCACTGACCAAAACCAAAAAAAATCCAATTAAATATATTCTTAAGTAGTTCTGGATGTTCGGCTTAATAAGTAAATAGAAGATCTTTGCAAAAATTAATTTCAAATGAGATACGAAGTATTACCAGACTAATGTGGGTATGCAAATCTAAGTACTTAAAATTCTAAATCGAATCTTTTCTTAAGCTTTGAATAATAATCGCTGGCCTACGCTTTATGTGTTTGACATCGCGTGTCTCCCAAAAACATTTACATTGTTGGCCATTAGACACATCTTGCCCATCTTTCGTGCACGTTCATTCATAATTCTTTGGTGTGGTGTAAAGGGTCCATGTTTCTTCTATAATAACGAAAGACGAAATTCTTTCGGAATCGAGTGTGAGCAACCGCAACACCCATCGCGATGCTTTTTCATGTTGAGAAGCCTACCACATCACGATTTTTCATTCCATGCATTTTTTTTTAACTATTTCTGGCGTGAAAACCTCTTTTGGGCTTTCTGAACGTTGGACATCACTCAATAAACCGCTTCTTAACCATTGAAATTGATGATGCAAGATTTCAATAGTCTTTATTGTGCCTTTACTTGGTTTCGGTGATGGTGGTTCACTTACTGCGCGGAAAACACAAATACTCACCGTCTTATCAAACCACTTTCGTATCCTGGTGAATAGGGTAGTAGTAGTTCTTAGCACCCCACAATAATGCACACCTTCAGGGTTCTTAGGGGCCTAAAAATAGTTTTGTACATGGTCCAATCTTTGTTCTATTGTAGTGTTCAAGTTAGCCAGTTTTTACTGTATTTTATTTAATTTACATACCCACTTGAAACTATTTATAAAATGTATAAAAAAAAACTTAGCCGTTCTTAAACATTGTTGAATATAAAACCCTAAAAAAAGCATCAGATTTCTACCCAACAAATATGTAAATCGCTTTATGGGATAACGTCTTGCTTTGATGGGTCTTTCTCACCTTTTGTGCGTAAGCTTTGATATTTGAAGGCTAATTTTTTTTTTTTTTAAACCTACACAGCTGCTTGCGGTTAAAGTTGTCAACGCAATTAAACCTAGACAACTCAGTCGTCAAATAAAATCCACGTAGATACAAATTATAAACAAGAAAGAGAAAAAAATATTTGATTACTATTAAGATCAAATTTACTTTTGATTTCACAATCAAATAATTGATCTTAATGCGGCATTAAATGAGATTTCAACGCGAATTAGGCAAGTGTTCAGCAGAGCATGAAGCGAATATAAATGAAATGAAAAATATTGAAGGCAATCAGCGCTTTTTGTATAAGAACGAGTACAAACGGAACGAATTGGCAGCTGCTAGCGATGAAAATTTTAAAATTTAATAAAAACTAAACAACAAAGTTTTATGTGGATCAATTCTTGGAAATCCAGCGCCTACAAGTCTATCCAACTATAATTAGGCAAAATTAATGAACTTGTGGCAAAGACTCACACGTGCCACACAATTTGTTTGTAACAGCAAAGTTGCAAATTTTTAATACATTTTTTCACCTACATACTACGGCGGTATCTGCTAGGCCTTAAAAACCTTCGTCTGTCTGCTGGTTCACCTCATTGAGTGAATGATTGATTTGCGCCGCAATTCTGCCTGTTTTGACCTTAAATGGTTTACTTTCTGAATACCGCGCATGATTTGGCCAAATTTCGCTTTCAGTAAAAAGTGTATTTGGGGAAAAAATAAAATAGACAAAAATTTGCATATAATTGATGCGATCTCCCACTGTGCCGTCGAATATATCTTCTTTTTTTTGTTTACCAATTTTATAATTCGATCTATTTCGCAGCACTACTCGTAAAAACAAGTCATAAACGTGATTTTAATTAGATTTTTTCGCTATACACGCTTTGTCACGATCTTCGCAAAAACTGCTCCATATTTTGTTTTTAAGTACATTAATCTATATAATATATTATTTAACTTTTTTTATTTGATTTAAATTTGGAAATTAGTGCACGACGAGTCTTTGGCCTCGATTTTTGCGTAAATCATTTTTTTCTCTTTGTATTCAATATAAAAAAGAAAACTGAGACGAAACGAAATAAAATCGAAAGTAAAAAATAATTTCATGGCACATCATCTTAAAAAAAAAAATATGATAATATAAACTTCAAAGTACTCGCTTTGAGTAACTAAACATTTATTTCATCAACTCTTTCGTTTAACCGATTTATGCTCTTGAGTACCACAACAGAAACCTACTTTTAATATATTCTTGTAAAAGCTCATGATCGGTTAATATATATCAGAATAAACAATAGAATATGATAAAATCATGAAAGAGAAAATAAATCTGAAAAAATTAACCTAGCTTTTAAATCTCAGGAACGTGTCCACATCCATTAGAGGCCTCCAAAGAGTTACAAGTCTCATTTGAATTGGATAGAATGGACAGTTATTAAGTGAAAAATATGGCTTGTATCATGCTCTGCCGATCTTGATTCGAGTTTATTAATATTCAAGCATTTTACTCCATCCAGATCTAAATTATGCCATTTTAATTCTGGTGTTATGAGGCAGCCTTTTTCGATCTCTCCTAAATATGTGATGTTCTGTAAACGAGTCGGCAAGCCTCAGAAACAACAGACCGCGGAAGCCTTCTCAAACACACTCTCCCGAGTGCTCTGGGAAACCTCTCCGTTTTCTCAAGATATATGAGAGCAATGGAAACACATCACCCACTCCATGGATAGGGCTCCCAAGGAGGTCATTGGTTATAGAAAACCTGTGACTAATTCTTTTCAACGCGAGCTGTTAGAGAGCGATTTCCTGAGAAACGGAGAGAGGAGAAACGCGTTTTCAGACGCAAGAAAAAGGAGCAAGAAAGGCAGGAGTATGAAGATGTTGAGATGTTATGTGAAAGAACTGAAGCTCAAAAAGTTTAACAAAGGGTCAAGCGACTGACCAGCTGTAACTTTTTGAAATGAATTACAGATGAACAGGAATCATTTTTCCAACTTACTCGGAGGCGATGAAGCACACAATTCCGCCGATGGAGAAATGACACCGGAACCACCAGTTAATGATGGCACTGTTGTAGAGCCACCGGACTATAATGAGATCGATTCGGTTATTAAAAAGCTAAAAAATAACAAAGCTGCAGGCTCTGATGTGCTGCCAGCTGAATTATTTAAGACCAACTTTTATACAAGATATGGTCCGATGAACGCATACCCAATGACTGCAATCTCATATCTTTAAAAAAGGTTTTTTTTTTTTTTTTTTTTAAATGTGTTTTTTTTTATTGGATCTTCTCTTGATAAGAGACTAACAATAATTTATCAAATCTTAAATCTAGTTGTGTATTACACAAAGCCCCCCGGTTGGAGACTTATGTAGTTACAGCGGCCCTAAGAGCAC